>CP125974.1:326955689-327609530 GCA_030063025.1 Avena longiglumis | reverse complement strand
CGCAACACATCTTTAAATTCAGCATCATGCACATGTATTGTTCCTTAATAGTTACCAATCCAAATATTTTGAAGTCAAGTTGAGATAAGAAAGCATAACGGCGTGACAAAGCATCGACAATAATATTATCTTTACCCGCTTTTGTGTTTTGATAACATATAGGAAAAGACTCAATAAATTCAACCCATTTTATGGCGACGATTCAACTTAGCTTGACTACGAATATGCTTCAAAGATTCATGATCAGAATGAATAACAAATTCAACTTAGGCCATAGATAGTGTTGCACCCAAGTTTCTAAGGTCGAACCAGCGCATATAATTCTTTTATCATAAGTAGAAGATAGTTCAGACCTTAGCCCCACTCAATTTTGTATCACTAAAAATAACCTTGAGTTTCCCTCTTGTAATAACATCCTCCCAAACCAATTCCACTAGCATCACATTCAAGCTCAAAAGTCTTAGTAAAATCAGGAAGTTGGAGTAAAAGGTGGTCATGCGATGATAGATCACCTCGGGCAACCGCTTCATGCCTCCCACTCCTGAGCTACCCAAAATGGACCCATGACTCGTGCCCGACCATAGCTTCACTTCAAACTAAGGTTGAACTTCGCTCCTCTCCTTGTGTGACTTGACACCCCGCAGATGGCTTGCTACTTCACCGCGCAAACTCATGCCATCGCATCCAGTGCTGAAGAAGCCACCGATCGTTGCCGGGCATAAGCGGTACCTAGGTGGGTTGGGACGGCCAGAATACCTACAGGCTCACGCGGACCCTACCGCCTCCTCCTACACTTTCGCCCACACGGAAGCACTACCCCATGCCCAGGGCATAAGCGGTACTACCGGTCTTGTAACCCGCGATACTACCGGTGGCCAGAAATAAAATCTACTTAGCCCCCTCTGCAAGCTTCGCCATCGCGCCTCAGAAGCGGCCAGGCTCCGGGCCTCGGCGGTACTACATACCTCGAGCGGTACTACGGTCCTACCGGTTACTACGGTTACTGGGGCCAAGTACTACAGTCTGCGAGCTCACTGATCACCTAAGTTCGACCACATGTCCTTGTAACCTATCATGTTTATCTCGTTACATTCCAGAAACTACCCCATGTTTGTGCATTTGGACTATACTATAGCCCCCACCCTCTATTATGCTTCGTTTAGACTTGGATAATAATAGATATTAAAGAAATAACGCGTGAGGACTTGTATCTATTGGTCTCATACTCCTACCGAGGACACCGGATTATCCACCCCCTCTTGGATCTTGCCTAGTCACGTTCAAGTTGTACAAGAGCCTTGGGTTCTCAGTTTCTAGCCCCCAAGTCGTCAAGGTCTCACCAAGCACCTCATCCCGTTGTTGGCGTGGAGGCGAAACAGCCCAACTGCGATCCTAGGGATTATATTGGACCCGGTTGCCACCCGGTAGTGAGAGAAATAGCGTGTATCGTGTTTTTTGGTGTCGCGTGTGTTCGTGGTTTCCTTCGCCTTACGATTTCATACCCGACCACCTTTCTTCCCTCGTTCCTCGTGGAATTCGTGAAAGGTCGACCATGACCCGAGTTACCCCATAACATATTAGTATCAAACACGGTTGATCACGAATTTCCTCCAATTTTCTTTTCCACCTTAAAAAGCGAAAATCCTACCAAAAAAGAGCCCAATTTGCCTTCGGATCGATCTACGGATTTGGTGAGTTTTTACGTGGTTTTGGTCCATAGATACATTGCTTTGGGGAGTCGATCTATGGCCCCTCTTGTTTCTAGCTTTCGACCTTTGATTGATTTCCATACGAATTTGAAGTTTTGGCAAGTTCACCTCGTTCGGGCTGTGCCATGAGTCTTTCTTGCATTTGTGCAAGCCAGCTACTCACAGCTGGTTAGAACCGTACTCAGGTAGTACAAGAGGTACTACAGCTCACGATACTACCACTGTTACCAGCGGTACTACCTTTCGCCAACATGTTCTTGTGCTCCACCGCCCTTGTGGCGCCTCGTTTTCGTTCGTGACCTTTTCCCACCTCGCTTGTTAGGTGTTTGGCGTGTTTGTCGCCCTTTTCACAGCAGCTTCGCATCAACGTCATCGCACTCAGCGACACGCGACACTCGAACATTTTCCCCACCCAGCGGTTACAAGTAAATCAACAATACCAAAGGTATAACACCACCTTGCCAGCCATATCTTCCTTTGTGTGTATCTATCCTATAGAGCAACTCATTTTGTGTTTGTCTAAGCATTGTGCACTTGCCTTCGGAAAGTGAGGTTTGACGCCAAATTCAAAAGCCACCATAGTAGCATAGCAAGGAGAAAAAGGAAAAAAGAATCAAAAAAAGAGAAAAAAAACAAAAGAATTTTACATAGTCCCCCAATACAAAGAGAATACCAAGCTTGTAAGCCGAGAAGAGAAGAAAGAAGCGCTCATGACAGAAGTGCACAAATCTATTGCTTACCCTCTTTTGGCAAGCAGGTTGTGGTCTCTCCTTGTGTTGTACGACATCGGTAGGCGTAGTCTTCGTTAGGACCTTTGTGCTCATTTCATAGTCGATTGCTAACCCCGTTTTCTCCACGTGTGTGTTTTCCGTGTTTTTTGGTAGATCGTGTCCTTTTTGCTTTTGATCTTTGGTTCTTTACCACGTAGGACAATAACCTTTTGCTTGGATCGTTTCGTTTGGTTTTCCCTGACTTACCTTCCACCAAAAGCCTTTGAGAGTTTCTTGCCATTTCACTTTGCGCTTTTGGCTCATTTGTGTGGCAATTGGTTTGATATAATCTCAAGGTGAGGTAAAGGCTAACTCTCACACCTTTCTCTCCATATACAACCATTGTTGGCTTTGCATCATGGACGGGCATGGAGAGCCATCCCAACTCACCACCACCTCAGGAGGATGATAGCAATTCATGACAGATGGGACCATTGGAAGATCAGGAGAATTCAACTGCTCGTTGTAGAAGCTCTCGGCGCCAAGATGAACAATTTAAGCGAGGCCGTGTGGAATTCAAAAACATCGACAACCCGCTTGAAGAAGTCCGTGGCCAAATACATGCCATTCAACACAACCTCGGGCATCAAAATGAAGCTCTTGGTGCACTCGCCTCAACGGATGAGGCTCCAACACATCATCGATGGACTCGCAAGGACACGCTCGCGAATCAAGATCATCTCGGCACTCATCAAGTGAAACAAGTGCACCTCGCCGTCACGCTTCAAGGGCAGGGATGGACCCGTTCTTCAATCCATAAGCTCTTCGCCAAGTGGTACCATCTCGCGTCACGCCGCGTCAAGCTATGATGGCGACCTCTCATAAGACCTCCAAGGCGTGAAGCAGCCGACCACGACCAGGGCGCTGGTGATTCAACAAGAGCAACCTGCGCCAGACCACCACGGCCATCGGCGTCGACGCTCCTTCAACAAGTGCAACTTCCGAAGAGGGCGAACAAGATCATCGTCGTGAAGCACTTTCGAAGATCCTCAAGCGTCATCATAACATGGCGTCCTCGTCGCCAACATAATGGTCAGCGAGCCTCCCTACACCAAGAAGAAGCGCAGCCCATGGCGCATCTGGCTCGGCGTCCTCCTCGCCACATGGCGCAAGCTAATGCTCCTCGCCATCAACCACGACAGAGCAAGAGCTAACCTCCCCAAGCTCGTCGTGAGGACCGCAACCTCCTCCTCGTCGCATCGCGACAAGAAAAGCGAGCACGCTCCCCAAGCTCGTCGTCAACAACAAGTTCCTCCACCAAGCGGCACCTCAACAACCACGCGAGCATCGCAACAATCACCAAGCAAGACATGAGGCTCGGATGATAATGATGACCGTCAAATAATGGCAAGCGAGCCGGAACGCAATGGAGAAGAAACTTTCCGAAGCTCAAATTCACCATGCCCAAGTTCACCGGTTCCAATGAGCAGGAATATCTCTCTTGGGAACTCAAGGTCGACAAGATCTTCGCATGCACAATTATAGCAATGAGAAGATGATGGCCATGGCATCCCTCGAGTTTGATGAGTATGCCAACCTTTGGTGGGAACAAGTCCAACTATTTCATGCGAAGCAAAAGAAGAGCCTCAATCGCCACTTGGCAAGATATGAAGGCTCATATGAGATCCGCTTTGTTCCTTCACACTACACGTGACCTCTTCAACAAGCTTCAAGCGGCTTAGTCAAGGGACAAAGACCGTGGAAAGAGTACTTCAAGCAAATGGAGCTCAACATGATCAGTGCCAACATTGAAGAAGCGAGATGAGCAAACAATGTACGCTTCCTCAATGGCTTGAACCATCCCATCAAGCGCATCACCGAGTTCCAAAAGTACAACAACATGGTTGAGCTTGTGCACATCGCATCAAAGTAGGCGCCAAGTGCAAGGACATCAAGTACAACAAGCCAAGGCGTACTTCACCTACAAGCAGCGCCTGACCACTACTCCAACAACACCAAGTGGAAGCTCCCAAGTACAACCAAGCTTCCCTTGAAGCCAAGCTGTTCCCCAAGGAAAACAGCCCCAAGTGGCAAACAAACAGGGATGATCAACCATTCAATGGTGAATGCTACAAGTGTGGAGGCAAAGGGCACAAGTCCAATGCATGTGGAAACAAAAAGTTTTGTTCATCCATGACAATGGCGATGAAAAATACTTGAGTGAAGAAGAGTTTGATGCAAGGGTCAAGGAAGCCATGGCAAGGCAACACTTGGAAGAGGACCAAGAACTTCTTGTGTGTGAGCATGGCGCAAGTCCATCGCTTGTGGTCACAAGGGTCTTGACTACCCAAGCCAATGAAAATGAAGACCAACGAACATCTTCCAAACTCGTGCGGCATCAATGGGAAGTCCATCAAAGTTGTCATCGATGGAGGAGTTGCCACAACCTATAAGCAGGTGTGTGAAACTCAACCTCACCTTCACCCACATAGACACCCTACCATATCCAATGGCTAAGTGACCAAGGATCCGTCAAGATCAAGCACACCGTCTCGGTGGCGTTCTCCATTGGACACTACAAGGACACGGTGGAATGTGGCGTGGTTCCAATGACGGTTTGTCACATGTTGCTCGGAAGGCCGTGGCAATATGACAAGTGTGCTTTGCATAATGGTCACTCAAACACCTACACTTTCAAATGGCTTGATAAAACTTGTGTGTTGCAACCAATGACTCCTAGCCAAATAATTGCGGACAATGCAAAGGCTTTAGCGGCATGTCATAAAAACACCTTGTGAGAAGAGTGGTGGCGAGAGAACCACACCATAGTGAGTGAGCTACAAGCCAAACTCGGCGGAAAAACTAAGAGTGTTCTTCTTGCCACCAAAAGTGAGATGAGAGAAGTGAGGAACAACCCATCCATCTTGCACTCGTCCTCGTATGCAAGGGACTAAGCGCAAGGAACTAATGACTTGACAAATATTCCTCCTTCTTTGATGGCTGTTTCAGGAATTCAAGATGTATTTCGAAGAGCTTCCTCATGGCCTTCCTCCTCTTAGTGGAATCGAGCACCGTATCGACCTCATGCCGCACCACTACCAAACAGCTGCGTATCGCTTTAAACCGGAAGAGACAAAGGAGATCGGCGTCAAATCAACCAACTCGTCTCAAAGGTTTGATCCAAGTAAGCACTAGCCCAAGCGGTTCCGTGATCCTAGTCCGAAAATGGATGATACGTTGCGGTTATGCATGGTGCCGTCAATCAATGCTATCACCGTGCGTTATCGACATCTATACCGCGTCTTGATGACATGCTTGATGAGTTATGTGGAGCCACTATATTTTCGAAAATTGATCTTCGTAGTGGCTACCATCAAATTCGCATGGCTGAAGGTGATGAGTGGAAAACCGCCTTCAAGACCAAGCTTGGTCTATATGAATGGTTGGTTATGCCTTTTGGCTTATCCAATGCCCATCTACCTTCATGCGCCTCATGAACCATATTTTGCGGTCACTCATTGGAAAGAGTGTAGTTGTTTACTTTGATGACATTCTTGTCTATAGCAAGTCACTAGAGGAGCATGTTACTCATGTTAAGGAGGTCTTACAAATCCTTCGTCATGAAAAGCTTTATGCTAACCTCCCCAAGTGCACTTTTGCAAGCGACAAGCTGATTTTCCTTGGTTTTGTCGTGTCTTCTAATGGCATTGAAGTTGATGTATCAAAAGTCAAGGACATACGATTGGCCCACCCTACAAATGTTAGTGAACCGTAGTTTTCATGGGTTGGTGGCTTTTCCGTCGCTTTGTGAAGATTTTTCCACAATTGCTTGCCCCTCAACGAATTGACCAAGAAGAATGTCACGTTCGTTTGGGAAAAGCACAACAAAACTTTTGATGAGCTCAAAGGAGGCTCACCGAAGCACCACTTCTTGCATTGCGGATTTCACAAAAACCTTTGAGATTGAATGTGGCGCTAGTGGTATTGGCATTGGTGGCGTCCTTATGCAAAATGGGCATCCTATTGCTTACCATAGTGAGAAACTTGATGGCGCCGCCTCAATTATCCCATTTATGACAAAGAACTTTTGCCTTGGTTCGTGTTCTTCAAGTGTGGCAACACTATCTTTAGCCCAAAAGAATTTATAATCCATTGAGCCATGAGTCGTTGAAGTACCTTAAGGCCAAGCCAACTTGAGTAAAACGCGCATAAAGTGGGTTGAGTTTATGGAGTCTTTTCCTTACATTGTAAAATACAAGAAGGGCAAAGAAAATGTGGTGGCGGGCCTTGTCTGCATAAAACCACAAGCCTTCTTACGACGACTCGAAGTCAATGTTTTGGGTCTTGAGGACATCAAATCTTTATGCAGCGTCCGATTCTTTCTTTGGACCAATATTTGCACAATGTTCAATAGACAAAGGATTGGCGATTTCTATTTGCACAAGGGTTTTCTTTTCAAACAAAACAAGCTTTGCATTCGAAATCCTCTCTCAACTTTGCTTCCACAGAGTCCCATGGTGGAGGCCTTATGGGTCACTGGCGTGACAAGACATATGACATGCTCTCCACTCACTACTTTTGGCCAAAGATGAAGCGGCGTGGGCGCCACGTTCAACGATGCACTACATGTATCAAGCTAAGTCTAAGTCCAACCCTTTGGTCTTTATATGCCATTGCCTATTCCTCATGCACCTTGGTGGGACATTAGCATGGACTTTGTATTAGGCTTGCCTAGATATAAACATAGTCACGATTCCATATTTGTGATGGTGGATTGCTTTTCAAAATGGCACATTTCATTAGTGCCATAAGACCGATGATGCTTCACATGTCGCGAATTTGTTTTTCGAAATAATTACGGCAGTGCCACGAACAATCGTCTCCGACCGTGGCGTAAAATTCATGAGCTACTTACGGAAGACCCTCATGGCCAAGCTCGGCATCAGCTCCTATTCTCGTCGCCTCATCCTCAAACCGATGGACAAACCGGGGTAGTCAATCGAAGTCTTGGCACACTTCTCGGGTATTGATAAAGAAGAACCTTAAAGCGGAGGAATGCATTCCACCGCGAGTTCGCCTACAACCGTAAGCACTCCACCACCATGAGGAGCCGTTCATGATCGTCTATGGATTGAGCCTCTCACGCTCGATATCCTTCCACTTCCACTTCATGAGCGTGCCAATATGGAGCGTTGTCAAGCGTGCCCAAGCAATGATGAAACTCCATGAAGACACACGAGCTACTATCGAGCAACAAGTCCTTCGCCAAGCATCAAGGCTAAACAAGACCAAGAAGAGATGATCTTTGATGAGGCGACCTTGTATGGATACACTTGAGTAAAGACGCTTCCCCAAGGGCAGCGACTCCAAGCTAAAGCCACGAGGCGGCGGACCATTCAAGGTGCTAAAAGGATAAACAACAACGCCTATGTGATCGATATACCAACATCGAAGTATCTTGTGAGCTCGACATTCAATGTCGAGGACCTCTCACCTACCATGGCGAAGAGGAAGTTATAGCGGTTGAAGAGTCGAGGGCGACTCTTTCCCAAGGGGGCGTGCGGCCGATCCTCAGGCCGCTACTACATCTACTCCCACGAGCTACCCAAATGGACCCATGACTCGTGCAGGCCAAGCTCCTTCAATCTAAGGTGAACTCGCTCCTCTCCTTGTGTGACTTGACACCCCCTTGGATGGCTTGCTACTTCACCACGCAAACTCATGCATCATCAGTCTGAAGAAGCCACGATCATTGCCAGCGAGCATGGCGGTACTACCGGTTGGGGCCGTACTACCGCTCAAGCGGACCCTCTGCCTCCTCCTACCGCTCGCCACAGAAGCACTACCCATGCCCAGGCATGGCGGTACTACAGGTCTTGTAACGGTACTACCGGTGGCAGTACCGCCCCCTCCTACAGCTCGCCCAGCGCCTCCGGCGGAAGCTCCGGGCCCTCAGCGGTACTACCGCCTCAGGCGGTACTGGGTCACCACCGGTACTACGATTCTGGGACCAGTACTACAGTCTGCGACCCCCGATCACCTAAGTTCGTACCTGTGCCTTGTAACCCAACCTATCATTTATCTCTCCATTCGAAACTACCCTGTTTTGTGGCTGGACTATATATAGCCCCACCTCTATTGTAGCGTTTAGACTTGGATAATAATAGATATTAAGGAAACCCTTTGAGGACTTATATCTATTGGTCTCATGCTCCTACCGGGAGCAGGATTATCCACCCCCCTCTTGGATCTTGCCTAGTGCGTTCAAGTTGTACAAGGCCTTGGGTTCTCGGTTTCTCGCCCCCAAGTCGTCAAGGTCTCACCAAGCACCTCATCCCCGTTGTTGGCATGGAGGCGAGCTTAACACCGATCCTAGGGATTATGTTGGACCGGTTGCCACCGGCGTGAGGAGTAGGCGTGTATCGTGTTTTGGTGTGCGTGTGTTCGTGGTTTTCATCGCCTTCCCCGATTTCATACCCGACCACCTTTCTTCCCCTCGTTCCTCGTGGAATTCGTGAAAGATCGGGCCAACCCCAGGGTTACCCCATAACAGGGAGCATGTGTTAGCTTATCTTTCAATATGACGAAGGCCTGTTGTTGTGCATCGCCCCAAACAAAGGGCACATCCTTCTTGGTAAGCTCATTCAGCGGCACGTCAATTGATCCTAAAAACCAGCGAGGCCAAGAAAACTCCTCACTTGTGTGACCGTCTTGGGCTGCGGCCAATTCTCAATAGCTTCAATCTTGGCTGGATCCACTTCAATACCGGTGATGTAACAACATAGCCAAGCAAACGCCTTTCGATTGGTGCAAAGGTGCGCCATGCAAGGTTACCAAACAAGCGTGCATCACATAAAGCATTGAAAACATCACGTAAATTGATTGAGCCGTCCTCGTCGCTACTACATCTACTCCTAAGCTCCCCAAGTGGACCCATGACTCGCGCCGAGGCAAACTCCTTCAAGCTAAGGTGAACTCGCTCCTCTCCTTGTGTGACTTGATACACCTTTGGATGGCCTGCTACTTCATACCCATACCTTGTGCATCAGATCTGAAGAAGAACCCACGGGGCGAAGGGCGCCAGCGAGAAGAGACCAAATGCTCTCATGCCAGTACGGTCTCTGATCGGCCGTACTACCGCTTGGAGGCACTACCTCCCAGCGCTACCGCCAACAGAAAGGTCAGGCTGCCCAAGCGCTCTCTATCACTGGCGGTACTACCCGGCCGGATCGGTACTCTGACCCCGCAGTACTCTAGCCCCCCATACCGCCTGTGAAGGCCCGGCGCAAGTCCCGGGCGACAAGCGGTACTACCCGGGAGGCGGTACTCTGGCATGGCCGGTACTACCGGTCAGTGGACGTACTCTGGGACCTGGAAAAGCCTGAGCGTGTTAGTTCATTGGCGCCTTGTAACCCTCTCTATATTTAGCTATTTGTTCCCAAAATACCCCTGTTTATGTGGTTGGCCTATATAGCCCCACCCTCTATTGTAAACCCTAGACTTGGATAATAATAGATATTAAGAAACCCTTTGAGGACTTATATCTATTGGTCTCATGCTCCTACCAAGGAGCACGGATTATCCACCCTCTTGGATCTTGCCTAGTGCGTTCAAGTTGTACAAGGCCTTGGGTTCTCGGGTTTCTCGCCCCCCAAGTCGTCAAGGTCTCACTAAGCACCTCATCCCGTTGTTGGCGTGGAGGCGAGCTTATGCTACCGATCCTAGAATTATGGTTGACGGTTGCCACCGGCGTGAGAATGGCGTGTATCGTGTTTTGGTGTGTGTGTGTTCGTGGTTTTCATCGCTTTGCTCGATTTCATCCCGACCACCTTTCCCCTTGTTTCTCGTGGAATTCGTGAAAGATCGGGCCAAGGGGTTACCCCCAACATATTGGTATCAAAACGGTTGATCGAATTTCCCCCAATTTTCTATTATCATGTAAAATCGAAAATCCACCAAAAGAGCCCCAATTTGCCTTGGATCGATCTCTGGATTTGGTGAGTTTTTCGTGGTTTTGAATCCATAGATACATTGCTTTGGGAGTCGATCTATAGCCCCTATCGTTCCTAGACCTTTCGATTGATTTCCACGGTTTGAGGTTTGGTCAAGTGGATCTCGTTTTCGTTAGGTAATTACGTCACAGTACTACCGCCCATAACAAGCGGTACTACCGTCGTCGATACTACGCTTTGTACCAGCGGTACTACCGCCCGATGTGAAGGTTTTTCCTTCTTCTTGACACCTCATTTAAACTTGGCGACTTCCCCCCTTTAGCTTGTTTGTGTCTCGCGTGTTTGTCGCCATATTAACACAAGCTTCGCATCAACGTCAGCGGCTCCTCGACACATGACGCTCGAACATCATCCACCACCAGCGGTTGCAAGCCATCAACAATACCAAAGGTATAACACACCACCTTGACAACCCCCATATCTTCCTTTGTGTGTATCTATCCTATGAGAGCAACTCATTTTGTGTTTGTCTAAGCATTGTGCACTTGCCTTGGGAGAGTGAGTGTGAGGCCAAATACAAAAGCTAACATAGTAGCATAGCAAGGGAGAAAAAGGAAAAGAATAAAAAAAAATACAGAAGAGAAAAAAGAGAAAAAGATACATATTCTCCCAATACAAAGAGAATACCAAGCTTGTAAGCCAAGAAAGAGAAGAAAAGAGTGCACGAGGCAAGTGCGAAATCTGCTTATCCTCTTTTGGAAAGCGAGTTGTGGTCTCTCCTTGAGTTAACACGACAACGCGTAGTCTTCCTTAGGACCTTTTGTGCTCATTTTCATAGTCGTGCTAACCCGTTTTCTCCGTGTGTGTTTCAGTGTTTTTGTAGATCGTATCCTTTTGCTTTTGATCTTTGGTTCTTTACCACGTAGAATAACCTTTTGCTTGGATCGTTCGTTTGGTTTCCCACAATCCTAACCTTCCACCAAAAGCTTTTGAGAGTTGTAGCATCTTTGTGTGTGAGTCTCTTGACATTTCACTTTGCGCTTTTCTTACTAGATCATTGGTGTGGCAATTGGTTTGATATAATCTCAAGGTGAGGTAAAGGCTAACTCCCCACCCTTTCTCTCCATATACAACCACGGTTGGCTTTGCATTATGGACGGGCATGGAGAGCCATCCCAGCCACCACCACCTCAGGAGGATGATAGCAATTCATGACAAGATGGGACCATTGGAAGGTCAGGAGAATTCAACTATCGTTGTGAAGCTCTCGGCGCCAAGATGAACAATTTAGCGAGGCCGTGTGGAATTCAGAACATCGACAACGCTTGAAGAAGTCCGTGGCCAAATGCATGCCATGCAACACAACCTCGGTCATCAAGCTGAAGCTCTTGGTAGTGCACTCGCCTCAGCGGATGAGAAGCTTCAGCGCATCATCGATGGACTCGCAAAGGCCACGCTTTCGCGAATCAAGCTCATCTCGGCACTCCTCAAGTGAATCAAGTGCACCTCGCAAATCACGCTTCAAGGCACGGGATGGACCTGTTCTTCAATCCATGAGCTCTTCCATAGCGGTACCATCTCGCGTCATGCGCAATGTCAAGCTATGATGGTGACCTCTCCAAGACCTCCAAGGCGAAAGCGGCCACAACCAAAGGCACTTGTGATTCAACAAAACAACCTCGCATGGACCACCAAGGCCATCGGCGTCGACATGCCCCTTCAACAACAAGTGAAGCATCCGAAGAGGGCGAACAAGATCGCCGTCGGCGTGAAGCGCGAAGATCCTCAGGCGTCATCATCGACATGGCGTCACGTCGGCAACATGATGGTCATGCGAGCCTCCTCTACACCAAGAAGAAGAAGAGCGGCCCATTGCGCATGCGGCTCGGCGTCCTCCTCGCCCAGGCGCAAGACAATGCTCCTCGACAACCGCCAAAACAGCGCAACAATCACCAAAACGACATGAGAGCTCGGATGATGATGATGACCGCCCAAATCATGGCAACCGGCCTTAGCCGGAACGCAATGGAGAAGAAACTTTCGGCAAGCTCAAGTTCACCATGCCAAAGTTCACGGTTCCAATGAGCCGAAGAAGAATATCTCTCTTGGGAACTCAAAGTCGACAAGATCTTAGCATGCACAACTAGCAATGAGAAGATGATGGCCATGGCATCCTCGAATTTGATGAGTATGCCAACCTTTGGTGGGAACAAGTACAAATCGCTCATGAAGCAAAGAAGATCCTCGATCGCAACTTGGCAAGATATGAAGGCTCATATGAGATCCGCTTTGTTCCTTCGCTTTACCGCGTGACCTCTTCAACAAGCTTCAAGCGCTTAGTCAAGGGACAAAGGCGGTGGAAGAGTACTTCAAGCAAATGGAGCTCAACATGATCCGGTGCCAACATCGAAGGCGAGATGAACAAACAATAGCACGCTTCCTCAATGGCGAACCATCCCATCAAGCGCATCACCGAGTTCCAAAAGTACAACAACATGGTTGAGCTTGTGCACATCGCATCAAGTAGGCGCCAAGTGCAAGGACATCAAGTACAACAAGCCAAGGCGTACTTCACCTACAAGCAGCGCCAACCACTACTCCAACAACACCAAGTGGAGCTCCTCAAGTACCAAGCTTCCCTTCAAGCCAACTATTCCCCAAGGAAAACAGCCCCCAAGTGGCAAACACACAAGGATGATTAACCATTCAATGGTGAATGCTACAAGTGTGGAGGCAAAGGGCACAAGTCGAATGCATGTGGAAACAAGAAAGTTTTGTTCATCCATGACAACGGCGATGAAGAATACTTAGTGAAGCAGCGTTTGATGCAAGGTCAAGGAAGCCATGGCGAGGCAACATTTGGAAGAGGACCAAGAACTTCTTGTGTGTGAGCATGGCGCAAGTCCATCGCTTGTGGTCACAAGGGTCTTGACTACCCAAGCCAATGAAAATGAAGACCAGCGCTCGAACATCTTCCAAACTCGTACCCGGCATCAATGGGAAGTCCATCAAAGTTGTCATCGATGGAGGAGTTGCCACAACCTGCAAACGCAATTGTGTGAGAAACTCAACCTCACCCTTCATCCACATAGACACCCCTACCATATCCAATGGCTAAGTGACCAAGGATCCGTCAAGATCAAGCACACCGTCTCGGTGACGTTCTCCATTAGGCACTACAAGGACACGGTGGAATGTGACGTGGTTCCAATGACGGTTTGTCACATGTTGCTCGGAAGGCCGTGGCAATATGACAAGCGTGCTTTGCCTAATGGTCACTCAATCACTTACACTTTCAAATGGCTTGATAAAACTTGTGTGTTGCAACCAATGACTCCTAGACAAATAATTGCGGACAATGCAAAGGCTTTAGCAAGGGCGCAATACACAAAAACACCTTGTGAGAAGAGCGGTGAGCGAGAGAACCTGACATAGTGGCGAGCTACAAGCCAAACTCGAGTGGAAAAACTAAGAGTGTTCTTCTTGCCACCAAAAGTGAGATGAGAGAAGTGCGGAACAACCCATCCATCTTGCACTATGTCCTTGTATGCAAGGGACTAAGCGCAAGGAACTAACGACTTGACAAATGTTCCTCCTTCTTTGATGGCTATTTTGCAGAATTCCAAGATGTATTTCGAAGAGCTTCCTCATGGCCTTCCTCCTCTTCGTGGAATCGAGCACCGCATCGACCTCATACGGCACCCACTCCCAAACCACGGCGTATCCTTAACCCGGAAGAGACAAAAAGAGATCGAGCCAAATCAACCAACTCGTCTCAAAGGTTTGATCCAAGTAAGCACTAGCCCAGCGGTCCCGTGATCCTCGTACCAAAAAGCGGATGATATGTTGCGGTTATGCATGGTGCCGTCAATCAATGCTATCACCGTGCGTTATCGACATCCTATACAGCGTCTTGATGACAATCTTGATGAGTTATGTGGAGCCACTATATTTTGAAAATTGATCTTCGTAGTGGCTACCATCAAATTCGCATGGTGAAGGTGATGAGTGGAAAACGCCTTCAAGACCAAGCTTGGTCTCTATGAATGGTTGGTTATGCCTTTTGGCTTATCAATGCCCCATCTACCTTCATCGCCTCATGAACCATATTTTGCGATCTCTTATTGGAAAAGTGTAGTTGTTTACTTTGATGACATTCTTGTCTATAGCAAGTCACTAGAGGAGCATATTCGCATATTAAGAGGTCCTTCAAATCCCGTCATGAAAAGCTTTATGCTAATCTCCCAAAGTGCACTTTTGCAAGAGACAAGCTGATTTTCCTTGGTTTTGTTGTGTCTTCTAATGGCATAGAAGTGGATGTCTCAAAAGTCAAGGACATACGAGATTGGCCCATTCAACAAATGTTAGTGAACCGTAGTTTTCATGGGTTGGTGGCTTTTACGTAAGCTTTGTGAAAGATTTTTCTACCATTGCTTGCCCCATAAACGAATTGACCAAGAAAAATGTCACGTTCATTTAGGGAAAAGCACAACAAAAGGCTTTTCATGAGCTCAAAAAGAGGCTCACCGAAGCACCACTTCTTGCATTGCGGTTCACAAAAACCTTTGAGATTGAATGTGACGCTAGTGGTATTGGCATTAGTGGCGTCCTTATGCAAAATGGGCGCCCTATTGCTTACCATAGTGAGAAACTTGACGGCGCACGCCTCAATTATCCCATTTATGACAAGGAACTTTTTGCCTTGGTTCGAGTTATTCAAGTGTGGCAACACTATCTTTGGCCCAAAGAATTTATCATCCATTCCGACCCTGAGTCGTTGAAGTATCTTAAGGGCCAAGCCAACTTGAGTAAAAGGCACGCAAAATGGGTTGAGTTTATGGAGTCTTTTCCTTACATTGTCAAATACAAGAAGAGCAAAGAAAATGTGGTAGCGGACGCCTTGTCTCGCAAAAACACAAGCCTTCTTACTCGACTCGAAGTCAATGTCTTGGGTCTTGATGACATCAAATCTTTGTGCAGCGTCAGGCCCTTTCTTTGGACCAATATTTGCACAATGTTCACTCGAGGATTGATGATTTCTATTTGCATAAGGGTTTTCTTTTCAAACAAAACAAGCTTTGCATTCGAAATCGTCTCTCAACTTTGCTTCTTCAAGAGTCCCATGGTGGAGGCCTTATGGGCCACTTTGGCGTGACAAGACATATGACATGCTCTCCACTCACTACTTTTGGCCAAAGATGAAGCGCGACGTGGAGCGCCACGTCCAACGATGCACTACATGTATCCAAGCTAAGTTTAAGTCCAACCCCTTTGGTCTTTATATGCCATTGCCTATTCCTCATGCACTTTGGTCGGACATTAGCATGGACTTTGTGTTAGGCTTGCCTAGATCTAAACATGGTCATCATTCCATATTTGTAGTAGTGGATCGCTTTTCCAAAATGGCACATTTCATTCCATGCCATAAGATCGATGATGCTTCACATGTAGCAAATTTGTTTTTCAGGGAAATAATTCGGCTACACAGTGTGCCAAGAACAATCGTATCCGACCGCGACGTAAAATTCATGAGCTACTTCTGGAAGACCCTCATGGCCAAGCTCGGCATCAAGCTCCTCTTCTTGTCCGCCTCGCATCCTCAAACCGATGGACAAACCGATGTCGTCAATCGAAGTCTTGGCACACTCCTCCGGGTGTTGATAAAGAAGAACCTTAAAGACTGGGAGGAATGCATTCCACACGCCGAGTTCGCCTACAACCGCGCCAAGCACTCCACCACCATGAGGAGCCCGTTCATGATCGCCTACGGCTTCGAGCCTCTCCGGCGCTCGATATCCTTCCTCTCCACTTCATGAGCGTGCTAACATGGGCGTTGTCAGCGCCAACACAATGAAGAAACTCCATGATGACACGAGCTACTATCGAGCAACAAGTCCTTCGCCAAGCATCAAGGCTAAACAAGAACAAGAAAGAGATAATCTTGAAGCGACCTTGTGTGGATACACTTGAGTAAAGACCGCTTCCCCAAGGAACGCGACTCCAAGCTAAAGCCTAGAGGTGATGGACCATTCAAAGTTCTCAAGAGAATCAACAACAACGCTTATGTCATCGATATCCCAACATCCAAGTATCTTGTGAGCTCGACATTCAATGTCAAGGACCTCTCACCCTACCATGGATAAGAGGAAGTTGAGACGGTTGAAGAGTCGAGGACGACTCTTTCCCAAGGGGGGAGCTGATGCAGCCCGTCCTACAACCGCTACTACATCTCCTCCCACAAGCTCCCCAAGTGGACCCATGACTCGCGCCCGAGCCAAACTCCTTCAAGCTAAGGTGAACTCCCTCCTCTCCTTGTGTGACTTCGATACACCTTTGGATGGCCTGCTACTTCATACCCATACCTTGTGCATCATCAAATACGAAGAGAAGAACCCACAGGACGAAGGAGCGCCAACAGAAGTGATGTGGACATCCCTACTATTGATACAACCGTTGTACCTACAGCAACACACATACAAGGACCCATCACAAGATCTCGTGCCAAACAACTTAACTATCAGGTACTTTCGTTTCTTGGAACTATTCCTTACATACATGAGAATATGATGCTGCCTAAGTCAGATACATTTCTTACTCTTAGGAATGATGGACCAAGCATGGATGAGAGGGACAAGCATTGGAGCATGGCCATGCATGGAGATGGCAGCAAGCATGTGATGATCAAGAAGGCCACGGATGAAGATTTGAACTTTGAGGCCACCATAATGAAGAAAGAAGGCTTGGACGAAATATTCAAGATCAATACTTTACGAATTAGTCCATAGCATAATATGGTCTGCGACACCTTTATTTTAGGCCAGGCCCATGTAATTTTCATGAGGTTTTAATTAGCCACTTTTTAGAGTCCGTATTTGAGGAAAAGGACTTTTAGGGTTGGATTGGCCACCACTTCCATGGCTGGCGAAACC
This sequence comes from Avena longiglumis, assembly GCA_030063025.1. Classification (NCBI taxonomy): domain Eukaryota; kingdom Viridiplantae; phylum Streptophyta; class Magnoliopsida; order Poales; family Poaceae; genus Avena; species Avena longiglumis. The sequence continues at coordinate 327,592,230 of CP125974.1, read as the reverse complement.
CCTTCGCCCTTGCCATCGCCCATAATGAACCTTTAGACTCGGATTTTGTTTAGACATTAAGTTAGCCATAGTACTTAACCATGAAGGCTCGGCGTCATGAGGCCTCTTGTACGCACCTATTAGGGATCCACCTCTTTCAATAAATCTTTCCTCTTAATCCAATATCTTGATTGCAATATTGGTTCTTACTTGTTCTCGATTTGGTGGGAATTAAGACCCTCATTGGTCGGTGATCGTGTTCACGGATCGGTAACCTCGGAGATTGGCCTAGCGATTGCATTGGCGCTCGTGCTTTGCGTGTGGTGGATCGTCAAGCCGAACTCCACCAAATCGATTATCGCCATCTCATCGAAAGATCGGACACCTTTGCCCTATCAAGTGGTATGATTTGAGGTTGCTCGGTGAGATTTTCTTTCGTAGATTAGATCTGTTTTACCTATAACCCACGAAAAGCCAAAGCCAAAACAGGTTAGAGTTTAGATCCATCCCATAACCAATCTCGCCTCGCATTATCTTTTGGTTTTGCATTGTTGAATTTGTGTCTACATCGTCGCGTCGAGTTCTTTGGTCTTAGTGTCTCGTCCCTTAGAGTTTGAGTTCGATCATACTAGTCACGCCACACTTTCGATCACGCGCATATACCCTGCCACCATATTCCGCGCCATATACCCTGCCACCATAAAACCCTAATACTCGCCATAGCCTTCCTACGCGACCACAGATCGTCAGTTTTTACTGCCGTAGTGCGAGTCAGGAAATCGATTCTTGTTTCCTCGTTTTTCTTTTGACTTTCCTTCTTTGTTATTTCGTGTTCAGCTAAAATCCGTGTCGAGCTAAGAGTCGGTCGTAAGTCGGAAGGAGAGCTAAGAGTCAGAACACCTCGAAAAATTTTACGGCTATCTTGGTTTTCGGCTTTGGGGATCACTTTTCTCCATCGGCCGTTATAGCGATATTTTTTGGCGCTGCGGCTTTCGAACAAAATAAAAATTTCAAAAAATTTTTGAGGCTAACCTCTTTTTAGACCCGTAGATCAGTTCTAGACACTCGCCATCCTAGTAATTTTACGCATCTCGGATCGCTTTTGGTGCTATATCATCATACGATGCTTGTTGTGTGGCGTCGTGACATCGTTGGTGATCTAGGCTCGCGTCTCTAATGCGGTCTAGCCTAGGACCAGCATAATACCCGTCGTTGAGCATTCTTTCAACTTTTGCATTCTGTTTTGATAATTCTTGACCCCTTTGCTAAGCCTTCGAGCTCACGGATACTCTCCGTGCGGTGTTTGACTCTGGTAATCGCTTGGTTCAATCTCTGGACCTTGATCCTCGTGGTTGCACATCGCCTTTTCTGCTGTTTGGTAAGAACTTGTAAGAGCTTTATATTGCTTGACGGATTCGGCGTGACTTCCACCATATTCCTGTAGTATACATGCTTTTTAAGGACTAACCATGAGATACTTGGAACCACGCCACCATGCGAGCGAAGAACTACATGCCCACTTCTCGTGCTCACAGTCGGTCGCTGGAGAGCGTGGACAGCGCCTGGGGAGTTTGACACCAAGCTCACCAGCGCCGTGGACAAGATCGATGGACTCGAAATCCTTCAACGCCAAGCAGCGTTCGGTTCAGGAGCTTACGAACCGATTGCCCGCACCGGCACCCACACATGGTGCGGCGCATTCGATCACGGCTCGGACTGCTGATACGGTGCCGCCCTTGCGGCGGCTGACTCTGCTGCGGTAGCGTTCCTCGGACTTCGGCGGTTCTTCTGCGACATTGGGGACGGCGGGTACTACTCGACCCGGCGGCGGCGATCATTTGGCGAGGAGGTTGAACAACCTCCACGGTATTTCTGGTGCGTCCCGACATTACTACATAGCGCTTCATGCCGATGCGTAATGATGATGATCATGTTGCAAAGCTTAAATTAAATATTCCATCTTTTGAGGGTAAATATAATCCTGCTGCATATCTTACATGGGAGATGGAAGTAGAACAACGTTTTGCATGCTTAAAATATCCTTAGAATATGCGTGTTAGTGCTGCTACATGTGAATTTACTAAATTTGCTTCCCTTTGGTGGTCTGAGTATTGTCGTTTAAATCCTACTACTATTCCTAGTACTTGGACTGCTTTAAAAACTGCTATGCGTGTTAGTTTGTACCTCCCACTTATCAGCGTGATTTACTAAAGAATCGACACGCTTAGAGCAAGGAAAATTCTGTAGAAGAGTATTATCGGGAATTGCAAGCAGGGATGGTTAGGTGTGGTCTTGTAGAATCTAATGAACAAATGCTTGCACGTTTCTTTGGTGGCTTAAACAAGGACATTGACACATATTAGATTATAAGGAATATAATTCTATCACTCGTTTGTTTCATCTTGCTTGCAAAGTGAGCGTGAAGTCAGGATCGCCAAACACCATGGAGGAGGACTAATAATTCTGCAGGTCACACATCACTTGGACATCCAGACAATCAGCGCCTCCTCGTGATTAGCCTCCGGCTACTACCACATCCAAGGCCACCACAAGATTTCAATGCTCCTCCACCATCATCCAATGCTCCTGCTCGTAGTGCATCTTCTATGGCTTCCACAGGTAAGACTAAGGATATACAATGCATAAGTCTTTGGGGTTTTGGTCATATTGAGGCGATGCACAACACTGGCGTGTGATGATGGTGCGAGAAGATGGTGAATCTGATTCCGAGTGACTTGATGAAGATACACTAGCCCTTATTTACGCTTTCGAGATGGAACAATTACGATCTTGATGAAGAGGCAGGTAATGGGGCTGAAGGCTGGCATCAATCTGAGCTTAATTACACAGCGTGTGTTGAGTGTGCAATTGAGCAAATCGAGCAAGATCAGCATACAACTTGTTCCAAACCGTGGTGTTTTCAAGGAAAGAGCTATCGGATAATCATTGATGGAGGAGTTGTAATAATCGGCGGTGTTGACATGGTAGAAAGCTTGCGCTTCCAACAAGACAGCGCCCACATTCATACTACATCCAATGGTTTGAGAGTTCTACCAAGATCAAGGTAACAAGAGCGATGCAGCGTGCATTTTACTATTGGTACATATTGATTTTGTTGATTGTGATGTTGTACCTATGCAAGCCTGTTCTTTGTTAATTGGTAGACCATGGCAATTTGATAGAGAATCATTCATAATGGCAAAACTAACCACTATTCTCTTATGCATGATGGAAAGAAATTGGTCTAAAACCTATGACTCCGAACAGATTTTAAAAGATGATCTTGCTAGAGCTAGTAGAGCTAAAGCGGGGAGAAAAATAAAAGTGAGAATCAGTTATTCTTGCTGATTTTATACCACCAAAGAACACTAAATCGATTCTACACATACTACTGAAATTCGTTTGAAGAGTCCATGTATGCTTGCAAATAAAATTGATATTCTTGAACTAGATGTAAACAATACTCAATGTTATGCAATTGTGCAAAGAGGTTCTGTTTTCATTTGAGGATATGCCTCCTTCTTTGCCACCATTGTTGCTAAACTTTTGCGAGAATATGAGGGCGTATTTCCTGAGTTGCCACAGGACTACCTCCTATTAGAGGAATTGAGCATCAAATTGATCTAATTCCTGGTGCCACGTTGCCCAACGCGCCATATAGAACCAATCCGGAGGAGACAAAGGAGATACAACGGCAAATTCAGGAACTACTCGGCGAGATCATATTCGTGAGTCACGAATTTGGCGTTGATCCTCTCGACGAGATCATATTAAGTGAGTCTGATCTAATTAGGGACTACTCGAATATGATCTCTGTCAATGAATCTAATGGCGTTGTATCTCCTTTGTCTCCTGGATTGGTTCTATATGGTAGCGGTTGGGCAATGGCACAGAATTAGATCAATTTGGTGCTCAATTCCTCTAATAGGAGGTGGCGGCTCGTGGAAAAGCGTCCTCATATTCAAAAGGTTACCAATAGCGGGTGGCAAAGAGGCATAAATACAACATCACAATCAATTGTGTAATTAAGCTCTTTCATCAAAGTCCCATCTTCATCATCACCGTTGTGTTGTACTTTGTCTCAATATGACAACCCAACACTTGCGGCATTGTATATCCTTTGTCTTACCATGGGCCATAGAAGATGCACTACGGGGAGCATTGGATGATGGTGGAGTGGAAATCTTGTAGTGGCCTTGGATGTGGTGGTGGCGAATCTTGTCGAGATGTCAAGTGGATGCGGCTGTGGAGGTTGTTCAACCTCCTCGTCAAGCAGATCATCGTCGTCGGAATCGGTTCAAAATATCCTTGAACGAGCGTCAAACAGCGTTGAAGGATTTCTCGAGTCCATCGATCTTGTGGGGTTAGCAATTATCAAAATGCAAAAGTTGAAAGAATGCTCAGAGCCTAGATCCTGTGATGTCACGGCGAACAAGCAGCGAATGATGATGGCACCTGGCGAGCGAGATGCGGAAAATGATGGCAGTGTCAGAACTGATCTAAAAAATAGGTTAGCCCAAATTTTTTGAAATTTTTATTTTGCTTGAGGCGGCGTATCGCTATAACGACAAAAAGTGATCCCGGGACGATAGCAGAAAAAATTTTGGGCGGTTCGGACTTTTGCTCTCATGGACGGACTCTTAAGCGCTACGGACTTTGGTGGCAGTATTAGGGTTTATGGTGGCTGGGTATATGGCGGAATATGGTGGCTATGGTGCACGAACAGCGAGGGTCTTAATTCCTACGAAATCGAGAGCAGTAAGAACCAATGACGCAATCAAGATATGCGGATTAGAAACCTTGTGAAGTTGGGATTACGAATAGGTCACGAAGTACAAGGAGCCTCTGCGGCCTTTCGAGCTCGAGCCTTGGCGATTATGGCTAAATTAATGTCTAAACAAATCAAAGTCTGCAGGGGTGGCTATGGGGAGTATTAAGAGGCGAAAAGGTGGGGGGCCATGAAAATTACATGGGCTGGCCAAAATAAAAAGCTATGGGCAATTCATAAAGTATTGATCTTGAATATTTCGTCCAAGGCTTCTTCTTCATTATGGTGGCCTCAAAGTTCAATCTTCATCGGTGGCCTTCTCTTGGATCATCACATGCTTGTCGCCATCTCCATGCATGGCCATGCTCCAATGCTTGTCCCTCTCATCCATGCTTGGTCCATCATTCCTAGGAGTAAAAATATATCGATTTAGGCATCATATTCTCATGTATGTGAGGAATAGTTCCAAGAAACGAAAGTACCTGATAGTTAAGTTGTTTGGCACGAGATCTTGTGATGGGTCCTTGTATGTGTGTTGCTGTAGGTACAACGGTTGTATCAATAGTAGGGATGTCCACATCACAAGGGGGGAGCTGATGCAGCCCGTCCTACGGACGCACCTCCATCTACAACACCTAGTCCCCCAAGTGGACCAATGACTCGCGCCCGTGCCAAGCTCCTACAAGCCAAGGTTAACTCGCTCCTTTCCTCATGTGATTTTGGTCTACCTTTGGATGGCTTGCTACTTCATGCATGTACGTTGTGTATCCTCAGATATGAAGCAACACCACCACATCAAGCCACCAAGGAAGCAGGACCAGGAAAAGAAGCTGCTGGAGCTCTGCACACCGGAGTCTCTAGTGTAGACCGGAGTCTCCGGACCTTCCTCCGGTCCAGATCGGAGACCCAAGCCCGGGACAGCCAGAAGCCCCCTCCGGAGACAGGTGGGATATTGGCCGAGTCTCCTGACCGGGACGCCCGTGCATGTTAAAGCCTTTTGGGCCTGGCCCATGTAACCCCCAATTTCGCCCCAAACTTCCAGTTTTATTCCATAACTACCCCTGTTTATGTGGTTGGCCTATATAAAGCCCCACCCCTCATATGTAAACCCTAGACTTGGATAATGATAGATTAAGACACCCCTTTGTGGATTTTTTAATCTATTGGTCTCATGCTCCTACCAAGGAGCACCTATTGTCCACCCTCCTCTTGGATCTTGCCTAGTGCGTTCAAGTTGTACAAGGCCTTGGGTTCTCGGTTTCTCGCCCCCAAGTCGTCAAGGTCTCACCAAGCACCTCGTCCCCCGTTGTTGGCGTGGAGAGAGAGCTTCGCCCAACACCGATCCTAGAGATTATGTTGGACCGGTTGCCACCGGCGTGAGATATCGGCGTGTATCGTGATTTGCGTGCGTGTGTTCGTGGTTTTCATCCCTTCTTCCCCCGTTCACCGCTTTCCCCTCGTTTCCCGTGGAATTTCGTGAAAGATCGGGGCACCCCAAGGGGTGGCCCGATAACACCCCACCCCTCATGTATCCCGGAGGCATAGATGATAGACTAAATACAACCCCCTTGTGTGGAATCTCTAGTTTTGCCTCATCCCCTTATCCAAGGGGACCGACTATCGTCACCAACCTCGATTGGACTTTGCATCACGCATCCATCGTTGAACAAGGCCTTGGAGTTCGATGTCTCGTCTCCAAGTTGTCAAGACCCTCCCCAAGGTGTTCTTCCCTCTCCGATGTGGATTTGAGGGAGCACGTTGACCGATCTTTCCTTGCGAGGATTCTATCGGACCGGTGGCCGCCGTTCAGGAGCAAACGACCTTGTATCGTGTGAGTTTTGCGTGTGTTCATCGTGTTCTTTGCGAGGTGTGTGTTCGCTTCCGCTACCTTCTCCCTTTCCCCTCGCTCTCCCATCGATTTGACCACAAGATCCGTGAAGATCGGGCACCCAAGAGGTTAACCCCTCCATCATCTGGTATCAGCAGCTTTTGGTTGCCACGGATTTCTCATCGATTTGGTCTTTTCCCCATAAATTCGAAAATTCCACCAAAAATAGCCCCAATTCGTGTTTTGGATCGATCTGTGATTTGAGTGCGTTTTGGTAGGTTTTGATCCGTGGATTACTTGCTAAACTTGTTGATCTACCTTCCTTTGCGTTCCCATAGCCTAATTCCTTGATTTCCCCCGTCGATTTGGTGTTTTTCTTGAAGATTTTCCGCCCAAATCGCCCCAAAATCGCATAAACGCGTCAGATCTGGCGTCTCTGTCTCCAGCGGTACTACCGCTCAAAATATCCGGTACTACCGCTCACTGGTACTACCGCTCCCAAAATCCGGTACTACCGCCCAGTACAGAAAGAAAAAAGAGATTTTGGTGTTCTTTAGCTCGTTTCGAAGAGGAGAAGGAGCTCTACATCATAATCCACGTTGTTCATGCTATCTACTCCATCCAAATTCTGTGAGCAAGGCGGAATCCAACAATAAAGGGTGAAGATCGTCGACGAAAGGTATAAACATTCCGACTTCCCACTTGCATTCCTTTGTGAACCCCACTATCTTTGCGAGCAACAAACACCTATTGATACTAGTTCCTCTTATGATTGCTTGGGCTATGCACATTTGATACCTTGTAGATTCCGAGCAAACGTTGTGAGCGCCATCTCATATAGTTATCTTATATAGTTGTTGGCACAAGGAAGAAGCAAGTGAAAAGAAAAAGAAAAAAAAAGAAAAGGAGAAAAAAATAGAAAAAGAAAAAGAAAAGAAAGAAATATACATGTGCCTCATAGAATAGGAAGCGCAAGCTCGATGAACATCATATAGGTGGTACTTATTGTGCATATCTTCTAGCCCATCAATTTTGTGCAATCGAACTAGCGTATCTCCTTGTACTTGTGTGACACGAGCTTATAGTCTTCGCTAGGTAATCATTTGGTTCTTAGCTCACTTTCTCCATCGCACAAGTCCCATTTATCCCACAGTGTGTGTTTCCTTGTACATATTTCCTATCTTGTGGATTGACTTGTTTGCTTTGTGATCATTGTGGTTCTTTACTTGCCATTACAATATCTTGATTTCGGATTGTTTCTTGACATGCCACTTTCCATACCTATCCACCATAGGCCTTGTGTGTGTGTGTGTGTTATTTGGTTAGTAGTTAGTTTTGGTGTTCCGCGTGAACTTCACTTTGCTTGGTTTATTGATCTCAAGTGTGGCCACTTGCACGATACGATCTTCCAAGGTAAAGTAAGTTTTGACGTTGTGTCCCTAACTCCCACTACCACTTCCATATACACCGCTTGGTCTTGTGCATCATGTCTAGGGACTCCGGAACCGAGGATGATATCTATGAAGAATCCATGATGAGCCACCATGACTACGAATCCACAAGTATAGAGGACATGACGGAGCACTACACCTCGACGACTCCACATGCATGGAAGACATGGAGCTCTACGTCGACAATGGCTCCTCATGCATGGAGACTATGGAGCACTACACCGACAATGGCTCCACATGCTTGGGTGATATGGAGTACTACACCAACAATTACTCCCCAAGCATGGATGACTTCGAGTGCGACATCGACGACGCCTCGCCAAGCATGGAGGACACGGAGAACTTCATCGAGTTTGATGGCTCCTCCACGAGCCATGAAGAATTCCTCCACCGCGTGGAGATGGAAGCCTACTACTCCAAGCAAGAGGAGGCGCATCATCAAGATTCCATGACCTTCAAGGCCAAGCGTGCCACACCAAAGGGCACCACCTACTTCGATGATCCACCTCCAAGGCGACAAGTGCCCCCACCTAGATGGCGTCAAGTGCCACCATCTCCAAGGCGCCAAGCTACATCACCTCCAAGGCGCCAAGCTCCAACTCCTATCCAAACAAGAGTGGCGTCCAAACATCATATGCATCAAGAGGCGCCAAGAAACAAGACTCTTCATCGACAAACATCCTCTCATGAGCATCACCACCATAAAGAGGATACAAGACATCGTCAAAGGCATCTTCGCCATAAAGACGAAGAATTCATGATGAGCACCAACCATAATGCTCAAGCAAGCTCAAGAAGGCACCACAAGCACAAGAAGAGTGCCAAGGCAAATGATCACCGTCGTGAGTGTCATGTGGACGACCAAGTGCGCCACCTACATCAACCATCGTCAAGGCACGCCAATGACCTCCGTTGACACCATCATAGGGCACCTTCAACTACTCGTGCCACCACCACAATGGCACCAAGAGAAAGCCTTCCTCCACGCCATCAAGCTTCAACGCCTACGCTTGACTTCCACGACCTCGCGAACGAGGAAAATGTAAACCTCTACTTCGCCATGTTGGATAGCATGAGCCTACCTCCACCACTACTACAAGATGGCCACAAGACGGTCGAGCATGGGATTTTCCCTTCGACCATGGAGGCGAGCAATGATGCCCATCTTATGGCATCCAGCCTTGAAGGCGACAAGGTCAAGAATGGTGAGCATGGTATTTTCCCTTCACCAAAGGAGGCGCAAGGAGTTGAGGAAACCGAGCCTACCCCATATGCTTGAGTGATGATATGGTACCAATGCCATGTGAGTGTGAGCCACTTAGCCCACTTGAGTGAGAACAAGAGTGACATGAGTGACTCCACCTTATGTGAGATTGAGTGCTTCCACTTGGAGGGCATGAGCGATACTCCTAGTGAGTTGAGAGTGGTAGTTGATAGGTCAAGAGAGACCATTTCGAATTCTAACAACTTACCCTCTACCTCTAGTGTGTTCTCTTGTGTTGTGCTAGGTTCCATGGATGAAGACGTGCCAAGCCATGAAGCAATGATGCCTCAATTGGAGAAGATGTACATGGTGCACGAAGATGATGCTATGCCATGGCTACATCAAGAAGACGAAGTCGTCCACAAGGAGGCCACTACTTCCACAACACCCACTTCATATGAGAGGTATGAACAAGGTAACAATAAGGGTGTTGATGATGCCATGATCCCACTAGTGGACATGATGAATTGTGAGGATATGCATGTTATGGATGATACTTGTGACATTACATATGCTTCACTCATATTCCCATGTGATGATTTTCCTTTGCATAATATTGATCATGTGAAATTGTTTGATTGCGATATCATTGCCATAAACATGCCATGCTATGCATCTTGTGTGTATCCTCCAATTGCTTTGGACTTGCCTTGCCATGCTAGTCATTCAATTTCTCCCGTTGCTTGCGATAAGATGAATGCTTGCTATTTCACTTGTTTTGCTTGCAACAATATTGATCATATGCGTTATAATGAGATGGCCCCCATAGCTTTCTCAATTTTTGGAGATTTTGATGATTGCCATGATAAACATGATCTCCACTTGCATACTCACCATGCATCTATTTCATACTTGAATGACATTAATGGTGATGTGCAAAAGAAGAGATACGTCATGATGGATGATGTGTATCTCTACCATGCACACATGTTCTTCCTTTTACATATGATGTGTGTAGGTATCCGCACGAGAATGTCAACCTCGGTTGAGCACGAGTTGACAAAAAGAGCTCTAGAGAGCATCCCACAAGTGAGTTCAAGATCAAACCCAGCTCTGATACCTTTTGCATGCTTTGCATCTTTCATGTTGGCAAATTGCTATTTTCTATGGTTTGATTGCAAGCATGTTAATGGTATTATCTCCCCTTGTGACATTCATGTTTCTTCGCTTTTAGATAATGATGCTTTGTGTATTGCAACAAAAATGTTGAACATTTTCTCTTTCCGATGTTTTGTGTGCAACCACAATTCCATAAAGAGCATGTATTGTCATGAGAGCTTCCAAGAATCTCGTCTTGTTGTTGCAACAAACATAAGGACCACTTGCTCTTTCATTTGGTTTGTTTGCAAACATGCCGTTTTTGCTTCCACTTGGGATACCCATACTCCCATGAAATTTGCTTTTGATGATTTGTGTGTGACATCCAACATGTTGAACAATTTCTCTTTCCAATGGTTGGTTTGCACACATAATGATGTTGCTTTGGACATTCTTCCTTGTGTGTTTTTGCCAAATTCTCCAAGCTTTGCATCAAAGATGTTGATAAAATTTCTATTCGATTGCATTGAGTGCCACAATAAGATGTTATATGGAGTTTTTGAGTTCCCACATTTGGATGATTTTGCAACGACTTCCATGCACTTTGACCTTGCATATGCATCCCGTTTGCTATACTTGAGTTGTGCTAATCGTGTTGTGAACAATAATGGACATGCCACAAATGACATGCTCCTCTATCACACACAAACATATGTTGCTTGGTCTTTGTTGTATGAAGGTACAAATGCATACACGTCAACCTCTATGGACTATATGTTGACAAGAAGACCCGAAGAGAGTTACCTATGGCTACCCTTCATCGAGCTATCTCTACAATCTAAGGTGACTTCCTTCTACTTGAGGACTCATGCAATAATCTTCATGAATTGGCTATGCTTTGAGTGTTGCTTTGCTTTTGTTGTGAGCTTTGTAGGCTTCAAGGAAGGTGAAGGAACATTGAAGTGTTGTCAAGTCAATCTTCCCGAGGACGACTATATGGTGAACCCCAGGATCAAGGATGTCCTTCGACCGCTTCTACTTTGTGATGAGCATGTAGAGTCGAGGACGACTCTTTTTGAAGGGGGGGAGCTGATGTAGCCTAACCTACTGTCGTTACCACATCTTGGTCTCCAACTTATGCCAAGTCGTCATGGACTCCAAAGGTGAATCCATTCCTCTATGCGAGCCCCCTTCCTACCCTATTGAATGGTATGCTACTTCATACTCTGTCACATATGCATGATAGGTTCACATTGACAACTACGGAGGCAAGGGAGGAAGCCCGGAGCATCAAGCCCGACAAGACGGAGGCTTGGAAGAGGAGGCGAAAGAAGACAGATCGCCAAATGCTCTCTGTCGCCAGCGGTACTACAGGACCTGGAGACCGGTACTACCGCCCGGCGGCACTACCGCCCCCTGCTACCGCCACCAACAGATGACGCCAACAGAAGCCAAATACTCTCTGTCTCCGGCGGTACTACCGGACCTGGAACCGATACTACCGGTCTCACTGCCGCTTCTCGCTTCGCTATAGACGGCTCTAGGCGACGCACCAGGCCATAAGCGGTACTACGGTCCCAGGCGGTACTACGGTGTTGACCGTACTACTGGGACCAAGTCGGTACTACCGTCCTCTGTGCTCACAGCGCTTTGGGCCTTTGGCCCATGTACCCCTTTTGTTAGGGGGTAACCCTTGGGTTGGCACGAATTCCACGAGAAACGAGGGGAAAGCGGTGGTCGAGGGAGGAAAGGGGTGAAAACCATGAACACACGCACACCAAAACACGATACACGCTTATCCCTCACGGCGGTGGTAACCTGTCCAACATAATCCCTAGGATCGGTGTTGGGCGAAGCTCACTCTCCACGCTGATGCAGCCCGTCCTATGGATGCACCTCCATCTACAATACCTAGTCCCCCAAGTGGACCAATGACTCGCGCCCGTGCCAAGCTCCTACAAGCCAAGGTTAACTCGCTCCTTTCCTCATGTGATTTTGGCCTACCTTTGGATGGCTTGCTACTTCATGCATCTACGTTGTGTATCCTCAGATATGAAGCAACACCACCACACCAAGCCACCAATGAAGCAGGACCAGGAGAAGAAGCTGCTGGAGCTCTGCACACCGGAGTCTCCGGTGTAGACCGGAGACTCCGGTCTCCTACACCGGAGTCTCTGGACCTTCCTCCGGTCCAGACCGGAGACCCAAGCCCGGGACAGCCAGAAGCCCCCTCCGGAGACGGGTCCGAAGATTGACCGGAGTCTCCGGACCCCAGACCGGAGTCTCCGGACTGACCGACGCCAGGCATGCCTTTTGGGCCTGGCCCATGTAACCCCCAATTTCGCCCAAACTTCAAGTTTTACTTCAGAAGTACCCCTGTTTATGTGGTTGGCCTATATATAGCCCCACCCCTCATATGTAAACCCTAGACTTGGATAATGATAGATTAAGACACCCCTTTGTGGATCTTTTAATCTATTGGTCTCATGCTCCTACCAAGGAGCACCTATTGTCCACCCTCCTCTTGGATCTTGCCTAGTGCGTTCAAGTTGTACAAGGCCTTGGGTTCTCGGTTTCTCGCCCCCAGTCGTCAAGGTCTCACCAAGCACCTCGTCCCCCGTTGTTGGCGTGGAGAGAGAGCTTCGCCGAACACCGATCCTAGAGATTATGTTGGACCGGTTGCCACTGGCGTGAGATATCGGTGTGTACCGTGATTTGCGTGCGTGTGTTCGTGGTTTTCATCCCTTCTTCCCCCGTTCACCGCTTTCCCCTCGTTTCCCGTGGAATTTCGTGAAAGATCGGGCCACCCCAAGGGGTTACCCCATAACATCTTGGTATCAAGAGCAAGGTTGATCACGAATTTCCCCCCAATTTTTCTTCTATCCACCATAAATTCGAAAATTTCCCAAAAAACAGCCCCAATTTGCCTTTGGATCGATCTGTCTTTTTGGAGTGTTTTTGGTGGTTTAGATCCAACCAAATCTTGTCTAAGGTGTTGGTTCAGCTTTTGCCTGCGTTTCCCAGCCCAATTTTGGCCAAATTTTCGCGGATTTGAGGACTCTAGGCGTGGATTTCCGCCCAAGAACACGAGCAGACCCCCCACACCGGAGTCTCCAGCCTGTGCACTGGAGTCTCCGGTCTACACCGGAGTCTCCGGCCCTGGACGCCTGTTTTTGCCCATTTTTCCTCTTTTCTGCATTGGCTAATCTGTCCACTTGTTGTTTGTGTTCCGTGTGCGTGTCAACAACTAACAGATAGCTTCCGCAACATCGCCGCGCTCTTCGACACCACGGACCCCAAACTCTTCCCCCGCTCCATCGACACAAGATCATCACCATCAACTAAGGTATAACTTGTGTCAACCCTTGTAGCCATATCTTCCTTTGTGTGTACCTATCCTATGAGAGCAACTCATTTTGTGTTTGTCTAAGCAATGTGCACTTGCCATTGGAAAGTGAGAGTGTGAGGTCAAATACAAAAGTTAACATAGTAGCATAGCAAGGGAGAAAAAGAAAGAGAATCATAAAAAAAAGAGAGAAAAAGGAAAAAAAATACATAGTCTCCCAATACAAAGAGAGCATCAAGCTTGTAAGCAAAAGAGAGAGGAAGAAGCGCGCCAAGGCAAGTGCACAAATCCGTTGCTTACCCTCTTTTGGCAAATGAGTTGTGGTCTCTCCTTGCGTTGGCACGACACCCGAGCGTAGTCTTCGTAGCCATTTCATGCTCACTTTCATAGTCGTGCTAACCCCATTTTTCTCCACGCGTGTGTGTAGTCGTAGGTTCTCGTCACCTTTTGAGTTGACCATTTCCTTTTGACTTGCGTTTTGTTGGATCTTCTCCACTTTTGACTATCCTTTGCGTTCGGTTGGTTCTTTGGTTTTTCCACAATCCTACCCATCCACCAAAAGCTTTTGAGAGTGTAGTTCCTTTGTGTGTGAGTTTCTTTGCCATTTCACTTCGCACGTTGTTCGCTCCTTTGTGTGGCAATTGGTTTGATATAATCTTCCAAGGTGAGGTAAAAGGCTAACTCTGCGCACCCTTACTCTCCATATACAACCCTTGTTGGCTTTGCATCATGGACAGGAATGGCGAGCCATCCCAACCACCACCACCACCTATGGAGGACGACAATCCATACATGACAAGATGAGACCATTGGAAGGTTCGAGGAGAATTCAACTACCGTTGTGAAGCCCTTGAGCGGCGCCAAGATGAACAATTTAGCGAAGCCCGAGTGGAGTTCAAGAACATTGACAACCGCTTTGAGGAAGTCCGAGGCCAAATGCATGCCATGCAACACAACCTCGGTCATCAAAATGAAGCTCTTGGTCGTGCCCTCGCCTCAACGGATGAGAAGCTTCAACGCCTCATTGATGGGTTGGCAAGGCCACGCTCGCGAGACTCATGATCATCACGGCACTCCTCAAGTGAATCAAGTGCGCCTCGCCGTCATGCTTCAAGGCACCGGGATGGACCCGTCCTTCAATCCATGAGCTCTTCTCAAGCGGTACCATCTCCGCGACACGCCGCAACGTCAAGCTATGATGGTGACCTCTCCGCAAGACCTCCACGACGTGAAGCGGACCGGCCACAACAAAGGGCACTTGTGCTTCAACAAGAACAACCTCACATGGACCACCAAGACCATCGCCATCGACATGTTCTTTCCATAACAAGTGAAGCATCCGAAGTGGAAGAACAAGTTCGCCGGCGGCGTGAAGCACTCGAAGATCCACCAAGGCATCCTCCTTGACATGAACGTCATCGCCGTCAACATGATCTAAACGACGAGCCTCCTCCACATCAACAAGAAAGAGAACAGCCGATTGCGCATGCGGCTCGACGTCCTCCTCGCCACATGGCGCAAGATAATGCTCCTCGGCATCAACCACGACAAGAACAAGAGCAAGCTCCCCAAGCTCGCCGTGAGGACCAACAACCTCCTCCTCGTCCTCAACCGCGCCAACAACAAGAGCAAGCTCCCCAAGCTCGTCGTCCAAACCAAGTTCCACCACCAAACACGGCACCTCAACAACCGCAAGAGCAACACCACCATCAACAAGCAAGACATGAGAGCTCGGATGATGAAGATGGCCGCCAAAATCGTGGCAAGCTATGAACCCGAATCAAGATGAGGAAGAAACTTTCGGCAAGCTCAAGTTCACCATGCCCAAGTTCACCGGTTCCAATGATCCCGAAGAATACCTCTCATGGGAACTCAAGGTTGACAAGATCTTCCGCATGCACAACTTTAACAATGAGAAGATGATGGCCATGGCATCCCTCGAGTTTGATGAATATGCCAACCTTTGGTGGGAACAAGTCCAACTCGCTCGTGAATGAAAAGAAGAGCCCCCAATCTCAACTTGGCAAGATATGAAGGCTCATATGAGATCCCGCTTTGTTCCTTCACACTACACGCGTGACCTCTTCAACAAGCTTCAAACGCTTAATCAAGGAACAAAGACCGTGGAAGAGTACTTCAAGCAAATGGAGCTCAACATGATCCGTGCCAACATTGAAGAGCGGGATGAACAAACAATGGCACGTTTCCTCAATGGCTTGAACCATCCTATCAAGCGCATCACCGAGTTCCAACGGTACAACAACATGGTTGAGCTTGTGCACATTGCATCAAAGGCCAAACGTCAAGTGGAAGAGGACATCAAGTTCAACAAACCAAAGACATAATTCACATACAAGCAAGCTCCAACCACTACTCCGACAACACCAAGTGGAAGCTCCTCAAATACCACCAAGCTTCCCTTCAAGCCAACACTTCCTCAAGGAAAACCGCCCCCAAGTGGCAAGTACACAAGAGATGAACAACCATTCAATGGTGAGTGCTACAAGTGTGGAGGCAAAGGACACAAGTAGGCCGCATGTGGGAACAAGAAAGTTTTGTTCATCCATGACAACGGCGATGAAGAATACTTGAGTGAAGATGAGTTTGATGCAAGGGTAAAGGAAGCCATGGCAAGGAAACATTTGGAAGAGGACCAAGACCTACTCATGTGTGAGCATGACGCAAGTCCATCGCTTGTGGTCACAAGGGTCTTAACTACTCAAGCCAATGAGAATGAAGGCCAACGATCAAACATCTTCCAAACTCGTGCCGGTATCAATGGGAGGTCCATCAAAGTTGTCATCGATGGAGGGAGTTGCCACAATCTTGCAAGCACAAAATTGTGTGAGAAACTCAACCTCACCCTCCATCCGCATAAACACCCCTACCATATCTAATGGCCAAGTGACCAAGGATCCGTCAAGATCAAGCACACCGTCTCGGTAACGTTCTCAATTGGGCCCTACAAGGACACGGTGGAATGTGACGTGGTCCCAATGACGGTTTTCCAAATGTTGCTCGGAAGGCCGTGGCAATATGACAAGCGTGCTTTGCATGATGGTCACTCAAACACTTATACCTTCAAATGGCTTGACAAAACCTGTGTGTTGCAACCAATGACTCCTAGCCAAATAATTGCGGACAATGCAAAGGCTTTAGCGAGGGAGCAATACACAAAACCATCTTGTGAGAAGAGTGGTGAGCGAGAGAACCACACTATAGTGAGTGAGTGCCACAAGCCAAACTCGAGTGGAAAAACTAAGAGTGTTCTTCTTGCCACAAAAAGTGAAATGAGAGAAGTGAGGAACAACCCATCCATTTTGCACTATGTCCTTGTATGCAAGGGACTAGCGCAAGGAACTAATGACTTGACAAATGTTCCTCCTTCTTTGATGGCTGTTTTGCAGGAATTCCAAGATGTATTTCCCGAAGAGCTTCCTCATGGACTACCTCCTCTTCGTGGAATCGAGCACCGCATCGACCTCATACCCGGCGCCCCACTCCCAAACCGCACCGCGTATCGCACGAACCTGGAAGAGACGAAGGAGATAGAACGACAAATCAACCAACTTGTCTCCAAAGGTTTGATCCAAGTAAGCACTAGCCCAAGCGCGGTCCCCGTGATTCTAGTTCCAAAAACGGATGATACGTTGCGGTTATGCATGGACTACCGTCCAATCAATGCTATCACCGTGCGTTATCGACATCCTATACCGCGTCTTGATGACATGCTTGATGAGTTATGTGGAGCCACTATATTTTCGAAAATTGATCTTCGTAGTGGTTACCATCAAATTCGCATGGCCGAAGGTGATGAGTGGAAAACCGCCTTCAAGACCAAGCTTGGTCTCTATGATTGGTTGGTTATGCCTTTTGGCTTATCTAATGCCCCATCTACCTTCATGCGCCTCATGAACCATATTTTGCGATCTCTCATTGGGAAGAGTGTAGTTGTTTACTTTGATGGCATCCTTGTCTATAGCAAGTCACTAGAGGAGCATGTTACTCATGTTAAGGAGGTCCTCCAAATCCTTCGTCATGAAAAGCTTTATGCTAATCTCCCAAAGTGCACTTTTTCAAAAGACAAGCTGATTTTCCTTGGTTTTGTTGTGTCTTCCAATGGCATTGAAGTTGATGTCTCAAAAGTCAAGGACATACGAGATTGGCCCATCCCTACAAATGTTAGTGAACTTCGTAGTTTTCATGGGTTGGCTGGCTTTTACCGTCGCTTTGTGTTAAGGGGTAACCCTGGGGTTGGCCCGATCTTTCACGAATTCCACGAGAAACGAGGGGAACGAGGTGGTCGGGGGATGAAATCGATGAAGGCGATGAAAACCACGAACACACACACACCAAAACACGATACACGCCTACTCCTCACGCGGTGTGGCAATCGGTCCAACATAATCCCTAGGATCGGTGTTGGGCGAAGCTCGCTCTCCATGCCAACAACGGGGGATGAGGTGCTTGGTGAGATCTTGACGACTTGGGGGCGAGACACCGAGAACCCAAGGCCTTGTACAACTTGAACGCACTTAAGCAAGATCCAAGAGGTGGGTGGATAATCCGGTGCTCCTTGGTAGGAGCATGAGACCAATAGATATAAGTCCTCAAAGGGTTTCCTTAATATCTATTATTATCCAAGTCTAGGGTTCACAATGGATGGTGGGGGGCTATATATAGTCCAGCCACAAAAACAGGGGTAGTTTGGGGATAAATAGCGAAATATGGAGAGGGTTACAAGGCGCTGGGCCGAAATATCACGTAAAGTCTCTGTCTCTGGCGGTAGTACCGCCTGGCGGGACCGGTAGTACCGGTCATGCGGTAATCAGTTCTGGACCGGTAGTACCGCTTTCTGTCGCTTCTTTGGGGCCTACATTGGGGCGATGGCCGGGCGTAATCAGTAGTCGGTAGTCTGCAGTTCAGGCGTTAGTTCACCGGTGACGAGAGCGTTTGGGCAGCTCGGGGACCTTACATCGTTGGCGGTAGCGTTTGGCGGTAGTACCGCCAAGCGGTAGTACCGGTCGCCAGGTCCGGTAGTACCGCTGGCGATAGAGAGCATTTGGTCTCTTCTTCGGGTGCTCCTCCGTCCTGTGGGTTCTTCTCTTCGTACCTGATGATGCACAAGGTATGGGTATGAAGTAGCAAGCCATCCAAGGGTGTATTGAAGTCACACATGGAGAGGAGCGAGTTCACCTTAGCTTGAAGGAGTTTGGCTCGGGCGCGAGTCATGGGTCCACTTGGGGAGCTTGTGGGGGTAGATGTAGAAGCGGTCGTAGGACGGGCTGCATCACTTTGTGAAAGACTTTTCTACCATTGCTTGCCCCCTCAACACGCACGCAAATCACGGTACACGCCGATATCTCACGCCGGTGGCAACCGGTCCAACATTATCTCTAGGATCGGTGTTGGGCGAAGCTCTCTATCCACGCCAACAACGGGGGACGAGGTGCTTGGTGAGACCTTGACGACTTGGAGGCGAGAAACCGAGAACCCAAGGCCTTGTACAACTTGAACGCACTAGGCAAGATCCAAGAGGAGGGTGGACAATAGGTGCTCCTTGGTAGGAGCATGAGACCAATAGATTAAAAGATCCACAAAGGGGTGACTTAATCTATCATTATCCAAGTCTAGGGTTTACATATGAGGGGTGGGGCTATATATAGGCCAACCACATAAACAGGGGTAGTTCTTGAACGAAATGGGAAAATATTGAAAGGGGTACAGGGAACTGGGCCGAGCTGACGCGTTCTGGTTCAGTCAGGACTGGTAGTACCGGTCGGGCAACCGGTAGTACCGGTCGCAACCGGTAGTACCGCTCTGGGAGAGGTTGTACCGCAGGCGGGCCTGGAGCTTCCGTCGGAGTCACCTGTAGCGAGCGGTAGGAGGGGGCGGTAGTACCGGCCACCGGTAGTACCGGTTCCTAGGCCGGTAGTACCGCTGGAGTCTGGGGCGTGGAGCGGTTCTTCCTGGAGCGTCCGTAGGTGCAGTAGGTAGTGGCTTGCCGGTCGTGCAGTCGCTGGTCCGTAGTACATTTGGCGTCCGCAACGACTGGTTGCTTCCGCTCCGGTTCCTCCGTCCCTTGAGTCCTTCTCTTCGTACCTGATGATACACAGTGTATGCATATGAAGTAGCAAACCATCCCAGGGTGATAGGGCAAAGGTGTCCGATCTTTCGATGAGATGGCGATATTCGATTTGGTGGAGTTCGGTCTTGACGATCCGACTACACGTGCGAGCACGAGCGCCAATGCAATCGCTAGGCCAATCTCCTGGAGGTTACCGATCCTGCGTGAACACGATCAACCTGACCAATGAGGTCTTAATTCCTACGAAATCGAGAACAAGTAAGAACCAATATTGCAATCAAGATATTGCGGATTAAGAGGAAAACTTTATTGAAGAGGTGGGATCTGAATAGGCGCCAAGTACAAGAGGCCTCTGACGCCGAGCCTTGGCGAAGTTGCTATGATGGCTAACTTAATGTCTAAACAAAATCCAGTCTAGGGGTCTATGGGGCGTATTTAAGGCGAAAAGGTGGGGTTTCGCCAGCCATGGAAGTGGTGGCGAATCCAACCCTAAAAGTCCTTTTCCTCAAATACGGACTCTAAAAAGTGGCTAATTAAAATCCTGCGAAAATTACATGGGCCTGGCCCAGAATAAAGGTGTCATGACACCATATTAAGCTATGGACGAATTCAAAAGTATTGATCTTGAATATTTCGTCCAAGCCTTCTTTCTTCATTATGGTGGCCTCAAAGTTCTGAAATCTTCATCCGTGGCCTTCTCTTGGATCATCACATGCTTGCTGCCATCTCCATGCATGGCCATGCTCCAATGCTTGTCCCTCTCATCCATGCTTGTTCCATCATTCCTAAGAGTAAGAAATATATCTGATTTAGGCAGCATCATATTCTCATGTATGTGAGGAATAGTTCCAAGAAACGAAAGTACCTGATAGTTAAGTTGTTTGGCACGAGATCTTGTGATGGGTCCTTGTATGTGTGTTGCTGTAGGTACAACGGTTGTATCAATAGTAGGGATGTCCACATCATGCTCCCCTTCTTGAATTGAAGTCGTCCACGACGCAATCTCATCTTCCTCACCAAAGTAAGGCTAACCGTACCAAAGTAGGACTAACCGTACCAAAGTCTGCAGGAAACTCAAGTTTGTATGCATTATCATTGATTTTCTCTAACACCTTAAAGGGACCAGCAGCACGTGGCATTAACTTAGACTTGCGTAAATCAGGAAAACGATCTTTACGCAAATGTAACCAAACAAGATCGCCAACATCAAACACAACATGCTTTCTCCCTTTATCCCCAGCAAGTTTATACTTAGCATTCATGTGTTCAATGTTATCTTTAGTAGTCTTATGCAAGTTTAATATCATTTCAGCGCGTTGTGTAGCATCCAAATTATGTTGCAACGAAGAAGGTAAAGGCAATAAATCAATAGGTGCACGAGGAACAAAACCATACACAATCTCAAATGGGCACATCTTTGTGGTAGAATGCAATGAACGATTATAAGCAAATTCTATATGAGGTAAACACTCTTCCCACAATTTTAAGTTCTTCTTTAAAACAGCCCGTAACATAGTAGACAAAGTTCTATTTACTACTTGGTTTGACCATCGGTTTGGGGATGACATGTAGTACTAAAGAGCAATTTAGTCCCCAACTTAGCCCATAAACATCTCCAAAAGTGGCTAAGAAATTTAGTATCACGATCGAGACAATAGTATTTGGCACACCATGCAAACGAACAATTTCACGAAAGAACAAATCAGCAATATCTTGTGAAGATCCGTTTATGACAAGGAATAAAGTGTGCCATCTTAGAAAACCGATCCACAACAAAAAATACTATCCCTCATACGTGTTCGTGGTAATCCCAAAACAAAGTCCATAGAAATATCCTCCCAAGGAACACTAGGAACAGGAAGAGGCATATATAAACCATGTGGATTAAGGCGAGACTTAGCTTTTGACAAGTAGTGCAGCGTGCCACAAATCTCTCAACATCTCGACGACACGTGGCCAAAAGAAGTGCAAAGAAGAACATCCTCCGCCTTCTTGACACCAAAGTGTCCCATCAATCCTCCTCCATGCCTCTCGTAACAACAAAAGAATGACAGAGCTATCGGAATGCATAGTTTGTTAGCACGGAACACAAATCCATCATTGAAGACGAACTTGTTCCAAGTTCTACCATCTCTACAATTCTGCAACACATCTTTAAATTCAGCATCATGCACATATTGTTCCTTAATAGTTTCCAATCCAAATATTTTGAAGTCAAGTTGAGATAACAAAGCATAACGGCGTGACAAAGCATCATCAATAACATTATCTTTACCCTTTTTGTGTTTGATAACATAAGGAAAAGACTCAATAAATTCAACCCACTTTGCATGACGACGATTCAACTTAGCTTGACTATGAATATGCTTCAAAGATTCATGATCAGAATGAATAACAAATTCCTTAGGCCATAGATAATGTTGCCAAGTTTCTAATGTCCGAACCAACGCATATAATTCTTTATCATAAGTAGAATAGTTCAGACTAGCCTCACTCAATTTCTCACTAAAATATGCGACAGGTTTTCCCTCTTGTAATAACACCCCTCCCAAACCAATTCCACTAGCATCACATTCAAGCTCAAAAGTCTTAGTAAAATCAGGAAGTTGGAGCAAGGGAGCATGTGTTAGCTTATCTTTCAATATAACGAAGGCCTGTTGTTGTGCATCGCCCCAAACAAAGGGCACATCCTTCTTGGTAAGCTCATTCAGCGGCGCGGCAATTGATCCAAAGTCTTTGACAAAGCGCCTATAAAAACCAGCGAGGCCAAGAAAACTCCTCACTTGTGTGACCGTCTTGGGCTGCGGCCAATTCTCAATAGCTTCAATCTTGCCTGGATCCACTTCAATACCCTGTGATGTAACAACATAGCCAAGAAACGCAACTCGATTGGTGCAAAAGGTGCACTTCTCAAGGTTACCAAACAAACGTGCATCACGTAAAGCATTGAAAACAGCACGTAATTGGTCCATATGATCTTCTAAAGATTTGCTATAAATCAGAATATCATCAAAGTAGACTACCACAAAACGTCCAATGAAAGCACGTAAAACTTCGTTCATTAATCTCATGAAAGTTCTAGGTGCATTAGTTAAACCAAACGGCATTACTAACCACTCATATAAACCGAACTTAGTTTTAAATGCTGTTTTCCATTCATCTCCTAATTTCATACGAATCTGGTGGTAACCACTACGCAAATCAACTTTAGAAAACATGGTAGAGCCACTCAATTCATCAAGCATGTCATCTAAACGTGGAATAGGATGACGATATCGAATAGTAATATTATTGATAGCTCTACAATCAGTACACATGCGCGAAGAACCATCTTTCTTAGGTACCAAAATAATAGGGACATCACAAGGCCTAAGGGACTCACGAATATGATCTCTGTCGAGTAGTTCCTGATTTTGGCGTTGTATCTCCTTTGTCTCCTCTAGATTGGTTCTATATGGAGCGCGGTTGGGCAACGTGGCACCAGGAATTAGATCAATTTGGTGCTCAATTCCTCTAATAGGAGGTAGTCCTGGTGGCAGCTCAGCGGGAAAGACGTCCTCATATTCCTGCAAAAGGTTAGCAATAGCGGGTGGCAAAGAAAGAGGCATATCCTCAAATGAAAACAGAACCTCTTTGTAGACAATTGCATAACATTGAGTATTGTTTACATCTAGTTCAGCAATATCAATTTTATTTGCAAGCATACAAGGACTCTTCAAACGAATTTCAGTAGCATGTGTACAATCAGATTTAGTGTTCTTTGGTGGTATAAAATCTGCAGCAACAATCTGATTCTCACTTTTATTTTTCTCCTCAGTTTTAGCTCTACTAGCTCTAGCAAGATCATCTTTTAAAATCTGTTCGGGAGTCATAGGTTTTAGACCAATTTTCTTTCCATCATGCATAAGAGAATAGTGATTAGTTTTGCCATTATGAACAGATTCTCTATCAAATTGCCATGGTCTACCAAGTAACAAAGAACAGGCTTGCATAGGTACAACATCACAATCAACAAAATCAGAATATGTACCAATAGTAACATGCTGCATCGTTCTTGTTACCTTGATCTTGCGAGAACTCTCAAACCATTGGATGTAATATGAATGTGGGCGTTGTCTTGTTGGAAGCGCAAGCTTCTCTACCATGTCAACACCGCCGATTATTACAACTCCCCATCAATGATAATCAGATAGCTCTATCCTTGACAACACCACGTGTTTGGAACAGGTTGTGGCGTTGATCTTGCTCAGATTTGCTCAATTGCACACTCAACACACGTTGTGTAATTCAGCTCTTGTATTGATCGCCACTTGACTCCCATTACCTCGGCTCTTCATCAAGATCGTAATTGTCTCCATCTCGAGCGAAATAAGGGCTAGTGTATCTTCATCAGTCACTCGCTGAATCGTATTGACCATCTTCGCACCATCTTCACACGTTGTGTTGTGCATCGTCTCAATATGACCAAAACCCCAAGACTTGCGGCATTGTATATCCTTTGTCTTACCGTGGAAGCCATAGAAGATGCACTACGACGGGAGCATTGGATGATGGTGGAGGAGCAATGGAAATCTTGTGGTGGCCTTGGATGTGGTAGTAGGCGGAGGCGAATCACGAGGAGGCGCCGATTGTCGGGATGTCCAAGTGGATGTGCGACCTGCAGAATTATTAGTCCTCCTCCATGGTGTTTGGCGATCCTGCACTTCACGCTCACTTTGCAAGCAAGATGAAACAAACAGTGATAGAATTATATTCCTTATAATCTAATATGTGCCGAATGTCCTTGTTTAATCCACCAAAGAAGCGTGCAAGCATTTGTTCATTAGATTCAACAAGACCACACCGAACCATCCCGTTTGCAATTCACGATGATACTCTTCTAGAATTTTTCCCTTGCTCTAAGCGTGTCGGATTCTTTAGTAAATCACGTTGATAAGTGGGAGGTACAAAACGAACACGCATAGCAGTTTTTAAAGCAGTCCAAGTACTAGGAATAGTAGTAGGATTTAAACGACAATACTCAGACCACCAAAGGGAAGCAAATTTAGTAAATTCACATGTAGCAGCACTAGCACGCATATTCTCAAGATATTTTAAGCAGGCAAAACGTTGTTCTACTTCCATCTCCCATGTAAGATATGCATCAGGATTATATTTACCCTCAAAAGATGGAATATTTAATTTAAGCTTTGCAACATGATCATCATCACGTACCGGTGGGCGAGCGTTGCGGTAGTAATGTCGGGGACGACCAGCAGGTACTTGTGGAGGTTGTTCAACCTCCTCATCAAACAGATCGTCGTCGGGGTCGTAGTAGTACCCATCGTCTGTCCCAATGTCACAGCAGCCGCGGCGGAAGTCTGAGGAACGTCAGTCGCAGCAGTAGCCGCCGGAGGTGCGGCGGTAGCCGAACCAGCAGTCCGACCCGTGATCGGAACACGTCGTGCGCCATGTGTGGCTGCCGGTGCTGGTGCGGGCAATCGGTTCAGAAGCTCCTTGAACCGAACGTCAAGCTTGGCGTTGAAGGATTTTTCTAGTCCATCGATCTTGTCCACGACGTTGGTGAGCTTGGTGTCAAACTCCCCGAGGCGCGTATCCACGTCTTCGGTAGATCGACCAAGAGCGGAGAAGTGGGCATGTAGTTCTTCGTTCGTCATTGTGGCAGGGTTCCGCGAAGTATCTGTCGTGGTTAGTCCTTAAAAAGCACAGGTATATAGTATGGAAATATGGTGGAAATCACGCGTAATCCGTCAAGCAATATACGAAGCTCTTACAAGTTCTTACCAAACAGCAGGAAAAGGCGATGTGCAACCACGAGGATCAGTGGTCCAGAGATTGAACCAAGCGATTACCAGGAGTCTAAACACCGCACGTGGAGAATATCTGTGGAGCTCTAGGAAGGCTTAGCAAGGGGGGTTAGCAATTATGAAAACAGTAATGCAAAAAGTTGAAAGAATGCTCAACGACGGTACTGTGCTGGTCCTAGGCTAGACCGTACTAGAGACGCGAGCCTAGATCACCAATGATGTCACGACGCGACACAACAAGCACTGTATGATGATATAGCACCACAAAAGCGTAACCGAGATGCGAAAATCACTATGATGGCGAGTGTCTAGAACTGATCTCTGGGTCTAAAAGAGGTTAGCCCAAAAAAAATTTGAAATTTTTATTTTGCTAAAAGCGGCAGCGCCAAAAATATTGCTATAACGGCCAATGGAGAAAAGTGATCCCCAAAGCCGAAAACTAGTATAGCCAGAATTTTTTTTTGCTCCTTCGGACTTGACGGACTCTTAGCTTGACACGGACTTTAGCTGAACACGGAAACAACAAAGAAGGAAAGTCAAAAGAAATAACTAGGAAACCGTAACTCTACTCGGACTCGTACCGCGGCAGGAAAACTGATCGGATCTGTGTCGCGGTAGGAAGGCGGTGGCGGAGTATTAGGGTTTATGGTGGCTGGGTATATGGTGGCGGAATATGGTGGCGGTGATCGGCGAGTGTGGCGATGACTAGTATGATCAGAACTCGAAACTCTAAGGGACGAGACACTAAGACCAGCAACTCGACGCGACGATGTAGACACAAATTCAACAATGCAAAAACTGAAAAGATAATGCAAGGCGTAGATTGGTTATGGGATGGATCTAAACTATAACTGTGTTTTTGGCTTTTTCGTGGGTTATAGGTAAAAACAGATCTAATCTACGAAAACAGTAAAATCTCACCGAGCAACCTGAAATCTGATACCACTTGATAGGGCAAAGGTGTCCGATCTTTCGATGAGATGGCGATATTCGATTTGGTGGAGTTCGGGCTTGACGATACAACTACACGTGCGAGCACGAGCGCCAATGCAATCGCTAGGCCAATCTCCTGGAGGTTACCGATCCTGCGTGAACACGATCAGCCTGACCAGCGAGGGTCTTAATTCCTACCTGAAATCGAGAACAAGTAAGAACCAATATTGCAATCAAGATATTACGGATTAAGAGGAAAACTTTATTGAAGAGGTGGGATCCTGAATAGGCGCGAAGTACAAGAGGCCTCTGCGACGCTCGAGCCTTGGCGAAGTTGCTATGATGGCTAACTTAATGTCTAAACAAAATCCCAGTGTAGGGGGTCGGCTATGGGGCGTATTTAAGGGTGAAAAGGTGGGGTTTCGGCCAGCCATGGAAGTGGTGGCCGAATCCAACCTTAAAAGTCCTTTTCCCCTCAAATACGGACTCTAAAAAGTGGCTAATTAAAATCCTGCGAAAATTACATGCCTGGCCCAAAATAAAGGTGTCGCAGCACCATATTAAGCTATGGACAAATTCGTAAAGTATTGATCTTGAATATTTCGTCCAAGCCTTCTTTCTTCATTATGGTGGCCTCAAAGTTCTGAAATCTTCATCCGTGGCCTTCTCTTGGATCATCACATGCTTGCTGCCATCTCCATGTATGGCCATGCTCCAATGCTTTTCCCTCTCATCCATGCTTGGTCCATCATTCCTAAGAGTAAGAAATATATCTGATTTAAGCAGCATCATATTATCATGTATGTGAGGAATAGTTCCAAGAAATGAAAGTACCTGATAGTTAAGTTGTTTGGCACGAGATCTTGTGATGGGTCCTTGTATGTGTGTTGCTGCAGGTACAACGGTTGTATCAATAGTAGGGATGTCCACATCACAGGGTGTGTCGAAGTCACACAAGGAAAGGAGCGAGTTAACCTTGGCTTGGAGGAGCTTAGCTCGGGCGCGGGTCATTGGTCCACTGGGAGGGCTAGGGGTTGTAGATGGAGGTGCGTCCGTAGGACGAGCTGCATTAGCTCCCCCCCCTTGGGGAAGAGTCGTCCTCGACTCTTCAACCTTCTCAACTTTATCTTCTCCATGGTAGGGTGAGAGGTCCTTGACATTGAATGTTGAGCTCACAAGATACTTTGATGTTGGGATATCGATGATATAGGCGTTGTTGTTGATCCTCTTTAGCACCTTGAATGGTCCATCACCTCTTGGCTTGAGTTTGGAGTCGCGTTCCTTTGGGAAACGGTCTTTACCCAAGTGTATCCACACAAGATCGCCTTCTTCGAAGATCATCTCTTTCTTGTTCTTGTTTAGTCTTGATGCTTGGCGAAGGATTTGTTTCTCGATCGTAGCTCTTGTGTCTTCATGGAGTTTCTTCATTGTTTGGGCACGTTTGACCACGTCCATATTGGCACGTTCATGAAGAGGTAGTGGAAGGATATCGAGCGCGGTGAGGGGCTCGAAGCCATAGACGATCATGAACGGGCTCCTCATGGTGGTGGAGTGCTTGGCGCGGTTGTAGGCGAACTCGGCATGTGGAATACATTCCTCCCAGTCTTTAAGGTTCTTCTTTATCAACACCCGGAGGAGTGTGCCAAGACTTAGATTGACGACCTCGATTTGTCCATCGGTTTGAGGATGTGAGGCGGACGAGAAGAGGAGCTTGATGCCGAGCTTGGGCATGAGAGTCTTCCAGTAGTAGCTCATGAATTTGACGTCGCGGTCGGGGACGATTGTTCTTGGTACACCGTGTAGCCGAATTATTTCCCTGAAAAACAAATTTGCTACATGTGAAGCATCATCGGTCTTATGGCACGGAATGAAATGTGCCATTTTTGAAAAGCGATCCAACTACTACAAATATAGAATCATGACCATGTTTAGATCTAGGCAATCCTAACACAAAGTCCATGCTAATGTCCGACCAAGGTGCATGAGGAATAGGCAATGGCATATAAAGACCAAAGGGGTTGGACTTAGACTTAGCTTGGATACATGTAGTGCATCGTTGGACGTGGCGCTCCACGTCGCGCTTCATCTTTGGCCAAAAGTAGTGAGTGGAGAGCATGTCATATGTGTTTTCACGGCCAAAGTGACCCATAAGGTCTCCACCATGGGACTCTTGAAGAAGCAAAAGTTGCAGAGACGATTTCGGAATGCAAAGCTTGTTTTGTTTGAAAAGAAAACCCTTATGCAAATAGAAATCATCAATCCCTTTGTCTATTGAACATTTTGCAAAAATTGGTCCAAAGAAGGGGTCGGACGCATACAAAGATTTGATGTCATCAAGACCCAAGACATTTACTTCGAGTCGTGTAAGAAGGCTTGTGTTTTTGTGAGACATGGCGTCCGCTACCACATTTTCTTTGCCCTTCTTGTATTTGACAATGTAAGGAAAAGACTCCAGGAACTCAACCCATTTTGCGTGCCTTTTACTCAAGTTGTCTTGGCCCTTAAGATACTTCAACGACTCATGGTCGGAATGGATGATAAATTCTTTGGGCCAAAGATAGTGTTGCCACACTTGAAGAACTCGAACCAAGGCAAAAAGTTCTTTGTCATAAATGGGATAGTTGAGGCGTGCGCCATCGAGTTTCTCACTATGGTATGCAATGGGACGCCCATTTTGCATAAGGACGCCTCCAATGCCAATTCCACTAGCGTCACATTCAATCTCAAAAGTTTTTGTGAAATCCGGTAATGCAAGGAGTGGTGCTTCGGTGAGCCTCTTTTTGAGCTCATCAAAAGCCTTTTGTTGTGCTTTTCCCCAAACGAACGTGACATTTTTCTTGGTCAATTCGTTGAGGGGGCAAGCAATGGTAGAAAATTCTTTCACAAAGTGACGGTAAAAGCCAGCCAACCCATGAAAACTACGAAGTTCACTAACATTTGTAGGGATGGGCCAATCTCGTATGTCCTTGACTTTTGAGACATCAACTTCAATGCCATTGTAAGACACAACAAAACCAAGGAAAATCAGCTTGTCTTTTGCAAAAGTGCACTTTGGGAGATTAGCATAAAGCTTTTCATGACGGAGGATTTGAAGGACCTCCTTAACATGAGTAACATGCTCCTCTAGTGACTTGCTATAGACAAGGATGTCATCAAAGTAAACAACTACACTCTTCCCAATGAGAGATCTCAAAATATGGTTCATGAGGCGCATGAAGGTAGATGGGGCATTAGATAAGCCAAAAGGCATAACCAAACCATTCATAGAGACCAAGCTTGGTCTTGAAGGCGGTTTTCCACTCATCACCTTCGGCCATGCTAATTTGATGGTAACCACTACGAAGATCAATTTTCGAAAATATAGTGGCTCCACATAACTCATCAAGCATGTCATCAAGACGCGGTATAGGATGTCGATAACGCACGGTGATAGCATTGATTGGACGGCAGTCCATGCATAACCGCAACGTATCATCCGTTTTTGGGACTAGAATCACGGGGACCGCGCTTGGGCTAGTGCTTACTTGGATCAAACCTTTGGAGACGAGTTGGTTGATTTGGCGTTCGATCTCTTTTGTCTCTTCCGGGTTCGTGCGATACGCGGCGTGGTTTGGGAGTGGGGCGCCGGGTATGAGGTCGATGCGGTGCTCGATTCCACGAAGAGGAGGAAGGCCATGAGGAAGCTCTTCGGGAAATACATCTTGGAATTCCTGCAAAATAGCCATCAAAGAAGGAGGAACATTTGTCAAGTCGTTAGTTCATTGCGCTAGTCCCTTGCATACAAGGACATAGTGCAAGATGGATGGGTTGTTCCGCACTTCTCTCATCTCACTTTTGGTGGCAAGAACACTCTTAGTTTTTCCACTCGAGTTTGGCTTGTATCTCTCACTCACTATGGTGTGGTTCTCTCGCTCACCACTCTTCTCACAAGGTGTTTTTGTGTATCGCCCTCGCTAAAGCCTTTGCATTGTCCACAATTATTTGGCTAGGAGTCATTGGTTGCAACACACAAGTTTTATCAAGCCATTTGAAGGTATAAGTGTTTGAGTGACCATCATGCAAAGCACGCTTGTCATATTGCCACGACCTTCCGAGCAACATATGGCAAACCGTCATTGGGACCACGCCACATTCCACCGTGTCCTTGTAGGGCCCAATTGAGAACGTTACCGAGACGGTGTGCTTGATCTTGACGGATCCTTGGTCACTTAGCCATTGGATATGGTAGGGGTGTTTATGCAGATGGAGGGTGAGGTTGAGTTTCTCACACAATTCCGTGCTTGCAAGATTGTGGCAACTCCCTCCATCGATGACAACTTTGATGGACCTCCCGTTTATACCGGCACGATTTTGGAAGATGTTTGATCGTTGTTCTTCATTCTCATTGGCTTGAGTAGTTAAGACCCTTGTGACCACAAGCGATGGACTTGCGTCATGCTCACACATGAGTAGCTCTTGGTCCTCTTCCAAATGTTGCCTTGCCATGGCTTCCTTGACCCTTGCATCAAACTCATGTTCACTCAAGTATTCTTCATCGCCGTTGTCATGGATGAACAAAACTTTCTTGTTCCCACATGCGGCTGACTTGTGTCCTTTGCCTCCACACTTGTAGTACTCACCATTGAATGGTTGTTCATCTCTTGTGTACTTGCCACTTGGGGATGGTTTTCCTTGAGGAAGTGTTGGCTTGAAGGGAAGCTTGGTGGTATTTGAGGAGCTTCCACTTGGTGTTGTCGGAGTAGTGGTTGGAGCTTGCTTGTATGTGAAGTATGTCTTTGGCTTGTTGAACTTGATGTCCTCTTGCACTTGACGTTCGGCCTTTGATGCAATGTGCACAAGCTCAACCATGTTGTTGTACCTTTGGAACTCGGTGATGCGCTTGATAGGATGGTTCAAGCCATTGAGGAAACGTGCCATTGTTTGCTCATCACGCTCTTCAATGTTGGCACGGATCATGTTGAGCTCCATTTGCTTGAAGTACTCTTCCACGGTCTTTGTTCCTTGACTAAGCGTTTGAAGCTTGTTGAAGAGGTCACGCGTGTAGTGTGAAGGAACAAAGCGGGATCTCATATGAGTCTTCATATCTTGCCAAGTTGAGATTGGAGGCTCTTCTTTTGATTCACGAGCGAGTTGGACTTGTTCCCACCAAAGGTTGGCATATTCATCAAACTCGAGGGATGCCATGGCCATCATCTTCTCATTTCTAAAGTTGTGCATGCGGAAGATCTTGTCAACCTTGAGTTCCCATGAGAGGTATTCTTCGGGATCATTGGAACCGGTGAACTTGGGCATGGTGAAGTTGAGCTTGCCGAAAGTTTCTTCCTCATTGCGGTTCCGGTTGCGATGGTTGCCATGATTTTGGCGGCCATCTTCATCATCCGAGCTCTCATGTCTTGCTTGTTGATGGTGGCGTTGCTCTTGCGGTTGTTGAGGTGCCGCGTTTGGTGGTGGAACTTGGTTTGGACGACGAGCTTGGGGAGCTTGCTCTTGTTGTTAGCGCGGTTGAGGACGAGGAGGAGGTATTTGGTCCTCACGATGAGCTTGGGGAGCTTGCTCTTGTTCTTGTCGTGGTTGATGCCGAGGAGCATTATCTTGCGCCATGTGGCGAGGAGGACGTCGAGCCGCATGCGCAATCGGCTGTTCTCTTTCTTCTTGATGTGGAGGAGGCTCGTCGTTTAGATCATGTTGACGGCGATGACGTTCATGCCGAGGAGGACGCCTTGGTGGATCTTCGAGTGCTTCCCGCCGCCGCCGAACTTGTTCTTCCACTTCGGATGCTTCACTTTTTGTGGAAAGAACATGTCGATCGCGATGGTCTTGGTGTTCCATGTGAGGTTGTTATTGTTGAAGCACAAGTGCCCTTTGTTGTGGCCGGTCTGCTTCACGTCGAGGAGGTCTTGCGGAGAGGTCACCATCATAGCTTGACGTTGCGGCGTGTCGCGGAGATGGTACCGCTTGAGAAGAGCTCATGGATTGAAGGACGGGTCCATCCCGGTGCCTTGAAGCGTGACGGCGAGGAGCACTTGATTCACTTGAGGAGTGCCATGATGATCTTGGATCTCGCGAGCGTGGCCTTGCCAACCCATCAATGAGGCGTTGAAGCTTCTCATCCGTTGAGGCGAGGGCACGACCTAGAGCTTCATTTTGATGACCGAGGTTGTGTTGCATGGCATGCATTTGGCCTTGGACTTCCTCGAAGCGGTTGTCGATGTTCTTGAACTCCACTCGGGCTTTGCTAAATTGTTCATCTTGGCGCCGCTCAAGGGCTTCACAACGGTAGTTGAATTCTCCTTGAACCTTCCAATGGTCCCATCTTGTCATGTATGGATTGTCGTCCTCCGTAGGTGGTGGTGGTGGTTGGGATGGCTCTCCATTCGTGTCCATGATGCAAAGCCGACAAGGGTTGTATATGGAGAGTAAGGGTGCGCAGAGTTAGCCTTTTACCTCACCTTGGAGATTATATCAAACCAATTGCCACACAAAGGAGAGAACAACGTGCAAAGTGAAATGGCAAAGAAACTCACACACAAAGGAGCTACAACTCTCAAAAGCTTTTGGTGGATGGGTAGGATTGTGGGAAAGCCAAAGAACCAACCGAACGCAAAGGATAGTCAAAAGTGGAGAAGATCCAACAAAACGCAAGTCAAAAGGAAATGGTCAACTCAAAAGGTGACGAGAACCTACGACTACACACACGCGTGGAGAAAAATGGGGTTAGCACGACTATGAAAGTGAGCACGAAATGGCCTAACGAAGACTACGCTCAGGTGTCGTGCCAACGCAAGGAGAGACCACAACTCGTTTGCCAAAAGAGGGCCAACAACGGATTTGTGCACTTGCCTTGGCGCGCTTCTTCCTCTCTCTTTTGCTTACAAGCTTGATGCTCTCTTTGTATTGGGAGACTATGTATCTTTCTATTTTTCTTTTTCGCTCTTTTTTTTATTCTTTTTATTTTTCTCCCTTGCTATGCTACTATGTTAACTTTTGTATTTGCCCTCACACTCTCACTTTCCAATGGCAAGTGCACAATGCTTAGACAAACACAAAATGAGTTGCTCTCATAGCATAGGTACACACAAAGGAATATATGGCTACAAGGGTTGACACAAGTTATACCTTAGTTGATGGTGATGATCTTGTGTCGATGGAGCGGGGAAGAGTTTGGGGTCCGTGGTGTCGAAGAGCGCGGCGATGTTGCGGAAGCTATCTGTTAGTTGGTGACACGCACACGGAACACAAACAACAAGTGGACAGATTAGCCAATGCAGGAAAAGAGGAAAAATGGGCAAAACTGGCGTTCAGGGCCGGAGACTCCGGTCTCAGGCCGGAGACTCCGGTGTGGGATGTCTGCTCGTGTTCTTGAGCGGAAATCCACGCCTAGAGTCCTCAAATCCAAAATTGGCCAAAATTGGGCTGGGAAAGCAGTAAAAGTGAACCAACACCTTAGACAAGATTTGGTCGGATCAAAACCACAAATAACACTCCAAAACGACAGATCGATCCAAAGGCAAATTGGGGCTGTTTTTTGGGAAATTTTCGAATTTATGGTGGATAGAAGAAAAATTGGGGGGAAATTCGTGATCAACCTTGCTCTTGATACCAAGATGTCATGGGGTAGCCCCTTGGGGTGGCCCGATCTTTCACGAAATTCCACGGGAAACGAGGGAAAGCGGTGGACGGGGGAAGAAGGGATGAAAACCACGAACACACACACGCAAATCACGATACACGCCGATATCTCACGCCGGTGGCAACCAGTCCAACATAATCTCTAGGATCGGTGTTGGGCGAAGCTCTCTCTCCACGCCAACAACGGGGGACGAGGTGCTTGGTGAGACCTTGACGACTTGGGGGCGAGAAACCGAGAACCAAAGGCCTTGTACAACTTGAACGCACTAGGCAAGATCCAAGAGGAGGGTGGACAATAGGTGCTCCTTGGTAGGAGCATGAGACCAATAGATTAAAAGATCCACAAAGGGGTGTCTTAATCTATCATTATCCAAGTCTAGGGTTTACATATGAGGGGTGGGGCTATATATAGGCCAACCACATAAACAGGGGTAGTTCTGGAATAAAACTAGAAGTTTGGGCGAAATTGGGGGTTACATGGGCCAGGCCCAAAAGGCTTTAATATGCCTGGCGTCGGTCGGTCCGGAGACTCCAGTCTGGGGTCCGGAGACACCGGTCAATCTCCGGACCTGTCTCCGGAGGGGGCTTCTGGCTGTCCCGGGCCTGGATCTTCGGTCTGGACCGGAGGAAGGTCCGGAGACTCCGGTGTGCAGCGCTCCAGCGGCTTCTTCTCCTGGTCCTGCTTCCTTGGTTGCTTGGTGTGGTGGTGCTGCTTCATATCTGAGGATACACAACGTAGGTGCATGAAGTAGCAAGCCATCCAAAGGTAGGCCAAAATCACATGAGGAAAGGAGCGAGTTAACCTTGGCTTGTAGGAGCTTGGCACGGGCGCGAGTCATTGGTCCACTTGGGGGACTAGGTGTTGTAGATGGGGGTGCGCCCGTAGGACGGGCTGCATCACTACGACTCCACAAGTATAGAGGACATGACGGAGCACTACACCTACGACGACTCCACATGCATGGAAGACATGGAGCTCTACGTCGACAATGGCTCCTCATGCATGGAGCCTATGGAGCACTACACCGACAATGGATCCACATGCTTGGGTGAGACGGAGTACTACACCAACAATTACTCCCCAAGCATGGACGACTTCGAGTGCGACATGGACGACGCATCGCCAAGCATGGAGGAAACGGAGAAGTTCATCGACTTTGATGGCTCCTCCATGAGCCATGAAGAATTCCTCCACCGTGTGGAGATGGAAGCCCACTACGCCAAGCAAGCGGAGGCGCATCATCAAGAATTCATGACCTTCAAGGCCAAGCGTGCCACACCAAAGGGCACCACCTACTTCGATGATCCACCTCCAAGGCGCCAAGCTCCATCACCTCCAAGGCGCCAAGCTCCACCTCCTATCCAAACAGGAGTGGCGTCCAAACATCATATACATCAAGAGGCGCCAAGAAACAAGACTCTTCATCGACAAACATCCTCTCATGAGCATCGCCACCATAAAGAGGATACAAGACATCGTCAAAGGCATCTTCGCCATAAAGACGAAGAATTCGTGATGAGCACCAACCATAATGCTCAAGCAAGCTCAAGAAGGCACCACAAGCACAAGAAGAGTGCCAAGGCAAATGATCACCGTCGTGAGCGTCATGTGGATGACCAAGTGCTTCACCAACATCAACCATCGGCAAGGCACGCCAATGACCTCCGTCGACACCATCATAGGGCACCTTCAACTACTCGTGCCACCACCACAATGGCACCAAGAGAGGGCCTTCCTCCAAGCCATCAAGCTTCAACGCCTACGCTTGACTTCCATGACCTCGCGAACGAGGAAAATGTAGACCTCTACTTCGCCAAGTTGGATAGCATGAGCCTACCTCCACCACTACTACGAGATGGCCACAAGACGGTCGAGCATGGGATTTTCCCTTCGACTAAGGAGGCGAGCGATGATTCCCATCTTATGGCATCCAACCTTGAAGGCGACAAGGTCTAGAATGGTGAGCATGGGATTTTCCCTTCACCAAAGGAGGCGCTTGGAGTTGAGGAAACCGAGCCTATCCCCATATGCTTGAGTGATGATGTGGTACCAATCCCATGTGAGTATGAGAGCCACTTAGCCCAGTTGAGTGAGAACAAGAGTGAGATGAGTGACTCCACCTTATGTGAGATTGAGTGCTTCCACTTTGAGGGCATGAGTGATACACCGAGTGAGTTGAGAGTGGTAGTTGATAGGTCAAGTGAGACCATTTCTATTTCTAACAACTTACCCTCTACCTCTAGTGTGTTCTCTTATGTTGTGCTAGGTTCCATGGATGAAGACGCGCCAAGCCATGAAGCAATGATGCCTCAATTGGAGAAGATGTACATGGTGCACGAAGATGATGTTATGCCATGGCCACATCAAGATAACGAAGTCGTCCACAAGGAGGCCACTACTTCCACAACACCTACTTCATATGAGAGGTATGAACAAGGTAACAATAAGGGTGTTGATGATGCCATGATCCCACTAGTGGACATGATGAATTGTGAGGATATGCATGCTATGGATGATACTTGTGACATTACATATGCTTCATCCACATTCCCATGTGATGCTTTGCCTTTGCATAATATTGATCATGTGGAATTGTTTGATTGTGATATCATTGCCATAAACATGCCATGCTATGCATCTTGTGTGTATCCTCCAATTGCTTCGGACTTGCTTTGTCATGCTAGTCATTCAATTTCTCCCGTTGCTTGCAATAAGATGAATGCTTGCTATTTCACTTGTTTTGCTTGCAACAACATTGATCATATGCGTTATAATGAGATGGCCCCCATAGCTTTCTCAATTTTTGGAGATTTTGATGATTGCCATGATAAGCATGTTCCCCACTTGCATATTCACCATGCACCTATTTCATACTTGATTGACATTAATGGTGATGTGCACAAGAAGAGATACGTCATGATGGATGATGTGTATCTCTACCATGCACACACATTCTTCCTTTTGTGTATGATGTGTGTAGGTACCCGCGCTATCATGTCAACCTCGGTTGACCACGAGTTGACAAAAAGAGCTCTTAAGAGCATTCCACAAGTGAGTTCAAGATCGAACCTAGCTCTGATACCTTTGGCATGCTTTGCATCTTTCATGTTGACAAATTGTTCCTTCCTATGGTTTGATTGCAAGCATGTTGATGGTATTATCTCACCCTATGACAATCATGTTTCTTTGCTTTTATATAATGATGCTTTGTGTGTTGCAATAAAAATGTTGAACATTTTCTCTTTCCGATGTTTTGTGTGCAACCACAATTCCATTAAGAGCATGTATTGTCATGAGAGCTTCCAAGAATCTCGTCTTGTTGTTGCAACAAACATAAGGACCACTTGCTCTTTCCTTTGGTTTGTTTGCAAACACGTTACTTTGGCTTCCGCTTGGGATACTCATATTCCCATGATATTGGCTATCGATGATTTGTGTGTGACATCCAACATGTTGAACAACTTCTCTTTCCAATGGTTGGTTTGCACACATAATGATGTTTCTTTGGACATTCTTCCTTGTGTGTTTTTTCCAAATTCTCCTATTCTTGCATCAAAGATGTTGTTTGCAATTTGGATCCAATGCATTGAGTGTCCCACTACTACGTTATATGGAGTTTTTGAGTTTCCACATTTGGATGATGTTCAAACGATTTCCATGCACTTTGACCTTGCATATGCATTCCATTTGCTATCCTTGTATTGTGCTAATAGTGTTGTGAACAAGAATGGACATGCCACATTTGACATGCTCCTCTATCACGCACGAAAATATTTTGCTTGGTCTTTGTTGTGTGAAGGCACAAATGCATGCACGTCAACCTCTATGGACTATATGTTGACAAGAAGAACCGAAGACAGTTACCTATGGCTACCCTTTATCGAGCTATCTCTACAAGCTAAGGTGACTTCATTCTACTTGAGGACTCATGCTATCATGTTCATGAATTGGCTACGCTTTGAGTGTTGCTTCGCTTTTGTCGTGAGCTTTGTAGGCTTCATGGAGGGTGAAGGAACACTGAAGTGTTGTCAAGTCAATCTTTCCGAGGACGACTATATGGTGAACCCCAGGATCAAGGATGTCCTTCGACCTCTTCTACTTCGTGATGAACATGGAGAGTCGAAGGGGGGGAGCTGATGTAGCCCGACCTACGGTCGTTACCACATCATGGTCTCCAACTTACGCCAAGTCGTCATGGACTCCAAAGGTGAACCCGTTCCTCTATGCGAGCCCACTTCCTACCCTATTGAATGGCATGTACTTCATACTCCGTCACATATGCATGATAGGTTCACACCGACGAGTACGGAGGCAAGGGAGGAAGCCCGGAACATCAATCCCGACAAGACGGATGCTTGGAAGAGGAGGTGGAAGAAGCCACGGCTGAACCACCGGAGTCTCCGGCCTACACCGGAGTCTCCGGTCCTGCTACACCGGAGTCTCCGGTCCTGCTACACCGGAGTCTCCGGACCTACCTCCGGACCGACCCCAGCAACCGCCCGAGGACAGTCAGAACGCCACTCCGGAGACGACACCGGAGACAGACCAGAGTCTCCGGCCTAGACCGGAGTCTCCAGACACCACACCGGAGTCTCTGGCCCACATGATGGGCCTGCGTGCCGCCAGCTGGGCCTTCGGACCATGTACCCCTCTATATCTTCCAAACCCTAGTTTTATCCCCAAACTACCCCTGTTTATGTGGCTGGCCTATAAATAGAGCCCCCACCCCTCATGTATCCCTTAGGCATAGATGATAGACTAAAGACAACCCCCATTGTGGAATCTCTAGTTTTGCCTCATCCCCTTTACCAAGGGGACCGACTATCGTCACCAACCTCGATTGGACTTTGCATCACGCATCCATCGTTGAACAAGGCCTTGGAGTTCGATGCCTCTTCTCCAAGTTGTCAAGACTTCCCTAAGGTGTTCTTCCCTCTCCGATGTGGATTTGAGGGAGCACGTTGACCGATCTTTCCTTGCGAGGATTCTATCGGACCGGTGGCCGCCATTCGGGAGCAATCGGCCTTGTATCGTGTGAGTTTTGCGTGTGTTCATCGTGTTCTTCGCGAGGTGTGTGTTCGCTTCCGCTACCTTCTCCCTTTCCCCTCGCTTTCCCATCGATTTGACCACGAGATCCGTGAAGATCGGGCACCCAAGAGGTTAACCCCTCCATCATCCCCCTCGATTTCGTCCCCTCTTCCTCTTCCATCGCTTCCCCCTCGATCCCGCGGAGATTCGTGAAAGATCGGGCCACCCCAAGGGTTTACCCCGTGACACAACTACACTCTTCCCAATGAGAGATCTCAAAATATGTTTCATGAGGCGCATGAAGGTAGATGGGGCGTTAGATAAGCCAAAAGGCATAACCAACCATTCATAGAGACCAAGCTTGGTCTTGAAGGAGGTTTTCCACTCATCACCTTCGGCCATGCGAATTTGATGGTAACCACTACGAAGATCAATTTTCGAAAATATAGTGGCTCCACATAACTCATCAAGCATGTCATCAAGACACGGTATAGGATGTCGATAACGGACGGTGATAGCATTGATTGGACAGCAGTCCATGCATAACCGCAACGTATCATCCGTTTTTGGAACTAGAATCACGGGGACCGCGCTTGGGCTAGTGCTTACTTGGATCAAACCTTTGGAGACGAGTTGGTAGATTTGACGTTCGATCTCCTTCGTCTCTTCCGGGTTCGTGCGATAGGCGGCGCGGTTTCGGAGTGGGGCGCCGGGTATGAGGTAGATGCGGTGCTCGATTCCACGAAGAGGAGGAAGGCCATGAGGAAGCTCTTCGGGGAATACAT
Source organism: Avena longiglumis (assembly GCA_030063025.1). Taxonomy (NCBI): domain Eukaryota; kingdom Viridiplantae; phylum Streptophyta; class Magnoliopsida; order Poales; family Poaceae; genus Avena; species Avena longiglumis. Next base: position 327,552,285 of record CP125974.1, on the reverse strand, counting down.
CTTGGAATTCCTGCAAAATAGCCATCAAAGAAGGAGGAACATGATGTGGACATCCCTACTATTGATACAACCGTTGTACCTACAGCAACACACATACAAGGACCCATCACAAGATCTCGTGCCAAACAACTTAACTATCAGGTACTTTCGTTTCTTGGAACTATTCCTCACATACATGAGAATATGATGCTGCCTAAATCAGATATATTTCTTACTCTTAGGAATGATGGACCAAGCATGGATGAGAGGGACAAGCATTGGAGCATGGCCATGCATGGAGATGGCAGCAACCATGTGATGATCCAAGAGAAGGCCTCAGATGAAGATTTCAGAACTTTGAGGCCACCATAATGAAGAAAGAAGGCTTGGACGAAATATTCAAGATCAATACTTTACGAATTCGTCCATAGCTTAATATGGTGCTGCGACACCTTTATTTGGGCCAGGCCCATGTAATTTTCGCAGGATTTTAATTAGCTACTTTTTAGAGTCCGTATTTGAGGGGAAAAGGACTTTTAGGGTTGGATTCAGCCACCACTTCCATGGCTGGCCGATACCCCACCTTTTCGCCCTTAAATACTCCCCATAGCCGACCCCCTAGACTCGGATTTTGTTTAGACATTAAGTTAGCCATAGTCGCAACTTCGCCAAGGCTCGAGCGTCGCAGAGGCCTCTTGTACTTCCCACCTATTCAGGATCTCACCTCTTCAATAAAGCTTTCCTCTTAATCCGCAATATCTTGATTGCAATATTGGTTCTTACTTGTTCTCGATTTCAGGTAGGAATTAAGACCCTCATTGGTCGGTGATCGTGTTCACGCAGGATCGGTAACCTCCGGAGATTGGCCTAGCGATTGCATTGGCGCTCGTGCTTTCGACGTGTAGTCGGATCGTCAAGCGAACTCCACCAAATCGATTATCGCCATCTCATCGAAAGATCGGACACCTTTGCCCCATCAAGTGGTATCAGTTCAGGTTGCTCGGTGAGATTTTCTTTGTGTAGATTAGATCTGTTTTTACCTATAAACCCACGAAAAAGCCAAAAACACAGTTAGAGTTTAGATCCATCCCATAACCAATCTACGCCTCGCATTATCTTTTCAGTTTTTGCATTGTTGAATTTGTGTCTACATCGTCGCGTCGAGTTGCTGGTCTTAGTGTCTCGTCCCTTAGAGTTTCGAGTTCTGATCATAGTAGTCACCGCCACACTCGCCGATCACCGCCACCATATTCCGCCACCATATTCCGCCGCCATATACCCTACCACCATAAACCGTAATACTCCGCCACCGCCTTCCTAGCGCGACACAGATCCGATCAGTTTCCTGTCGTGGTACGAGTCCAAGTAGAGTTATTGTTTCCTAGCTATTTCTTTTTACTTTCCTTCTTTGTTGTTTCCGTGTTTAGCTAAAGTCCGTATCGAGCTCCGAGTTCGGTCGTAAGTCCAGAAGGAGAGCAAAAAAAATAAAAATAAATAATAATAATCTGGAACCGCCTCCGAAAAAAATTTCTGGCTATACTGTTTTTCGACCCCGGGATCACTTTTCTCCATCGCCCATTATAGCGATTTTTTTTTGCGCCTGCGCGCTTTTCGGAGCAAAATAAAAAAATTCGAAATTTTTTTTGGGGCTAACCTCTTTTTTTTGACCCCGTAGATCAGTTCTAGACACTCGCCATCACAGTGATTTTATGCATCTCGGTTCGATTTTCAGGGTGCCATATCATCATACATTGCTTGTTGTGTCGCGTCGTGACATCGTTGGTGATCTAGGCTCGCGTCTCTAGTACGGTCTAGCCTAGGACCAGCACAGTACCGTCGTTGAGCATTCTTTCAACTTTTGCATTGCTGTTTGATAATTTCTAACCCCCTTTGCTAAGCCTTCCCAGAGATCCACATATACTCTCCACGTGCGGTGTTTCGACTCCTGGTAATCGCTTGGTTCAATCTCTGGACCCACTGATCCTCGTGGTTGCACATCGCCTTTTCCTGCTGTTAGGTAAGAACTTGTAAGAGCTTCGTATATTGCTTGACGGATTACGCGTGACTTCCACCATATATCCGTACTATATACCTGTGCTTTTTAAGGACTAACCATAACAGATACTTCGCGGAACCCTGCCACAATGACGAACGAGGAACTACATGCCCACTTCTCCGCGCTCTTGGTCACAGATCGAAGACGTGGATACGCCTCGGGAGTTTGACACCAAGCTCACCAACGCCGTGGACAAGATCGATGGACTCGAGAAATCCTTCAACGCCAAGCTTGACGCTCGGTTCAAGGAGCTTTTGAACCGATTGCCCGCACCCGGCACCCACACATGGCGCAGCGCATTCCGATCACGGTCGGATCGGTTGTTCGCCGCCCCTGCCAGCATCGCTATGGCCGACGCCTCGGACTTCCATGGCTGCTGCGACATTGGAGACGACGGTACTACTACGACCCGACGATGACGATCTGTTTGACGAGGAGGTTGAACAACCTCCACAGTACCGCTGGTCGTCCCGACATTACTACCGCAACGCCGACCAAGACGTGATGATGATCATGTTGCAAAGCTTAAATTAAATATTCCATCTTTTGAGGGTAAATATAATCTGATGCATATCTTACATGGGAGATGGAAATAGAACAACGCTTTGCATGCTTAAAATATCCCGAGAATATCCGTGTTAGTCTTTGCTACATGTGAATTTAGTAAATTTGCTTCCCTTTGGTGGTCCGAGTATTGTCGTTAAATCCTACTAGTATTCCTAGTACTTGACCGCTTTAAAAGCTATGCGTGTTCGCTTTGTACCTCCTACTTATCAATGTGATTTACTAAAGAATCGACACGTTTAGGGCAAGGGAAAAATTCAGTAGAAGAGTATTATCGTGAATTGCAAGCGGGATGGTTCGGTGGTCTTGTTGAATCTAATGAACAAATGCTTGCACGTTTCTTTGGTGGATTAAACAAGGACATTCAGCACATCTTAGATTATAAGGAATATAATTCTATCACTCGTTTGTTTCATCTTGCTTGCAAAGCTGAACGTGAAGTGCAGGATCGCCAAACACCATGGAGGAGGACTAATAATTCTGCAGGTCGCACATCAACTTGGACATCCCGACAATCAGCGCCTCCTCGTGATTCGCCACCAGCTACTACCACATCCAAGGCCACCACAAGATTTCCAGCTGCTCCTCAACCATCATCCAATGCTCCTCCTCGTAATGCATCTTCTATGGCTTCCACGGGTAAGACAAAGGATATACAATGCGGCAAGTGCTGGGGTTTTGGTCATATCGAGAGACAGTGCACAACACAACGTGTGATGATGGTGCGAGAAGATGGTCAGTACGATTCAACAAGTGACTTTGATGAAGATACACTAGCCCTTATTTCTGCTCGAGATGGAGACAATTCTGATGCTGATGAAGAGACAGAGGTAATGGGAGCTGAAGCTGCTGATCAATATAGGAGCTTAATTACACAACGTGTGTTGAGTGTGCAATTGAGCAAATCTGAGCAAGATCAACGCCACAACCTGTTCCAAACACGTGGTGTTGTCAAGGAAAGAGCTATACGGATCATCATTGATGGAGGGAGTTGTAATAATCTGGCCAGTGTTGACATGGTAGAGAAGCTTGCGCTTCCAACAAGACAACGCCCACATTCATATTACATCCAATGGTTTGAGAGTTCTCGCAAGATCAAGGTAACAAGAACGGTACGCGTGCATTTTACTATTGGTACATATTCTGATTTTGTTGATTGTGATCTTGTACCTATGCAAGCTTGTTCTTTGTTACTTGGTAGACCATGGCAATTTGATAGAGAATCTGTTCATAATGGCAAAACTAATCACTATTCTCTTATGCATGATGGAAAGAAAATTGGTCTAAAACCTATGACTCTCGAACAGATTTTAAAAGATGATCTTGCTAGAGCTAGTAGAGCTAAAACTGAGGATAAAAATAAAAGTGAGAATCAGATTGTTTCTGCAGATTTTATACCACCGAAGAACACTAAATCTGATTCTACACATGCTACTGAAATTCGTTTGAAGAATCCATGTATGCTTGCAAATAAAATTGATATTGCTAAACTAGATGTAACCAATACTCAATGTTATGCAATTGTCTGCAAAGAGGTTTTGTTTTCATTTGAGGATATGCCTCCTTCTTTGCCACCCGCTATTGCTAACCTTTTCCAGGAATATGAGGACGTCTTTCCCGCTGAGCTGCCACCAGGACTACCTCCTATTAGAGGAATTGAGCACCAAATTGATCTAATTTCTGGTGCCACGTTTCCCAACCGTGCGCCATATAGAACCAATCCAGAGGAGACAAAGGAGATACAACGCCAAATTCAGGAACTACTCGACAGAGATCTTATTCGTGAGTCCCTTAGCCCCTGTGCTGTTCCTATTATTTTGGTACCTAAGAAAGATGGTTCTTCGCGCATGTGTACTTGATTGTAGAGCTATCAATAATATTACTATTCGATATCGTCATCCTATTCCATGTTTAGATGACATGCTTGATGAATTGAGTGGCTCTACCATGTTTTCTAAAGTTGATTTATGAGTGGTTACCACCAGATTCGTATGAAATTAGGAGATGAATGGAAAACAACATTTAAAACTAAGTTCGGTTTATATGAGTGGTTAGTAATGCTGTTTGGTTTAACTAATGCACCTAGCACTTTCATGAGATTAATGAACGAAGTTTTACGTGCTTTCGTTGGACGTTTTGTGGTAGTCTACTTTGATAATATTCTGATTTATATCAAATCTTTAGAGGATCATTTGGACCATTTACGTGCTGTTTTCAATGCTTTACGTGATGCACGTTTGTTTGGTAACCTTGAGAAGTGCACCTTTTGCACCAATCGAGTTGCGTTTCTTGGCTATGTTGTTACATCACAGGGTATTGAAGTGGATCCAGCCAAGATTGAAGCTATTGAGAATTGGCCGCAGCCCAAGACGCTCACACAAGTGAGGAGTTTTCTTGGCCTCGCTGGTTTTTATAGGCGCTTTGTCAAAGACTTTGGATCAATTGTCACTACCGAATGAGCTTACCAAGAAGGATGTGCCCTTTGTTTGGGGCGATGCACAACAACAGCTTCGTCATATTGAAAGATAAGCTAACACATGCCCTTACTCCAACTTCCGATTTTACTAAGACTTTTGAGCTTGAATGTGATGCTAGTGGAATTGGTTTGGGAGGGGTGTTATTACAAGAGGGAAAACATGTTGCATATTTTAGTGAGAAATTGAGTGGGGCTAGTCTGAACTATTCTACTTATGATAAAGAATTATATGCGATGGTTCGGACATTAGAAACTTGGCAACATTATCTATGGCCTAAGGAATTTGTTATTCATTCTGATCATGAATCTTTGAAGCATATTCGTAGTCAAGCTAAGTTGAATCGTCTTCATGCAAAGTGGGTTGAATTTATTGAGTCTTTTCCTTATGTTATCAAACACAAAAAGGGTAAAGATAATATTATTGCTGATGCTTTGTCACGCCGTTATGCTTTGTTATCTCAACTTGACTTCAAAATATTTGGATTGGAAACTATTAAGGAACAATATGTGCATGATGCTGAATTTAAAGATGTGTTGCGTAATTGTAGAGATGGTAGAACTTGAACAAGTTCGTCTTCAATGATGGATTTGTGTTCCGTGCTAACAAACTATGCATTCGATAGTTCTGTTTCCTTTTGTTGATCAGAGGCGCATGGAGGAGGATTGATGGGACACTTTGGTGTCAAGAAGACGGAGGATGTTCTTCTTGCACTTCTTTTGGCCACGTATGCGTCGATATGTTGAGAGATTTGTGGCACGCTGCACTACTTGTCAAAAAGCTAAGTCTCGCCTTAATCCACATGGTTTATATATGCCTCTTCCTGTTCCTAGTGTTCCTTGGGAGGATATTTCGATGGACTTTGTTTTGGGATTGCCACGAACACAGAAGGGGAGGGATAGTATTTTTGTTGTTGTGGATCGGTTTTCTAAGATGGCACACTTTATTCCTTGTCATAAAACGGATGATGCTGCGCATATTGCTGATTTGTTCTTTCGTGAAATTGTTCGTTTGCATGGTGTGCCAAATACTATTGTCTCTGATCGTGATACTAAATTTCTTAGCCACTTTTGGAGATGTTTATGGGCTAAGTTGGGGACTAAATTGCTCTTTAGTACAACATGTCATCCCCAAACTGATGGTCAAACTGAAGTAGTAAATAGAACTTTGTCTACTTTGTTACGGGCTGCTTTAAAGAAGAACTTAAAATTGTGGGAAGAGTGTTTACCCCATATAGAATTTGCTTATAATCGTTCATTGCATTCTACCACAAAGATGTGCCCATTTGAGATTGTGTATGGTTTTGTTCCTCGTGCACCTATTGATTTATTGCCTTTACCTTCTTCGGTGCAACATAATTTGGATGCTACACAACGCGCTGAAATAATATTAAACTTGCATAAGACTACTAAAGATAACATTGAACACATGAATGCTAAGTATAAACTTGCTGGGGATAAAGGGAGAAAGCATGTTGTGTTTGATGTTGACGATCTTGTTTGGTTACATTTGCGTAAAGATCGTTTTCCTGATTTACGCAAGTCTAAGTTAATGCCACGTGCTGCTGGTCCCTTTAAGGTGTTAGAGAAAATCAATGATAATGCATATAAACTTGAGTTTCCTCCAGACTTTTGTACGGTTAGTCCTACATTTAACATTGTAGATTTGAAGCCTTACTTTCGTGAGGAAGATGAGATTGCGTCGAGGACGACTTCAATTCAAGAAGGGGAGCATGAGGTGGACATCCCTACTATTGATACAACCGTTGTACCTACAGCAACACACATACAAGGACCCATCACAAGATCTCGTGCCAAACAACTTAACTATCAGGTACTTTCGTTTCTTGGAACTATTCCTCACATACATGAGAATATGATGCTGCCTAAATCAGATATATTTCTTACTCTTAGGCATGATGGACCAAGCATGGATGAGAGGGACAAGCATTGGAGCACGACCATGCATGGAGATGGCAGCAAGCATGTGATGATCCAAGAGAAGGCCACGGATGAAGATTTCAGAACTTTGAGGCCACCATAATGAAGAAAGAAGGCTTGGACGAAATATTCAAGATCAATACTTTACGAATTCGTCCATAGCTTAATATGGTGCTGCGACACCTTTATTTTGGGCCAGGCCCATGTAATTTTCGCAGGATTTTAATTAGCAACTTTTTAGAGTCCGTATTTGAGGGGAAAAGGACTTTTAGGATTGGATTCGGCCACCACTTCCATGGCTGGCCGAAACCCCACCTTTTCGCCCTTAAATACTACCCATAGCCGTCCCCCTAGACTCAGATTTTGTTTAGACATTAAGTTAGCCATAGTCGCAACTTCACCAAGGCTCGAGCGTTGCAGAGGCCTCTTGTACTTCGCACCTATTCAGGATCCCACCTCTTCAATAAAGCTTTCCTCTTAATCCGCAATATCTTGATTGCAATATTGGTTCTTACTTGTTCTCGATTTCAGGTAGGAATGTTTTGGGGTAACCCCTTGGGGTGGCCCGATCTTTCACGAAATTCCACGGAAAACGAGGGGAAAGCGGTGGACGGGGGAAGAAGGGATGAAAACCACGAACACACGCACGCAAACCACGATACACGCCGATATCTCACACCGGTGGCAAGCGGTCCAACATAATCTCTAGGATCGGTGTTGGGCGAAGCGCTCTCTCCACGCCAACAACGGGGCACGAGGTACTTGGTGAGTCCTTGACGACTTGGGGGCGATAAACCGAGAACCCAAGGCCTTGTACAACTTGAACGCACTAGGCAAGATCCAAGAGGAGGGTGGACAATAGGTGCTCCTTCGTAGGAGCATGACACCAATAGATTAAAAGATCCTCAAAGGGGTGTCTTAATCTATCATTATCCAAGTCTAGGGTTTACATATGAGGGGTGGGGCTATATATAGGCCAACCACATAAACAGGGGTAGTTCTGGAATAAAACTGGAAGTTTGGGCGAAATTGGGGGTTACATGGGCCAGGCCCAAAAGGCTTTAACATCCCTGGCGACGGTCGGTCCGGAGACTCCGGTCTGGGGTCCGGAGACTCCGGTCAATCTCCGGACCCGTCTCGGAGGGCTTCCTGGCTGTCCGGGCTTGGGTCTCCTGGCTGGACCGAGGAAGGTCCGAGACTCGGTAGGAGACCGGAGACTCCGGTCTACACCGGAGACTCCGGTGTGCAGAGCTCCGGCAGCTTCTTCTCCTGGTCCTACTTCCTTGGTGGCTTGGTGTGGTGGTGTTGCTTCATATCTGAGGATACACAAAGTAGATGCATGAAGTAGCAAGCCATTCAAAGGTAGGCCAAAATCACATGAGGAAAGGAGCGAGTTAACCTTGGCTTGTAGGAGCTTGGCACGGGCGTGAGTCATTGGTCCACTTGGGGGACTAGGTGTTGTAGATGGACGTCGAGCCGCATGTACAATGGGCTGCTCTCTTTCTTCTTGATGTGGAGGAGGATCGTCGTGAAGATCATGTTGACGACGTTGACGTTCATGTCGAGGGGGTCGCCTTGGTGGATCTTCGAGTGCTTCACGCTGTCGGCGAACCTGTTCTTCCACTTCGGATGCTTCACTTGTTGTGGAAAGAACATGTCGATGGCGATGGGCCGGGTGGTCCATGTGAGGTTGTTCTTGTTGAAGCACAAGTGCTCTTTGTTGTGGCCGGTCCGCTCCACGTCGTGGAGGTCTTGCGGAGAGGTCACCATCATAGCTTGACGTTGCGGCGTGTCGCGGAGATGGTACCGCTTGAGAAAAGCTCATGGATTGAAGTACGGGTCTATCCCGGTTCCTTGAAGCGTGACGGCGAGGAGCGCTTGATTCACTTGAGGAGTGTCGTGATGATCTTGAGTCTCGCGAGCGTGGCCTTGCCAACCCATCAATGAGGCGTTGAAGCTTCTCATCTGTTGAGGCGAGGGCACGACCAAGAGCTTCATTTTGATGACCAAGGTTGTGTTGCATGGCATGCATTTGGCCTCGGACTTCCTCGAAGCAGTTGTCGATGTTCTTGAACTCCGCTCGGGCTTCGCTAAATTGTTCATCTTGGCGCCGCTCAAGTGCTTCACAACGGTAGTTGAATTCTCCTCGGACCTTCCAACGGTCCCATCTTGTCATGTATGGATTGTCGTCCTCCGGAGGTGGTGGTGGTGGTTGGGACGGCTCGCCATTCCTGTCCATGATGCAAAGCCGACAAGGGTTGTATATGGAGAGTAAAGGTGCGTAGAGTTAGCCTTTTACCTCACCTGGGAGATTATATCAAACCAATTGCCACACAAAGGAGCGAACAACGTGCAAAGTGAAATGGCAAAGAAACTCACACACAACAGAGCTACAACTCTCAAAAGCTTTTGGTGGATGGGTAGGATTGTGGAAAAGCCAAAGAACCAACCGAACGCAAAGGATAGTCAAAAGTGGAGAAAATCCAACAACTTGAGTCAAAAGAAAATGGTCAACTCAAAAGGTGACGAGAACCTACGACTACACACACGCGTGGAGAAAAATGGGGTTAGCACGACTATGAAAGTGAGCACGAAGTGGCCTAACGAAGACTACGCTCGGGTGTCGTGCCAACGCAAGGAGAGACCACAACTCGTTTGCCAAAAGAGGGTAAGCAATGGATTTGTGCACTTGCCTTGGCGCGCTTCTTCCTCTCTCTTTTGCTTACAAGCTTGATGCTCTCTTTGTATTGGGAGACTATGTATCTTTCTATTTTTCTTTTTATTTTTCTCTCTTTTTTTTTATTCTTTTTCTTTTTCTCCCTTGCTATGCTACTATGTTAACTTTTGTATTTGCCCTCACACTCTCACTTTCCAATGGCAAGTGCACAATGCTTAGACAACCACAAAATGAGTTGCTCTCATAGGATAGGTACACACAAAGGAAGATATGGCTACAAGGGTTGACACAAGCTATACCTTAGTTGATGGTGATGATCTTGTGTTGATGGAGCGGGGAAGAGTTTGGGGTCCGTGGTGTCGAAGAGCGCGGCGATGTTGCGGAAGCTATCTGTTAGTTGGTGACACGCACACGGAACACAAACAACAAGTGGACAGATTAGCCAATGCAGGAAAAGAGGAAAAATGGGCAAAACTGGCGTTCAGGGCCGGAGACTCCGGTCTCAGGCCGGAGACTCCGGTGTGGGATGTCTGCTCGTGTTCTTGAGCGGAAATCCACGCCTAGAGTCCTCAAATCCGCGAAAATTTGGCCAAAATTGGGCTGGGAAACGCAGGCAAAAGCTGAACCAACACCTTAGACAAGATTTGGTCGGATCAAAACCACAAATAACACTCCAAAACGACAGATCGATCCAAAGGCAAATTGGGGCTGTTTTTTGGGAAATTTTCGAATTTATGGTGGATAGAAGAAAAATTGGGGGGAAATTCGTGATCAACCTTGCTCTTGATACCAAGATGTCATGGGGTAGCCCCTTGGGGTGGCCCGATCTTTCACGAAATTCCACGAGAAACGAGGGAAAGCGGTGGACGGGGGAAGAAGGGATGAAAACAACGAACACACGCACGCAAACCACGATACACGCCGATATCTCACGCCGGTGGCAACCAGTCCAACATAATCTCTAGGATCGGTGTTGGGCGAAGCTCTCTCTCCACGCCAACAACGGGGGACGAGGTGCTTGGTGAGTCCTTGACGACTAGGGGGCGAGAAACCGAGAACCCACGGCCTTATACAACTTGAACGCACTAGGCAAGATCCAAGAGGAGGGTGGACAATAGGTGCTCCTTCGTAGGAGCATGAGACCAATAGATTAAAAGATCCTCAAAGGGGTGTCTTAATCTATCATTATCCAAGTCTAGGGTTTACATATGAGGGGTGGGGCTATATATAGGCCAACCACATAAACAGGGGTAGTTCTGGAATAAAACTGGAAGTTTGGGCGAAATTGGGGGTTACATGGGCCAGGCCCAAAAGGCTTTAACATGCCTGTCGACGGTCGGTCCGGATACTCCGGTCAATCTCCGGACCCGTCTCCGGAGGGGGCTTCTAGCTGTCCCGGGCTTGGGTCTCCGGTCTGGACCGGAGGAAGGTCCGGAGACTCCGGTGTAGGAGACCGGAGACTCCGGTCTACACCGGAGACTCCGGTGTGCAGAGCTCCGACAGCTTCTTCTCCTGGTCCTACTTCCTTGGTGGCTTGGTGTGGTGGTGTTGCTTCATATCTGAGGATACACAACGTAGATGCATGAAGTAGCAAGCCATCCAAAGGTAGGCCAAAATCACATGAGGAAAGGAGCGAGTTAACCTTGGCTTGTAGGATCTTGGCACGGGCGCGAGTCATTGGTCCACTTGGGGGACTAGGTGTTGTAGATGGACGTCGAGCCGCATGTGCAATGGGCTGCTCTCTTTCTTCTTGATGTGGAGGAGGATCGTCGTGAAGATCATGTTGATGACGTTGACATTCATGTCGAGGGGGTCGCCTTGGTGGATCTTCGAGTGCTTCATGCTGCCGGCGAACCTGTTCTTCCACTTCGGATGCTTCACTTGTTGTGGAAAGAACATGTCGATGGCGATGGGCCTGGTGGTCCATGTGAGGTTGTTCTTGTTGAAGCACAAGTGCTCTTTGTTGTGGCCAGTCCGCTTCACGTCGTGGAGGTCTTGCGGAGAGGTCACCATCATAGCTTGACGTTGCGGCGTGTCGCGGAGATGGTACCGCTTGAGAAGAGCTCATGGATTGAAGTACGGGTCCATCCCGGTGCCTTGAAGCGTGATGGCGAGGAGCGCTTGATTCACTTGATTGCCGTGATGATCTTGAGTCTCGCGAGCGTGGCCTTGCCAACCCATCAATGAGGCGTTGAAGCTTCTCATCCGTTGAGGCGAGGGCACGACCAAGAGCTTCATTTTGATGACCAAGGTTGTGTTGCATGGCATGCATTTGGCCTCGGACTTCCTCGAAGCGGTTGTGGATGTTCTTAAACTCCGCTCGGGCTTCGCTAAATTGTTCATCTTGGCGCCGCTCAAGTTCTTCACAACGGTAGTTGAATTCTCCTCGGACCTTCCAATGGTCCCATCTTGTCATGTATGGATTGTCGTCCTCCGGAGGTGGTGGTGGTTGGGACGGCTCGCCATTCCTGTCCATGATGCAAAGCCGACAAGGGTTGTATATGGAGAGTAAAGGTGCGTAGAGTTAGCCTTTTACCTCACCTGGGAGATTATATCAAACCAATTGCCACACAAAGGAGCGAACAGCGTGCAAAGTGAAATGGCAAAGAAACTCACACACAACGGAGCTACAACTCTCAAAAGCTTTTGGTGGATGGGTAGGATTGTGGAAAAGCCAAAGAACCAACCGAACGCAAAGGATAGTCAAAAGTGGAGAAAATCCAACAACTCGAGTCAAAAGGAAATGGTCAACTCAAAAGGTGACGAGAACCTACGACTACACACACGCGTGGAGAAAAATGGGGTTAGCACGACTATGAAAGTGAGCACAAAGTGGCCTAACGAAGACTACGCTCGGGTGTCGTGCCAACGCAAGGAGAGACCACAACTCGTTTGCCAAAAGAGGGTAAGCAACGGATTTGTGCACTTGCCTTGGCGCGCTTCTTCCTCTCTCTTTTGCTTACAAGCTTGATGCTCTCTTTGTATTTGGAGACTATGTTTCTTTCTATTTTTCTTTTTCTTTTTCTCTGTTTTTTTATTCTTTTTCTTTTTCTTTTTCTCCCTTGCTATGCTACTATGTTAACTTTTGTATTTGCCCTCACACTCTCACTTTCCAATGGCAAGTGCACAATGCTTAGACAACCACAAAATGAGTTGCTCTCATAGGATAGGTACACACAAAGGAAGATATGGCTACAAGGGTTGACACAAGCTATACCTTAGTTGATGGTGATGATCTTGTGTCGATGGAGCGGGGAAGAGTTTGGGGTCCGTGGTGTCGAAGAGCGCGGCGATGTTGCGGAAGCTATCTGTTAGTTGGTGACACACACATGGAACACAAACAACAAGTGGACAGATTAGCCAATGCAGAAAAGAGGAAAAAAATGGGCAAAACTGGCGTTCAGGGCCGGAGACTCCGGTCTTGGGCCGGAGACTCCGGTGTAGACCGGAGACTCCGGTGTGCAGGCCAGAGACTCCGGTGTGGGATGTCTGCTCGTGTTTAACCTTGCTCTTGATACCAAGATGTTATGGGGTAACCCCTTGGGGTGGCCCGATCTTTCATGAAATTCCACGGGAAACGAGGGGAGAGCGGTGGACGGGGGAAGAAGGGATGAAAACCACGAACACACGCACGCAAATCACGATACACGCCGATATCTCACGTCGGTGGCAACCGGTCCAACATAATCTCTAGGATCGGTGTTGGGTGAAGCTCTCTCTCTCTCCACGCCAACAACGGGGGACGAGGTGCTTGGTGAGACCTTGACTACTTGGGGGCGAGAAACCGAGAACCCAAGGCCTTGTACAACTTGAACGCACTAGGCAAGATCTAAGAGGAGGGTGGACAATAGGTGCTCCTTGGTAGGAGCATGAGACCAATAGATTAAAAGATCCACAAAGGGGTGTCTTAATCTATCATTATCCAAGTCTAGGGTTTACATATGAGGGGTGGGGCTATATATAGGCCAACCACATAAACAAGGGTAGTTCTGCAATAAAACTAGAAGTTTGGGGCGAAATTGGGGGTTACATGGGCCAGGCCCAAAAGGCTTTAACATGCCTGGCGACGGTCGGTCCGGAGACTCCGATCTGGGTTCCAGAGACTCCGGTCTGGGCCGGAGACTCCGGTCAATCTCCGGACCCGTCTCCGGAGGGGGCTTCTGGCTGCCCCGGGCTTGGGTCTCCGGTCTGGACCGGAGGAAGGTCCGGAGACTCTGGTGTGCAGCGCTCCAGCGGCTTCTTCTCCCGGTCCTGCTTCCTTGGTGGCTTGGTGTGATGGTGTTGCTCAATATCTGAGGATACACAACGTAGATGCATGAAGTAGCAAGCCATCCAAAGGTAGACCAAAATCACATGAGGAAAGGAGCGAGTTAACCTTGGCTTGTAGGAGCTTGGCACGGGCGCGAGTCATTGGTCCACTTGGGGGACTAGGTGTTGTAGATGGAGGTGCGTCCGTAGGACGGGCTGCATCAGCTCCCCCCCCCCCTTGGGAAAGAGTCGTCCTCGACTCTTAACCTTCTCAACTTCATCTTCTCCATGGTAGGGTGATAGGTCCTTGACATTGAATGTCGGGCTCACAAGATACTTGGATGTTGGGATATCTATGATGTAGGCGTTGTTGTTGACCCTCTTTAGCACTTTGAACGGTCCATCACCTCTTGGCTTGAGTTTGGAGTCGCGGTCCTTGGGGAAGCGGTCTTTACTCAAGTGTATCTACACAAGGTCGCCTTCTTCGAAGATCACCTCTTTCTTGTTCTTGTTTAGCCTTGATGCTTGGCAAAGGACTTGTTTCTCGATCGTGGCTCTTGTGTCTTCATGGAGTTTCTTCATTGTTTGGGCACGCTTGTCCACGTCCATATTGGCACGTTCATGAAGAGGTAGTGATGCAGCCCGTCCTATGACCGCTACTACATCTACTCCCACGAACTCCCCAAGTGGACCCATGACTCGCGCCCGAGCCAAACTCCTTCAAGCTAAGGTGAACTCGCTCCTCTCCTTGGTGACTTCGACACACCCTTGGATGGCTTGCGACGTCATACGCATACACTGTGCATCATCAGGTACGAAGAGAAGGATCCAAGGAACGGAGGGAAAGCATCCAGTTGCTGCCAGACGCAAGCGGTACTACCGGTTGAGCCGACCGGTACTACCGCTCCAAGCGGTCCTACCGGCCCCAGCTACCGGACGCTCCAGGAAGCACCACTCCACGCCCCAGACGCAAGCGGTACTACCGGCCCAGCAACCGGTACTACCGGACAGCGGTACTACCGCCCCCTCCTACCGCTCGCCACAGGCGCCTCCGACGGAAGCTCCAGGCCCTCAAGCGGTACTACCGCTCCCGGAGCGGTACTACCGGTTACCACCGGTACTACCGGTTGCCGGACCGGTACTACCGGTTGCCGGACCGGTACTACCGGCCCTGACTGATCCTGAACGCCTAAGTTCGGCCCTGTGCCTTGTAACCCTACCTATAATTTACCTTTTCGTTCCGAAACTACCCCTGTTTTGTGGCTGGACTATATATAGCCCCCACCCTCCATTGTAAACCCTAGACTTGGATAATAATAGATATTAAGGAAACCCTTTGAGGACTTATATCTATTGGTCTCATGCTCCTACCAAGGAGCACCGGATTATCCACCCCCTCTTGGATCTTGCCTAGTGCGTTCAAGTTGTACAAGGCCTTGGGTTCTCGGTTTCTCGCCTCCAAGTCGTCAAGATCTCACTAAGCACCTCATCCCCCGTTGTTGGCGTGGAGAGCGAGCTTCGCCCAACACCAATCCAAGGGATTATGTTGGACCGGTTGCCACCGGCGTGAGGAGTAGGCGTGTATCGTGTTTTGGCGTGCGTGTGTCCGTGGTTTTCATCTCCCTCCTCGATTTCATCCGCCGTCCACCGCTTTCCCCTCATTTCTCGTGGAATTCGTGAAAGATCGGGCCAACCCCAGGGTTACCCCATACCATATTGGTATCAAGAGCACGGTTGATCACGAATTTCCCCCCAAATTTTCTTTTATCCACCTTAAAATCGAAAATCCCACCAAAAAGAGCCCCAATTTGCCTTCGGATCGATCTCTGGATTTGGTGTGTTTTTCATGGTTTTGGTCCATAGATCTGTTGCTTTGGGAGTCGATCTATAGTCCCTGTTGTTCCTAGCCCAGCCCTTCGGTCAGATCTTCTCGAATTTGAGGTTTTTGGCAAGTTCATCCCGTTCCAGTTCTGTGCCAAGCGGTACTACCGGCCGTGCAAGCGGTACTACCGCAAGTAACCGGTACTACCGGTAGTACAAGCGGTACTACCGCTCACCGGTACTACCGGTCATTGCAAGCGGTACTACCGCTCGACTCTGACCGTGTTTCCTGCCCTTTGACGCCTCAATTTCGTTTGCTGACTTTTTCCACCTCGCTTGTTCGTGTTTCGCGTGTTTGTCGCCAATTTTCACAACAGCTTCCGCATCAAAGTCATCCCGTGCTCAACGACACCGCGACACTCGAACATCATCCCCCACCAACGGTTGCAAGTCGTCAAAAATACCAAAGGTATAACTTGCACCACATTGACAGCCCCATATCTTCCTTTGTGTGTATCTATCCTATGAGAGCAACTCATTTTGTGTTTGTCTAAGCATTGTGCACTTGCCTTCGGAAAGTGAGAGTGTGAGGCCAAATACAAAAGCTAACATAGTACCATAGCAAGGGAGAAAAAGAAAAAGAATCAAAAAAAAGGAAAAGAAAAAGATAGAATAGAAAGATACATAGTCTCCCAATACAAAGAGAATACCAAGCTTGTAAGCCAACAAGAGAGAACAAAGAGCGCACTGAGGCAAGTGCACAAATCTATTGCTTATCCTCTTTTGGCAAACGAGTTGTGGTCTCTCCTTGAGTTGGCACGACAACCGAGCGTAGTCTTCGTTAGGACCTTTTGTGCTCATTTTCATAGTCGTGCTAACCCCGTTTTTCTCCACGTGTGTGTTTCCCATGTTTTTGTAGATCGTATCCTTTTGCTTTTGATCTTTGGTTCTTTACCACGTAGGACAATAACCTTTTGCTTGGATCGTTTCGTTTGGTTTTCCACAATCCTAACCTTCCACCAAAAGCTTTTGAGAGTTGTAGCATATTTGTGTGTGAGTTTCTTGCCATTTCACTTTGAACGCTTTTCGCTCATTTGTGTGGCAATTGGTTTGATATAATCTCCAAGGTGAGGTAAAAGGCTAACTCTCCGCACCCTTTCTCTCCATATACAACCCTTATTGGCTTTGCATCATGGACAGGCATGGAGAGCCATCCCAACCACCACCACCTCCGGAGGATGACACACAATTCATGACAAGATGGGACCATTGGAAGGTCCGAGGAGAATTCAACTATCGTTGTGAAGCTCTTGAGCGGCGCCAAGATGAACAATTTAGCGAGGCCCGTGTGGAATTCAAGAACATCGACAACCGCTTCGAAGAAGTCCGTGGCCAAATGCATGCCATGCAACACAACCTCGGGCATCAAAATGAATCTCTTGGTCGTGCACTCGCCTCAACGGATGAGAAGCTTCAACGCCTCATCGATGGACTCGCAAGGCCACGCTCGCGCGAATCAAGCTCATATCGGCACTCCTCAAGTGAATCAAGTGCACCGCGCCGTCACGCTTCAAGGCACCGGGATGGACCCGTTCTTCAATCCATGAGCTCTTCGCAAGCGGTACCATCTCCGTGTCACGCCGCAACGTCAAGCTATGATGGTGACCTCTCCGCAAGACCTCCAAGGCGCGAAGCGAACCGGCCACAACCAAGGGCACATGTGATTCAACAAGAGCAACCTCGCATGGACCACCAAGGCCATCGACGACGACATGCCCCTTCAACAACAAGTGAAGCTTCCGAAGAGGACGAACAAGATCACCGTCGACGGGAAGCACTCGAAGATCCTCCAAGGCGTCATCATCGACATGATCGTCCACGTCAGCACCATGATGGTCATGACGAGCCTCCCCTACACCAAGAAGAAGAAGAGCAGCCCATTGCGCATGTGGCTCGACGTCCTCCACGCCACATGGCGCAAGCTAATGCTCCTCGGCATCAACCACGACAAGAACAAGAGCAAGCTCCCCAAGCTCGTCGTGAGGACCATCAACCTCCCCCTCGTCCTCAACCACGTCAACAAAAGGAGCAAGCTCCCCAAGCTCGTCGTCAACAACAAGTTCCACCACCAAACGCGGCACCTCAACAACCGCAAGAGCAACGCAACAATCACCAAGCAAGACATGAGAGCTCGGATGATGATGATGACCGCCAAAATCATGGCAACCGACGCAACTGGAACCGCAATGGAGAAGAAACTTTTGGCAAGCTCAAATTCACCATGCCCAAGTTCACCGGTTCCAATGAGCCCGAGGAATATCTCTCTTGGGAACTCAAGGTCGACAAGATCTTCCGCATGCACCACTATAGCAATGAGAAGATGATGGCCTTGGCATCCCTCGAGTTTGATGAGTATGCCAACCTTTGGTGGGAACAAGTCCAACTCGCTCACGAAGCAAAAAAAGCATCCAATCGCAACTTGGCAAGATATGAAGGCTCATATGAGATCCCGCTTTGTTCCTTCACACTACACACGTGACCTTTTCAACAAGCTTCAAACGCTTAGTCAAGGGTCAAAGACCGTGGAAGAGTACTTCAAACAAATGGAGCTCAACATGATCCGTGCCAACATTGAAGAGCGAGATGAACAAACAATGGCACGTTTCCTCAATGGCTTGAACCATCCCATCAAGCGCATCACCGAGTTCCAAAAGTACAACAACATGGTTGAGCTTGTGCACATCGCTTCAAAGGCCGAGCGTCAAGTGCAAGAGGACATCAAGTACAACAAGCCAAAGACGTACTTCACCTACAAGCAAGCGCCAACCACTACTCCAACAACACCAAGTGGAAGCTCCTCAAGTACCACCAAGCTTCCCTTCAAGCCAACTCTCCCTCAAGGAAAACAAACCCCAAGTGGCAAACACACAAGGGATGATCAACCATTCAATGTGAATGCTACAAGTGTGGAGGCAAAGGGCACAAGTCGAATGCATGTGGAAACAAGAAAGTTTTGTTCATCCATGACAACGGCGATTAAGAATACTTGAGTGAAGAAGAGTTTGATGCATGGGTCAAGGAAGCCTTGGCAAGGCAACATTTGGAAGAGGACCAAGAACTTCTTGTGTGTGAGCATGACGCAAGTCCATCGCTTGTGGTCACAAGGGTCTTGACTACCCAAGTCAATGAAAATAAAGACCAACGCTCGAACATCTTCCAAACTCGTGCCGGAATCAATGGGAAGTCCATCAAAGTTGTCATCGATGGAGGGAGTTGCCACAACCTTGCAAGCACGGAATTGTGTGAGAAACTCAACCTCACCCTCCATCCGCATAAACACCCCTATCATATCCAATGGCTAAGTGACCACGGATCCGTCAAGATCAAGCACACCGTCTCGGTGACGTTCTCCATTGGCCACTACAAGGACACGGTGGAATGTGACGTGGTTCCAATGACGGTTTTCACATGTTGCTCGGAAGACCGTGGCAATATGACAAACGTGCTTTGCATAATGGTCATTCAAACACTTACAACTTCAACTGGCTTGATAAAACTTGTGTGTTGCAACCAATGACTCCTAGCCAAATAATTGCGGACAATGCAAAGGCTTTAGCGAGGGCGCAATACACAAAAACACCTTTTGAGAAGAGTGGTGAGCGAGAGAACCACACCATAGTGAGTGAGAGCTACAAGCCAAACTCGAGTGGAAAAACTAAGAGTGTTCTTCTTGCCACCAAAAGTGAGATGAGAGAAGTGCGGAACAACCCATCCATCTTGCACTATGTCCTTGTATGCAAGGGACTAGCGCAAGGAACTAACGACTTGACAAATGTTCTTCCTTCTTTGATGGCTATTTTGCAGGAATTCCAAGATGTATTTCCCGAAGAGCTTCCTCATGGCCTTCCTCCTCTTCGTGGAATAGAGCACCGCATTGACCTCATACCCGGCGCACCACTCCCAAACCGCGCCGCGTATCGCACGAACCCGGAAGAGACGAAGGAGATCGAACGTCAAATCAACCAACTCGTCTCGAAAGGTTTGATCCAAGTTGATGTGGACATCCCTACTATTGATACAACCGTTGTACCTACAGCAACACACATACAAGGACCCATCACAAGATCTCGTGCCAAACAACTTAACTATCAGGTACTTTCGTTTCTTGGAACTATTCCTCACATACATGAGAATATGATGCTGCATAAATCAGATATATTTCTTACTCTTAGGAATGATGGACCAAGCATGGATGAGAGGGACTAGCATTGGAGCATGGCCATGCATGGGGATGGCAGCAAGCATGTGATGATCCAAGAGAAGGCCACGGATGAAGATTTCAGAACTTTGAGGCCACCATAATGAAGAAAGAAGGCTTGGACAAAATATTCAAGATCAATACTTTTCGAATTCGTCCATAGCTTAATATGGTGCTGCGACACCTTTTATTTTGGGCCAGGCCCATGTAATTTCCGCAGGATTTTAATTAGCCACTTTTTAGAGTCCGTATTTGAGGGGAAAAGGACTTTTAGGGTTGGATTCGGCCACCACTTCCATGGCTGGCCGAAACCCCACCTTTTCGCCCTTAAATACTCCCCATAGCCGACCCCCTAGACTCGGATTTTGTTTAGACATTAAGTTAGCCATCATAGCAACTTCGCCAAGGCTCGGCGTCATGAGGCCTCTTGTACTGCGCCTATTCGGGATCCCACCTCTTCAATAAATCTTTCCTCTTAATCCGCAATATCTTGATTGCAAAATTGGTTCTTACTTGTTCTCGATTTGGTAGGAATTAAGACCCTCATTGGTCGGTGATCGTGTTCACGCAGGATCGGTAACCTCCAGGAGATTGGCCTAGCGATTGCATTGGCGCTCGTGCTCGCACGTGTAGTCGGATCGTCAAGCCCGAACTCAACCAAATCGATTATCGCCATCTCATCGAAAGATCGGACACCTTTGCCCTATCAAGTGGTATCAGATTTCAGGTTGCTCGGTGAGATTTTACTATTTTCGTAGATTAGATCTGTTTTTACCTATAAACCCACGAAAAAGCCAAAAACACAGTTAGAGTTTAGATCCATCCCATAACCAATCTACGCCTCGCATTATCTTTTCAGTTTTTGCATTGTTGAATTTGTGTCTACATCGTCTCGTCGAGTTGCTGGTCTTAGTGTCTCGTCCCTTAGAGTTTCGAGTTCTGATCATAATAGTCACCGCCACACTCGCCGATCACCTCCACCATATTCCGCCACCATATTCCGCCGCCATATACCCTGCCACCATAAACCCTAATACTCCGCCACCGACTTCCTACCGCGACACAGATCCGATCAGTTTCCTGCTATGGTACGAGTCCGAGTAGAGTTATTGTTTCCTAGTTATTTATTTTTACTCTCCTTCTTTGTTGTTTCCGTGTGCAGCTAAAGTCCGTGTCGAGCTCCGAGTCCGGTCGTAAGTCCAGAAGGAGAGCAAAAAAAAAAGTCTGGAACCGCCTCCGAAATTTTTACAGCTATACTAGTTTTCCCCGGGGATCACTTTTCCATCGGTCGTTATAGCGATATTTTTTGGCGCCAAGGCTTTCCGAGCAAAATAAAAATTTGAATTTTTTTGGGGCTAACCTCTTTTTAGGCCCCAGAGATCAGTTCTAGACACTCGCCATCATAGTGATTTTCTGCATCTCGGTTAAGCTTCTCGTGGTGCCATATCATCATACAAAGGCTTGTTGTGTCGGCGTCGTGACATCGTTGGTGATGGTGACCTAGGCTCGCGTCTCTAGTATGTCTAGCCTAGTACCAAAGATGACGTCGTTGAGCATTCTTTCAACTGTTGCATTGCTGTTTTGTTGCTAACCCCCCTTGCTAAGCCTTCCTAGAGCTCCACAGATACTCTCCACGTGCGGTGTTTCGACTCCTGGTAATCGCTTGGTTCAATCTCTGGACCCACTGATCCTCGTGGTTGCACATCGCCTTTTCCTGCTGTTTGGTAAGAACTTGTAAGAGCTTCGTATATTGCTTGACGGATTACGCGTGATTTCCACCATATTTCCGTACTATATACCTGTGCTTTTTAAGGACTAATCATGACAGATACTTCGCGGACCCCTGCCACAATGACGAACGAAGAACTACATACCCACTTCTCCGCGCTCTTGGTCAGTCGCGCTGAAGACGTGGATACGCGCCTCGGGGAGTTTGACACCAAGCTCACCAACGCCGTGGACAAGATCGATGGACTAGAGAAATCCTTCAACGCCAAGCTTGACGTTCGGTTCAAGGAGCTTCTGAACCGATTGCCCGCACCCGCACCGGCACCCACACATGGCGCACGACGCATTCTGTCTTGGGCGGTAGTACCGGATTTTGGTACCGGTGGGCGGTATGATGGAGGGGTTAACCTCTTGGGTGCCCGATCTTCACGGATCTCGTGGTCAAATCGATGGGAAAGCGAGGGGAAAGGGAGAAGGTAGCGGAAGCGAACACACACCTCGCGAAGAACACGATGAACACACGCAAAACTCACACGATACAAGGCCGATTGCTCCCGAACGGCGGCCACCGGTCCGATAGAATCCTCGCAAGGAAAGATCGGTCAACGTGCTCCCTCAAATCCACATCGGAGAGGGAAGAACACCTTGAGGAGGGTCTTGACGACTTGGGGGCGAGAAACCGAGAACCCAAGGCCTTGTTCAACGATGGATGCGTGATGCAAAGTCCAATCGAGGTTGGTGACGATAGTCGGTCCCCTTGGTAAAGGGGATGAGGCAAAACTAGAGATTCCACAATGGGGGTTTTCTTTAGTCTATCATCTATGCCTAAGGGATACATGAGGGGTGGGGGCTCTATTTATAGGCCAGCCACTAAACAAGGGTAGTTTGGGAATAAACTAGGCGAATAGGTAAGTAAGGGGAATACATGGGCTGTGGCCCAACAGGTGCGCGCAGGCACACATGACCGGTAGTACCGGTAGTACCGGTCGTCACCGGTAGTACCGCTCCGGGAGCGGTAGTACCGCTTGCGGTCTTGGAGCATCCGTTGGAGCCGTCAGTAGCGAGCGGTAGGAGGGGGCGGTAGTACCGCTGACCGGTAGTACCGGTTACGACAACCGGTAGTACCGCTTGGACCTGGCAGCTATCGACCTGTCTTCTTCCGTCTCCTCTTCCAAGCCTCCGTCTTGTCGGGCTTGATGTTCCGGGCTTCCTCCCTTGCCTCCGTCTGTCGGTGTGAACCTATCATGCATATGTGACGGAGTATGAAGTAGCATACCATTCAATAGGGTGAAGGGGCTCGCATAGAGGAACGGATTCACCTTTGGAGTCCATGACGACTTGGCGAAGTTGGGGACCTTGATGTAGTCGACCGTAGGTCGGGCTGCATCATCTCCTCCCTTCAAAAGAGTCGCCCTCGACTCTCCATGTTCATCACCAGAAGAGGTCGAAGGACATCCTTGATCCCGGGTTCACCATATAGTCGTCCTCGAAGATTGACTTGACAACACTTCAATGTTCCTTCACCTTCCATGAAGCCTACAAAGCTCGCGACAAAAGCGAAGCAACACTCAAAGCGTAGCCAATTCATGAAGATTATAGCATGAGTCCTCAAGTAGAAGGAAGTCACCTTAGCTTGTAGATATAGCTCAAAGAAGTGTAGCCATAGGTAACTCTCTTCGGTTCTTCTTGTCAACATATAGTCCATAGAGGTTGACGTGTATGCATTTGTACCTTCATACAACAAAGACCAAGCAACATATGTTTGTGTGTGATAGAGGAGCATGTCATTTGTGGCATGTCCATTCTTGTTCACAACACGATTAGCACAACTCAAGTATAGCAAACGGGATGCATATGCATGGTCAATGTGCATGGAAAATGTTTGAACATCATCCAAATGTGGAAACTCAAAAACTCCATATAACATAGAATTGGGGCATTCAAAGCATTGGATCCAAATTTCAAACAACATCTTTGATGCAAGAATAGGAGAATTTGGCAAAAACACACAAGGAAGAATGTCCAAAGAAACATCATTATGTGTGCAAACCAACCATTGGAAAGAGAAATTGTTCAACATGTTGGATGTCACACACAAATCATCAAAATCAAATTTCATGGGAATATGAGTATCCCAAGCGGAAGACAAAGTAACGTGTTTGCAAACAAACGAAATGAAAGAGCAAGTGGTCCTTATGTTTGTTGCAACAACAAGACGAGATTCTTGGAAGTTTTCATGACAATACATGCTCGTCATGGAATTGCGGTTGCACACAAAACATCGGAAAGAGAAAATGTTCAACATTTTTGTTGCAACACACAAAACATCATTATCCAAAAGCAAAGAAACATGAATGTCACAAGGTGAGATAATACCATCAACATGCTTGCAATCAAACCATAGGAAAGAGCAATTTGCCAACATGAAAGATGCAAAGCATGCAAAAGGTATCAGAGCTGGGTTCGATCTTGAACTCACTTGTGGGATGCTCTCAAGAGCTCTTTTTGTCAACTCGTGCTCAACCGAGGTTGACATGATAATGGGTACCTACACACATCATACACAAAAGGAGAATGTGTGTGCATGGTAGAGATACACATCATCCATCATGACGTATCTTCTTGTGCACATCACCATTAATGTCAATCAAGTATGAAAGTGATGCATGGTGAGTATGCAAGCGCGGAACATGCTTATCATGGCAAGCATCAAAATCTCCAAAAATTGAGAAAGCTATGGGGGCCATCTCATTATAACGCATGTGGTCAACATTGTTGCAAGCATTCATCTTATTGCAAGCAACGGGAAAAATTGAATGACTAGCATGACAAAGCATGTCCATAGCAATTGGAGGATACACACAAGATGCATAGCATGGCATGTTTATGGCAATGATATCGCAATCAAACAATTCCACATGATCAATATTATGCAAAGGCAAATCATCACATGGGAAAGTGGATGAAGCATATGTAATGTCACAAGTATCATCCATAGCATGCATATCCTCACAATTCATCATGTCCACTAGTGGGATCATGGCATCGTCAACACCCTTATTGGTACCTTGGTCATACCTCTCATATGAAGTGGGTGTTGTGGAAGTAGTGGCCTCCTTGTGGACGACTTCATCTTCTTGATGTATCCATGGCGTAGCATCTACCATGTACATCTTCTCCATTTGACGCATCATTGCTTCATAGCATCGGGCGTCTTCCTCCATGGAACCTAGCACAACACAAGAGAACACACTAGAGGTAGAGGGTAAGTTGTTAGAAATTGAAATGGTCTCACTTGACCTATCAACTACCACTCTCAACTCACTAGGAGTATCACTCATGCCCTCCAAGTGGAAGCACTCAATCTCACATAAGGTGGAGTCACTCGTCTCACTCTTGTTCTCACTCAAGTGGGCTAAGTGGCTCTCATACTCACATGGGATTGGTACCACATCATCACTCAAGCATATGGGGGTAGGCTCGGTTTCCTCAACTCCATGCGCCTCCTTTGGTGAAGGGAAAATCCCATGCTCACCATTCTTGACCTTGTCGCCTCCAAGGTTGGATGCCATAAGATGGGCATCATTGCTCTCCTCCATGGTCGAAGGAAAATCCCATGCTCGAGTCCCTGTGGCCATCGCGTAGTAGTGGTGGAGGTAGGCTCATGCTATCCAACTTGGCGAAGTAGAGGTCTACATTTTCCTCGTTGGCGAGGTTGTGGAAGTCAAGCGTAGGCATTGAAGCTTGATGGCATGGAGGAAGGCTTGCTCTTGGTGCCATTGCGGTGGTGGCACGAGTAGTTGAAGGTGCCCTATGATGGTGCCGACGGAGGTTATTGGCGTGCCTTGCCGATGGTTGATGTAGGTGGCGCACTTGGTCGTCCACATGACACTCGCGACGATGATCATTTGCCTTGGCACTCTTCTTGTGCTTGTGGTGCCTTCTTGAGATTGCTTGAGCATTATGGTTGGTGCTCATCATGAATTCTTCGTCTTTATGGCGAAGATGCCTTTGACGATGACTTGTATCCTCTTTATGTTGGCGATGCTCATGAGAGGATGTTTGTCGATGAAGAGTCTTGTTTCTTGGCGCCTCTTGATGCATATGATGTTTGGACGCCACTCTTGTTTGGATAGGAGTTGGAGCTTGGCGCCTTGGCGGTGATGAAGCTTGGCGCCTTGGAGATTGTAGAGCTTGATGCCTTGGAGGTGATGGAGCTTGGTGCCTTGGAGATGGTGGCGCTTGACGCCATCTAGGTGGTGGCACATGTCGCCTTGGAGGTGAATCATCGAAGTAGGTGGTGCCCTTTGGTGTGGCACGCTTGGCCTTGAAGGTCATGGAATCTTGATGATGCGCCTCCTCTTGCTTGGCGTAGTAGGCTTCCATCTCCACACGGTGGAGGAATTCTTCATGGCTCATGGAGGAGCCATCAAATTCGATGAAGTTCTCCGTGTCCTCCATGCTTGGCGAGGCGTCATCGATGTCGCACTCGAAGTCGTCCATGCTTGGGGAGTAGTTGTTGGTGTAGTACTCCATATCACCCAAGCATGTGGAGCCATTGTCGGTGTAGTGCTCCATAGGCTCCATGCATGAGGAGCCATTGTCGACGTAGAGCTCCATGTCTTCCATGCATGTGGAGTCGTCGTAGGTGTAGTGCTCCTGGTCCTCAAAGCATGGGGAGCCATTGTCGGTGTTGTGCTCCGTCATGTTCTCTATACTTGTGGAGTCGTAGTCATGGTGGCTCATCATGGATTCTTCATAGATATCATCCTCGGTTCCGGAGTCCCTAGACATGATGCACAAGACCAAGTGGTGTATATGGAAGTGGTAGTGGGGGTTAGGGATACAACGTCAAACCTTACTTTACCTTGGAAGATCGTATCATACAAGTGGCCACACTTGAGAGCAATAAACCAAGCAAAGTGAAGTTCACGCGGAACACCAAAACCCACTACGAACCAAAAAACATACACACACAAGGCCTATGGTGGATAGGTATGGAAAGTGGCATGTCAAGAACCAATCCGAAATCAAGATGTTGTAATGGCAAGTAAAGAACCACAATGATCACAAAGCAAAACAAGTTAATCCACAAGATATGAAATATGTACAAGGAAACACACGGTGGGATAAATGGGACTTGTGCGACGGAGAAAGTGAGCTAAGAACCAAATGATTACCTAGCGAAGACTATAAGCTCGTGTCACACAAGTACAAGGAGAGACGCTAGTTCGATTGCACAAAATTGGTGGGCTACAAGATATGCACAATAAATACCACCTATATGATGTTCATCGAGCTTGCGCTTCCTATTCTATGAGGCACATATGTATCTCTTTCTTTTTCTTTTTCTTTTTCTATATTTTTTTTTCTTCTTTTCTCTCTTTTTCTTTTTATTTCTTTTTCACTTGCCTCTTCCTTGTGCCAACAACTATACAAGATAACTATATGAGATAGCGCTCACAATGTTTGCTCGGAATCTACAAGGTATCAAATGTGCATAGCCCAAGCAATCATAAGAGGAACTAGTCTCAATAGGTGTTTGTTGCTCGCAAAGATAGTGGGGTTCACAAAGGAATGCAAGTGGGGAGAAGTCGCGGAATGTTTATACCTTTCGTCGACGATCTTCACCCTTTATTGTTGGATTCCGCCTTGCTCACGGAATTTGGATGAAGTAGATAGCATGAACCACGTGGATGATGATGTAGGGCTCCTTCTCCTCTTCGAAACGAGCTAAAGAACACCAAAATCCGAGTTCGTATGCAAAAGTTATGCCCAAAACGGTGAGAGGCTGAAATCTGAAACTTGCTGTTTTTGATCAGAATGGGGCGGTAGTACCGGTCTTTTGGGTCCGGTAGTACCGGTTAAGTGCGGTAGTACCGGTTTTTGGACCCGGTAGTACCGCTTGGACCTGGGATGCCCAGATTTGACGCGTTTTCGCGATTTTGGGGTGATTTGGGCGGAAAAACTTCAAGAAAAACACCAAATCGAAGGGGGAAATCAAGGAATTAGGCCATGGGAACGCAAAGGAAGGTAGATCAACAAGTTTAGCAAGCAATCCACGGATCAAAACCTACCAAAACGCACTCAAATCACAGATCGATCCAAAACACGAATTGGGGCTGTTTTTGGTGGAATTTTCGAATTTATGGGGAAAAGACCAAATCGATGAGAAATCCGTGGCAACCAAAAGCTGCTGATACCAGATGATGGAGGGGTTAACCTCTTGGGTGCCCGATCTTCACGGATCTCGTGGTCAAATCGATGGGAAAGCGAGGGAAAGGGAGAAGGTAGCGGAAGCGAACACACCTCGCGAAGAACACGATGAACACACGCAAAACTCACACGATACAAGGCCGATTGCTCCCGAACGGCGCCACCGGTCCGATAGAATCCTCGCAAGGAAAGATCGGTCAACGTGCTCCCTCAAATCCACATCGGAGAGGAAGAACACCTTGAGGAGGTCTTGACGACTTGGGGGCGAAACCGAGAACCCAAGGCCTTGTTCAACGATGGATGCGTGATGCAAAGTCCAATCGAGGTTGGTGACGATAGTCGGTCCCCTTGGTAAAGGGATGAGGCAAAACTAGAGATTCCACAATGGGGTTTTCTTTAGTCTATCATCTATGCCTAAGGGATACATGAGGGTGGGGCTCTATTTATAGGCCAGCCACTAAACAAGGGTAGTTTGGGAATAAACTAGGCGAATAGGTAAAGGGAATACATGGGCTGTGGCCCAACAGTGTATGCAGCACACATGACCGTAGTACCGGTCAAGCCGGTAATACGGTTGTCACCTGAGTACCGCTCGAAATGTAGTACCGCTTCTTGATCTTGAGCATCCGTTGGAGCCGTCGATGGAAGCGGTAGGAGGGCGGTAGTCTGACCGGTAGTACAGTTACGACAACCGGTAGTACCGCTTGGACACAGCGACTATCGACTGTCTTCTTCCGTCTCCTCTTCCAAGCCTCCGTCTTGTCGGGCTTGATGTTAAGACTTCCTCCTTGCCTCCGTCTGGTCGGTGTGAACCTATCATGCATATGTGACGGAGTATGAAGTAGCATACCATTCAATAGGGCGGAAGGGGCTCGCATAGAGGAACGGATTCACCTTTGGAGTCCATGACGACTTGGCGTAAGTTGGGACCTTGATGTAGTAACGACCGTAGGTCGGGCATCATCAGGTAATCAGAGATTTGGAGCGGTAGTACCGCTCAGAGAAATCCAGATCCGACGCGATTTCGAGTTTGAAGCGATTTGGGCGGAAAATCTTCAAGAAAAACACCAAATCGACGGGGGAAATCAAGGAATTAGGCTATGGGAACGCAAAGGAAGGTAGATCAACAAGTTTAGCAAGTAATCCACGGATCAAAACCTACCAAAATGCACTCAAATCACAGATCGATCCAAAACACGAATTGGGGCTATTTTTGGTGGAAATTTCGAATTTATGGGAAAAAGACCAAATCGATGAGAAATCCGTGGCAACCAAAAGCTGCTGATACCAGATGATGGAGGGGTTAACCTCTTGGGTGCCCGATATTCACGGATCTCGTGGTCAAATCGATGGGAAAGCGAGGGGAAAGGGAGAAGGTAGCGGAAGCGAACACACACCTCGCGAAGAACACGATGAACACACGCAAAACTCACACGATACAAGGCTGATTGCTCTTGAACGGCGGCCACCGGTCCGATAGAATCATCGCAAGGAAAGATCGGTCAACGTGCTCCCTCAAATCCACATCGGAGAGGGAAGAACACCTTGAGGAGGGTCTTGACGACTTGGGGGCGAGAAACCGAGAACCCAAGGCCTTGTTCAACGATGGATGCGTGATGCAAAGTCCAATCGAGGTTGGTGACGATAGTCGGTCCCCTTGGTAAAGGGGATGAGGCAAAACTAGAGATTCCACAATGGGGGTTGTCTTTAGTCTATCATCTATGCCTAAGGGATACATGAGGGGTGGAGGCTCTATTTATAGGCCAACCACTAAACAAGGGTAGTTTGGGGATAAAACTAGGGTTTGGTAAGTAAAGGGGATACATGGGTCGTGGCCCAACTAGTGTATAACCTTGCCAGAGCGGTAATCTGGGACTTGGGACCGTAGTACCGCTTGGTCCTGATAGTACCGCTCTAGGACCGATGAGTACCTTGAGGTCTGAGCGTCGGTGGAGCCGTCTGGGGAGCGGTAGTAAGGCGGTAGTACTGACCGAGTAATGCAGGTCAGATCCGGTAGTACCGTTGGAGACAGAGAGCATTTGGCTTTTGTTGGCGTCGTCTGTTGCTGGCGGTAGCAAAGGGCGGTAGTACCGATCGCCAGGTCCGGTAGTACCGCTGGCGACAGAGAGCATTTGGCGATCTGTCTTCTTTGGCCTCCTCTTCCAAGCCTCCGTCTTGTCGGGCTTGATGCTCCGGGCTTCCTCCCTTGCCTCCGTACTTGTCAATGTGAACCTATCATGCATATGTGACGGAGTATGAAGTAGCATACCATTCAATAGGGTAGGAAGGGGGCTCGCATAGAGGAACGGATTCACCTTTGGAGTCCATGACGACTTGGCGTAAGTTGGAGACCAAGATGTAGTAACGACCGTAGGTCGGGCTGCATCAGCTCCCCCCCCTTCAAAAAGAGTCGTCCTCGACTCTACATGCTCATCACAAAGTAGAAGCGGTCGAGAGACCTTCTTGATCCTGGGGTTCACCATATAGTCGTCCTCTGGAAGGTTGACTTGACAACACTTCAATGTTCCTTCACCTTCCTTGAAGCCTACAAAGCTCACAACAAAAGCAAAGCAACACTCAAAGCGTAGCCAATTCATGAAGATTATAGCATGAGTCCTCAAGTAGAAGGAAGTCACCTTAGCGTGTAGAGATAGCTCGATGAAGGGTAGCCATAGGTAACTCTCTTCGGTTCTTCTTGTCAACATATAGTCCATAGAGGTTGACGTGTATGCATTTGTACCTACATACAACAAAGACCAAGCAACATATGTTTGTGTGTGATAGAGGATCATGTCATTTGTGGCATGTCCATTCTTGTTCACAACACGATTAGCACAACTCAAGTATAGCAAACGGGATGCATATGCAAGGTCAGTGTGCATGGAAATCGTTTGAACATCATCCAAATGTGGGAACTCAAAAACTCCATATAACATCTTATTGAGGCACTCAAAGCAATCGAATAGAAATTTTATCAACATCTTTGATGCAAAGCTTGGAGAATTTGGCAAAAACACACAAGGAAGCATATCCAAAACAAAAGTATTATGTTTGCAAACAAACCAAATGAAAGAGCAAGTGGTCCTTATGTTTGTTGCAACAACAAGACGAGATTCTTGGAAGCTCTCATGACAATACATGTTCTTAAAGGAATTGTGGTTGCACACAAAACATCGGAAAGGGAAATTGTTCAACATTTTTGTTGCAACACACAAAACATCATTATCTAGATGCGAAGAAACATGAATGTCACAAGGTAAGATAATACCATTAACATGCTTGCAATCAAACCATATGAGAGAGAAATTTGCCAACATGCAAGATGCAAAGCATGCAAAAGGTATCAGAGCTGGGTTCGATCTTGAACTCACTTGTGGGATGCTCTCAAGAGCTCTTTTTGTCAACTCGTGCTCAACCGAGGTTGACATTCTCGTGCGGGTACCTACACACATCATATGTAAAAGGAAGAACGTGTGTGCATGGTAGAGATACACATCATCCATCATGACGTATCTCTTTTTGTGCACATCACCATTAATGTCAATCAAGTATGAAAGAGATGCATGGTGAGTATGCAAGTGGGGAACATGCTTATCATGGCAAGCATCAAAATCTCCAAAAATTGAGAAAGCTATGGGGGCCATCTCATTATAACGCATGTGGTCAACATTGTTTCAAGCATTCATCTTATTGCAAGCAACGGGAAAAATTGAATGACTAGCATGACAAAGCATGTCCATAGCAATTGGAGGATACACACAAGATGCATAGCATGGCATGTTTATGGCAATGATATCGCAATCAAACAATTCCACATGATCAATATTATGCAAAGGCAAATCATCACATGGGAAAGTGGATGAAGCATATGTAATGTCACAAGTATCATCCATAGCATGCATATCCTCACAATTCATCATGTCCACTAGTGGGATCATGGCATCATCAACACCCTTATTGGTACCTTGGTCATACCTCTCATATGAAGTGGGTGTTGTGGAAGTAGTGGCCTCCTTGTGGACGACTTCATCTTCTTGATGTATCCATGGCGTAGCATCTACCATGTACATCTTCTCCATTCGAGGCATCATTGCTTCATAGCATCGGGCGTCTTCATTCATGGAACCTAGCACAACATAAGAGAACACACTAGAGGTAGAGGGTAAGTTGTTAGAAATCGAAATGGTCTCACTTGACCTATCAACTACCACTCTCAACTCACTAGGAGTATCGCTCATGCCCTCCAAGTGGAAGCACTCAATCTCACATAAGGTGGAGTCACTCATGTCACTCTTGTTCTCACTCAAGTGGGCTAAGTGGCTCTCATACTCACATGGGATTGGTACCACATCATCACTCAAGCATATGGGGGTAGGCTCGGTCTCCTCAACTCCTTGCGCCTCCTTTGGTGAAGGGAAAATCCCATGCTCACCATTCTTGACCTTGTCGCCTTCAAAGTTGGATGCCATAAGATGGGCATCATCGCTCTCCTCCATGGTCGAAGGGAAAATCCCATGCTCGACCGTCTTGTGGCCATCTCGTAGTAGTGGTGGAGGTAGGCTCATGCTATCCAACTTGGCGAAGTAGGCGTCTACATTTTCCTCGTTCGCGAGGTCGTAGAAGTCAAGCGTCGGCTTTGAAGCTTGATGGCGTGGAGGAAGGCTTGCTCTTGGTGCCATTATGGTGGTGGCACGAGTAGTTGAAGGTGCCCTATGATGGTGTCGACGGAGATCATTGGCGTGCCTTGCCGATGGTTGATGTAGGTGGCGCACTTGGTCGTCCACATGACACTCGCGACGATGATCATTTGCCTTGGCACTCTTCTTGTGCTTGTGGTGCCTTCTTGAGCTTGCTTGAGCATTATGGTTGGTGCTCATCTTGAATTCTTCGTCTTTATGGCGAAGATGCCTTTGACGATGTCTTGTATCCTCTTTATGGTGGCGATGCTCATGAGAGGATGTTTGTCGATGAAGAGTCTTGTTTCTTGGCGCCTCTTGATGCATATGATGTTTGGACGCCACTCTTGTTTCGATAGGAGTTGGAGCTTGGCGCCTTGGCGGTGATGAAGCTTGGCGCCTTGGAGATGGTAGAGCTTGACGCCTTGGAGGTGATGGAGCTTGGTGCCTTGGAGGTGATGGAGCTTGGTGCCTTGGAGATGGTGGCGCTTGACGCCATCTTGGTGGTGGCACATGTCGCCTTGGAGGTGAATCATCGAAGTAGGTGGTGCCCTTTGGTGTGGCACGCTTGGCCTTGAAGGTCATGGAATCTTGATGATGCGCCTCCTCTTGCTTGGCGTAGTAGGCTTCCATCTCCATGCGGTGGAGGAATTCTTCATGGCTCATGGAGGAGCCATCAAAGTCGATGAAGTTCTCCGTGTCCTCCATGCTTGGCGAGGCGTCGTCGATGTCGCACTCGAAGTCGTCCATGCTTGGGGAGTAGTTGTTGGTGTAGTACTCCATATCACCCAAGCATGTGGAGCCATTGTCGGTGTAGTGCTCCATAGGCTCCATGCATGAGGAGCCATTGTCGACGTAGAGCTCCATGTCTTCCATGCATGTGGAGTCGTCGTGGGTGTAGTGCTCCGGGTCCTCAAAGCATGCGGAGCCATTGTCGGTGTTGTGCTCCGTCATGTCCTCTATACTTGTGGAGTCGTAGTCATGGTGGCTCATCATGGATTCTTCATAGATATCATCCTCGGTTCCGGAGTCCCTAGACATGATGCACAAGACCAAGAGGTGTATATGGAAGTGGTAGTGGGCGTTAGGGATACAACGTCAAACCTTACTTTACCTTGGAAGATCGTATCGTACAAGTGGCCACACTTGAGAGCAATAAACCAAGCAAAGTAAAGTTCACGCGGAACACCAAAACCAACTACTAACCAAAAAAAACACACACACAAGGCCTATGGTGGATAGGTATGGAAAGTTGCATGTCAAGAACCAATCCGAAATCAAGATGTTGTAATGGCAAGTAAAGAACCACAATGATCACAAAGCAAAACAAGTTAATCCACAAGATAGGAAATATGTACAAGGAAACACACACGGTGGGATAAATGGGACTTGTGCGACGGAGAAAGTGAGCTAAGAACCAAATGATTACCTAGCGAAGACTATAAGCTCGTGTCACACAAGTACAAGGAGAGACGCTAGTTCGATTGCACAAAATTTGGTGGGCTACAAGATATGCACAATAAGTACCACCTATATGATGTTCATCGAGCTTGCACTTCCTATTCTATGAGGCACATGTATATTTCTTTTTTCTTTCTTTCTTTTTCTTTTTCTATTTTTTTTTCTCTTTTTCTTTCTTTTTTTTCACTTGCCTCTTCCTTGTGCCAACAACTATACAAGATAACTATATGAGATAGCGCTCACAATGTTTGCTCGGAATCTACAAGGTATCAAATGTGCATAGCCCAAGCAATCATAAGAGGAACTAGTCTCAATAGGTGTTTGTTGCTCGCAAATATAGTGGGGTTCACAAAGGAATGCAAGTGGGGAGAAGTCACGGAATGTTTATACCTTTCGTCGACGATCTTCACCCTTTATTGTTGGATTCCGCCTTGCTCACGGAATTTGTATGGAGTAGATAGCATGAACAACGTGGATGATGATGTAGAGCTCCTTCTCCTCTTCGAAACGAGCTAAAGAACACCAAAATCCGAGTTCGGATGCAAAAGTTATGCTCAAAACGGTGAGAGGCTGAAATCTGGAACTTGCTGTTTTCTTTCTGTCTTGGGCGGTAGTACCGGATTTTGGTACCGGTGGGCGGTAATACCGTAGATTTGGAGCGGTAGTACCGCCGGAGAGAAATCAGATCCGACGCGATTTCGCGAGTTTGAAGCGATTTGGGCGGAAAATCTTCAAGAAAAACACCAAATCGACGGGGGAAATCAAGGAATTAGGCTATGGGAACGCAAAGGAAGGTAGATCAACAAGTTTAGCAAGTAATCCACGGATCAAAACCTACCAAAATGCACTCAAATCACAGATCGATCCAAAACACGAATTGGGGCTATTTTTGGTGGAAATTTCGAATTTATGGGGAAAAGACCAAATCGATGAGAAAGTGGCAACCAAAAGCCGATACGGATGATGGAGGGGTTAACCTCTTGGGTGCCCGATCTTCACGGATCTCGTGGTCAAATCGATGGGAAAGCGAGGGAAAGGGAGGAGGTAGCAGAAGCGAACACACACCTCGCGAAGAACACGATGAACACACGCAAAACTCACACGATACAAGGCCGATTGCTCCCGACGCGCCACCGGTCCGATAGAATCCTCGCAAGGAAAGATCGGTCAACGTGCTCCCTCAAATCCACATCGGAGAGGGAAGAACACCTTGAGGAGGGTCTTGACGACTTGGGGGCGAGAAACCGAGAACCCAAGGCCTTGTTCAACGATGGATGCGTGATGCAAAGTCCAATCGAGGTTGGTGACGATAGTCGGTCCCCTTGGTAAAGGGGATGAGGCAAAACTAGAGATTCCACAATGGGGGTTGTCTTTAGTCTATCATCTATGCCTAAGGGATACATGAGGGGTGGAGGCTCTATTTATAGGCCAACCACTAAACAAGGGTAGTTTGGGGATAAAACTAGGGTTTGGTAAGTAAAGGGGGATACATGGGCTGTGGCCCAACTAGTGCGCGCAGGCACTGCCAGGAGCGGTAGTACCGGACTTGGGACCGGTAGTACCGCTTGGTCCGGTAGTACCGCTCTAGGACCGGTAGTACCGCTTGAGGTCCTGGAGCGTCAGCTGGAGCCGTCTGTGGGGAGCGGTAGTAAGGGGCGGTAGTACCGCTGACCGGTAGTACCGGGTCCAGATCCGGTAGTACCGCCGGAGACAGAGAGCATTTGGCTTCACATGCATTCTTGGCGGTAGCAAAGGCGGTAGTACTGGGCGGTAGTACCGGTCGCCAGTGGTAGTACCGTGACAGAGCATTGGCGATCATCTTCTTCGCCTCCTCTTCCAAGCCTCCGTCTTGTCGGGCTTGATGCTCCGGGCTTCCTCCCTTGCCTCCGTACTTGTCAATGTGAACCTATCATGCATATGTGACGGATTATGAAGTAGCATACCATTCAATAGGGTAGGAAGGGGGCTCGCATAGAGGAACGGATTCACCTTTGGAGTCCATGACGACTTGGCGTAAGTTGGAGACCAAGATGTAGTAACGACCGTAGGTCAGGCTGCATCAGGCGAGGCACAACAACAGGCCTTCGTTATATTGAAAGATAAGCTAACACATGCTCCCTTACTCCAACTTCCTGATTTTACTAAGACTTTTGAGCTTGAATGTGATGCTAGTGGAATTGGTTTGGGAGCGATGTTATTACAAGAGGGAAAACCTGTTGCATATTTTAGTGAGAAATTGAGTGGGGCTAGTCTGAACTATTCTACTTATGATAAAGAATTATATGCGTTGGTTCGGACATTAGAAACTTGGCAACATTATCTATGGCCTAAGGAATTTGTTATTCATTCTGATCATGAATCTTTGAAGCATATTCGTAGTCAAGCTAAGTTGAATCGTCGTCATGCAAAGTGGGTTGAATTTATTGAGTCTTTTCCTTATGTTATCAAACACAAAAAGGGTAAAGATAATGTTATTGCTGATGCTTTGTCACGCCGTTATGCTTTGTTATCTCAACTTGTGATGAGGACATCCCTATATTTACACCTACCCCAATTACTACTGAAGATGTTCCAGCCAATGCTAAGAAGGGTCAGTCCAATGAGATTAGAATTGGACCCATTACACGGGCTCGTGCAAAGCTACTTGAACAACAGGTGAATTCACTCCTAAATGAATCTGATGTTTATGATAATGAGAACTTTATACTGCCTAAATCTATGCACTTGTGTATGATCAGGTTCGTTGAGGAAACAAGCTTGACACGAGGAGGAGAAGGGTTACAAGAGGAGCCTAGCATGATGATCGCCAAGGATGCGCGAGGGAGGCGGGAGGAAGGCGCAAGAAGATCATCAAGAAGAAAGGTTCGATTCGATGACAGAAGCCACGAAATTGAAACGGACGTGGATTCTTCATACGAACTCCAAATCAAGCAAATAGCACTTTTGGAAACCTCACTCGAGAGCTTTCCAGCAGTACTTACGTCCCTAAGGGGCGGCTAATCCGGCCCCCACAAGGGCGGATAATCCGGCCCTGCTCCAGGAATTCTGCTAAGGACTTCAGGCGCGAGACTCAGTATAGGGGGCGGATAATCCGCCCCAGGGGAGGATAATCCGGGGGGGCGGATAATCTGCCCCTACTTAGCAGAAAGTCCGCCCGAAGTTACCAACAGATCCGGACGGATCATGATCGGACACGTTTTGTTTAGCGATTTTGGCCGGTACCGCCCTTATAAGCCCTGGGACGTCCCCATAGTTAGGGTTAGACCATGTTAAAACTATTTTGGAGTTGTTTCTTATCAAGAACCTCTGGAATTACCCTGTGATCGAATTACCTACTGCAATTGAGTGTGATCTGTTGTTCCATTGGGAATTAGTAGATTGCAAACTACCATTCATGGTCGACGGCTGCGTGCGCAAGAGCTTGGTGTTGTGAATATCCCATAGGGTTCGAGAGCTGTTGCATTGGCATCAGGGTTCGAGCGGGAGAGTTCATAGCTACATGCTAGTTATCTATCATCCACCATCATCATCGGCAAGTGCTTGCTGAGAAGATCGGGCCACCCCATATCATCTTGGTATCAGATTTCCTCGTTTACTCGGTGAGCATCCACAAATCCATCCATAGATTAGTTCTTGTTTTCATCCTATACAGAAAACGCCATACAAAAAGATTTGCCCTAGCCTAGATTGCATCGTTTTTCAAGTTTTAGTTGCTGGTCGTGTCTTCTCGTAGATCCGATCTGCAGGTTTTTCTCGTAGGAGTCTAGTTTTTGTTTGTGTTTAAGTTTAGGGTTTTGATCTTGTTTTCCACCGAGTCCACCATCACCGTTTTCCATGAGTTTCCATCTACTTTTCGAGTCCACATAGCGTACTTTTGTGTTTCAAACCTAGCTACTGACCTATCTCTGACATCCGTGCCTAGGAACGTACCCACGAGACTAGTTTCTTTGCTCTAACAGGCTGCTCATTAGGGTTTTGAAAGTGCAAAATTTTCGCCCCGACAGACCGGATTATCCGGCCCCCTCCTAGTTTGCATTCGTTTTGCATTGAGTCATATAGTTTCAAAAAAAAACACAGAAAAGGAAAAGAGATTCAATATAAAAAAAGAAGAGAGAAAAGAGCTACAAGCGTGACAAAAAGAGATATCAAAGTGTGCATTATTGGAGGCCTAGTTGATCATAGCACTTGTAGATTGAGCAATCTTGTGCCTGTTTATTTTGAGCTATTACTAGCGTCTCTCTTGTGCATTGCAATATTCCTATTCATAAATTGCTTTGCCACGTTTATCTCCACTGTGTGTGTTTCTTGGGTTATCATAACGATCAGCACTAGGACTTGTTTGCGGTGTAGTTAGGATACCATACCTCTGACTCCACCATAAATAACCTGTGTGCCCTGCGATCGTTCTCTATACCCTTGATATTCACTTCATCACATCAGTGCATTCGTTGTTGATTTCGAATTGGTAAAGCACCTCTATTCACTTTGGAACGGTAAGATCTACTTTCTTGTCAGTTGAAGTGAGTTGTGAGTGTTCCACCATATCGATTCTGCTTTTTGCACTAATCTACTAATGATGTCGACTAGTGATGATGTTGTGTCACAGAAAAAGAAGGACGATGAGCTTGTCAACTGGCGGGAATATGAAGCATTGAAGTCCCATTTGACACGTGTGTTTAACCATACAACAGATGCCATTGACAAGAATATTCAGGACGTGCAAGTGACTTTGGGAGCAAATGTTGAGGCAGTCACTACCATACAGACACAAGTAACAACTATCAACAACAATGTCACAGCTTTGCAACGTTCTCTTGATGCTCTCACAATAGCAATTGGACAAAGGCAGCAATATGATGATGCCCATGACGATGAAGAAGCAAGTAATGCAGGGGATGGTCAACAACCACAAGTTGGCCGTGGACGTGCTCCTCAGCCTGTTCATGGACGTGGCTTTGCTCCAATTGGGCGTGCTCAGCGTATACCTCACCAACCGGTTGATGATGGATTGGGCAAGCCCAAGTTTTCAATTCCCACGTTCGATGGCTCCATTGATCCTGAAGATTACCTCACATGGGAGTTGAAGATTGAGAAGCTCTAGCGCTTGTATGAGTACACTGAAGAAAAGAAGGTCAAACTTGCAGCGTCAGAATTTGATGGTTATGCTTTGCGTTGGTGGGATGCCCTTGTGCAGAATAGAAGGGATGACAATGACCTTCCGGTGATGACTTGGCGAGAGATGAAGCGTATCATGAAGGAACGCTTTGTACCCACCAACTACCTACGCTCAGTTTTTGATAAGTTGACAAACTTGAGACAGGGAACCATGTCGGTTGATGAGTACTACATGGAGATGGAGATGCTTATGCAGCGTGCTAGAGTTCGTGAATCTCTTGAGATGACCATGAAACGATTTCTCAATAATTTGAAGCTCCCAATCAAGAGCATTGTTCGTCATCATAGGTATGAGACTATGAATGAATTGTTGCATCATGCAAGGGAGGCCGAATCACAGCTTGCTGAAGAGGCGAAGGCGCGTGCAAGATTACCTTCCACAGGCCGTTTTTCAGCAAGGTCTACACCGCCGCCACAGGTTTCTACACCTCATGCGGCCGCTGGCCACACTACTACACCATCTTCCAAGCCAACACCTCAGTCATCCTATGGTTCTCAAGCTAGGAAACCTGTTGCTCCTGCTGCTAGCACGGGTTCCAATATGTCAACAGCTCGTACTCGTGATGGGGAGTGCATACTTGTGGAGGAAGGGGACATTTCAAGCGAGATTGTCCAAACCGCAAGGTGATGTTTGTTAATGATCAAGGCAAGTATGAGAGTGGAGATGATGTTGATCCTGATGATCATGGCGCTGATTATGAGGAGGAAGGTATGGATGCCTTTCCTGAGCATGCGCCTACCATAGTGGTCTCTCCACGTATCCTTAGTGTGCAGCCTGTTGTTGACTCTCAGCGCTGCAACTTGTTCCAAACAAAAGCTCTTGTTGGCCCGAACAAAGCTTGCAAAGTAATCATTGATGGAGGTAGTTGCAGAAATCTTGCAAGCAAGGAGTTGTGTGCCAAGCTGAATTTGACATATTTACCTCATCCCAAGCCGTACTACATACAATGGTTGAGTGACAGTGGTGAGATGAAGGTAAACCATATGGTACGTGTGAACTTTGAAATAGGGCCATACAAGGATTCTATTGATTTTGATGTGGTTCCTATGACTGTGTGCCATTTACTATTGGGTCGGCCTTGGCTTTATGATCGCCATGTGCAACATAATGGCCGAGCTAATACATATCATTTGGAGTTCAAGGGCAAGAAAATCAATTTGCAGCCTATGACACCACAGCAGATTGTGAATGAATCTCGTCAGAAGATTGAAGTGAACTTGCAAGATGCACCTAGGCGAGAGAGTGTTGAAACTGTGAGTGTTGTAAATGAGCCCCAAAAGAATGATATAACGAAAAGTGAGCGAGTGCCTAATCTAGTAATACTAGCCACCAAAGAGGATATGAGAGAATTTAGTGAGGATCCTACAGCCATGCCACTTGTGCTCATGTATAAGGGCGAGGTTTTGGTTTCTAACAACATGACCCCTATTTCTCTTGGTGTATCTGCTGTTTTGCAGGATTTTGGTGATGTGTTTCGGAAGATGTGCGGTGGATTGCCTCCATTGCGTGGCATTGACCATCAAATAGATTTGATCCCTGGCGCTACATTACCAAACCGGGCACCATACCGAACCAACCCCGAAGAAACTAAGGAGATACAGAAACAAGTACAAGCGTTGCTCGACAAAGGGCACATTCGTGTTTCTCTTAGCCCTTGTGCTGTTCCTGTTATTTTAGTACCTAAGAAAGATGGTACATGGCGCATGTGTGTAGATTGTAGAGCTATTAATAACATCACTATTCGATATCGTCATCCTATTCCACGCTTAGAGGATATGTTAGATGAATTGAGTGGGGCTGCTATTTTCTCTAAAATTGATTTGCGTAGTGGATATCATCAAATTAGGATGAAAGAAGGGGATGAATGGAAAACTGCTTTCAAAACAAAATTTGGTTTGTATGAATGGTTAGTTATGCCTTTTGGTCTTACTAATGCACCTAGTACATTCATGAGATTAATGAATCATGTTTTGAGAGAATATATTGGTCGTTTTGTGGTTGTTTATTTCGATGATATACTCATATACAGCCGCAATGAATCTGAACACTCCGATCATATTAGACAAGTTTTGCAAGTGTTGCGTCATAATCAATTATATGCTAATCTTGAGAAGTGCACATTTGCAAAAGATAAGGTCATATTTCTGGGATATGTTGTATCTAAGCATGGGGTAGAAGTAGATCAATCTAAAATTGAAGCAATTCAAAATTGGCCTATTCCCATGAATGTGAGTCAAGTGCGTAGTTTCCATGGTTTAGCTGGTTTCTATAGGCGCTTTGTGAAGGATTTTAGCACTATTGCTGCACCATTGAATGAATTGACTAAGAAAGGTGTGCCATTTGTAATGGGGCGCAGCCCAAGATATTGCATTTGATACATTAAAACGTTTGCTTACTACTGCACCTTTGCTTGCATTACCTGATTTTTCAAAGCAATTTGAAGTTGAATGTGATGCTAGTGGTATAGGAATTGGTGGCGTTTTGATGCAAGAGGGTCGTCCAATAGCATATTTTTCTGAGAAACTTGCTGGTGCTAGACTGAATTATCCTATTTATGATAAAGAATTGTATGCACTTGTTAGAGTTCTTGAGGTTTGGCAACATTATTTGTGGCCAAAAGAATTTATCATACATTCTGATCATGAAGCATTGAAGTATCTTAAAGCTCAATCAAACTTGCATAGACGCTTAGCCAAATGGGTTGAGTTTATTGAATCATTTCCTT
Source organism: Avena longiglumis (assembly GCA_030063025.1). Taxonomy (NCBI): domain Eukaryota; kingdom Viridiplantae; phylum Streptophyta; class Magnoliopsida; order Poales; family Poaceae; genus Avena; species Avena longiglumis. The sequence continues at coordinate 327,510,286 of CP125974.1, read as the reverse complement.
ACATTATAAAATATAAGAAATGAAAAGAAAATGTGGTTGCTGATGCTTTGTCTAGGAAGAATATGTTGTTGACACATCTTGATGTTAAAATTCCTGGATTAGAGAGTATTTCTGTACTTTATGCAACTGATCATGATTTTGCTGAACCATATCGTTTGTGTGCTTTGAAACATGTGTGGGATAAGTATCATATACATAATGGCTATTTGTTTAGAGCTAACAAACTATGCATTCCAGAATCGTCTTTGCGTTTGTTTTTAGTGCAGGAATCACATGCTGGAGGTTTGATGGGTCACTTTGGGCGTGAGAAGACTTTGCTCATGCTCGCTGATCACTTTTATTGGCCCAAGATGAGGCGTGATGTCTATCGATTTGTGAGTCGCTGCATTACATGCAACAAGTCCAAATCAAAGTTGAAGCCTCATGGTTTGTATACACCTCTCTCTGCACCTACTACACCTTGGGAAGATATTAGCATGGACTTTGTGCTAGGTTTACCCAAAACTCAGAGAGGTCATGATTCTATATTTGTGGTAGTGGATAGATTCTCTAAGATGGCTCATTTTATTGCCTGCCACAAAAGCGACGATGCGTCGCATATTGCTAACCTGTTTTTCAGGGACATCGTGAGACTACATGGAGTACCCAAGACAATTGTTTCTGACCATGATGTGAAGTTCATGAGCTACTTTTGGAAGACTTTATGGGGGAAGCTTGGAACGAAGTTGCTGTTCAGTACTACTTGTCATCCCCAAACAGATGGTCAGACGGAGGTGGTGAATAGAACATTGTCACAGTTATTGAGGACTATGATCAAGAAGAATCTGCGGGAGTGGGAAGAGTGTTTGCCACATGTAGAATTTGCTTACAACAGGGCTGTGCATTCTACTACTCAGCTTTGTCCTTTTGAGGTGGTGTATGGATTCAAGCCATTGACGCCACTCGATTTGTTGCCTCTACCATTGCATGAGAGAGTTGATATGGAGGCATCAAAACGTGCTGAATATGTGAAGAAAATTCATGAGAAGACTCGAGAGGCTATTGAGAAGAAAGGCAAGAACATTGCTGCTACAAGGAATCAAGCAAGAAAGGAGGTTTTGTTCAAGCCTGGAGACATGGTATGGGTGCATCTGCGCAAGGATAGGTTCCCAAGCTTCGACAATCCAAATTGAAGCCCCGTGGTGCTGGTCCTTACAAGGTGTTAGCCAAGATCAATGATAATGCCTACTCGATTGATATTCCTATTGCTGAGTTTGGTGGAGTGAGCAACAGTTTCAACGTTGCTGATTTGTCACCATATAATGGAGAAGACCTTGGAGCGTCGAGGTCGACGCCTTTTGAAGGGGGGAGATGATGAGGACATCCCTATATTTACACCTACCCCAATTACTACTGAAGATGTTCCAGCCAATGCTAAGAAGGATCAGTCCAATGAGATTAGAATTGGACCCATTACACGGGCTCGTGCAAAGCTACTTGAACAACAGGTGAATTCACTCCTAAATGAATCTGATGTTTATGATAATGAGAACTTTATACTGCCTAAATCTATGCACTTGTGTATGATCAGGTTCGTTGAGGAAACAAGCTTGACACGAGGAGGAGAAGGGTTACAAGAGGAGCCTAGCATGATGATCGCCAAGGATGCGCGAGGGAGGAGCGGGAGGAAGGCGCAAGAGAAGATCATCAAGAAGAAAGGTTCAGTTCGGACAGACAGAAGCCCTGAAATTGAAACGGACGTGGATTCTTCATACGAACTCCAAATCAAGCAAATAAGCACTTTTTGGAAACCTCACTCTGAGAGCTTTCCAACGAGTACTTACACGTCCCTAGGGGGCGGATAATCCGCCCCCCACAAGGGCGGATAATCCGCCTGCTCAGAATTCTAAGGACTTCAGCGCGAGGCTCAAGATAGGGCGGATAATCCGCCCGTGGAGGATAATCCGGGAGGATAATCCGCCCTACTTAGGCGGAAAGTCCGCTGAAGTTACCAACAGATCCGGACGAATCATTTGATCGGACATGTTTTGTTTCGCGATTTTGGCCGCCCCAGCCGCCCTTATAAGCCCTGGGACGTCCCCATAGTTAGAGTTAGACCACGTTAAAACTATTTTGGAGTTGTTTCTTATCAAGAACCTCTGGAATTACCCTGTGATCGAATTACCTACTGCAATTGAGTGCGATCTGTTGTTCCATTGGGAATTAGTAGATTGCAAACTACCGTTCATGGTCGACGGCTGCGTGCGCAAGAGCGTGGTGTTGTGAATATCCCATAGGGTTCGAGAGCTGTTGCATTGGCATCAGGGTTCGAGCGGGAGAGTTCATAGCTACATGCTAGTTATCTATCATCCACCATCATCATCGGCAAGTGCTTGCTGAGAAGATCGGGCCACCCCATATCAACTTGACTTCAAAATATTTGGATTGGAAACTATTAAGGAACAATATGTGCATGATGCTGAATTTAAAGATGTGTTGCAGAATTGTAGAGATGGTAGAACTTGGAACAAGTTCGTCTTCAATGATGGATTTGTGTTTCGTGCTAGGAAACTATGCATTCCAGATAGCTCTGTTCGTCTTTTGTTGTTATTCTGAGGCATGGAGGAGGATTGATGGGACACTTTGGTGTCAAGAAGGCGGAGGATGTTCTTGCACACTTCTTTTGGCCACGTGTCGTCCAGATGTTGAGAGATTTGTGGCACGTTGCACTACTTGTCAAAAATCTAAGTCTCGCCTTAATCCACATGGTTTATATATGCCTCTTCACATTCCTAGTGTTCCTTGGGAGGATATTTCTATGGACTTTGTTTTGGGATTGCCACGAACACGAAGGGAGGGATAGTATTTTTGTTTTTGTGGATCGGTTTTCTAAGATGGCACACTTTATTCCTTGTCATAAAACGGATGATGCTGCGCATATTGCTGATTTGTTCTTTCGTGAAATTGTTCGTTTGCATGGTGTGCCAAATACTATTGTCTCTGATCGTGATACTAAATTTCTTAGCCACTTTTGGAGATGTTTATGGGCTAAGTTGGGGACTAAATTGCTCTTTAGTACTGCATGTCATCCCCAAACTGATGGTCAAACTGAAGTAGTAAATAGAACTTTGTCTACTATGTTACGGGCTGTTTTAAAGAAGAACTTAAAATTGTGGGAAGAGTGTTTACCTCATATAGAATTTGCTTATAATCGTTCGTTGCATTCTACCGCAAAGATGTGCCCATTTGAGATTGTATATGGTTTTGTTCCTCGTGCACCTATTGATTTATTGCCTTTACCTTCTTCGGTGCAACATAATTTGGATGCTACACAATGCGCTGAAATGATATTAAACTTGCATAAGACTACTAAAGATAACATTGAACACATGAATGCTAAGTATAAACATGCTGGGGATAAAGGGAGAATGCATGTTGTGTTTGATGTTGGCGATCTTGTTTGGTTACATTTGCGTAAAGATCGTTTTCCTGATTTGCGCAAGTCTAAGTTAATGCCACGTGCTGCTGGTCCCTTTAAGGTGTTAGAGAAAATCAATGATAATGCATATAAACTTGAGTTGCCTGCAGATTTTGGTACGGTTAGTCCTACATTTAACATTGCAGATTTGAAGCCTTATTTTGGTGAGGAAGATGAGATTGCGTCGAGGACGACTTCAATTCAAGAAGGGGAGCATGATGTGGACATCCCTACTATTGATACAACCGTTGTACCTACAGCAACACACATACAAGGACCCATCACAAGATCTCGTGCCAAACAACTTAACTATCAGGTACTTTCGTTTCTTGGAACTATTCCTCACATACATGAGAATATGATGCTGCCTAAATCAGATATATTCTTACTCTTAGGAATGATGGACCAAGCATGGATGAGAGGGACAAGCATTGGAGCATGGCCATGCATGGAGATGGCAGCAAGCATGTGATGATCCAAGAGAAGGCCACGGATGAAGATTTCAGAACTTTGAGACCACCATAATGAAGAAACAAGGCTTGGACGAAATATTCAAGATCAATACTTCTGAATTCGTCCATAGCTTAATATGGTCTGCGACACCTTTTATTTTGGGCAGGCCATGTAATTTTCATGATTTTAATTAGCCACTTTTTAGAGTCCGTATTTGAGGAAAAGGACTTTTAGGGTTAGATTCGCCACCACTTCCATGGCTGGCGAAACCCCACCTTTTCGCCTTAAATACTCCCCATAGCCGACCCTAGACTCGGATTTTGTTTAGACATTAAGTTAGCCATCATAGCAACTTCGCAAGGCTCGAGCGTCAGAGGCCTCTTGTGCCAGCCTATTCAGGATCCCACCTCTTCAATAAAGCATTCCTCTTAATCCGCAATATCTTGATTGCAATATTGGTTCTTACTTGTTCTCGATTTTAGGTAGGAATTAAGACCCTCGCTGGTCAGGCTGATCGTGTTCACGCAGGATCGGTAACCTCCAAGAGATTGGCCTAGCGATTGCACTGGCGCTCGTTCTCGCACGTGTAGTCGGATCGTCAAGCCCGAACTCCACCAAATCGATTATCGCCATCTCATCGAAAGATCGGAAACCTTTGCCCTATCACAAGTAAGCACTAGCCCAAGCGCGGTCCCCGTGATTCTAGTCCCAAAAACGGATGATACATTGTGGTTATGCATGGACTGCCGTCCAATCAATGCTATCACCTTACGTTATCGCCATCCTATACCGCGTCTTGATGACATGCTTGATGAGTTATGTGGAGCCACTATATTTTCAAAAATTGATATTCGTAGTGGTTACCATCAAATTCGCATGGCCGAAGGGGATGAGTGGAAAACCGCCTTCAAGACCAAGCTTGGTCTCTATGAATGGTTGGTTATGCCTTTTGGCTTATCTAACGCCCCTCTACCTTCATGCGTCTAATGAACCATATTTTGAGATCTCTCATTGGGAAGAGTGTAGTTGTTTACTTTGATGACATTCTTGTCTATAGCAAGTCACTAGAGGAGCATATTACTCATGTTAAGGAGGTACTTCAAATCTTTCGTCATGAAAAGCTTTATGCTAATCTCCCAAAGTGCACTTTTGCAAGAGACAAGCTGATTTTCCTTGGTTTTGTCGTGTCTTCTAATGGCATTGAAGTTGATGACTCAAAAGTCAAGGACATACGAGATTGGCCTATCCCTACAAATGTTAGTGAACTTCGTAGTTTTCATGGGTTGGCTGGCTTTTACCGTCGTTTTGTCAAAGACTTTTCTACAATTGCTTGCCCCCTCAACGAATTGACCAAGAAAAATGTCACGTTCGTTTGGGGAAAAGCACAACAAAAAGCTTTTGATGAGCTCAAAAAGAGGCTCACCGAAGCACCACTTCTTGCATTGCCGGATTTCACAAAAACCATTGAGATTGAGTGTGACGCTAGCGGTATTGGCATTGGTGGCGTCCTTATGCAAAATGGGCGTCCTATTTCTTACCATAGTGAGAAACTTGATGGCGCACGCCTCAATTATCCCATTTATGACAAAGAACTTTTTGCCTTGGTTCGAGTTCTTCAAGTGTGGCAACACTATCTTTGGCCTAAAGAATTTATCATCCATTCCGACCATGAGTCGTTGAAGTATCTTAAGGGACAAGCAAACTTGAGTAAAAGGCACGCAAAATGGGTTGAGTTCATCGAGTCTTTTCCTTACATTGTCAAATACAAGAAGGGCAAAGAAAATGTGGTAGCGGACGCCTTGTCTCGCAGAAACACAAGCCTTCTTACACGTCTCGAAGTCAATGTCTTGGGTCTTGACGACATCAAATCTTTGTACGCGTCCGACTCTTTCTTTGGACCAATATTTGCACAATGTTCAATAGACAAAGGGATTGATGATTTCTATTTGCATAAGGGTTTTCTTTTCAAACAAAACAAGCTTTGCATTCCGCAATCGTCTCTCCAACTTTTGCTTCTTCAAGAGTCCCATGGTGGAGGCCTTATGGGTCACTTTGTGATAGGGCAAAGGTGTCCGATCTTTCGATGAGATGGCGATAATCGATTTGATGGAGTTCGGGCTTGACGATCCGACTACACGTGCGAGCACGAGCGCCAATGCAATCGCTAGGCCAATCTCCTGGAGGTTACCGATCCTGCGTGAACACGATCACTAACCAAAGAAGGGTCTTAATTCCTACCGAAATCGAGAACAAGTAAGAACCAATATTGCAATCAAGATATTGCGGATTAAGAGGAAAGCTTTATTGAAGAGGTGGGATCTGAATAGGTGCAGTACAAGAGGCCTCTGCGACGCCGAGCCTTGGCGAAGTTGCGACTATGGCTAACTTAATGTCTAAACAAAATCCGAGTCTAGGGGTTCGGCTATGGGGAGTATTTAAGAGGCGAAAAGTGGGGTTTCGCCAGCCATGGAAGTCTTGGAATCCAACCCTAAAAGTCCTTTTCCCCTCAAATACGGACTCTAAAAAGTGGCTAATTAAAATCCTGCGAAAATTACATGGGCCTGGCCCAAAATAAAGGTTTCGCATCACCATATTAAGCTATGGACGAATTCTTAAAATATTGATCTTGAATATTTCGTCCAAGCCTTCTTTCTTCATTATGGTGGCCTCAAAGTTCTGAAATCTTCATCCGTGGCCTTCTCTTGGATCATCACATGCTTGCTGCCATCTCCATGCATGGCCATGCTCCAATGATTGTCCCTCTCATCCATGCTTGGTCCATCATTCCTACGAGTAAGAAATATATCTGATTTAGGCAGCATCATATTCTCATGTATGTGAGGAATAGTTCCAAGAAACGAAAGTACCTGATAGTTAAGTTGTTTGGCACGAGATCTTGTGATGGGTCCTTGTATGTCTGTTGCTGTAGGTACAACAGTTGTATCAATAGTAGGTATGTCCACATCATGCTCCCCTTCTTGAATTGAAGTCGTCCTCGACGCAATATCATCTTCCTCACCAAAGTAAGGCTTCAAATCTGCAATGTTAAATGTAGGACTAACCGTACCAAAGTCTGCAGGCAACTCAAGTTTATATGCATTATCATTGATTTTCTCTAACACCTTAAAGGGACCAGCAGCACGTGGCATTAACTTAGACTTACGTAAATCAGGAAAACGATCTTTACGCAAATGTAACCAAACAAGATCACCAACTTCAAACACAACATGCTTTCTCCCTTTATCCCTAGCAAGTTTATACTTAGCATTCATGTGTTCAATGTTATCTTTAGTAGTCTTATGCATGTTTAATATCATTTCAGCGCGTTGTGTAGTATCCAAATTATGTTTCACCGAAGAAGGTAAAGGCAATAAATCAATAGGTGCACGAGGAACAAAACCATACACAATCTCAAATGGGCACATCTTTGTGGTAGAATGCAATGAACGATTATAAGCAAATTCTATATGAGGTAAACACTCTTCCCACAATTTTAAATTCTTCTTTAAAACAGCCCGTCACATAGTAGATAAAGTTCTATTTACTACTTCAGTTTGACCATCAGTTTGGGGATGACATGTAGTACTAAAGAGCAATTTAGTCCCCAACTTAGCCCATAAACATCTCCAAAAGTGGCTAAGAAATTTAGTATCACGATCAGAGCAATAGTATTTGGCACACCATGCAAACGAACAATTTCACGAAAGAACAAATCAGCAATATAAAGATCATCCGTTTTATGACAAGGAATAAAGTGTGCCATCTTAGAAAACCGATCCACAACAACAAAAATACTATCCCTCCCCTTCTGTATTCGTGGCAATCCCAAAACAAAGTCCATAGAAATATCCTCCCAAGGAACACTAGGAACATGAAGAGGCATATATAAACCATGTGGATTAAGTCGAGACTTAGCTTTTTGACAAGTAGTGCAGCGTGCCACAAATCTCTCAACATCTCGACGCATACATGGCCAAAAGAAGTGTGCAGCAAGAACATCCTCCGTCTTCTTGACACCAAAGTGTCCCATCAATCCTCCTCCATGCGCCTCCTGTAACAACAAAAGACGAACACAGCTATCTGGAATGCATAGTTTGTTAGCACGGAACACAAATCCATCATTGAAGACGAACTTGTTCCAAGTTCTACCATCTCTACAATTCTGCAACACATCTTTAAATTCAGCATCATGCACATATTGTTCCTTAATAGTTTCCAATCCAAATATTTTGAAGTCAAGTTGAGATAACAAAGCATAACGGCATGACAAAGCATCAGCAATAACATTCTCTTTACCCTTTTTGTGTTTGATAACATAAGGAAAAGACTCAATAAATTCAACCCACTTTGCATGACGACGATTCAACTTAGCTTGACTACGAATATGCTTCAAAGATTCATGATCAGAATGAATAACAAATTCCTTAGGCCATAGATAATGTTGCCAAGTTTCTAATGTCCGAACCAACGCATATAATTCTTTATCATAAGTAGAATAGTTCAGACTAGCCCCACTCAATTTCTCACTAAAATATGCAACAGGTTTCCCTCTTGTAATAACACCCCTCCCAAACCAATTCCACTAGCATCACATTCAAGCTCAAAAGTCTTAGTAAAATTAGGAAGTTGGAGTAAGGGAGCATGTGTTAGCTTATCTTTTAATATGACGAAAGCCTGTTGTTGTGCATCGCCCCAAACAAAGGGCACATCCTTCTTGGTAAGCTCATTCAGCGGCGCGGCAATTGATCCAAAGTATTTGACAAAGCGCCTATAAAAACAGCGAGGCCAAGAAAACTCCTCACTTGTGTGACCGTCTTGGGCCGCAGCCAATTCTCAATAGCTTCAATCTTGGCTGGATCCACTTCAATACCCTGTGATGTAACAACATATCCAAGAAACGCAACTCGATTGGTGCAAAAGGTGCACTTCTCAAGGTTACCAACGAAACGTGCATCACGTAAAGCATTGAAAACAACACGTAAATGGTCCAAATGATCCTCTAAAGATTTGCTATAAATCAGAATATCATCAAAGTAGACTACCACAAAACGTCTAATGAAACCACGTAAAACTTTGTTCATTAATCTCATGAAAGTGCTAGGTGCATTAGTTAAACCAAACGGCATTACTAACCACTCATATAAACCGAACTTAGTTTTAAATGCTGTTTTCCATTCATCTCCTAATTTCATACGAATCTGATGGTAACCACTACGCAAATCAACTTTAGAAAACATGGTATAGCCACTCAATTCATCAAGCATGTCATCTAAACGTGGAATAGGATGACGATATCGAATAGTAATATTATTGATAGCTCTACAATCAGTACACATGCGCGAAGAACCATCTTTCTTAGGTACCAAAATAATAGGAACAACACAAGGGCTAAGGGACTCACGAATATGATATCTGTCGAGTAGTTCCTGAATTTGGCGTTGTATCTCCTTTGTCTCCTCTGGATTGGTTCTATATGGCGCGCGGTTGGGCAATGTGGCACCAGGAATTAGATCAATTTGGTGCTCAATTCCTCTAATAGGAGGTAGTCCTGGTGGCAGCTCAACGGGAAAGACGTCCTCATATTCCTGCAAAAGGTTAGCAATAGCGGGTGGCAAAGAAGGAGGCATATCCTCAAATGAAAACAGAACCTCTTTGCCGACAATTGCATAACATTGACTATTGTTTACATTTAGTTCAGCAATATCAATTTTATTTGCAAGCATACATGGACTCTTCAAACGAATTTCAGTAGCATGTGTAGAATCAGATTTAGTGTTCTTTGGTGGTATAAAATCTGCAGCAACAATTTGATTCTCACTTTTATTTTTCTCCTCAGTTTTAGCTCTACTAGCTCTAGCAAGATCATCTTTTAAAATCTGTTCGGGAGTCATAGGTTTTAGACCAATTTTCTTTCCATCATGCATAAGAGAATAGTGATTAGTTTTGCCATTATGAACAGATTCTCTATCAAATTGCCATGGTCTACCAAGTAACAAAGAACAGGCTTGCATAGGTACAACATCACAATCAACAAAATCAGAATATGTACCAATAGTAAAATGCACGCGTACCGTTCTTGTTACCTTGATCTTGCGAGAACTCTCAAACCATTGGATGTAATATGAATGTGGGCGTTGTCTTGTTGGAAGTGCAAGCTTCTCTACCATGTCAACACTGGCCAGATTATTACAACTCCCTCCATCAATGATGATCCGTATAGCTCTATCCTTGACAACACCACGTGTTTGGAACAGGTTGTGGCGTTGATCTTGCTCGGATTTGCTCAATTGCACACTCAACACAGTTGTGTAATTAAGCTCATGTATTGATCAACAGCTTCGGCTCCCATTACCTCTGTCTCTTCATCAGCATCAGAATTGTCTCCATCTCGAGCAGAAATAAGGGCTAGTGTATCTTCATCAAAGTCACTTGCTGAATCGTACTGACCATCTTCTCGCACCATCATCACACGTTGTGTTGTGAACTGTCTCTCAATATGACCAAAATCCCAGCACTTGCGTCATTGTATATCCTTTGTCTTACCCGTGGATGCCATAGAAGATGCACTACGAGCAGGAGCATTGGATGATGGTGGAGGAGCAGCTGGAAATCTTGTGGTGGCCTTGGATGTGGCAGTAGCTGGTGGCGAATCACGAGGAGGCGCTGATTGTCGGGATGTCCAAGTGGATGTGCGACCTGCAGAATTATTAGTCCTCCTCCATGGTGTTTAGCGATCCTGCACTTCACGTTCAGCTTTGCAAGCAAGATGAAACAAACGAGTGATAGAATTATATTCCTTATAATCTAAGATGTGCTGAATGTCCTTGTTTAATCCACCAAAGAAACGTGCAAGCATTTGTTCATTAGATTCAACAAGACCACACCGAACCATCCCCGTTTGCAATTCCTGATAATACTCTTCTACAGAATTTTTCCCTTGCTCTAAACGTGTCAGATTCTTTAGTAAATCACATTGATAAGTAGGAGGTACAAAACAAACACGCATAGCAGTTTTTAAAGCAGTCCAAGTACTAGGAATAGTAGTAGGATTTAAACAACAATACTCAGACCACCAAAGGGAAGCAAATTTAGTAAATTCACATGTAGCAGCAGTAACACGCATATTCTCAGGATATTTTAAGCATGCAAAACGTTGTTCTACTTCCATCTCCCATGTAAGATATGCATCAGGATTATATTTACCCTCAAAAGATGGAATATTTAATTTAAGCTTTGCAACATGATCATCATCACGTACCGGTGGTCGAGCGTTGCGGTAGTAATGTCGGGGACGACCAGCAGGTACCTGTGGAGGTTGTTCAACCTCCTCGTCAAACAGATCGTCGTCGTCGGGGTCGTAGTAGTACCCGTCGTCTGTCCCCAATGTCGCAGCAGTACCCGTCGTCGGGGGTGCGGCGGCAGCCGAACCAGCAGTCCGACCCGTGATCGGAATGCGCCGTGCGCCATGTGTGGGTGCCGGTGCGGGTGCGGGCAATCGGTTCAAAAGCTCCTTGAACCGAACGTCAAGCTTGGCGTTGAAGGATTTCTCGAGTCCATCGATCTTGTCCACGGCGTTGGTGAGCTTGGTGTCAAACTCCCCGAGGCGTGTATCCCCGTCTTCAGCGCGACTGACCAAGAGCGCGGAGAAGTGGGCATGTAGTTCCTCGTTCGTCATTGTGGCAGGGTTTCGCGAAATATCTGTCATGGTTAGTCCTTAAAAAGCACAGGTATATAGTACGGAAATATGGTGAAAGTCACGCGTAATCCGTCAAGCAATATACGAAGCTCTTACAAGTTCTTACCAAACAGCAGGAAAAGGCGATATGCAACCACGAGGATCAGTGGGTCCAGAGATTGGACCAAGCGATTACCAGGAGTCGAAACACCGCACGTGGAGAGTATCTGTGGAGCTCTGGGAAGGCTTAGAAAGGGGGGTTAGCAATTATCAAAACAGCAATGCAAAAGTTAAAAGAATGCTCAACGACGGTACTGTGCTGGTCCTAGGCTAGACCGTACTAGAGACGCGAGCCTAGATCACCAACGATGTCACGACGCGACACAACAAGCACTGTATGATGATATGGCACCCTGAAAAGCGAACCGAGATGTAGAAAATCACTATGATGGCGAGTGTCTAGAACTGATCTACGGGGTCTAAAAAGAGGTTAGCCCCAAAAAAAATTCAAAATTTTTTATTTTTCTCCGGAAAGCGCGCTGGCGCCAAAAAAAATATCGCTATAACGGCCGATGGAGAAAAGTGATCCCCGGGGTCGAAAAACAGTATAGCCAGGAAATTTTTTCGGAGGCGGTTCCAAATTTTTTTTTTGCTCTCCTGGACTTACGACCGAACTCTGAATTCGATACGGACTTTAGCTAAACACGGAAACAACAAAGAAGGAAAGTAAAAAAGAAATAGCTAGGAAACAAGAACTCTTCTTGGACTCGTACCACGACAGGAAACTGATCGGATCTGTGTCGCGGTAGGAAGGCGGTGGCGGAGTATTAGGGTTTATGGTGGTAGGGTATATGGCGGCGGAATATGGTGGCAGAATATGGTGGCGGTGATCGGCGAGTGTGACGGTGACTACTATGAGCAGAACTCGAAACTCTAAGGAACGAGACACTAAGACCAGCAACTCGACGCGACGAAGTAGACACAAATTCAACAATGCAAAAACTGAAAAGATAATGCGAGGCGTAGATTGGTTATGGGATGGATCGAAACTCTAACTGTTTTTTTGCCTTTTTCGTGTGTTTATAGGTAAAAACAGATCTAATCCACGAAAACAGTAAAATCTCACCGAGCAACCTGAAATCTGATACCACTTGATAGGGCAAAGGTGTCCGATCTTTCGATGAGATGGCGATAATCGATTTGGTGGAGTTCGGGCTTGACGATCCGACTACACGCGTGCGAAACAGCGCCAATGCAATCGCTAGGCCAATCTCCTGGAGATTACCGATCCTGCGTGAACACGATCAGCCTGACCAACGAGGGTCTTAATTCCTACCTGAAATCGAGAACAAGTAAGAACCAATATTGCAATCAAGATATTGCGGATTAAGAGGAAAGCTTTATTGAAGAGGTGGGATCCTGAATAGGTGCGAAGTACAAGAGGCCTCTGCGACGCTCGAGGCTTGGCGAAGTTGCGACTATGGCTAACTTAATGTCTAAACAAAATCCGAGTCTAGGGGGTCGGCTATGGGGAGTATTTAAGGGCGAAAAGGTGGGGTTTTGGCCAGCCATGGAAGTGGTGGCCGAATCCAACCCTAAAGTCCTTTTCCCCTCAAATACGGACTCTAAAAAGTGGCTAATTAAAATCCTGCGAAAATTACATGGGCCTGGCCCAAAATAAAGGTGTCGCGGCACCATATTAAGCTATGGACGAATTCGTAAAATATTGATCTTGAATATTTCGTCCAAGCCTTCTTTCTTCATTATGGTGGCCTCAAAGTTCTGAAATCTTCATCCGTGGCCTTCTCTTGGATCATAACATGCTTGCTGCCATCTCCATGCATGGCCATGCTTCAATGCTTGTCCCTCTCATCCATGCTTGGTCCATCATTCCTAAGAGTAAGAAATATATCTGATTTAGGCAGCATCATATTCTCATGTATGTGAGGAATAGTTCCAAGGAACGGAAGTACCTGATAGTTAAGTTGTTTGGCACGAGTTCTTGTGATGGGTCCTTGTATGTGTGTTGCTGTAGGTACAACGATTGTATCAATAGTAGGGATGTCCACATCAATATGACACTACTTTTGGCCAAAGATGAAGCGCGACGTGGAGCGCCACGTTCAACGATGAACTACATGTATCCAAGCTAAGTCTAAGTCCAACCCCTTTGGTCTTTATATGGCATTGCCTATTCCTCATGCACCTTGGTCGGACATTAGCATGGACTTTGTGTTAGGCTTGCCTAGATCTAAACATGGTCATGATTCCATATTTGTAGTCGTGGATCGCTTTTCTAAAATGGCACATTTCATTCCGTGCCATAAGACCGATGATGCTTCACATGTAGCCAATTTGTTTTTCAGGGAAATAATTCGGCTACACGGTGTGCCTAGAACAATCGTCTCCGACCGCGACGTAAAATTCATGAGCTACTTCTGGAAGACTCTCATGGCCAAGCTCGGCATCAAGCTCCTCTTCTCGTCCGCCTCGCACCCTTAAACCGATGGACAAACCGAGGTCGTCAATCGAAGTATTGGCACACTCCTCCGGGTGTTGATAAAGAAGAACCTTAAAGACTGGGAGGAATGTATTTCACACGCCGAGTTCGCCTACAACCGCGCCAAGCACTCCACCACCATGAGGAGCCCGTTCATGATCGTCTATGGCTTCGAGCCTCTCACCGCGCTCGATATCCTTCCACTTCCACTTCATGAACGTGCCAATATGGCCATTGTCAAGCGTGCCCAAACAATGAAGAAACTCCATGAAGACACACGAGCTACTATCGAGCAACAAGTCCGTCACCAAGCATCAAGGCTAAACAAGACCAAGAAAGAGATGATCTTTGATGAGGGCGACCTTGTGTGGATACACTTGAGTAAAGACCGCTTCCCCAAGGAACGCGACTCCAAGCTAAAGCCAAGAGGCGATGGACCATTCAAGGTGCTAAAGCGGATCAACAACAACGCCTACGTCATCGATATACCAACATCGAAGTATCTTGTGAGCTCGACATTCAATGTCAAGGACCTCTCACCCTACCATGGCGAAGAGGAAGTTGTGACGGTTGAAGAGTCGAGGACGAATCTTTCCCAAGGGGGGAGCTGATGCAGCCCGTCCTACGACCGCTACTACATCTACTCCCACGAGCTCCCCAAGTGGACCCATGACTCGCGCCCGAGCCAAACTCCTTCAAGCTAAGGTGAACTCGCTCCTCTCCTTGTGTGACTTCGACACACCCTTGGATGGCTTGCTACGTCATACGCATACACTGTGCATCATCAGGTACGAAGAGAAGGATCCAAGGAACGGAGGGAAAGCATCCAGTTGCTGCCAGACGCAAGCGGTACTACCGGTTGAGCCGACCGGTACTACCGCTCCAAGCGGTCCTACCGGCCCCAACCTGGACGCCCAGAAGCACCACTCCACGCCCCAAACGCAAGCGGTACTACCGGCCCAGCAACCGGTACTACCGGACAGCGCTACTACCGCCCCCTCCTACCGCTCGCCACAGGCGCCTCCGACGGAAGCTCCAGGCCCTCAAGCGGTACTACCGCTCCCGGAGCGGTACTACCGGTTACCACCGGTACTACTGGTTCTTGGGGCCTATCGGCCCTGACTGATCCTGAACGCCTAAGTTTGGCCCTGTGCCTTGTAACCCTACCTATAATTTACCTTTTCGTTCCGAAACTACCCCTGTTTTGTGGCTGGACTATATATAGCCCCCACCCTCCATTGTAAACCCTAGACTTGGATAATAATAGATATTAAGGAAACCCTTTGAGGACTAATATCTATTGGTCTCATGCTCCTACCAAGGAGCACCGGATTATCCACCCCCTCTTGGATCTTGCCTAGTGCGTTCAAGTTGTACAAGGCCTTGGGTTCTCGGTTTCTCGCCCCCAAGTCGTCAAGATCTCACCAAGCACCTCATCGCCCGTTGTTGGCGTGGAGAGCGAGCTTCGCCCAACACCGATCCTAGGGATTATGTTGGACCGGTTGCCACCGGCGTGAGGAGTAGGCGTGTATCGTGTTTTGGCGTGCGTGTGTCCGTGGTTTTCATCTCCCTCCTCGATTTCATCCGCCGTCCACCGCTTTCCCCTCGTTTCTCGTGGAATTCGTGAAAGATCGGGCCAACCCCAGGGTTACCCCATACCAGGTAGTGGAAGGATATCGAACGCGGTGAGGGGCTCGAAGCCATAGACGATCATGAACGGGATCCTCATGGTGGTGGAGTGCTTGGCGCGGTTGTAGGCGTACTCAGCATATGGAATACATTCCTCCCAATCTTTAAGGTTCTTCTTTATCAACACCCGGAGGAGTGTGCCAAGACTTCGATTGACGACCTCGGTTTGTCCATCGGTTTGAGGATGCGAGGCGGACGAGAAGAGGAGCTTGATGCCGAGCTTGGCCATGAGAGTCTTCCAGAAGTAGCTCATGAATTTTACGTCGCGGTCGGAGACGATTGTTCTTGGTACACCATGGAGCCGAATTATTTCCATGAAAAACAAATTTGCTACATGTGAAGCATCATCGGTCTTATGGCACGGAATGAAATGTGCCATTTTTGAAAAGCGATCCACTACTACAAATATAGAATCGATCTAGGCAAGCCTAACACAAAGTCCATGCTAATATCCGACCAAGGTGCATGAGGGATTGGCAATGGCATATAAAGACCAAAGGGATTGGACTTAGACTTAGCTTGGATACATGTAGTGCATCGTTGAACGTGGCGCTCCACGTCGCGCTTCATCTTTGGCCAAAAGTAGTGAGTGGAGAGCATGTCATAAGTCTTGTCACGGCCAAAGTGACCCATAAGGCCTCCACCATGGGACTCTTGAAGAAGCAAAAGTTGGAGAGACGATTTCGGAATGCAAAGCTTGTTTTGTTTGAAAAGAAAACCCTTATGCAAATAGAAATCATCAATCCCTTTGTCTATTGAACATGTTGCAAAAATTGGTCCAAAGAAAGGGTCGGACACGTACAAAGATTTGATGTCATCAAGACCCAAGACATTTACTCCGAGTCGTGTAAGAAGGCTTGTGTTTTTGCGAGACAAGGCGTCCGCTACCACATTTTCTTTGCCCTTCTTGTATTTGACAATGTAAGGAAAAGACTCCATGAACTCAACCCATTTTGCGTGCCTTTTACTCAAGTTGGCTTGGCCCTTAAGATACTTCAACGACTCATGGTCGGAATGGATGATAAATTCTTTGGGCCAAAGATAGTGTTGCCACACTTGAAGAACTCGAACCAAGGCAAAAAGTTCTTTGTCATAAATGGGATAGTTGAGGCGTGCGCCATCGAGTTTCTCACTATGGTATGCAATGGGACGCCCATTTTGCATAAGGACGCCTCCAATGCCAATTCCACTAGCGTCACATTCAATCTCAAAAGTTGTTGTGAAATCCGGTAATGCAAGGAGTGGTGCTTCGGTGAGCCTCTTTTTGAGCTCATCAAAAGCCATTTGTTGTGCTTTTCCCCAAACGAACGTGACATTTTTCTTGGTCAATTCGTTGATGGGGCAAGCAATGGTAGAAAAGTCTTTCACAAAGCGACGGTAAACCCAGCCAACCCATGAAAACTACGAAGTTCACTAACATTTGTAGGGATGGGCCAATCATGTATGTCCTTGACTTTTGAGACATCAACTTCAATGCCATTGGAAGACACAACAAAACCAAGGAAAATCAGCTTGTCTTTTGCAAAAGTGCACTTTGGGAGATTAGCATAAAGCTTTTCATGACGGAGGATTTGGAGGACCTCCTTAACATCAGTAACATGCTCCTCTAGTGACTTGCTATAGACAAGGATGTCATCAAAGTAAACAACTACACTCTTCCCAATGAGAGATCTCAAAATATGGTTCATGAGACGCATGAAGGTAGATGGGGCATTAGATAAGACAAAAGGCATAACCAACCATTCATAGAGACCAAGCTTGGTCTTGAAGGCGGTTTTCCACTCATCACCTTCGGCCATGCGAATTTGATGGTAACCACTACGAAGATCAATTTTCGAAAATATAGTGGCTCCACATAACTCATCAAGCATGTCATCAAGGCGCGGTATAGGATGTCGATAACGCACGGTGATAGCATTGATTGGACGGCAGTCTATGCATAACCGCAACGTATCATCCATTTTTGTTACTAGAATCACGGGGACCGCGCTTGGGCTAGTGCTTACTTGGATCAAACCTTTGGAGACGAGTTGGTTGATTTGGCGTTCGATCTCTTTTGTCTCTTCCGGGTTCGTGTGATACGCGGCGCGGTTTGGGAGTGGGGCGCCGGGTATGAGGTCGATGCGGTGCTCGATTCCACGAAGAGGAGGAAGGCCATGAGGAAGCTCTTCGAGAAATACATCTTGGAATTCCTGCAAAATAGCCATCAAATAAGGAGGAACATGTGTCAAGTCGTTAGTTCCTTGCGCTAGTCCCTTGCATACAAGGACATAGTGCAAGATGGATGGGTTGTTCCGCGCTTCTCTCATCTCACTTTCGGTGGCTGGAAGAACACTCTTAGTTTTTCCACTCGAGTTTGGCTTGTAGCTCTCACTCACTATGGTGTGGTTCTCTCGCTCACCACTCTTCTCACAAGGTGTTTTTGTGTATTGCGCCCTCGCTAAAGCCTTTGCATTGTCCGCAATTATTTGGCTAGGAGTCATTGGTTGCAACACACAAGTTTTATCAAGCCATTTGAAGGTATAAGTGTTTGAGTGACCATCATGCAAAGCACGCTTGTCATATTGCCACGGCCTTCCGAGCAACATATGGAAAACCGTAATTGGGACCACGTCACATTCCACCGTGTCCTTGTAGGGCCCAATTGAGAACGTTACCGAGACGGTGTGCTTGATCTTGACGGATCCTTGGTCACTTAGCCATTGGATATGGTATGGGTGTTTATGAGGATGGAGGGTGAGGTTGAGTTTCTCACACAATTTCGTGCTTGCAAGGTTGTGGCAACTCCCTCCGTCGATGACAACTTTGATGGACCTCCCATTGATACTGGCACGAGTTTGGAAGATGTTTGATCGTTGGTCTTCATTCTCATTGGATTGAGTAGTTAAGACCCTTGTGACCACAAGCGATGGACTTGTGTCATGCTCACACATGAGTAGCTCTTGGTCCTCTTCCAAATGTTGCCTTGCCATGGCTTCCTTCACCCTTGCATCAAACTCATCTTCACTCAAGTATTCTTCATCGCCGTTATCATGGATGAACAAAACTTTCTTGTTCCCACATGCGGCCGACTTGTGTCCTTTCCCTCCACACTTGTAGCACTCTGCATTGAATGGTTGTTCATCTCTTGTGTATTTGCCACTTGGAGGCGTTTTTCCTTGAGGAAGTATTGGCTTGAAGGGAAGCTTGGTGGTATTTGAGGAGCTTCCGCTTGGTGTTGTCGGAGTAGTGGTTGGAGCTTGCTTGTATGTGAACTATGTCTTTGTCTTGTTGAACTTGATGTCCTCTTGCACTTGACGTTCGGCCTTTGATGCAATGTGCACAAGCTCAACCATGTTGTTGTACCGTTGGAACTCGGTGATGCGCTTGATAGGATGGTTCAAGACATTGAGGAAACGTGCCATTGTTTGCTCATCACGCTCTTCAATGTTGGCACGGATCATGTTGAGCTCCATTTGCTTGAAGTACTCTTCCACGGTCTTTGTTCCTTGACTAAGCGTTTGAAGCTTGTTGAAGAGGTCACGCGTGTAGTGTGAAGGAACAAAGCGGGATCTCATATGAGCCTTCATATCTTGCCAAGTTGAGATTGGGGGCTCTTCTTTTGATTCACGAGCGAGTTGGACTTGTTCCCACCAAAGTTTGGCATATTCATCGAACTCGAGGGATGCCATGGCCATCATCTTCTCATTGCTAAAGTTGTGCATGCGGAAGATCTTGTCAACCTTGAGTTCCCATGAGAGGTATTCTTCGGGATCATTGGAACCGGTGAACTTGGGCATGGTGAACTTGAGCTTGCCAAAAGTTTCTTCCTCATTATGGTTCCGGTTTCGACGGTTGCCATGATTGTGGCGGCCATCTTCATCATCCGAGCTCTCATGTCTTTCTTGTTGATGGTAGCGTTGCTCTTGCGGTTGTTGAGGTGCCGCGTTTGGTGGTGGAACTTGGTTTGGACGACGAGCTTGGGGAGCTTGCTCTTGTTGTTGGCGCGGGTGAGGACGAGGAGGAGGTTGTTGGTCCTCACGGTGAGCTTGGGGAGATTGCTCTTGTTCTTGTCGTGGTTGATGCCGAGGAGCATTATCTTGCGCCATGTGGCAAGGAGGACGTCGAGCCGCATGCGCAATGGGCTGCTCTCTTTCTTCTTGATGTGGAGGAGGCTCGTCGTGAAGATCATGTTGACGACATTGGCGTTCATGTCGAGGGGGTCGTCTTGGTGGATCTTCAAGTGCTTCACGCCGCCGGCGAACTTGTTCTTCCACTTCGGATGCTTCACTTGTTGTGGAAAGAACATGTCGATGACGATGGGCTTGGTGGTCCATGTGAGGTTGTTCTTGTTGAAGTACAAGTGCCCTTTGTTGTGGCCGGTCCACTTCACGTCTTGGAGGTCTTGCGGAGAGTTCACCATCATAGCTTGACGTTGCGGCGTGTCGCGGAGATGGTACCGCTTGAGAAGAGCTCATGGATTGAAGTACGGGTCCATCCCGGTGCCTTGAAGCGTGACGGCGAGGAGCACTTGATTCACTTGAGGAGTGCCGTGATGATCTTGAGTCTCGCGAGCGTGGATTTGCCAACCCATCAATGAGGCATTGAAGCTTCTCATCCGTTGAGGCGAGGGCACGACCAAGAGCTTCATTTTGATGACCGAGGTTGTGTTGCATGGCATGCATTTGTCCTCGGACTTCCTCGAAGCGGTTGTCGATGTTCTTGAACTCCACTCGGGCTTCGCTAAACTGTTCATCTTGGCGCCGCTCAAGGGCTTCACAGCGGTAGTTGAATTCTCCTCGAACCTTCCAATGGTCCCATCTTGTCATGTATGGATTGTCGTCCTCCGTAGGTGGTGGTGGTGGTTGGGACGGCTCGCCATTCCTGTCCATGATGCAAAGCCAACAAGGGTTGTATAAGGAGAATAAGGGTGCGTAGAGTTAGCCTTTTACCTCACCTTGGAGATTATATCAAACCAATTGCCACACAAAGGAGAGAACAGCGTGTAAAGTGAAATGGCAAAGAAACTCACACACAAAGGAGCTACACTCTCAAAAGCTTTTGGTGGATGGGTAGGATTGTGGACAAGCCAAAGAACCAACCGAACGCAAAGGATAGTAAAAAGTGGAGAAGATCCAACAAAACGCAAGTCAAAAGGAAATTGTCAACTCAAAAGGTGACGAGAACCTACGACTACACACACGCGTGGAGAAAAATGGGGTTAGCACGACTATGAAAGTGAGCACGAAATGGCCTAACGAAGACTACGCCGTGTCGTGGTTAACGCAAGGAGAGACCACAACTCGTTTGCCAAAAGAGGGTCAGCAACGGATTTGTGCACTTGCCTTGGCGCGCTTCTTCCTCTCTCTTTTGCTTACAAGCTTGATGCTCTCTTTGTATTGGGAGACTATGTATCTTTCTATTTTTCTTTTTCTTTTTCTCTCTTTTTTTGATTCTTTTTCTTTTTCTCCCTTGCTATGCTACTATGTTAACTTTTGTATTTGCCCTCACACTCTCACTTTCCAATGGCAAGTGCATAATGCTTAGAAAAACACAAAATGAGTTGCTCTCATAGGATAGGTACACACAAAGGAAGATATGGCTACAAGGGTTGACACAACTTATACCTTAGTTGATGGTGATGATCTTGTGTCGATGGAGCGGGGAAGAGTTTGGGGTCCGTGGTGTCAAATAGCGCGGCGATGTTGCGGAAGCTATCTGTTAGTTGTTGACACGCACACAGAACACAAACAATAAGTGGGCAAAAACAGGCGTCCAGGGCCGGAGACTCCGGTCTTGGGCCGGAGACTCCGGTGTTCAGGCCGGAGACTCTGGTGTGGGGGGTCTGCTCGTGTTCTTGAGCGGAAATCCACGCCTAGAGTCCTCAAATCCGTGAAAATTTGACCAAAATTGGGCTGGGAAACGCAGGCAAAAGCTGAACCAACGCCTTAGACAAGATTTGGTCGGATCAAAACCACCAAAAACACTCCAAAACGACAGATCGATCCAAAGGCAAATTGGGGCTGATTTTTGGGAAATTTTCGAATTTATGGTGGATAGAAGAAAAATTGGGGGGGGGGGGGAATTCGTGATCAACCTTGCTCTTGATACCAAGATGTTATGGGGTAACCCCTTGGGGTGGCCCGATCTTTCACGAAATTCCACGGGAAACGAGGGGAGAGCGGTGGACGGGGGAAGAAGGGATCAAAACCACGAACACACGCACGCAAATCATGATACACGCCGATATCTCACGCCGGTGGCAACCGGTCCAACATAATCTCTAGGATCGGTGCTGGGCGAAGCTCTCTCTCCACGCCAACAACGGGGGACGAGGTGCTTGGTGAGACCTTGACGACTTGGGGGCGAGAAACAGAGAACCCAAGGCCTTGCACAACTTGGATGCACTAGGCAAGATCCAAGAGGAGGGTGGACAATAGGTGCTCCTTGGTAGGAGCATGAGACCAATAGATTAAAAGATCCACAAAGGGGTGTCTTAATCTATCATTATCCAAGTCTAGGGTTTACATATGAGAGGTGGGGCTATATATAGGCCAACCACATAAACAGGGGTAGTTCTGGAATAAAACTGGAAGTTTGGCGTGAAATTGGGGGTTACATGGGCCAGGCCCAAAAGGCTTTAACATGCCTGGCGACGGTCGGTCCGGAGACTCCGGTCTGGGGTCCGGAGACTCCGGTCTAGGCCAGAGACTCCGGTCAATATCCGGACCTGCCTCGGAGGGGCTTCGGCCGCCCGGCTTGGGTGTCCGGTCTGACCGGAGGAAGGTCCGAGACTCGGTGTAGGAGACCGAGACTCGGTCTACACGGAGACTCTGTGTGTAGCGCCCAGTGCTTCTTCTCCTGGTCCTGCTTCCTTGGTGGCTTGGTGTGATGGTGTTGCTTCATATCTGAGGATACACAACGTAGATGCATGAAGTAGCAAGCCATCCAAAGGTAGACCAAAATCACATGAGGAAAGGAGCGAGTTAACCTTGGCTTGTAGGAGCTTGGCACGGGCGCGAGTCATTGGTCCACTTGGGGGACTAGGTGTTGTAGATGGAGGTGTGTCCGTAGGACGGGCTGCATCAAAGATCCTCAAAGGGGTGTCTTAATCTATCATTATCCAAGTCTAGGTTTACATATGAGGGTTGGGGCTATATATAGGCCAACCACATAAACAGGGGTAGTTCTGGAATAAAACTGGAAGTTTGGGCGAAATTGGGGGTTACATGGGCCAGGCCCAAAAGGCTTTAACATGCCTGGCGACGGTCGGTCCGGAGACTCCGGTCTGGGGTCCGGAGACGCCGCTCTGGACCGGAGACTCCGGTCAATATCCGGACCCGTCTCCGGAGGGGGCTTCTGGCTGTCCCGGGCTTGGGTGTCCGGTCTGGACCGGAGGAAGGTCCGGAGACTCCGGTGTAGGAGACCAGAGACTCCGGTCTACACCGGAGACTCCTGTGTGTAGCGCTCCAGCGGCTTCTTCTCCTGGTCCTGCTTCCTTGGTGGCTTGGTGTGATGGTGTTGCTTCATATCTGAGGATACACAACGTAGATGCATGAAGTAGCAAGCCATCCAAAGGTAGACCAAAATCACATGAGGAAAGGAGCGAGTTAACCTTGGCTTGTAGGAGCTTGGCACGGGCGCGAGTCATTGGTCCACTTGGGGGACTAGGTGTTGTAGATGGAGGTGTGTCCGTAGGACGGGCTGCATCAAGGAATTAAGACCCTCGCTGGTCAGGCTGATCGTGTTCCCACAGGATCGATAACCTCCAGGAGATTGTCCTAGTGATTGCATTGGTGCTCGTGCTCGCACGTGTAGTTGGATCGTCAAGCCCGAACTCCACCAAATCGATTATCATCATCTCATCGAAAGATCGGACACCTTTGCCCTATCAATTTGGAAGAGGACCAAGAACTTCTTGTGTGTGAGCATGACGCAAGTCCATCGCTTGTGGTCACAAGGGTCTTAACTACCCAAGCCAATGAGAATGAAGACCAACGCTCGAACATCTTCCAAACTCGTGCCGGCATCAATGGGAAGTCCATCAAAGTTGTCATCGATGGAGGGAGTTGCCACAATCTTGCAAGCACGGAATTGTGTGAGAAACTCAACCTCACCCTCCATCCGCATAAACACCCCTACCATATCCAATGGCTAAGTGACCAAGAATCCGTCAAGATCAAGCACACCGTATCGGTAACGTTCTCAATTGGGCTCTACAAGGACACGGTGGAATGTGACGTGGTCCCAATGACGGTTTGCCATATGTTGCTCGGAAGGCCGTGGCAATATGACAAGCGTGCTTTGCATGATGGTCACTCAAACACTTATACCTTCAAATGGCTTGATAAAACTTGTGTGTTGCAACCAATGACTCCTAACCAAATAATTGCGGACAATGCAAAGGCTTTAGCGAGGGCGCAATACACAAAAACACCTTGTGAGAAGAGTGGTGAGCGAGAGAACCACACCATAGTGAGTGAGTGCCACAAGCCAAACTCGAGTGGAAAAACTAAGAGTGTTCTTCTTGCCACCAAAATGAGATGAGAGAAGTGCGGAAGAACCCATCCATCTTGCACTATGTCCTTGTATGCAAGGGGCTCGCGCAAGGAACTAATGACTTGACAAATGTTCCTCCTTCTTTGATGGCTATTTTGCAGGTATTCCAAGATGTATTTCTCGAAGAGCTTCCTCATGGCCTTCCTCCTCTTCGTGGAATTGAGCACCGCATCGACCTCATACCCGGCGCCCCACTCCGAAACCGCGCCGCGTATCGCACGAACCCGGAAGAGACGAAGGAGATAGAACGTCAAATCAACCAACTCGTCTCCAAAGGTTTGATCCAAGTAAGCACTAGCCCAAGCGCGGTCCCCGTGATTCTAGTTCCAAAAACGGATGATACGTTGCGGTTATGCATGGACTGTCGTCCAATCAATGCTATCACCGTGCGTTATCGACATCCTATACCGCGTCTTGATGACATGCTTGATGAGTTATGTGGAGCCACTATATTTTCGAAAATTGATCTTCGTAGTGGTTACCATCAAATTCGCATGGCCGAAGGTGATGAGTGGAAAACCGCCTTCAAGACCAAGCTTGGTCTCTATGAATGGTTGGTTATGCCTTTTGGCTTATCAAATGCCCCATCTACTTTCATGCGCCTCATGAACCATATTTTGAGATCTCTCATTGGGAAGAGTGTAGTTGTTTACTTTGATGACATCCTTGTCTATAGCAAGTCACTAGAGGAGCATGTTACTCATGTTAAGGAGGTCCTTCAAATCCTTCGTCATGAAAAGCTTTATGCTAATCTCCCAAAGTGCACTTTTGCAAAAGACAAGCTAATTTTCCTTGGTTTTGTTGTGTCTTCTAATGGCATTGAAGTTGATGTCTCAAAAGTTAAGGACATACGAGATTGGCCCATACCGACCAATGTTAGTGAACTTCGTAGTTTTCATGGGTTGGCTCGCTTTTACCGTCGCTTTGTGAAAGACTTTTCTACCATTGCTTGCCCCTCAACGAATTGACCAAGAAAAATGTCACATTCGTTTGGGGAAAAGCACAACAAAAGGCGTTTGATGAGCTCAAAACGAGGCTCACCGAAGCACCACTTCTTGCATTGCCGGATTTCACAAAAACCTTTGAGATTGAGTGTGACGCTAGCGGTATTGGCATTGGTGGCGTCCTTATGCAAAATGGGCGTCCTATTGCTTATCATAGTGAGAAACTTGATGGCGCAAGCCTCAATTATCCCATTTATGACAAAGAACTTTTTGCCTTAGTTCGAGTTCTTCAAGTGTGGCAACACTACCTTTGGCCCAAAGAATTTATCATCCATTCCGACCTTGAGTCGTTGAAGAACTCATGAACGAAGTTCACTAACTACTAAGAATTTATCATCCAAAGTCTTTGACAAAACGATGGTAAAAGCCAGCCAACCCATGAAAACTACGAAGTTCACTAACATTTGTAGGGATGGGCCAATCTCGTATGTCCTTGACTTTTGAGACATCAACTTCAATGCCATTGGAAGACACGACAAAACCAAGGAAAATCAGCTTGTCTCTTGCAAAAGTGCACTTTGGGAGATTAGCATAAAGCTTTTCATGACGAAGGATTTGAAGTACCTCCTTAACATGAGTAACATGCTCCTCTAGTGACTTGCTATAGACAAGGATGTCATCAAAGTAAACAACTACACTCTTCCCAATGAGAGATCTCAAAATATGGTTCATTAGACGCATGAAGGTAGATGGGGCGTTAGATAAGCCAAAAGGCATAACCAACCATTCATAGAGACCAAGCTTGGTCTTGAAGGCGGTTTTCCACTCATCACCTTCAGGCATGCGAATTTGATGGTAACCACTACGAAGATCAATTTTCGAAAATATAGTGGCTCCACATAACTCATCAAGCATGTCATCAAGACGCGGTATAGGATGTCGATAACGCACGGTGATAGCATTTATTGGACGGCAGTCCATGCATAACCGCAACGCGGTCCCCAATCACGGGGACCGCGCTTGGGCTAGTGCTTACTTGGATCAAACCTTTGGAGACGAGTTGGTTGATTTGACGTTCGATCTCCTTCGTCTCTTCTGGGTTCGTGCGATACGCGGCGCGGTTTGGGAGTGGGGCGCCGGGTATGAGGTCGATGCGGTGCTCTATCCCACGAAGAGGAGGAAGGCCATGAGGAAGCTCTTCGGGAAATACATCTTGGAATTCCTGCAAAATAGCCATCAAAGAAGGAGGAACATTTGTCAAGTCGTTAGTTCCTTGCGCTAGTCCCTTGCATACAAGGACATAGTGCAAGATGGATGGGTTGTTCCGCACTTCTCTCATCTCACTTTTTGATGTGGACATCCCTACTATTGATACAACCGTTGTACCTACAGCAACACACATACAAGGACCCATCACAAGATCTCGTGCCAAACAACTTAACTATCAGGTACTTTCGTTTCTTGGAACTATTCCTTACATACATGAGAATATGATGCTGCCTAAGTCAGATACATTTCTTACTCTTAGGAATGATGGACCAAGCATGGATGAGAGGGACAAGCATTGGAGCATGGCCTTGCATGGAGATGGCAGCAAGCATATGATGATCCAAGAGAAGGCCACGGATGAAGATTTCAGAACTTTGAGGCCACCATAATGAAGAAAGAAGGCTTGGACGAAATATTCAAGATCAATACTTTACGAATTCATCCATAGCATAATATGGTGTCATGACACCTTTATTTTGGGCCAGCCCATGTAATTTTCAGGTTTTAATTAGCCACTTTTAGAGTCCGTATTTGAGGAAAAGGACTTTAGGGTTGGATTCGCCACCACTTCCATGGCTGGCCAAACCCCACCTTTTCGCCTCTTAAATACGCCCCATAGCCTAACCTTTAGACTCGGATTTTGTTTAGACATTAAGTTAGCCATAGTTGCAACTTCGCCAAGGCTCGGCGTCGCAGAGGCCTCTTGTACTTCGCACCTATTCGGATCCCACCTCTTTCAATAAAGCTTTCCTCTTAATCCGCAATATCTTGATTGCAATATTGGTTCTTACTTGTTCTCGATTTCGTAGGAATTAAGACCCTCACCGGTCAGCCGATCGTGTTCACGCAGGATCGGTAACCTCCGTGAGATTGGCCTAGCGATTGCATTGGCGCTCGTGTCGCACGTAGTCGGATCGTCAAGCCCGAACTCCACCAAATCGATTATCGCCATCTCATCGAAAGATCGGACACCTTTGCCCTATCAAGTGGTATCGATTTCAGGTTGCTCTGAGATTTTACTGTTCAGAGATTAGATCTGTTTTACCTATAACCCACTTAAAAGCCAAAACATGCTTATAGTTTAGATCCACCCCATAACCAATCTACTCGCATTATCTTTTCAGTTTTTGCATTGTTGAATTTGTGTCTACATCGCCGTGTCGAGTTGTCGGTCTTAGTGTCTCGCCCCTTAGAGTTTCGAGTTCGATCATACTAGTCACCGCCACACTCGCGATCACCGCCGCCATATACCACCGCCACCATATTCCGCCATCTACCCCGCCACCATAAACCCTAATACTCGCCACCGCCTTCCTACCGCGACACGTATCCGATCGGTTTTTCTGGTACGAAAAGTAGAGTTATCTTCCTCGTTATTTCTTTTGACTTTCCTTCTTTGTTGCTTCCGTGTTCAGCTAAAGTCCGTGTCGAGCTAAGAGTCCCCGTAAGTCCGTAAGGAGAGCAAAAAAAAAAAAAAAATTTTCGCTATACTATTTTTCGACCCGGGATCACTTTTCTCCATCCGTTATAGCGATATTTTTTACGCTAAGGCTTCCGAGCAAAATAAAAATTTGAAAAAAATTTTGGGGCTAACCTCTTTAGACCCGTAGATCAGTTCTAGACACTCGCCATCATAGTGATTTTCGCATTTCGGATCGCTTTCAGGTGCTATATCATCATACATTGTTGTGTGTCGCGTCGTGACATCGTTGGTGATCTAGGCTCGCCTCTAGTACGGTCTAGCCTAGGACCAGACAAGCATGCCGTTGAGCATTCTTTCAACTTTTGCATTGCTGTTTTGATAATTGTGACCCTTTGCTAAGCCTTCCCGAGCTCCAGATACTCTCCACGTGCGGTGTTTCGACTCGGTAATCGCTTGGTTCAATCTTCGACCCACCGATCTTCGTGGTTGCACATCGCTTTTCCTGCTGTTTGGTAAGAACTTGTAAGAGCTTCAGATATTTGACGGATTACGCGTGACTTCCACCATATTCTGTAGTATATACCGTGCTTTTTAAGGACTAACCATGATGATACTTCGGAACCCCGCCACCATGACGAACGAAGAACTACATGCCCACTTCTCCGCCTCGGTCACCGTACAAGACGTGGACACGCCGCCTAGGGAGTTTGACACCAAGCTCACCAACGCCGTGGACAAGATCGATGGACTCGAAATCCTTCAACGCCAAGCTTGACGCTCGGTTCAAGGAGCTTCAACCGATTGCCCGACCAAGACCGCACCCACATGGTGCACGCATTCGATCACGGCTCGGATGCTGGTATGCCGCCGCACTTCGTGGCTCCTCGCCGCGATCGACGTTCCTCGACTTCCGCCATGGCTGGCTGCGACATTGGGGATGACGACGGTACTACTACGACCGACGACGACGATCTGTTTGACGAGGAGGTTGAACAACCTCCACAGTACCGCTGGTCGTCCCGACATTACTACCGCAACGCCGCCACCTAAGACGTAATGATGATGATCATGTTGCAAAGCTTAAATTAAATATTCCATCTTTTGAGGGTAAATATAATCGATGCATATCTTACATGGGAGATGGAAGTAGAACAACGTTTGCATGCTTAAAATATCCCGAGAATATGCGTGTTAGTCGCTACATGTGAATTTACTAAATTTGCTTCCCTTTGGTGGTCCGAGTATTGTCGCTTAAATCCTACTACTATTCCTAGTACTTGACTGCTTTAAAACTGCTATGCGTTCGCTTTGTACCTCCCACTTATCAACGTGATTTACTAAAGAATCACACGCTTAGAGCAAGGGAAAAATTCTGTAGAAGAGTATTATCGTGAATTGCAAACGGGATGGTTAGGTGTGGTCTTGTAGAATCTAATGAACAAATGCTTGCACGCTTTCTTTGGTGGATTAAACAAGGACATTCAGACATATTAGATTATAAGGAATATAATTCTATCACTGCTTGTTTCATCTTGCTTGCAAATGAACGTGAAGTGCAGGATCGCCAAACACCATGGAGGAGGACTAATAATTCGCAGGTCACATCCACTTGGACATCCCGACAATCAGCGCCTCGTGATTCGCCTCCAGCTACTACCACATCCAAGGCCACCACAAGATTTCCATGCTCCTCCACCATCATCCAATGCTCCTGCCGTAGTGCATCTTCTATGGCTTCCACGGGTAAGACTAAGGATATACAATGCCGCAAGTGCCGGGTTTTGGTCATATTGAGAGATAAGGCACAACACAACGTGATGATGGTGCGAGAAGATGGTGAATACGATTCATGAGTGACTTCGATGAAGATACACTAGCCCTTATTTCGCTCGAGATGGAGACAATTCGATGATGACGAGCCAGAGGTAATGGGAGCCGGTCACCGATCAATACAAGAGTTTAATTACACAACGTGTGTTGAGTGTGCAATTGAGCAAATCTGAGCAAGATCAACGCCACAACCTGTTCCAAACACGTGGTGTTGTTAAGGAAAGAGCTATACGGATCATCATTGATGGAGGGAGTTGTAATAATCTGGCCAATGTTGACATGGTAGAGAAGCTTGCGCTTCCAACAAGACAACGCCCACATTCATACTACATCCAATGGTTTGAGAGTTCTCGCAAGATCAAGGTAACAAGAACTACGCTGCAGCATTTTACTATTGGTACATATTCTGATTTTGTTGATTGTGATGTTGTACCTATGCAAGCTTGTTCTTTGTTACTTGGTAGACCTTGGCAATTTGATAGAGAATCTGTTCATAATGGCAAAACTAATCAGTATTCTCTTATGCATGATGGAAAGAAAATTGGTCTAAAACCTATGACTTTAACAGATTTTAAAAGATGATCTTGCTAGAGCTAGTAGAGCTAAACTGAGGAGAAAATAAAAGTGAGAACAGATTGATTGTTGCCAGATTTTATACCACCAAAGAACACTAAATCTGATTCTACACATGCTACTGAAATTTTTGAAGAGTCCATGTATGCTTGCAAATAAAATTGATATTGCTGAACTAGATGTAAACAATACTCAATGTTATGCAATTGTCCGCAAAGAGGTTTTGTTTTCATTTGAGGATATGCCTCCTTCTTTGCCACCATTGTTGCTAACCTTTTGCAGAATATGAGGACGTCTTTCCCATTGAGTTGCCACCAGACTACCTCCTATTAGAGGAATTGAGCATCAAATTGATCTAATTCCTGGTTCCATGTTACCTAACCGCGCCATATATAACCAATCCAGAGGAGACAAAGGAGATACAACGCCAAATTCAGGAACTACTCGACAGAGATCATATTCGTGAGTCCCTTAGCCCCTGTGCTGTTCCTATTATTTTGGTACCTAAGAAAGATGGTTCTTCGCGCATGTGTACTGATTGTAGAGCTATCAATAATATTACTATTCGATATCGTCATCCTATTCCACGTTTAGATGACATTCTTGATGAATTGAGTGGCTCTACCATGTTTTCAAAAGATGATTTGCGTAGTGGTTACCACCAGATTCGTATGAAATTAGGAGATGAATGGAAAACATCATTTAAAATTAAGTTTAGTTTATATGAGTGGTTAGTAATGCCGTTTGGTTTAACTAATACACCTAACACTTTCATGAGATTAATGAACGAAGTTTTACGTGCTTTCATTGGACGTTTTGTGGTAGTCTACTTTGATGATATTCTGATTTATAGCAAATCTTTAGAAGAACATTTGGACCATTTACGTGCTGTTTTCAATGCTTTACGTGATGCACGTTTGTTTGGTAACCTTGAGAAGTGCACCTTTTGCACCAATCGAGTTGCGTTTCTTGGCTATGTTGTTACATCACAGGGTATTGAAGTGGATCCAGCCAAGATTGAAGCTATTGAGAATTGGCCGCAGCCCAAGACGGTCACACAAGTGAGGAGTTTTCTTGGCCTCGCTGGTTTTTATTGGCTTTGTCAAAGACTTTGATCAATTGCCGCCGCTGAATGAGCTTACCAAGAAGGATGTGCCCTTTGTTTGGGGCGATGCACAACAACAGCCTTCGTTATATTGAAAGATAAGCTAACACATGCTCCTTACTCCAACTTCCCGATTTTACTAAGACTTTTGAGCTTGAATGTGATGCTAGTGGAATTGGTTTGGGAGGGTGTTATTACAAGAGGGAAAACCTGTTGCATATTTTAGTGAGAAATTGAGTGGGGCTAGTCCGAACTATTCTACTTATGATAAAGAATTATATGTTGGTTCGGACATTAGAAACTTGGCAACATTATCTATGGCCTAAGGAATTTGTTATTCATTCGATCATGAATCATTGAAGCATATTCGTAGTCAAGCTAAGTTGAATCGTCATGCAAAGTGGGTTGAATTTATTGAGTCTTTTCCTTATGTTATCAAACACAAAAAGGGTAAAGATAATATTATTGTCGATGCTTTGTCACGCTTATGCTTTGTTATCTCAACTTGACTTCAAAATATTTGGATTGGAAACTATTAAAGAACAATATGTGCATGATGCTGAATTTAAAGATGTGTTGAATTGTAGAGATGGTAGAACTTGGAACAAGTTCGCCTTCAATGATGGATTTGTGTTCTGCTAACAAACTATGCATTCCAGATAGCTCTGCTCGTCTTTTGTTATTACAGTGAGGCGCATGGAGGAGGATTGATGGGACACTTTGGTGTCAAGAAGACGGAGGATGTTCTTGCTGCACACTTCTTTTGGCCACGTGCGTCGAGATGTTGAGAGATTTGTGGCACGCCGCACTACTTGTCAAAAAGCTAAGTCTCGCCTTAATCCACATGGTTTATATATGCCTCTTCCTTCCTAGTGTTCCTTGGGAGGATATTTCTATGGACTTTGTTTTGGGATTGCCACGAACACGAAGGAGGGATAGTATTTTTGTTGTTGTGGATCGGTTCTCTAAGATGGCACACTTTATTCCTTGTCATAAAGCGGATGATGTCGCATATATTGCGATTTGTTCTTTCGTGAAATTGTTCGCTTGCATGGTGTGCCAACTACTATTGTCTCCGATCGTGATACTAAATTTCTTAGCCACTTTTGGAGATGTTTATGGGCTAAGTTGGGGACTAAATTGCTCTTTAGTACTACATGTCATCCCCAAACCGATGGTCAAACCGGTTGTAAATAGAACTTTGTCTACTATGTTACGGGCTGTTTTAAAGAAGAACTTAAAATTGTGGGAAGAGTGTTTACCTCATATAGAATTTGCTTATAATCGTTCATTGCATTCTACCACAAAGATGTGCCCATTTGAGATTGTGTATGGTTTTGTTCCTCGTGCACCTATTGATTTATTGCCTTTACCTTCTTGATTGCAACATAATTTGGATGCTACACAACGCTGAAATGATATTAAACTTGCATAAGACTACTAAAGATAACATTGAACACATGAATGCTAAGTATAAACTTGTCAGATAAAGGGAGAAAGCATGTTGTGTTTGATATTGGCGATCTTGTTTGGTTACATTTGCGTAAAGATCGCTTTTCCGATTTACGCAAGTCTAAGTTAATGCCACGTGCTTTGGTCCCTTTAAGGTGTTAGAGAGAATCAATGATAATGCATATAAACTTGAGTTGCTGCAGACTTTGGTACAGTTAGTCCTACATTTAACATTGCAGATTTGAAGCCTTACTTTGGTGAGGAAGATGAGATTGCGTCGAGGCGACTTCAATTCAAGAAGGGAGCATGATGTGGACATCCCTACTATTGATACAACCATTGTACCTACTGAACACACATACAAGGACCCATCACAAGATCTCGTACAAACAACTTAACTATCGTACTTTCGCTTGGAACTATTCCTTACATACATGAGAATATGATGCTTGCTAAGTCGATACATTTCTTACTCTTAGGAATGATGGACCAAGCATGGATGAGAGGGACAAGCATTGGAGCATGGCCTTGCATGGAGATGGCAGAAGCATATGATGATCCAAGAGAAGGCCACGGATGAAGATTTCGAACTTTGAGGCCACCATAATGAAGAAGAAGGCTTGGACGAAATATTCAAGATCAATACTTTACTTAATTCGTCCATAGCATAATATGGTGTCATGACACCTTTATTTTGGGCCAGGCCCATGTAATTTTCGCAGGTTTTAATTAGCCACTTTTTAGAGTCCAGATTTGAGGAAAAGGACTTTAGGGTGGATTCGCCACCACTTCCATGGCTGGCCGAAACCCCACCTTTTCGCCTCTTAAATACGCCCCATAGCCGAACCTTTAGACTCGGATTTTGTTTAGACATTGTTAGCCATAGTCGCAACTTCGCCAAGGCTCGGCCGCAGAGGCCTCTTGTACTTCGCACCTATTCGATCCCACCTCTTTCAATAAAGCTTTCCTCTTAATCCGCAATATCTTGATTGCAATATTGGTTCTTACTTGTTCTCGATTTGGTAGGAATTAAGACCCTCACTGGTCAGCCGATCGTGTTCACGCAGGATCGGTAACCTCCAGGAGATTGGCCTAGCGATTGCATTGGCTCGTGTCAAGACGTAGTCGGATCGTCAAGCCCGAACTCCACCAAATCGATTATCGCCATCTCATCGAAAGATCGGACACCTTTGCCCTATCACTTTTGGTGGCAAGAAGAACACTCTTAGTTTTTCCACTCTAGTTTGGCTTGTAGCTCTCACTCACTATGGTGTGGTTCTCTCGCTCACCACTCTTATCACAAGGTGTTTTTGCGTATTGCGCCCTCGCTAAAGCCTTTGCATTGTCCGCAATTATTTGGCTAGGAGTCATTGGTTGCAACACACAAGTTTTATCAAGCCATTTGAAGGTGTAAGTGTTTGAGTCACCATTATGCAAAGCACGCTTGTCATATTTCCACGGTCTTCCGAGCAACATGTGACAAACCGTCATTGGGGCCACGTCACATTCCACCGTGTCCTTGTAGTGCCCAATTGAGAACGTCACCGAGACGGTGTGCTTGATCTTGACGGATCCTTGGTCACTTAGCCATTGTATATGGTAGGGGTGTTTATGCGGATGGAGGGTGAGGTTGAGTTTCTCACACAATTCCGTGCTTGCAAGGTTATGGCAACTCCCTCCATCGATGACAACTTTGATGGACTTCCCATTGATGCCGGCACGAGTTTGGAAGATGTTCGAGCGTTGGTCTTCATTTTCATTGACTTGGGTAATCAAGACCCTTGTGACCACAAGCGATGGACTTGCGTCATGCTCACACACAAGAAGTTCTTGGTCCTCTTCCAAATGTTGCCTTGCCAAGGCTTCCTTGACCCTTGCATCAAACTCGTCTTCACTCAAGTATTCTTCATCGTCGTTGTCATGGATGAACAAAACTTTCTTGTTTCCACATGCATTCGACTTGTGCCCTTTGCCTCCACACTTGTAGCATTCACCATTGAATGGTTGATCATCCCTTGTGTGTTTGCCACTTGGGGGCTGTTTTCCTTGAGGGGGAGTTGGCTTGAAGGGAAGCTTGGTGGTACTTGAGGAGCTTCCACTTGGTGTTGTTGGAGTAGTGGTTGGCGCTTGCTTGTAGGTGAAGTACGTCTTTGGTTTGTTGTACTTGATGTCCTCTTGCACTTGACGCTCGGCCTTTGAAGCGATGTGCACAAGCTCAACCATGTTGTTGTACTTTTGGAACTCGGTGATACGCTTGATGGGATGGTTCAAGCCATTGAGGAAGCGTGCCATTGTTTGTTCATCTCGCTCTTCAATGTTGGCACGGATCATGTTGAGCTCCATTTGCTTGAAGTACTCTTCCACGGTCTTTGTTCCTTGACTACGCGTTTGAAGCTTGTTGAAGAGGTCACGCGTGTAGTGTGAAGGAACAAAGCGGGATCTCATATGAGCCTTCATATCTTGCCAAGTTGCGATTGGAGGCTCTTCTTTTGCTTCGCGAGCGAGTTGGACTTGTTCCCACCAAAGGTTGGCTTACTCATCAAACTCGAGGGATGCCATGGCCATCATCTTCTCATTGCTATAGTTGTGCATGCGGAAGATCTTGTCGACCTTGAGGTCCCAAGAGAGATATTCCTCGGGCTCATTGGAACCGGTGAACTTGGGCATGGTGAATTTGAGCTTGCCAAAAGTTTCTTCTCCATTGCGGTTCCGGTTGCGGCAGTTGCCATGATTTTGGCGGTCATCATCATCATCCGAGCTCTCATGTCTTGCTTGGTGATTGTTGCATTGCTCTTGCAGTTGTTGAGGTGCCGCGTTTGGTGGTGGAACTCAGTTTTGACGACGAGCTTGGGGAGCTTGCTCGTTTTGTTGTCGGGGTTGAGGACGAGGAGGAGGTTGATGGTCCTCACGACGAGCTTGGGTAGCTTGATCTTGTTCTTGTCGTGGTTGATGCCGAAGAGCATTGTCTTGCGCCCTGTGGCGAGTAGGACGTCGAGCCACATGCGCAATGGGCTGATCTTCTTCTTCTTGATGTGGCGGAGGCTCGTCCTGACCATCATGTTGCCGACGTGGACGATCATGTCGATGATGACGCCTTGGAGGATCTTCGAGTGCTTCCCGTCGACGGTGATCTTGTTCGTCCTCTTCGGAAGCTTCACTTGTTGTTGAAGGGGCATGTCGTCGTCGATGGCCTTGGTGGTCCATGCGAGGTTGCTCTTGTTGAATCACAAGTGCCCTTGGTTGTGGCCGGTTCGCTTCGCGCCTTGGGGGTCTTGCGGAGAGGTCACCATCATAGATTGACGTTGCGGCGTGACGCGAAGATGGTACCGCTTGCGAAGAGCTCATGGATTGAAGAACGGGTCCATCCCGGTGCCTTGAAGCGTGACGGTGAGGTGCACTTGATTCACTTGAGGAGTGCCGAGATGAGCTTGATTTGCGCGAGCGTGGACTTGCGAGTCCATCGATGAGGCGTTGAAGCTTCTCATCCGTTGAGGCGAGTGCACGACCAAGAGCTTCATTTTGATGCCCGAGGTTGTGTTGCATGGCATGCATTTGGCCACCGACTTCTTCGAAGCGGTTGTCGATGTTCTTGAATTCCACACGGGCCTCGCTAAATTGTTCATCTTGACACCGCTCGAGAGCTTCACAACGATAGTTGAATTCTCCTCGGACCTTCCAATGGTCCCATCTTGTCATGAATTGTGTGTCATCCTCCGGAGGTGGTGGTGGCTGGGATGGCTTTCCATGCCTGTCCTTGATGAAAAGCCAACAAGGGTTGTATATGGAGAGAAAGGGTGCGGAGAGTTAGCCTTTTACCTCACCTTGGAGATTATATCAAACCAATTGCCACACAAATGAGCGAAAAGCGTGCAAAGTGAAATGGGTAAGAAACTCACACACAAATATGCTACAACTCTCAAAAGCTTTTGGTGGAAGGTTAGGATTGTGGAAAACCAAACGAAACGATCCAAGCAAAAGGTTATTGTCCTACATGGTAAAGAACCAAAGATCAAAAGCAAAAGGATACGATCTACAAAAACACGAAAAACGCACACGTGGAGAATAACGGGGTTAGCACGACTATGAAAATGAGCACAAAAGGTCCTAACGAAGACTACGCTCGGTTGTCGTGCCAACTCAAGGAGAGACCACAACTCGTTTGCCAAAAGAGGATAAGCAATAGATTTGTGCACTTGCCTCGGTGCGCTTTTTCTTCTCTCTTTCTTGGCTTACAAGCTTGGTATTCTCTTTGTATTGGGAGACTATGTATCTATCTATTCTATCTTTTTCTTTTTCTCTTTTTTTGATTCTTTTTCTTTTTCTCCCTTGCTATGCTACTATGTTAGCTTTTGTATTTGGCCTCACACTCTCACTTTCCGAAGGCAAGTGCACAATGCTTAGACAAACACAAAATGAGTTGCTCTCATAGGATAGATACACACAAAGGAAGATATGGGGCTGTCAAGGTGGTGCAAGTTATACCTTTGGTATTGTTGACGACTTGCAACCGTTGGTGGGGGATGATGTTCGAGTGTCGCGGTGTCGTTGAGCGCGTGATGACTTTGATGCGGAAGCTGTTGTGAAAATGGCGACAAACACGCGAAACACGAACAAGCGAGGTGGAAAAAGTCAGCAAATGAAATTGAGGCGTCAAAGGCAGGAAACACGGTCAGAGTCGAGCGATAGTACCGCTGGTAACGAGCGGTAGTACCGGTGA
This sequence comes from Avena longiglumis, assembly GCA_030063025.1. Taxonomy (NCBI): domain Eukaryota; kingdom Viridiplantae; phylum Streptophyta; class Magnoliopsida; order Poales; family Poaceae; genus Avena; species Avena longiglumis. The sequence continues at coordinate 327,472,661 of CP125974.1, read as the reverse complement.
GCGGTAGTACCGCTTGTACTACCGGTAGTACCGGTTACTTGCGGTAGTACCACTTGCACGGCCGGTAGTACCGCCTCGCACAGAACTGGAACGAGATGAACTTGCCAAAAACCTCAAATTCGCGGAGATCTAACCGAAAGGCTGGGCTAGAAACAACAGGGGCTATAGATCGACTCCCAAAGCAACAGATCTATGGACCAAAACCACGAAAAACGCACCAAATCCAGAGATCGATCCGAAGGCAAATTGGGGCTCTTTTTGGTGGGATTTTCGATTTTAAGGTGGATAAAAGAAAATTTGGGGGAAATTCGTGATCAACCGTGCTCTTGATACCAATATGTTATGGGGTAACCCTGGGGTTGGCCCGATCTTTCACGAATTCCACGAGGAACGAGGGGAAAGCGATGGTCGGAGGATGAAATCGAGGAGGGAGATGAAAACCACGAACACACGCACGCCAAAGCATGATACACGCCTACTCCTCACGCCGGTGGCAACCGGTCCAACATAATCCCTAGGATCGGTGTTGGGCGAAGCTCGCTCTCCACGCCAACAACGGGGGATGAGGTGCTTGGTGAGATCTTGATGACTTGGGGGCGAGAAACCGAGAACCCAAGGCCTTGTACAACTTGAACGCACTAGGCAAGATCCAAGAGGGGGGTGGATAATCCGGTGCTCCTTGGTAGGAGCATGAGACCAATAGATATAAGTCCTCAAAGGGTTTCCTTAATATCTATTATTATCCATGTCTAGGGTTTACAATGGAGGGTGGGGGCTATATATAGTCCAGCCACAAAACAGGGGTAGTTTCGGAACGAAAAGGTAAATTATAGGTAGGGTTACAAGGCACAGGGCCGGACTTAGGCGTTCAGGATCAGTCAGGGCCGGTAGTACTGGTCCGGCAACCGATAGTACCGGTGGTAACCGGTAGTACCGCTCCGGGAGCGGTAGTACCGCTTGAGGGCCTGGAGCTTCCGTCGGAGGCGCCTGTGGCGAGCGGTAGGAGGGGCGGTAGTACCGCTGTCCGGTAGTACCGGTTGCTCGGCCGGTTAGTACCGCTATGATGGGCGTAGTGGTGCTTCTGAGCGTCCGTGGGGCGATGGGACCGCTTGGAGCGGTAGTAGTCGTCTCAACCGGTAGTACCGCTTGGCCCTGCTGATCGGTTGCTTTCCTCCGCCTTGGGTCCTTCTTCAGTCCGATGATGCACAGTGTATGCATATGAAGTAGCAAGCCATCCAAGGGTGTGTCGAAGTCATAGAAGGAGAGGAGCGAGTTCACCTTAGCTTGAAGGAGTTTGGCTCGTGCGCGAGTCATGGGTCCACTTGGGGAGCTCGTGGGAGTAGATGTAGTAGCGGTCGTAGGACGGGCTGCATCAGACCAGAACTCGTTTGCTAAAAGAGGATAAGCAATAGATTTGTGCACTTGCCTGGTGCGCTCTTTCTTCTCTCTTTCTTGGCTTACAATCTTGGTATTCTCTTTGTATTGGGAGACTATGTATCTTTTTCTATTTTTTTTTATTCTTTCTCTTTTTCTCCCTTGCTATGCTACTATGTTAGCTTTTGTATTTGGACTCACACTCTCACTTTCCGAAGGCAAGTGCACAATGCTTAGACAAACACAAAATGAGTTGCTCTCATAGGATAGTTACACACAAAGGAAGATATGGGGCTGTCAAAGTGGTGCAAGTTATACCTTCGGTATTGTTGACGACTTGCAACCGTTGGTGGGGGGAATGTTCGAGTGTCGCGGTGTCGTTGAGCGCGTGGTGACCTTGATGCGGAAGCTGTTGTAAAAATGGCGAGAAACACGCGAAACACGAACAAGTGGAGTGGAAAAGTCAGCAAACGAAATTGAGGCGTCAAAGGGCAAAGAAACACGGTCAGAGGCGAGCGGTAGTACCGCTGGCAGCCACTACAAGAAATGTGCTATACTATGACCTTTTGATAGTGACCCCGAAAGAAATCGTCATAAATTTATGACGATCTTGCTGCAGTTGGTCATGAGCTGTTTGGAAGGGGCAAAGGATAGCAAATGCATGACGATTTGTCCCAAAAACATCTTAAATTATTTACACGAAATCGTCATAAGCTGGTGTGTACTGTTTGGGGCCTTGATTGGAGCATACTACGACGATATAGAATCGTCATAGTCACTCATGACACTATAATAACGTCGTAGTATGTTAAGCACTAGGATGACTGTGCTGCCACCTCCTCAATGTGATCCACGTGTCATGTTAGTTGTGTGCTAGGGATTTTTTAGGTCGGGCTTAGATGGGCCGATTCTTTCAGGTCAGGCCCAACAGCTTCTTTGGCCAAGATAATATTGTTAGGCAAAAAAGATTGCACTAGCTGGGACTTGAACCAACGACCTAGCGATGTGAGGCAGCTGCCATAACCACTATGCTATAGTTGTGTTGTTGCAAATAATGTATAAACAACTGTATCTATACTATTAGTATTATCGAACAGAACCAAATAGAACGACAGAAGGGCTCCCTTCGTGGCTCCCTTTGTTGGCGCACGTAACCAAACCTTACCAAATGTAGTAGGCGGCTCCTTCGTGGTGACCGGCGGCGGGCGGCCGACGGCGATCAGCCGGGGCGACAATGAAGCAGCATCTGTGAAGGGAAGAGGCGGTGGTTGCCGTGAGGGGCTAAGGCGCCATGAGGGCTGCGCGGTCAATGAGGGCCGAGGCGCCCGAGGGGCTGCGTGGTCGTGGTCAAGTGAGGAGCTCCGTGGTGACTGGAGGAGGTGCCGCAGAAGATACATGTTAGCACCCTCCTCTCTCCCTGCTTACTGTTAATTTGAGCTCGGTTTCATTAGGGTTTCAAAATCCATATTTTCAGATGATGTTTAGAATCAATTCAAGCCCAAACCTTCAGGTCTTTTTTTCCTTTAGCTAGATGTAGGCATAGAACTATATTGTTGGAGCTTATCTAGGTTTTTGTTTAATTTCTGCTAGCTAGTGTGTACACTTCAGTGCAATTCTAACTTGCAATCTTTTTCGGTCTTTTGATGGATGGAAGTTGGATAACAAAAGGAGTTAGAAGGCTTTCTTATGAGCATCTAAGGGGAGTGGATGAGTTCATGCGATTTGTCCATAGAAGTGTTCCCGATGATGCTCAAGTTTTATGCCCATGCCCCAGCTGTATGAATCGTGTTGAACAAACTCTACCAAATGTAGAGGCTCATCTGCTAATGCGTGGGATGGCATGCACGTATGATAGGTGGATCCATCATGGAGAGCCTTTACATCCAGAACCCGGAGCTGAACCTGAACCTGGTGAAGGCGCAGATCATGTTGATGATGGCGGTGAGTTTGTACAAGATGATGTTCCGCAAGAGGATGTTGGTTTGGAGGCAGAGGATGGCTATGAGGATGATAGAATCCCTGATCTGTTTAGGGATTTGTACGAGTCTGAACGCAGGTGCCTTGGAGAGCATACAATCTATGCCGAGCTGATAGAGGAGGCCAAGCGCGCAGCTAGTGATGGTGGGACATTGTCCAGATTTTCTTTTACCTTGAAGTTACTCCATGTCAAGTCCTTCTACCGAATCAGCAATGTTGCCTTCAACGCAATACTCCGTATCTTGACCATCCAATACCCTAAAAGTGCAATTCCCAAATCTTATGAAGAAGCATTGGGTATAATCGGTAGATTGGGGCTTGGTTATGATTCAATCCATGTCTGCCCGAACAACTGTATCTTGTTTCGGAACACGTACGCCAAGCATGACAGGTGCCCAAAATGTGATGCCTCAAGGTGGAAAGATGCGGATGGGAGGAAGCAGATACCAGAGAAGGTGTTGAGGTACTTTCCTGTGATTCCAAGGCTACAGAGGATGTTCATTTCGAAGCAACAGTCGGAGGATGTACAGTGGCACAAGCTAAAGCGCAACCCGTGGATAATGAACTTAGACATCCAAAGACGGAAAGGCATGGAAAGATTTTGATGATAAACATAAAGAGTTTGCCGCCGATGCGAGGAACATCAGACTCGACCTTGCCACAGATGGCTTTAATCCATTTGGAATGAGCTCGAAATATAGCATGTGGCCGGTATTTGTTGTGCCGTACAATCTTCCACCATGGGCATGTATGGAGTCCAACTTCATGATGGCTTTGCTAATCCCGGTCCAAAATCTCCTGAAAAGATTTTGATGTCTTTATGGAGCCCCTAGTAGAAGATCTCCTCAAACTCGAAAGGTGTCCGTACTATGATGCCCCGAGTCCCGATAAGTTCGATCTCCGTCTTGCGGTAATATGGTGTATCCATGATTTCCAGTAACGCACACTTTGTCGGGAGGCTCACGCCCCGTTATCAAACATGTGTGCGTTGTGACAAGGATCCGTGTTCGAAAGAATAAGGAACAAGATATGTTGGACCGGGGCGCGTTTTTCCCCGCCACCATCCTTGGCGAAAAAGCAAAGATTTCAATGGAAAATCAAACCCGTGACCAGCCGGAGTTCACTAAAGAAGAGCTCGAGCAACGCTTCACAATGTGAAAGATGTGAGACTGAAACATCGAAGAAAAGGAAGCGTGAGGATGGACAATGTTGGGACCGGAGGGCTATTTTGTGGGACCTCCTCATCGGGCAGATCTCAAGTTGAGGCACAACCTTGATGTAATGCATATCGAGAAGAACATATGTGATAATCTGCTTGGCACATTTATGAACATCGACGGAAGTCAAAGGATACGATTAACTCTAGGCTTGATTTGGAAGACTTGGGCATAAGAAAAGATTTGCATCTTCACTGTTGAAGGTGGAGAGTCGCTTGAGATGCCGAAGCATGGTATACAATGACTAAAGAAGAAAAGCTTGCATTTTGAATTTATAAGAGCGTGAGATTTGATGGGTATGCCGCTAACCTAGCAAAATGCGTGTCTCTGATGGATGCATGCTCCAGGACTAAAACTCATGACCGCTACATCCTCCTTCAAAGGATTTTACCTCAGACTCGTGAAATTTTGGATAAAGAAATATATGAAGCAGATTTTGAGCTAGGGAATTTCTTGAGAGTTGTGCCAAAACACTTGCTATCTCTGTTTGAAAGACTCAAAAAGAAATCGTAGTTATCCTTTGAAAGCTTGAAAGATCTTTCCTCCAGCCTTCTTCACGGTGATGGTTCATTTGATCGCATTTACCCAAAGAGGCAATGCTTAGAGGCCCCTGCATAATACGCTGGATGTACCTGTCGAAAGAAGGATGCTTACATTTAAGCGTTATGTACTAAACACCGCCAGGCCTGAAGGGTCGATTGCTGAGGCATATATTGTTGATGAGTGCCTTACATTTTGCTCGAGGTACTTCGACGATCTGGAAACAAGATTCAATAGGCCGGGTAGAAATAGAGAGCGGGATGATTCACACGTTGGTGATGTCTGTGTTTTCAACCATGGTGTAAACCTTCTTGGAGGGTCAGAGTACTCGGAGGCTGGTGATGAATATGACAAGATGCATTGGTATGTGTTAAGGAGTTGCCCTGAGGTTCTACCGTATATCGAGTATGTCATCTCTTGTGCATGCACCCTTATCTTTTTATTGAGTTGGAAGGAACCCATTTGCAAGCCTGATGATTTAATTAACTTTATGTTTTTGGTGGCATTGCAATTTGTGCAAAATAGAGCTGAATAAGCAAGGTAGCCGCATCAATGTTGATAGATGGCTCGCGAAGGGATTTGCTAAGTGGTTTAAGAATCATGTGAGATCTTTAGTCTTGGAATCAATTGCCACATGTTTTTTTGTGTGTGTTTTTGTTACTAACCCTGCTTTATTTGTGCAGATTGGAAAATTGCATGAGGACAATAAGGTTAGTGCTGATCTTTTTGCTTTGGCATGTGAGCCGGATAGGCGAGTGAGGCTGTATTCAGCATGTATTGTTGACAGTGTTCGCTACCACACAGTTGACCGCGAGAAAAATAGAAACACGCGAGCTGGAATAGTTGCCGAGGGAGACCATGATGGTGAAGAGATGGACTTCTATGGTCACTTAAAAAGCATCATAAGGCTCAGACAACTCCGAGAGGCGCCCATCGATCGGTCGTCTTGTTCCGTTGTGATTGGTTTGATCTTGGTGGCGAGAAGACAGGATCCAAGATGACGACACTTCAAAAGCATTAACACCGGAAGGTGCTTTGGTATAAGAGTGATCCATTTATTCTAACGACACAAGCAACAAAGGTGTTCTATGTGCGCATACCGACTTGCGTGGAAATTGGCAAGTTGTGCAAAAGTTTCAGCACAGACATTTGTGGAGTGTGAAAGAAACTGAAATGGAGAAGGGTCTCAATGGTGGTGGTGGTCTAACATACCAAGATGATAACACTGAGGAAGTTCCAGTGCAAGAGAAAGAACCCGGTGTGCATACTAGATTGCGAAGGAGACAGGAACGAGTGTTACTTGATGCTTCATTCGTAGAAAACATTAGGAAAAGAAGGAAGGAGGTAGTGGAGGGCCATGAATGCGATGATGAAAACATGGTAGATGACACAGTCCTCCAGTACTGTAGCGATGGTGACGATAAAAGGCAGATGCATTTCGACGATGATGATTAGTGGCTCACTAGAAACATGGTTGCAGAAGTCGGAGCAGCGAAGTGAAGAGATGTCTGAAGAATTGGCTACAATCAAGAAGGCGGCGCAAGAGGCAGAAGCTGCACAAGCTCAACGGGACAAGGAGTACAGTCTTTGGTCAAGAGGGCAAGAGCATGAGGAGAAGCTTGCTCACATGATGGCTTTATTTGGAGCCAAAATCACATGATGGGTATCTTCTCAAGGCGATGGGTATCTTATTACTTGTTTTGGCGATGCTCATCTTGCCGTTATTTGAGTACCTTCTTTGTGAGTATCTTGTCGTTTTGGTGTGAACTCGATGTACGATGATGAACCTGATGTATTGGCTGTGAACCTGATGACTGAACCTGATCCTACATCATGATGTTACTTGAAATGACTGAACCTGAACCTGCTGTTATTTGAAATGATGCCTGATGCTCAATGATGCCTGATGCTACATGATGTTAATTTAGTGTTTGAAATGCTACATGATGTATCGAAATATTGGTTTTGAATTTCAAATGTTGATTTCCTGTCTATTTAGTTTGTGCTGAATGAAATAGTGGCCTTAGTAAATGTGCCACAACCACAATAATGAAATGACCATAGACAAAGTAACTGGATCGGAATAAAAGGCCTTGGCCCGTAAGAAAGTGTAAATGGACATTTCTTTTCGAAAAAAATGAAATATAAGCTAATATCTCGAGTAAGGCCATGTCCCAAATGTAAGCCCGACACTAAAAAGTCCAAGAGCTGTAATATAGAGAACCCTAAAATGCATCTATTTGGCCCAATAACTCGAAAAAAAAATTCGAATAATAATTCATAATGGACCAAATTAATGGGTGGCCCATATAACAATCAAGATGGACTGGCTAAATTCACGTTAAGACGTTTTCATTTCGTCACAAATTTCTGCCACGTCGGATCGTCCACGTGGCGTGGGCTGGTTGCACATGACGATTTTGGAACGTCATAGAGGTTATGACGATCCCAAATCGTCATAGTATCTTATGACAATTTCAATAAAATCGTCGTTATAGTTCATTAGCGACGCCCAGCTTTCGATGATCTCAAAATCGTCATAAACGGACTATTGTGATGATTTTGTGACGAAAATAGAGGGTCATATAATGCCAGATTCCTTGTAGTGAGCGACCGGTAGTACCGCTTGTGCGGCCGGTAGTACCGGTGACTTGCGGTAGTACCGCTTGCACGACCGGTAGTACCGCCAGTTGCGGGACAGGAACAACTCAACTTGACCAAAATCCTCAAATTCATGGTGATCTGACCGAAAGGCTGGGCTAGAAACAACAAGGGCTATAGATCGACTCCAAAAGCAACTGATCTATGGACCAAAATCACGGAAAACTCACCAAATCCAAAGATCGATCCGAAGGAAAATTGGGGCTCTTTTTGGTGGGATTTTCGATTTTAATGGGGATAAAGAAAAATTGGGGGAGAAATTTGTGATCAACCGTGCTCTTGATACCAATATGTTAAGGGGTAACCCCTTGGGTTGGCCCGATCTTTCACGAATCTCCGCGGGAATCGAGGGTAAAGCGGTGGGAGGGGGAAAAGGGGATGGAATCCACGAACACACGCCACGAAGAACCCGACGAACTCACCCACACAAAACACGATACACGCCGATAACTCACACCGGTGGCAACCGGTCCAACATAATCCCTAGGATCGGTGTTGGGCGAAGCTCGCTCTCCACGCCAACAACGGGGGATGAGGTGCTTGGTGAGATCTTGACGACTTGGGGGGCGAGAAACAGAGAGAGAACCCAAGGCCTTGTACAACTTGAACGCACTAGGCAAGATCCAAGAGGGGGGTGGATAATCCGGTGCTCCTTGGTTGGAGCATGAGACCAATAGATATAAGTTCCTCAAAGGGTTTCCTTAATCTATTATTATCCAAGTCTAGGGTTTACAATAAAGGGTGGGGGCTATATATAGGCCAACCACATAAACAGGGGTAGTTTCGGAACAAAATGGGAAAATACTGAAAGGGGTACAGGGCACTAGGCCGAGGCGCTCAGTTCGGGCCAGACTGTAGTACCGGGTCATCCTGTAGTACCGCCTCGGGAGCGGTAGTACGCAGCGGCCTGAGCTTCCGCCCGAGTAGCCATGAAGCGGTGAGAGGGCGGTAATCTGCCACCGTAGTACGTTCTCGGGCCTAGTACCGCTGACGTCTGGGCGTGAGCGGTTCTTCTGAGCGTCCATTAGGGTCCGTGAGTGCTTGCACCGTAGTACTGGTCGCCTGGTCCGTAATCCGTGGCGTCTGGCAATGATCGTTGCTTCCGGTTCCTCCGTCCCTTGGGTCCTTCTCTTCGTACCTGATGATACAAAGTGTATGCGTATGAAGTAGCAAACCATCCCAGTGTGTGTCGAAGTCACACAAGGAAAGGAGCGAGTTAACCTTGGCTTGGATGAGCTTAGCTCGGGCGCGAGTCATTGGTACACTAGGAGGGCTAGGTGTTGTAGATGGAGGTGCGTCCGTAGGACGGGCTGCATCAGCACCACTTCTTGCATTACCAGATTTCACAAAAACCTTTGAGATTGAATGTGACGCTAGTGGTATTGGCATTGGTGGCGTCCTTATGTAAAATGGGCGTCCTATTGCATACCATAGTGAGAAACTTGATGGCGCACGCCTTAACTATCCCATTTATGACAAAGAACTTTTTGACTTGGTTCGAGTCCTTCAAGTGTGGCAACACTATATTTGGCCCAAAGAATTTATCATCCATTCCGACCATGAGTCGTTGAAGTATCGTAAGGGCCAAGCCAATTTGAGTAAAAGGCACGCCTAATGGGTTGAGTTCATGGAGTCTTTTCCTTACATTGTCAAATACAAGAAGGGCAAAGAAAATGTGGTAGCGGACGCCTTGTCTCGCAAAAACACAAACCTTCTTACGCGGCTCGAAGTAAATGTCTTGGGTCTTGATGATATCAAATCTTTGTACGCGTCCGACCCTTTCTTTGGACCAATTTTTGCAAGATGTTCAATAGACAAAGGGATTGATGATTTCTATTTGCATAAGGGTTTTCTTTTCAAACAAAACAAGCTTTGCATTCCGAAGTCATCTCTCCAAATTTTTCTTCTTCAAGAGTCCCATGGTGGAGGCCTTATGGGTCATTTTGGCTGTGACAGGACATATGACATGCTCTCCACTCACTACTTTTGGCCAAAGATGAAGCGCGACGTGGAGCGCCACGTCCAACGATGCACTACATGTATCCAAGCTAAGTCTAAGTCTAACCCGTTTGGTCTTTATATGCCATTGCCTATTCCTCATGCACCTTGGTCGGACATTAGCATGAACTTTGTGTTAGGGTTGCCTAGATCTAAACATGGACATGATTCTATATTTGTGGTAGTGGATCGCTTTTCAAAAATGGCACACTTCATTCCGTGCCATAAGACCGATGATGCTTCACATGTAGCAAATTTGTTTTTCAGGGAAATAATTCGGCTACACGGTGTACCAAGAACAATCGTCTCCGACCGCGACGTCAAATTCATGAGCTACTTCTGGAAGACTCTCATGGCCAAGCTCGGCATCAAGCTCCTCTTCTCGTCCGCCTCGCATCCTCAAACCGATGGACAAACCGAGGTCGTCAATCGAAGCCTTGGCACCCTCCTCCGGGTGTTGATAAAGAAGAACCTTAAAGACCGGGAGGAATGTATTCCACACGCCGAGTTTTCCTACAACCGCGCCAAGCACTCCACCACCATGAGGAGCCCGTTCATGATCGTCTATGGTTTCGAGCCTCTCACCGCGCTCGATATCCTTCCACTACCGCTTCATGAACGTGCCAATATGGACGTTGTCAAGCGTGCCCAAACAATGAAGAAACTCCATGAAGACACAAGAGCTACGATCGAGCAACAAGTCCTTCCCCAAGCATCAAGGCTAAACAAGAACAAGAAAGAGATAATCTTTGAAGAGGGCGACCTTGTGTGGATACAGTTAAGTAAAGACCGCTTCCCCAACGAACGCGACTCCAAACTCAAGCCAAGAGGTGATGGACCATTCAAAGTGCTAAAGAGGATCAACAACAACGCCTATATCGTCGATATCCCAACATCAAAGTATCTTGTGAGCTCGACATTCAATGTCAAGGACCTCTCACCCTACCATGGCGAAGATGAAGTTGAGAAGGTTGAAGAGTCGAGGACGACTCTTTCCCAAGGGGGGGGAGCTGATGCAGCCCGTCCTACGACCGCTACTACATCTCCTCCCACGAGCTCCCCAAGTGGACCCATGACTCGCGCCCGAGCCAAACTCCTACAAGCTAAGGTGAACTCGCTCCTCTCCTTGTGTGACTTCGATACACCCTTGGATGGCCTGCTATTTCATACGCATACCTTGTGCATCATCAGGTACGAAGAGAAGGACCCAGTGAACGGAGGCACACCAGCGAAAGAAGCCAAAAACTCTCTGTCTCCAGCGATATACTACGGACTCGAACTGCATTATCGCCTAACCAAGACTACCGCTACTACCGCTCCTCCCAAGACGCCAACAGAAGCCCAAAACTCTCTCCTCGGTACTACCGGATCTGAACAGGTACCGCCTCCGCACTACGCCTCGCTACCGCTCCCCGCTGAAGATGGCAATGGAAGTCCCAGGACTGCAAGCGGTACTACCGGTTGACCGGTACTACCGGACATGCTAGACCGGTACTACCGGACGTGCGTGAACCTGATCATGTTAAGTCGGCCCAGCGCCCTGTAACCCTCTCTATATTTATCTATACCCCTGTTTATGTGGTTGGCCTATAAATAGCCCCACCCTCTATTGTAAACCCTAGACTTGGATAATAATAGATTAAGGACACCCCTTTGAGGATCTTACATCTATTGGTCTCATGCTCCTACCAAGGAGCACCCTATTATCCACCCCCCTCTTGGATCTTTCCTAGTGCGTTCAAGTTGTACAAGGCCTTGGGTTCTCGGTTTCTCGCCCCCAAGTCGTCAAGATCTCACCAAGCACCTCGAACCCCGTTGTTGGTCGTGGAGAGAGAGCTTCGCCCAACACCGATCCTAGAGATTATGTTGGACCTGTTGCCACCGGCATGAGTTATCGGCGTGTATCGTGATTTGTGTGCGTGTGTTCATGGTTTTCATCCCTTCTTTCCTCGTCCACCACTTTCCCCTCGTTTCCCGTGGAGATTCGTGAAAGATCGGTCCATCCCAAGGGGTAACCCATAACACCGAAGACTCCGGTCTGGACCGGAGACTCCGGTCAATCTCCGGACCCGTCTCCAGAGGGGGCTTCTGGCTGTCCCGGGCTTGGTTCCAGGGTCCGAACCGGAGGACGGTCCGGAGACTCTGGTGTGATGGCCGAGACTCCGGTCTGGCATCCGCCACTTCTTGCGTCTTCTCTTCCAGGCCTCTTGCTTGGGGGTCTTGGTTTCTGGGGTCCTCTTTTCATCTCCTCTCGGTGTCATGGTCATGGGCCTGGTCATAGCATGGGCACTTGTCTCAAGTAGGATTCTACTCACATGATAACCAAAGGAGGGTGAGGTATGGAATGAGTTCACCTTTGAGGGTGTGGTTGATGTAGCATGGTGTGGACCAATGGTGAATGCCATGTGTTGGGCTGCATCATCCCCCCCCCCGCTTCAAAACGAGTTGTCCTCGACGAAGTTCCATCATCATATAGGGAGGAAGGTGTGCACATGGTCTTGAGCTTGTATGTTGTTGGATCTCCGGTGTCGTAGCCTTGTTCAAATTGGTTGAAGATCTTGAAGTTGAGCTTGTCATCAAGGTGTGGTTGGAGATCTTCTAGCGTGTTCCTTGTAGGTGGTAGGTGAGGTTGTGTATCCTGCAAAAACGACAACAAGGAGAAAGAGTTGTATGATGGATTGTTAGTATTGGGCGCACTCAAATCACTCTTCTCACGTGAGGTGGCATGCAGCGCGACACTCATGATTTTTCCACTCATTTGGGGCTTGTAGCACTCACTCACGTGTTGGTGGATCACTCTCTCACCACTCATCTCACAAGGGTCCTTAGCTTGTTTTATCTTGGGCAACGACGTCATGTTGGAAGTGATAATTTGGCTTGGCGTCATAGGTTGTAGCACCAATGTCTTGTCATTCCACTTAAATGAGTATTGGTTGGAGGTACCATCGTGTAGTGCGCCCTTGTTGTATTGCCATGGTCTTCCGAGGAGCATGTGACACACGGTCATAGGCACGACATCACACTCGACGGTGTCTTGATATGGACCAATCTTGAAGGAGACTTTGACCTTGTGTTTGATTTGAATGGTGCAATTGTCATCAAGCCACTTGACATGATAGGGCTGAGGGTGCTCCATGTATGGTAACTTGAGTTTCTCACAAAGATCGATGCTCGCAAGGTTGTGACAACTTCATCCATCAATGATAACTTTTACGGACTTGCCATCAATTCCGGCTCGGGTTTGGAGGATGTTGAGGCGTTGGTCCTCTCTAGGGATGGAGTTGGTCGTCAAGACTTGGGCGATGACAAGTGAGGGGCTTGGATCATGTTCACAAAGAAGCGTGTCCTCATCTTGCATTGCGACATCTTTTGCTATAGCAGCTTGGTTCATAGCTTCAAATTCATCTTCGCTCACGGAGTATGTTGCGCTGTTCTCATCCGTTAGCATGACTCTTGTGTTGATGCACTCATACGACTTGTGGCCCTTTCCTCCACACTTGTAGCAAACTACTTGACTCTCCGTTGTTGTGTTGGAGGAGGAGGCCATAGGTGTCTTGGCTTGCTTAGAGGAGCTTGTTGTTTGGTTTGTTGGATTGGAGGGGCTACTCGAGTTGATTGAAGCGAAGTATGCCCTTTGCTTCTCATAAGCATGTTCCTTTTGCAAGTGGCGCTCGGCCTTGGTTGCTTGGTGAAGAAGGTTCACGAGAGTCTTGTAAGGTTGGAAATGGACTATCTTATGACATGCTCAAACCGTTGAGGAACCGTGCTATTGTTTGCTCCTCGAGTTCCTTCACATCGGCTCTCATCATAGTCATCTCCATCTCCTTATAGAACTCTTCAATTGTCTTTGTGCCTTGCTTCAAGTTTTGTAGCTTGTCGAAGAGGTCTTGGCGATAGTGCTCGGGGACAAATCTTGCATACATCACATTCTTCATCTCGGTCCAAGTGGTGACCGGTGGTTCTTCTTTGATGGAGGGGTTAACCTCTTGGGTGCCCGATATTCACGGATCTCGTGGTCAAATCGATGGGAAAGCGAGGGGAAAGGGAGAAGGTAGCGGAAGCGAACACACACCTCGCGAAGAACACGATGAACACACGCAAAACTCACACGATACAAGGCCGATTGCTCCCGAACGGCGGCCACCAGTCCGTTAGAATCCTCGCAAGGAAAGATCGGTCAACGTGCTCCCTCAAATCCACATCGGAGAGGGAAGAACACCTTGAGGAGGGTCTTGACGACTTGGGGGCGAGAAACCGAGAACCCAAGGCCTTGTTCAATGATGGATGCGTGATGCAAAGTCCAATCGAGGTTGGTGACGATAGTCGGTCCCCTTGGTAAAGGGGATGAGGCAAAACTAGAGATTCCACAATGGGGGTTGTCTTTAGTCTATCATCTATGCCTAAGGGATACATGAGGGGTGGGGGCTCTATTTATAGGCCAACCACTAAACAAGGGTAGTTTGGGGATAAACTAGGCGAATAGGTAAGTAAGGGGATACATGGGTGGCCCAACTAGTGCTGGCATCGCCATGAGCGTAGTACCTGGGACTTGGGACCGTAGTACCGCTTGTCCCAGAGTACCGCCTGGGACCGTAGTACCGCTTGAGGTCCCGAGCGTCACCGAGCCGTCAGAAGGAAGCGGTAGTAACGGGTGATCACTGACCGTAGTACTGGGTCCAGATCCGTAGTACCGCCAAGACAGAGTATTTGGCTTCACATGCTGCCTGTTGGTGGCGGTAGTATCACTGGCGGTAGTATGGCCGCTGTGTCCGTAGTACTGCCATGCAGAGCATGTGGCACTGTCTTCTTCCGCCTCTTCCAAGCCTCCGCCTTGTCGGGCTTGATGTTCCGGCTTCCTCCCTTGCCTGCATTTGTCAATGTGAACCTATCATGCATATGTGACGGAGTATGAAGTAGCATGCCATTCAATAGGGAAGGAAGGGGGCTCGCATAGAGGAACGGATTCACCTTTGGAGTCCATGACGACTTGGTGTAAGTTGGAGACCAAGATGTGGCAACGACCGTAGTTCGGGCTACATCAGCTCCCCCCCCTTCAAAAAGAGTCGTCCTCCACTCTACATGCTCATCACCAAGTAGAAGTGGTCGAGAGACCTTCTTGATCCTGGGGTTCACCATATAGTCGTCCTCGGGAAGATTGTCTTGACAACACTTCAATGTTCCTTCACCTTCCTTGAATCCTCCAAAGCTCACAACAAAAGCGAAGCAACACTCAAAGCGGAGCCAATTCACGAAGATTATAGCATGAGTCCTCAAGTAGAAGGAAGTCACCTTAGCTTGTAGAGATAGCTCGATGAAGGGTGGCCATAGGTAACTCTCTTCGATTCTTCTTGTCAACATATGGTCCATAGAGGTTGACGTGTATGCATTTGTACCTTCATACAATAAAGACCAAGCAACATATGTTTTGTGTGATAGAGGAGCATGTCATTTGTGGCATGTCCATTCTTGTTCACAACACAATTAGCACAACTCAAGTATAGCAAACGGGATGCATATGCAAGGTCAGTGTGCATGGAAATCGTTTGAACATCATCCAAATGTGGGAACTCAAAAACTCCATATAACATCTTATTGTGGCACTCAAAGCAATCGAATAGAAATTTTATCAACATCTTTGATGCAAAGCTTGGAGAATTTGGCAAAAACATAAAAGGAAGAATGTCCAAAACAACATCATTATGTGTGCCAACCAACCATTGGAAAGAGAAATTGTTCGACATGTTGGATGTCACACACAAATCATTGATAGCCAATATCATGGGAATATGAGTATCCCAAGCGGAAGCAAAAACAATATATTTGCAAACAAACCAAATGAAAGAGCAAGTGGTCCTTATGTTTGTTGCAACAACAAGACGAGATTCTTGGACGCTCTCATGACAATACATGTTCTTAAAGGAATTGTGGTTGCACCCAAAACATCAGAAAGAGAAAATGTTCAATATTTTTGTTGCAACACACAAAACATCATTATCTAGATGCGAAGAAACATGAATGTCACAAGGGGAGATAATACCATTAACATGCTTGCAATCAAACCAATTGAAAGAGCAATTTGCCAACATGAAAGATGCAAAGCATGCAAAAGGTATCAGAGCTGGGTTCGATCTTGAACTCACTCGTGGGATGCTCTCTAGAGCTCTTTTTGTCAACTCGTGCTCAACCGAGGTTGACATTCTCATGCGGGTACCTACACACATCACATGTAAAAGGAAGAACGTGTGTGCATGGTAGAGATACACATCATCCATCATGACGTATCTCTTTTTGTGCACATCACCATTAATGTCATTTAAGTATGAAATAGATGCATGGTGAGTATGCAAGTGGGGAACATGCTTATCATGGCCATCATCAAAGTCTCCAAAAATTGAGAAAGCTATGGGGGCCATCTCATTAGAATGCATATGATCAATATTGTTGCAAGCAAAACAAGTGAAATAGCAAGCATTCATCTTATCGCAAGCAACGGGAGAAATTGAATGACTAGCATGACAAGGCAAGTCCAAAGCAATTGGAGGATACACACAAGATGCATAGCCTGGCATGTTTATGGCAATGAGTTCGCAATCAAACAATTCCACATGATCAATATTATGCAAAGGCAAAGCATCACATGGGAATATGAGTGAAGCATATGTAATGTCACAAGTATCATCCAAAACATGCATATCCTCACAATTCATCATGTCCACTAGTGGGATCATGGCATCATCAACACCCTTATTGTTACCTTGGTCATACCTCTCATATGAAGTGGGTGTTCTGGAAGTAGTGGCCTCCTTGTGGACGACTTCGTTTTCTTGATTTAGCCATGGCGTAGCATCATCTTCGTGCACCATGTACATCTTCTCCAATTGAGGCATCATTGCTTCATGACTTGGCGCTTCTTCATCCATGGAACCTAGCACAACACAAGAGAACACACTAGAGGTAGAGGGTAAGTTGTTAGAAATCGAAATGGTCTCACTTGACCTATCAACTACCACTCTCAACTCACTAGGAGTATCGCTCATGCCCTCCAATTGGAAGCACTCAATCTCACATAAGGTGGAGTCACTCGTCTCACTCTTGTTCTCACTCAAGTGGGCTAAGTGGCTCTCATACTCACATGGGATTGGTACCACATCATCACTCAAGCATATGGGGGTAGGCTCGGTTTCCTCAACTCCAAGCGCCTCCTTTGGTGAAGGGAAAATCCCATGCTCACCATTCTTGACCTTGTCGCCTTCAAGGTTGGATGCCATAAGATGGGCATCATTGCTCTCCTCCATGGTCGAAGGGAAAATCCCATGCTCGACCGTCTTGTGGCCATCTTGTAGTAGTGGTGGAGGTAGGCTGATGCAGCCCGTCCTCCGACCGATACTACATCTACTCCCACGAGCTACCCAAATGGACCCATGACTCGTGCCCGAGCCAAGCTCCTTCAAACTAAGGTGAACTCGCTCCTCTCCTTGTGTGACTTCGACACCCCCTTGGATGGCTTGCTACTTCACACGCAAACTCATGCATCATCAGCACGAAGAAGCCACCGGTGTTGCCAGACGACAGATTACGGCTGGCCCAAGCGGACCTACCGCCTCCTCCTACCGCCACAGAAGCACCGCCCCATGCCCCAGACGCAGCGGTACTACCGTCTCAGAATCAGATTACCGTGGCAGTACTACCGCCTCCTACCGCCATCGACGCCCGACGGAAGCTCCAGCCCTCAAGCGGTACTACTGGCTCGAGCGGTACTACCGGTTACCACTGTACTACCGTTACGGACGAGACGACCGGTCCCGCCGGACTCGATCACCTAAGTTCGGCCCGTGCCTTGTAACCCAACCTATCATTTATCTCTCCATTCGAAATTACCCCTGCTTGTGGCTGGACTATATATAGCCCCCACCTCTATTGTAAACGTTCAGACTTGGATAATAATAGATATTAAGGAAACCCCTTTGAGGACTTATATCTATTGGTCTCATGCTCCTACCAAGGAGCACCGGATTATCCACCCCCCTCTTGGATCTTGCCTAGTGCGTTCAAGTTGTACAAGGCCTTGGGTTCTGGTTTCCGCCCAAGTCGTCAAGGTCTCACCAAGCACCTCATCCCCGTTGTTGGCGTGGAGAGCGAGCACCAACACCGATCCTAGGGATTATGTTGGACCGGTTGCCACCGCGTGAGGAGAAGGCGTGTATCGTGTTTTGGGTGTGCGTGTGTTCGTGGTTTTCATCGCCTTCCCGATTTCATACCCGACCACCTCTTCCCTCGCTCGTGGAATTGTGAAAGATCGGGCCAACCCCGGTTACCCCATAAAATATTGGTATCAAGAGCACGGTTGATCACGAATTTCCTCCAATTTTTCTTTTCTCCACCTTAAAACAAAAATCCTACCAAAAGAGCCCAATTTGCCTTGGATCGATCTCGATTTGGTGAGTTTTTCGGTTTTGGTCCATAGATCTGTTGCTTTGGGAGTCGATCTATAGCCCTCTTGTTTCTAGCTCAGCCTTTCTACGCTTTTTTCCACGAATTTGAGGTTTTTGGCAAGTTCACCTCGTTCCAGTTCGTGCTGTGCATCGCTGCCGGTACTACCGCTAGTTACCGCAGACTACCGTAGTACAGATTACTGGCTCACCGTACTACCGCTTGTTACTACCGGTATTACCGCCGCCAACGCTGTGCTCCTGCCCTTTGACGCCTCGCTGTCACGACCTTTTCCACCTCGCTTGTTCGTGTTTCGCGTGTTTGTCGCCATTTTCACAACAGCTTCCGCATCAACGTCATCCCGCGCTCAACGACACCGCGACACTCGAACATTTTCCCCCACCAACGGTCGCAAGTCGTCAACAATACCAAAGGTATAACTTGCACCACCTTGACAGCCCATATCTTCCTTTGTGTGTATCTATCCTATGAGAGCAACTCATTTTGTGTTTGTCTAAGCATTGTGCACTTGCCTTCGGAAAGTGAGAGTTTGACGCCAAATACAAAAGCCACCATAGTAGCATAGCAAGGGAGAAAAAGGAAAAAAAAAAGAGAAAAAAAGATACATAGTCCCCCAATACAAAGAGAATACCAAGCTTGTCAGCCAAGAAAGAGAGAAGAAAGAGCGCTCCGCGGCAAGTGCACAAATCTATTGCTTACCCTCTTTTGGCAAACGAGTTGTGGTCTCTCCTTGTGTTGGCACGACAGCCGAGCGTAGTCTTCGTTAGGACCTTTTGTGCTCATTTTCATAGTCGTGCTAACCCCGTTTTCTCCACGTGTGTGTTTTCCGTGTTTTTGGTAGATCGTATCCTTTTTGCTTTTGATCTTTAGTTCTTTACCACGTAGGACAATAACCTTTTGCTTGGATCGTTTCGTTTGGTTTTCCACAACCCTTACCTTCCACCAAAAGCCTTTGAGAGTTTCTTGCCATTTCACTTTGCACGCTTTTCGCTCATTTGTGTGGCAATTGGTTTGATATAATCTCCAAGGTGAGGTAACAGGCTAACTCTCCACACCCTTTCTCTCCATATACAACCATTGTTGGCTTTGTCACATGTTGCTCGGAAGGCCGTGGCAATATGACAAGTGTGCTTTGCATAATGGTCACTCAAACACCTACACTTTCAAATGGCTTGATAAAACTTGTGTTGCAACCAATGACTCCTAGCCAAATAATTGCGGACAATGCAAAGGCTTTAGCGAGGGCTAACACGCAAAAAACACCTTGTGAGAAGAGTGGTGAGCGAGAGAACCACACCATAGTGAGTGAGAGCTACAAGCCAAACTCGAGCGGAAAAACTAAGAGTGTTCTTCTTGCCACCAAAAGTGAGATGAGAGAAGTGAGGAACAACCCATCCATCTTGCACCACGCCCTCGTATGCAAGGGACTAGCAAGGAACTAATGACTTGACAAATATTCCTCCTTCTTTGATGGCTGTTTTGGCAGAATTCCAAGATGTATTTCCCAAAGAGCTTCCTCATGGCCTTCCTCCTCTTCGTGGAATCGAGCACGTGATCGACCTCATACCCGCCAGACTACCAAATCACCATGCGTATCGCACAAACCCGGAAGAGACAAAGGAGATCGAAAGGCCAAATCAACCAACTCGTCTCCAAAGGTTTGATCCAAGTAAGAACTAGCCCAAGCGCGGTTCCCGTGATCCTAGTCCCGAAAACGGATGATACGTTGAGGTTATGCATGGACTGCCGTCCAATCAATGCTATCACCGTGCGTTATCGACATCCTATACCGCGTCTTGATGACATGCTTGATGAGTTATGTGGAGCCACTATATTTTCGAAAATTGATCTCCGTAGTGGCTACCATCAAATTCGCATGGCTGAAGGTGATGAGTGGAAATCGCCTTCAAGACCAAGCTTGGTCTATATGAATGGTTGGTTATGCCTTTTGGCTTATCCAATGCCCCATCTACCTTCATGCGCCTCATGAACCATATTTTGCGGTCACTCATTGGAAAGAGTGTAGTTGTTTACTTTGATGACATTCTTGTCTATAGCAAGTCACTAGAGGAGCATGTTACTCATATTAAGGAGGTCTTACAAATCCTTCGTCATGAAAAGCTTTATGCTAACCTCACCAAGTGCACTTTTGCAAGAGACAAGCTGATTTTCCTTGGTTTTGTCGTGTCTTCTAATGGCATTGAAGTTGATGTATCAAAAGTCAAGGACATACGAGATTGGCCCACCCCTACAAATGTCAGTGAACTTCGTAGTTTTCATGGGTTGGCTGGCTTTTACCGTCGCTTTGTGAAAGATTTTTCCACAATTGCTTGCCCCCTCAACGAATTGACCAAGAAGAATGTCACGTTCGTTTGGGGAAAAGCACAACAAAAGGCTTTTGATGAGCTCAAAAGGAGGCTCACCGAAGCACCACTTCTTGCATTGCCGGATTTCACAAAAACCTTTGAGATTGAATGTGACGCTAGTGGTATTGGCATTGGTGGCGTCCTTATGAAAAATGGGCGTCCTATTGCTTACCATAGTGAGAAACTTGATGGCGCATGCCTCAATTATCCCATTTATGACAAAGAACTTTTTGCCTTGGTTCGTGTTCTTCAAGTGTGGCAACACTATCTTTGGCCCAAAGAATTTATAATCCATTCCGACCATGAGTCGTTGAAGTACCTTAAGGGCCAAGCCAACTTGAGTAAAAGGCACGCAAAGTGGGTTGAGTTTATGGAGTCTTTTCCTTACATTGTAAAATACAAGAAGGGCAAAGAAAATGTGGTGGCGGACGCCTTGTCTCGCAAAACCACAAACCTTCTTACACGACTCGAAGTCAATGTTTTGGGTCTTGAGGACATCAAATCTTTGTACGCGTCCGATTCTTTCTTTGGACCAATATTTGCACAATGTTCTATAGACAAAGGGATTGACGATTTCTATTTGCACAAGGGTTTTCTTTTCAAACAAAACAAGCTTTGCATTCCGAAATCCTCTCTCCAACTTTTGCTTCTTCAAGAGTCCCATGGTGGAGGCCTTATGGGTCACTTTGGCCGTGACAAGACATATGACATGCTCTCCACTCACTACTTTTGGCCAAAGATGAAGCGCGACGTGGAGCGCCACGTTCAACGATGCACTACATGTATCCAAGCTAAGTCTAAGTCCAACCCCTTTAGTCTTTATATGCCATTGCCTATTCCTCATGCACCTTGGTCGGACATTAGCATGGACTTTGTATTAGGCTTGCCTAGATCTAAACATGGTCACGATTCCATATTTGTAGTCGTGGATCGCTTTTCAAAAATGGCACATTTCATTCTGTGCCATAAGACCGATGATGCTTCACATGTCGCAAATTTGTTTTTCAGGGAAATAATTCGGCTACACGGCGTGCCACGAACAATCGTCTCCGACCGTGACGTAAAATTCATGAGCTACTCGAAGACCCTCATGGCCAAGCTCGGCATCAAGCTCCTATTCTCGTCCTCGCATCCTCAAACCGATGGACAAACCGAGGTAATCAAGTCTTGGCACACTTCTCCGTGTTGATAAAGAAGAACCTTAAAGACCGGAGGAATGCATTCCACACGCCGAGTTCGCCTACAACCGCGCCAAGCACTCCACCACCATGAGGAGCCCGTTCATGATCGTCTATGGATTCGAGCCTCTCACCGCGCTCGATATCCTTCCACTTCCACTTCATGAACGTGCCAATATGGACGTTGTCAAGCGTGCCCAAGCAATGATGAAACTCCATGAAGACACACGAGCTACTATCGAGCAACAAGTCCTTCGCCAAGCATCAAGGCTAAACAAGACCAAGAAAGAGATGATCTTTGATGAGGGCGACCTTGTATGGATAAACTTGAGTAAAGACCGCTTCCCCAAGGAACGCGACTCCAAGCTAAAGCCACGAGGCGACGGACCATTCAAGGTGCTAAAAAGGATAAACAACAACGCCTATGTGATCGATATACCAACATCGAAGTATCTTGTGAGCTCGACATTCAATGTCAAGGACCTCTCACCCTACCATGGCGAAGAGGAAGTTGTGGATGTTGAAGAGTCGAGGACTCTCTTTCCCAAGGGGGAGCTGATGCAGCCCGGCCCTCACCGCTACTACATCTACTCCCATGAGCTACCCAATGGACCCATGACTCGTGGTGCCCGAGCCAAGCTCCTTCAAACTAAGGTGAACTCGCTCCTCTCCTTGTGTGACTTGACACCCCCTTGATGGCTTGCTACTTCACACGCAAACTCAGGCATCATCAGTGCAGAAGAAGCCACCCGCCGCCAGACGCAGTACTACCGGTTGGGACGACCGGTACTACCGCTCCAAGCGACCTACCTCCTCCTACCGCTCTCCACAGAAGCACCGCATGCCCAGACGCAAGCGGTACTATCAGTCCCAGAATCGGTGGCTCAGATTACCGCCTCCTACCGCCATCGACGCCCGACGGAAGCTCCAGGCCCTCAAGCGGTACTACTGCTCGGAGCAGATTACCGGTTACCACCGGTATTTACCGGACCGACGACCGGGTCCCGCCTCGACCTCGATCACCTAAGTTCGGCCACGTGCCTTGTAACCCAACCTATCATTTATCTCTCCATTCAAATTACCCTGCTTTGTGGCTGGACTATATATAGCCCCCACCCTCTATTGTAAACGTTTAGACTTGGATAATAATAGATATTAAGGAAACCCCTTTGAGGACTTATATCTATTGGTCTCATGCTCCTACCAAGGAGCACCGGATTATCCACCCCCCTCTTGGATCTTGCCTAGTGCGTTCAAGTTGTACAAGGCCTTGGGTTCTCGGTTTCTCGCCCCCAAGTCGTCAAGGTCTCACCAAGCACCTCATCCCCCGTTGTTGGCGTGGAGAGCGAGCTTCGCCCAACACCGATCCTAGGGATTATGTTGGACCGGTTGCCACCGGCGTGAGGAGAAGGCGTGTATCGTGTTTTGGGTGTGCGTGTGTTCGTGGTTTTCATCGCCTTCCCCGATTTCATACCCGACCACCTCTCTTCCCCTCGTTCCTCGTGGAATTCGTGAAAGATCGGGCCAACCCCCGGGTTACCCCATAACATAGGCTCATGCTATCCAACTTGGCGAAGTAGAGGTCTTCATTTTCCTCGTTCATGAGGTCTTCGAATGCAAACGTAGTCGTTGAAGCTTGATGGCGTGGACGAAGGCTTGCTCTTGGTGCCATTTTGGTGGTGGCACTAGTAGTTGAAGGTTCCTTGTGACGGCGTCGACGGAGGTCATTGGCTTGCCTTGCCGATGGTTGATGTAGGTGGCGCACTTGGTCATCCATATGACGCTCACGACGATGGCCCTTGACCTTGGCACTCTTCCTTGTAAGTTTTTCTAATGAGCGCAAAGCATCATTAGTCTTGGCGACCATCCTCATGTTTTTGTCGAAGTCCTTGTCCATGTCCTTCTTGAAGTTGTTGAGGTCGCTCTCGAACTTGTCCATTTCATGGTGGACCTTGGACTTCGGCGAGGGCTCCGCCTTGGCCGGGTGCCACTTGAGGAGCTTGTCGTTGTCGTTTGAAGTCGCCCATGCTTGGGGAGTTGTTGTTGTAGCACTCCATGTCACCCAAGCATGTGGAGCCATTGTTGGTGTAGTGCTCCATCATGTTATCCATGCTTGTGGAGACATAGGCATGGTGGCTCATCATGGATTCTTCATGGAAATCATCCTCGGTCCCGGAGTCCCTAGACATGCTTCACAAGACCAAGCGGTGTATATGGAAGTGGTAGTGGGAGTTAGGGATACATCGTCAAACCTTACTTTACCTTGGAAGATCGTATCGTGCAAGTGGCCACACTTGAGAGCAATAAACCAAGCAAAGTTAAGTCCACGCGGAACACCAAAACCAACTACTAACCAAAAAACACACACACAAGGCCTATGGTGGATAGGTATGGAAAGTGGCATGTCAAGAACCAATCCGAAATCAAGATGTTGTATTGGCAAGTAAAGAACCACAAAGATCACAAAGCAAACAAGTCGATCCACAAGATAGGAAATATAAATAAGGAAACACACACGGTGGGATAAATGGGACTTGTGTGACGAAGAAAGTGAGCTAAGAACCAAATGATTACCTAGCGACGACTATAAGCTCGTGTCACACAAGTACAAGGAGAGACGCTAGTTCGATTGCACAAAATTGGTGGGCTACAAGATATGCACAAAAAGTACCACCTATATGATGTTCCTCGAGCTTGCGCTTCCTATTCTATGAGGCACATGTGTAATTCTTTCTTTTTCTCTTTTCCTTTTTTCTATTTTTTTTCTTTTTGTATCACTCTTTTTTTTTCTTGTTTTTTTTTCACTTGCCTCTTCCTTGTGCCAACAACTATACAAGATAACTATATGAGATAGCGCTCGCAAATGTTTGCTCGGAATTCTACAAGGTATCAACTGTGCATAGCCCAAGCAATCATAAGAGGAACTAGTCTCAATAGGTGTTTGTTGCTCGCAAAGATAGTGGGGTTCACAAAGGAATGCAAGTGGGGAGAAGTCGCGGAATGTTTATACCTTTCGTCGACGATCTTCACCCTTTATTGTTGGATTCCGCCTTGCTCACGGAATTTGGATGGAGTAGATAGCATGAACCACGTGGATGATGATGTAAAGCTCCTTCTCCTCTTCGAAACGAGCTAAAGAACACCAAAATCCGAGTTCGTATGCAAAAGTTATGCCCAAAACGGTGAGAGGCTGAAATCTGGAACTTGCTGTTTTCTCTCTGTCTTGGACGGTAGTACCGGATTTTGGTACCGGTAGTCAGTAGATTTGGAGCGGTAGTACCGCTCGACAGAAAACCAGATCCGACGCGATTTCATGAGTTAGCGATTTGGGCGGAAAGTCTTCAAGAAAACACCAAATCGACGGGAAATCAAGGAATTAGGCTAAGGGAATACAAAGGAAGGTAGATCAACAAGTTTAGCAAGTAATCCACGGATCAAAACCTACCAAAACGCACTCAAATCACAGATCGATCCAAAACACGAATTGGGGCTATTTTTGGTGAAATTTTCGAATTTATGGGGAAAAGATCAAATCGATGAGAAATCCGTGGCAACCAAAAGCTGCTGATACCAGATGATGGAGGGGTTAACCTCTTGGGTGCCCGATCTTCACGGATCTCGTGGTCAAATCGATGGGAAAGCGAGGGGAAAGGGAGAAGGTAGCGGAAGCGAACACACACCTCGCGAAGAACACGATGAACACACGCAAAACTCACACGATACAAGGTCGATTGCTCCCGAACGGCGGCCACCGGTCCGATAGAATCCTCGCAAGGAAAGATCGGTCAACGTGCTCCCTCAAATCCACATCGGAGAGGGAAGAACACCTTGAGGAGGGTCTTGACGACTTGGGGGCGAGAAACCGAGAACCCAAGGCCTTGTTCAACGATGGATGCGTGATGCAAAGTCCAATCGAGGTTGGTGACGATAGTCGGTCCCCTTGGTAAAGGGGATGAGGCAAAACTAGAGATTCCACAATGGGGGTTGTCTTTAGTCTATCATCTATGCCTAAGGGATACATGAGGGGTGGGGGCTCTATTTATAGGCCAACCACTAAACAAGGGTAGTTTGGGGATAAACTAGGCGAATAGGTAAGTAAGGGGGATACATGGGCTGTGGCCCAACTAGTGCGCGCAGGCACTGCCATGAGCGGTAGTACCGGACTTGGGACCGGTAGTACCGCTTGGTCCGGTAGTACCGCTCTGGGACCGGTAGTACCGCTTGAGGTCCTGGAGCGTCAGCTGGAGCCATCTGTAGCGAGCGGTAGTAAGGGGCGGTAGTACCGCTGACCGGTAGTACCGGGTCCAGATCCGGTAGTACCGCCGGAGACAGAGAGTATTTGGCTTCATTGGCTGCATTGGTGGCGGTAGCAGGGCGAGGTCTGCTGGCGGTAATCTGCCAGTCCGTAGTAATCTGGCGACAGAGAGCATGTGGCATCTTCTTCCGCCTCCTCTTCCAAGCCTCCGTCTTGTCGGGCTTGATGTTCAAGCCTCCCTTGCCTCCGTACTTGTCAATGTGAACCTATCATGCATATGTGACGGAGTATGAAGTAGCATGCCATTCAATAGGGAAGGAAGGGGGCTTGCATAGAGGAACGGATTCACCTTTGGAGTCCATGACGACTTGGTGTAAGTTGGAGACCAAGATGTGGCAACGACCGTAGGTCGGGCTACATCATTCTTGCTTCTCACGATTGCTTTGGTAATCTTCCCACCAAACATTGGTGTAGTCCTCAAACTCAAGACATGCCATTGCCACTTTCTTCTGTTCGGAAAAGTTGTGGACTCGGAAGATCTTGTCGACTTTGAGCTCCCATTCAAGGTATGCATCGGCATTCTCTTCTCCTTTGAACTTGGGCATAACGAACTTGATCTTCCCAAACTTTCCATCATCACGCTCATGGTGGTTGTTGCGACGTTCTTGGTGCATACTTGCGTCACTTGGAGGGCATGGAGGCGGAGGAGGAGGCTCTTGATTGCCTTGAGGTTGTTGTGGTGGATGAGCTTGATGATGCTCGAAGTCTCTCCTTCGCCGTTGGTCGGCATCATTGACATCCATTGCTTGACGGTGTCGGTGGTGGTGTTGTGCATGCCGGTTATTGCGTCGAGCTTGGCGTGCATCCTCATCATCATCACTTGTGTCCCATACCGGTTCTTGATTTTGTTGACGTTGCTCGTGGTGGTTATGAGGAGGATGACGATGCCTATCATTGTGGTTAGCTTCATCTTGGCGTTCTCGAGGTTGGTGCACGTCGATGATTGCTTGGTGTGGTGGTGGACCATGCTCTTGTCGTTGTTGTTGAGGTTGGGGAGCATTTGGGTCCACCGCTTGAGGGCGACGATGACGAGCTTGTGGGTCCCCATTATGGTGGTGGGGTTCTCCGCGGCGGGAGTGTGACCTTGAAGACTCGCCATGTCGACTTGAGGAGTGCGTGCGGGAGGAACTTTGACGAGCTTGAGCGATAACCGTGTCGGTTGCCAAGGTTGGCAATAGCTTGGTGAAGAGCTTGGAATTGAGCAGGGTGCTCCTCTTGACGTTGCCGCTCACGGTACTCAAATGCTCGAAAAGTATCATCAAGATGGTGCTCAAGTCGCTCAAATTGATTGTTGAATTCTTGGCGTTGCGCCCATAAGTTGTGGCGCGTGGCAAAGCCATCTTGGTTGTTGAAATTGCTATCTCCACTAGCTTCACTTGCCCTAGACATGGTGCACAAACACACTTGATAGATATGGTGAGATTGGTGGAATGGTAATTGCTACCTTGCCTCACCGGAGTCAACGATTGGAAGTTGTTGCCGAGAGCAAAGCGAATAGTGGGTACACAAGACACACACACACACAAAGGCCTATGGTGGTAGGTTAGAAAGGTGGATAGCAAATGGAACAACCAAAAGAAAAGGATATTGTCAAAAGTGGGTACAATCCAACAAAAACAAAGTCAAAGGAAAAGGTCAAAAAGGGTGACGAGAACCTACGACTATACACACACGGTGGAGATAATGTGGCTAGCACGACTATGAAAAATGAGCAACGAACAAAATTGGACCTAACGAAGACTAATGCTCGGTGCCGTGCCAACGCTAGGAGAGACCGTAGCCTGTTCGCACAAGGTTGAGAAGCAATGGATTTGTATGCTTGCCTTGCTCTTGCTCGCACTCTTGCTTAGAAGCTTTGGACTCTCTTTAGCTATTGGTATCTTTATTTGTTTCTTGTTATGGGGTAACCCTGGGGTTGGCCCGATCTTTCACTAATTCCACGAGAAACGAGGGGAAAGAGGTGGTCGGAGGATGAAATCGAGGAGAGCGATGAAAACCACGAACACACACACACACCAAAACACGATACACGCATACTCCTCACGCTGGTGGCAACCGGTCCAACATAATCCCTAGGATCGGTGTTGGGCGAAGCTCGCTCTCCACGCCAACAACGGGGGATGAGGTGGTTGGTGAGATCTTGACGACTTGGGGGCGAGAAACCGAGAACCCAAGGCCTTGTACAACTTGAACGCACTAGGCAAGATCCAAGAGGGGGTGGATAATCCGGTGCTCCTTGGTAGGAGCATGAGACCAATAGATATAAGTCCTCAAAGGGTTTCCTTAATATCTATTATTATCCAAGTCTAGGGTTTACAATGGAGGGTGGGGGCTATATATAGTCCAGCCACAAAACAGGGGTAGTTTCGGAACGGAAAGGTAAATTATAGGTAGGGTTACAAGGCACAGGGCCGAACTTAGGCGTTCAGGATTAGTCAGGACCGGTAGAACCGGTCTGTCAACCGGTAGTACCGGTGGTAACTGGTAGTACCGCTTCGGGAGCGGTAGTACCGCTTGAGTTATGTGGACATCCCTACTATTGATACAACCATTGTACCTACAGCAACACACATACAAGGACCCATCACAAGATCTCGTGCCAAACAACTTAACTATCAGGTACTTTCGTTTCTTGGAACTATTCCTCACATACATGAGAATATGATGCTGCCTAAATCAGATATATTTCTTACTCTTAGGAATGATGGACCAAGCATGGATGAGAGGGACAAGCATTGGAGCATGGCCATGCATGGAGATGGCAGCAAGCATGTGATGATCCAAGAGAAGGCCACAGATGAAGATTTCAGAACTTTGAGGCCACCATAATGAAGAAAGAAGGCTTGGACGAAATATTCAAGATCAATACGTTTTAATTCGTCCATAGCTTAATATGGTGTCATGACACCTTTTATTTTGGGCCAGGCCCATGTAATTTTCGCAGGATTTTAATTATCCACTTTTTAGAGTCCAGATTTGAGGGAAAAGGACTTTTAGGGTTGGATTCGCCACCACTTCCATGGCTGGCGAAACCCCACCTTTTCGCCTTAAATACGCCCCATAGCCGAACCTCTAGACTCGGATTTTGTTTAGACACTAAGTTAGCCATAGTCGCAACTTCGCCAAGGCTCGGCGTCGAGAGGCCTCTTGTACTGCACCTATTCAGATCCCACCTCTTCAATAAAGCTTTCCTCTTAATCCGCAATATCTTGATTGCAATATTGGTTCTTACTTGTTCTCGATTTCGTGTAGGAATTAAGACCCTCATTGGTCAGCCGATCGTGTTCACGCAGGATCGGTAACCTCCGTGAGATTGGCCTAGCGATTGCATTGGCGCTCGTGCTCGCACGTAGTCGGATCGTCAAGCCGAACTCCACCAAATCGAATATCGCCATCTCATCGAAAGATCGGACACCTTTGCCCTATCAAGTGGTATCGATTTCAGTTGCTCGGTGAGATTTTACTGTTGTGAGATTAGATCTGCTTTTACCTATAACCCACGAAAAAGCCAAAACACAGTTATAGTTTAGATCCATCCCATAACCAATCTACGCATTATCTTTACAGCTTTTGCATTATTGAATTTGTGTCTACATCGTCGCGTCGAGTTTCTGGTCTTAGTGTCTCGTCCCTGAGAGTTTCGAGTTCTGATCGTAATAGTCACCGCCACACTCGCCGATCACCGCCACCATATTCCGCCATATACCCACCACCATAAACCCTAATACTCCGCCACCGCCTTCCTACATGACACGATCCGGTCGGTTTTCTGCCACAGACGAGTCCGAGTAGAGTTACTGTTTCCTAGTTATTTCTTTTGACTTTCCATCTTTGTTGTTTCCGTGTTCAGCTAAAGTCCGTGTCGCGCTAAGAGTCCGGTCGTAAGTCCAGAAGGATAGCAAAAAAAAAATCATCCGAAAAAAGTCTGGAACCGCCTCCGAAAAAAATTTCTGGCTATACTAGTTTTCGGCTTTGGGGATCACTTTTCTCCATCGGCCGTTATAGCGATATTTTTTTGGCGCCTGCGCGCTTTCCGGAGCAAAATAAAAAATTTCAAAATTTTTTTTTGGGGCTAACCTCTTTTTAGACCCCGTAGATCAGTTCTAGACACTCGCCATCATAGTGATTTTCTGCCTCTCGGTTCGCTTTTCAGGGTGCCATATCATCATACAGTGCTTGTTGTGTCGCATTGTGACATCGTTGGTGCTCTAGGCTCACGTCTCTAGTACGGTCTAGCCTAGGACCAGCACAGAACCGTCGTTGAGCATTCTTTCAACTTTTGCATTGCTGTTTTGATAATTGCTAACCCCCCTTGCTAAGCCTTCACAGAGCTCCACAGATATTCTCCACGTGCGGTGTCTCGACTCCTGGTAATCGCTTGGTTCAATCTCTGGACCCACTGATCCTCGCAGTTGCACATCGCCTTTTCCTGCTGTTTGGTAAGAACTTGTAAGAGCTTTGTATATTGCTTGACGGATTACGCGTGACTTCCACCATATTCCTGTAGTATATACCTGTGCTTCTTAAGGACTAACCATGACAGATACTTCATGAACCCCGCCACCATGACGAAGAACTACATGCCCACTTCTCGCGCTCTTGGTGGGTCGGCGAAGACGTGGATACGCGCCTAGGGAGTTTGACACCAAACTCACCAACGCGTGACAAGATCAATGGACTCGAAATCCTTCAACGCCAAGCAGCGTTCGGTTCAAGGAGCTTTTGAACCGATTGCCCGCACCGGCACCCACACATGGCGCGCGGCGCATTCCGATCACAGGTCGGACTGCTGGTTCGGCTCCCGCTTCCGGACCATTGCGGTGGCGCTCCCCGGAGACTTCCGCCCATGCTGCTGCAACATTGGGGACAGACGACGGGTACTACTACGACACCGATGACGACGATCTGTTTGACGAGGAGGTTGAACAACCTCCACAGGTACCTGCTGGTCGTCCCCGACATTACTACCGCAACGCTCGACCATCGGTACGTGATGATGATCATGTTGCAAAGCTTAAATTAAATATTCCATCTTTTGAGGGTAAATATAATCCTGATGCATATCTTACATGGGAGATGGAAGTAGAACAACGTTTTGCATGCTTAAAATATCCTTAGAATATGCGTGTTAGTGCTGCTACATGTGAATTTACTAAATTTGCTTCCCTTTGGTGGTCTGAGTATTGTCGTTTAAATCCTACAACTATTCCTAGTACTTGGACTGCTTTAAAAACTGCTATGCGTGTTCGTTTTGTACCTCCTACTTATCAACGTGATTTACTAAAGAATCTGACACGTTTAGAGCAAGGGAAAATTCTGTAGAAGAGTATTATCAGGAATTGCAAACGGGGATGGTTCGGTGTGGTCTTGTTGAATCTAATGAACAAAGGCTTGCACGTTTCTTTGGTGGAATAAACAAGGACATTCAGCACATCTTAGATTATAAGGAATATAATTCTATCACTCGTTTGTTTCATCTTGCTTGCAAAGCTGAACGTGAAGTGCAGGACCGCCAAACACCATGGAGGAGGACTAATAATTCGCAGTCGCACATCCACTTGGACATCCGACAATCAGCGCCTCTCGTGATTCGCCTCCGACTACTACCACATCCAAGGCCACCACAAGATTTCCAGCTACTCCTCCACCATCATCCAATGCTCACCTTTCGTAGTGCATCTTCTATGGCTTCCACGGGTAAGACAAAGGATATACAATGCCGCAAGTCGGGTTTTGGTCATATTGAGAGAGCATTGCACAACCTGGCGTGTGATGATGGTGCGCGAAGATGGTCAATACGATTCAGCGAGTGACTTTGATGAAGATACACTAGCCCTTATTTCTGCTCGAGATGGAGACAATTCTGATGCTGATGAAGACCCAGAGGTAATGGGACCTGAAGCTGCTGATCAATACAAGAGCTTAATTACACAACGTGTGTTGAGTGTGCAATTGAGCAAATCTGTGCAAGATCAACGCCACAACCTGTTCCAAACACGTGGTGTTGTCAAGGAAAGAGTTATACAGATCATCATCGATGGAGGGAGTTGTAATAATCTGGCCAGTGTTGACATGGTAGAGAAGCTTGCGCTTCCAACAAGACAACGCCCACATTCATATTACATCCAATGGTTTGAGAGTTCTCGCAAGATCAAGGTAACAAGAAGCGATGCGTGCATTTTACTATTGGTACATATTCTGATTTTGTTGATTGTGATGTTGTACCTATGCAAGCTTGTTCTTTGTTACTTGGTAGACCATGGCAATTTGATAGAGACTCTGTTCATAATGGTAAAACTAATCACTATTCTCTTATGCATAATGGAAAGAAAATTGGTCTAAAACCTATGACTCCCGAACAAATTTTAAAAGATGATCTTGCTAGAGCTAGTAGAGCTAAAACTGAGGAGAAAAATAAAAGTGAGAATCAGATTGTTGCTGCAGATTTTATACCACCAAAGAACACTAAATCTGATTCTACACATGCTACTGAAATTCGTTTGAAGAGTCCATGTATGCTTGCAAATAAAATTGATATTGCTGAACTAGATGTAAACAATACTCAATGTTATGCAATTGTCTGCAAAGAGGTTTTGTTTTCATTTGAGGATATGCCTCCTTCTTTGCCACCATGTTGCTAACCTTTTGCAGGAATATGAGGACGTCTTTCCATTTGAGTTGCCACCAGGACTACCTCCTATTAGAGGAATTGAGCATCAAATTGATCTAATTCCTGGTGCCACGTTGCCCAACCGCTACCATATAGAACCAATCCAGAGGAGACAAAGGAGATACAACGCCAAATTCAGGAACTACTCGACAGAGATCATATTCGTGAGTCCCTTAGCCCTTGTGATGTTCCTATTATTTTGGTACCTAAGAAAGATGGTTCTTCGCGCATGTGTACTGATTGTAGATATATCAATAATATTACTATTTGATATCGTCATCCTATTCCACGTTTAGATGACATGCTTGATGAATTGAGTGGCTCTACCATGTTTTCTAAAGTTGATTTGCGTAGTGGTTACCACCAGATTCGTATGAAATTAGGAGATGAATGGAAAACAACATTTAAAACTAAGTTCGGTTTATATGAGTGGTTAGTAATGCCGTTTGGTTTAGCTAATGCACCTAGCACTTTCATGAGATTAATGAACGAAGTTTTACGTGCTTTCATTGGACGTTTTGTGGTAGTCTACTTTGATGATATTCTGATTTATAGCAAATCTTTAGAGGATCATTTGGACCATTTACGTGCTGTTTTCAATGCTTTACGAGATGCACGTTTGTTTGGTAACCTTGAGAAGTGCACCTTTTGCACCAATCGAGTTGCGTTTCTTGGCTATGTTGTTACATCACAGGGTATTGAAGTGGATCCAGCCAAGATTGAAGCTATTGAGAATTGGCCGACGCCAAGACGGTCACACAAGTGAGGAGTTTTCTTGGCCTCGCTGGTTTTTATAGGCGCTTTGTCAAAGACTTTGGATCAATTGCCGCGCCGCTGAATGAGCTTACCAAGAAGGATGTGCCCTTTGTTTGGGGCGATGCACAACAACATGCCTTCGTCATATTAAAAGATAAGCTAACACATGCTCCCTTACTCCAACTTCCTGATTTTACTAAGACTTTTGAGCTTGAATGTGATGCTAGTGGAATTGGTTTGGGAGGGTGTTATTATGATGTGGACATCCCTACTATTGATACAACCATTGTACCTACAGCAACACACATACAAGGACCCATCACAAGATCTCGTGCCAAACAACTTAACTATCAGGTACTTTCGTTTCTTGGAACTATTCCTCACATACATGAGAATATGATGCTGCCTAAATCAGATATATTTCTTACTCTTAGGAATGATGGACCAAGCATGGATGAGAGGGACAAGCATTGGAGCATGGTCATGCATGGAGATGGCAGCAAGCATGTGATGATCCAAGAGAAGGCCACAGATGAATATTTCAGAACTTTGAGGCCACCATAATGAAGAAAGAAGGCTTGGACGAAATATTCAAGATCAATACTTTACGAATTCGTCCATAGCTTAATATGGTGCTGCGACACCTTTATTTTGGGAGATGCCCATGTAATTTTCGCAGGATTTTTATTAGCCACTTTTTAGAGTCCGTATTTGAGGGGAAAAGGACTTTTAGGGTTGGATTCGGCCACCACTTCCATGGCTGGCCGAAACCCCACCTTTTCGCCCTTAAATACGCCCCATAGTCGAACCTCTAGACTCGGATTTTGTTTAGACATTAAGTTAGCCATAGTCGCAACTTCGCCAAGGCTCGAGCGTCGCAGAGGCCTCTTGTACTTCGCACCTATTCAGGATCCCACCTCTTCAATAAAGCTTTCCTCTTAATCCGCAATATCTTGATTGCAATATTGGTTCTTACTTGTTCTCGATTTCAGGTAGGAATTAAGACCCTCGCTGGTCAGGCTGATCGTGTTCACGCAGGATCGGTAACTTCCAGGAGATTGGCCTAGCGATTGCATTGGTGCTCGTGCTCGCACTTGTAGTCGGATCGTCAAGCCCGAACTCCACCAAATCGAATATCGCCATCTCATCGAAAGATCGGACACCTTTGCCCTATCAAGTGGTATCAGATTTCAGGTTGCTCGGTGAGATTTTACTGTTTTTCATAGATTAGATCTGTTTTTACCTATAACCCACGAAAAAGCCAAAAACACAGTTAGAGTTTAGATCCATCCCATAACCAATCTACGCCTCGCATTATCTTTTTAGTTTTTGCATTGTTGAATTTGTGTCTACATCGTCGCGTCGAGTTCTTTGGTCTTAGTGTCTCGTCCCTTAGAGTTTCGAGTTCGATCATACTAGTCACCGCCACACTGCCGATCACCGCCACCATATTCCTCCACCATATTCCGCGCCATATACCCGACCACCATAAACCCTAATACTCGCCACCGCCTTCCTACCGCGACACACATCCGATCGTTTTCTGCCAAGATGCAGTCCGAGTAGAGTTACTGTTTCCTAGTTATTTATTTTGACTTTCCTTCTTTGTTGTTTCCTGTTCGCTAAGAATCCGGTCGTAAGTCCAGAAGGAGAGCAAAAAAAAAAAGTCTGGAACCGCCTCCGAAAAAAATTTCTGGCTATACTATTTTTCGACCCCGGGGATCACTTTTCTCCATCGGCCGTTATTGCAATATTTTTTTGGCGTCAAGGCTTTCGGAGCAAAATAAAAATTTCAAAAAATTTTTGGGGCTAACCTATTTTTAGACCCCGTAGATCAATTCTAGACACTCGCCATCATAGTGATTTTTCACCTCTCGGTTCGCTTTTCAGGGTGCCATATCATCATACAGTGCTTGTTGTGTCGCGTCGTGACATCATTGGTGATCTAGGCTCGCGTCTCTAGTACGGTCTAGCCTAGGACCTGCAAAGTACCGTCGTTGAGCATTCTTTCAACTTTTGCATTGCTGTTTTGATAATTGCTAACCCCCTTTTCTAAGCCTTCCCAGAGCTCCACAGATACTCTCCACGTGCGGTGTTTCGACTCCTGGTTATCGCTTGGTTCAATCTCTGGACCCACTGATCCTCGTGGTTGCACATCGCCTTTTCCTGCTGTTTGGTAAGAACTTGTAAGAGCTTTGTATATTGCTTGACGGATTACGCGTGATTTCCACCATATTTCCGTACTATATACCTGATATGGGGTGGCCCGATCTTCTTAGCAAGCACTTGTCGATGATGATGGTGGATGATGGATAACTAGCATGTAGCTATGAACTCTCCCGCTCGAACCCTGATGCCAATGCAACAGCTCTCGAACCCTATGGGATATTCACAACACCACGCTCTTGCGCACGCAGCCGTCGACCACGAACGGTAGTTTGAAATCTACTAATTCCCAATGGAACAACAGATCACACTCAATTGCAGTAGTATAACTCGATCACAGGGTAATTCCAGAGGTTCTTGATAAGAAACAACTCCAAAATAGTTTTAACGTGGTCTTACCCTAACTATGGGGACGTCCCAGGGCTTATAAGGGCGGTTGGGGCGACCAAAATCGCAAAACAAAACGTGTCCGATACAGTCAGATCCGTCCAGATCTGTTGGTAACTTCCAGGCCGGACTTTCCGCCCTAAGTAGGGGCGGATTATCCGCCGGACTATCCTCACAGGCGGATTATCCGCCTATCTAAACCTCGCGCTGAAGTCCTTAGCGAAATTCACGAGCAGGGCGGATTATCCGCCCTTGTGGGGGCATATTATCCGCCCCTAGGGACGTGTAAGTACTGCTTGGAAAGCTCTGAGTGAGGTTTCCAAAAGTGCTTATTTGCTTGATTTGGAGTTCGATAAGAATCCACGTCGTTTCAATTTCGGGCTTCGCATCCGAACTGAACCTTTCTTCTTGATGATCTTCTCTTGCGCCTTCCTCCCGCTCCTCCCTCGCGCATCCTTGGCGATCATCACGTCGGACTCCTTGCCTTCCTCCCTTTCCTTCCCGCTGGCGTTAGTCCGATGGATATTAAATCTAGTCAAACAATAACACCATGGTTTAGGTAGTATAAAGTTCTTATAAATCAATGTATCCTGTCCAACTAGGAATGAAGTCACCTTGTGATATTTTTCAATAAGGTTCAATATTTCATTCCAGCTGAGACAACTAGAATCTGCATGATCCATGATTGTATCCTCATCACCACGAACACAGAAGGGGAGGGATAGTATTTTTGTTGTTGTGGATATGTTTTCTAAGATGGCACACTTTATTCCTTGTCATAAAACGGATGATGCTGCGCATATTGCTGATTTGTTCTTTCATGAAATAGTTCGTTTGCATGGTGTGCCAAATACTATTGTCTCTGATCGTGATACTAAATTTCTTAGCCACTTTTGGAGATGTTTATGGGCTAAGTTGGGGACTAAATTGCTCTTTAGTACTACATGTCATCCCCAAACTGATGGTCAAACTGAAGTAGTAAATAGAACTTTGTCTACTATGTTACGGGTTGTTTTAAAGAAGAACTTAAAATTATGGGAAGAGTGTTTACCTCATATAGAATTTGCTTATAATCGTTC
Organism: Avena longiglumis; assembly: GCA_030063025.1. NCBI lineage: Eukaryota > Viridiplantae > Streptophyta > Magnoliopsida > Poales > Poaceae > Avena > Avena longiglumis. Next base: position 327,435,526 of record CP125974.1, on the reverse strand, counting down.
ATTGCATTCTACCACAAAGATGTGCCCATTTGAGGCTGTGTATGGTTTTGTTCCTCGTGCACCTATTGATTTATTGCCTTTACCTTCTTTGGTGCAACATAATTTGGATGCTAAACAACGCGCTGAAATGATATTAAACTTGCATAAGACTACTAAAGATAACATTGAACACATGAATGCTAAGTATAAACTTGTTGGGGATAAAGGGAGAAAGCATGTTGTGTTTGATGTTGGCGATCTTGTTTGGTTACATTTGCGTAAAGATCGTTTTCCTGATTTACGCAAGTCTAAGTTAATGCCACATGCTGCTGGTCCCTTTAAGGTGTTAGAGAAAATCAATGATAATGCATATAAACTTGAGTTGCCTGCAGACTTTGGTACGGTTAGTCCTACATTTAACATTGCAGATTTGAAGCCTTACTTTGGTGAGGAAGATGAGATTGCGTCGAGGACGACTTCAATTCAAGAAGGGGAGCATGATGTGGACATCCCTACTATTGATACAACCGTTGTACCTACAGCAACACACATACAAGGACCCATCACAAGATCTCGTTCCAAACAACTTAACTATCAGGTACTTTTGTTTCTTGGAACTATTCCTCACATACATGAGAATATGATGCTGCCTAAATCAGATATATTTCTTACTCTTAGGAATGATGGACCAAGCATGGATGAGAGGGACAAGCATTGGAGCATGGCCATGCATGGAGATGGTAGCAAGCATGTGATGATCCAAGAGAAGGCCACGGATGAAGATTTCAGAACTTTAAGGCCACCATAATGAAGAAAGAAGGCTTGGACGAAATATTCAAGATCAATACTTTACGAATTCGTCCATAGCTTAATATGGTGCTGCGACACCTTTATTTTGGGAGATGCCCATGTAATTTTCGCAGGATTTTTATTAGCCACTTTTTAGAGTCCGTATTTGAGGGGAAAAGGACTTTTAGGGTTGGATTCGGCCACCACTTCCATGGCTGGCCGAAACCCCACCTTTTCGCCCTTAAATACGCCCCATAGTCGAACCTCTAGACTCGGATTTTGTTTAGACATTAAGTTAGCCATAGTCGCAACTTCGCCAAGGCTCGAGCGTCGCAGAGTCCTCTTGTACTTCGCACCTATTCAGGATCCCACCTCTTCAATAAAGCTTTCCTCTTAATCCGCAATATCTTGATTGCAATATTGGTTCTTACTTGTTCTCTATTTCAGGTAGGAATTAAGACCCTCGCTGGTCAGGCTGATCGTGTTCACGCAGGATCGGTAACCTCCAGGAGATTGGCCTATCGATTGCATTGGCGCTCGTGCTCGCACATGTAGTCGGATCGTCAAGCCCGAACTCCACCAAATCGATTATCGCCATCTCATCGAAAGATCAGACACCTTTGCCCTATCATTTGGTGAGGAAGATGAGATTGAGTCGAGGACGACTTCAATTCAAGAAGGGGAGCATGATGTGGACATCCCTTCTATTGATACAACCGTTGTACCTACAACTACACACATACAAGGACCCATCACAAGATCTCGTGCCAAACAACTTAACTATCAGGTACTTTCGTTTCTTGGAACTATTCCTCACATACATGAGAATATGATGCTGCCTAAATCAGATGTATTTCTTGCTCTTAGGAATGATGGACCAAGCATGGATGAGAGGGACAATCATTGGAGCATGGCCATGCATGGAGATGGCAGCAAGCATGTGATGATCCAAGAGAAGGCCAAGGATGGAGATTTTAGAACTTTGAGGCCACCATAATGAAGAAAGAAGGCTTGGACGAAATATTCAAGATTAATACTTCATGAATTCGTCCATAGCTTAATATGGTGCTGTGACACCTTTATTTTGGGCTAGGCCCATGTAATTTCCGCAGGATTTTAATTAGCCACTTTTTAGAGTCCGTATTTGAGGGGAAATGGACTTCTAGGGTTAGATTCTGCCACCACTTCCATGGCTGGCCGAAACCCCACCTTTTCCTCCTTAAATACTCCCCATAGCCGTCACCCTAGACTCGGATTTTGTTTAGACATTAAGTTAGCCATCATAGCAACTTCGCCAAGGCTCGAGCGTCGTAGAGGCCTCTTGTACTTCGCACCTATTCAGGATCCCACCTTTTCAATAAAGCTTTCCTCTTAATCCGCAATATCTTGATTGCAATATTGGTTCTTACTTGTTCTCGATTTCAAGTAGGAATTAAGACCCTCGCTGGTCAGGCTGATCGTGTTGCCGCAGGATCGGTAACCTCCAGGAGATTGTCCTAGCGATTGCATTGGCGCTCGTGCTCGCATGTGTAGTCGGATCGTCACGCCCGAACTCCACCAAATCGATTATCATTGTCTCATAGAAAGATCGGACACCTTTGCCCTATCAATGAAGGGTAGCCATAGGTAACTCTATTCGGTTCTTCTTGTCAACATATAGTCCATAGGGGTTGACGTGTATGCATTTGTACCTTCGCACAACAAAGACCAAGCACAATAGGATAGAAAATGGAATTCACCATTGGTCCACACCATGCTACATCAACCACACCCTCACAGGTGAACTCATTCCATACCTCACCCTCCTTTGGTTATCATGTGAGTGGAATCCTACTTGAGACAAGTACCCATGCTATGACCAGGCCCATGACCATGACACCGAGAGGAGATGACAAGAGGACCCCAGAAACCAAGACCCCCAAGCAAGAGGCCTGGAAGAGAAGACGCAAGAAGTGGCGGACGCCAGACCTGAGTCTCCGGCCATCAAACCGTAGTCTCCGGGCTACACCGGAGTCTCCGGACCGTCCTCAGGTCCAGACCTAGGAACCAAGCCCGGGACAGCCAGAAGCCCCCTCCGCAGACGGGTCCGGAGATTGACCGGAGTCTCCGGTACAGACTGGAGTCTCCGGACCCAACACCGGAGTCTCCGGCCTGCTCGACGCCAGGCATGTTAAGGCCTTTTGGGCCCGGCTCAGGTAACGCCGAGAACCCCCTGTTTATGTCTATTTTGCCCCTAGCTCGTGGCTGGCCTATATATAAGCCCCACCCCTCCTTTAAACCCTAGAGTTTATGATGAATGAAGGCTTGTGCCTAACCCTAGATGGGAACCCCTCTCTATAGTCAATCTATGAGTTGTACAAGGCCTTGGAGTTCGGTTGTTCGTCTCCAAGTCGTCAAGACCCTCCTCAAGTGTTTGGTCTCTCCTCATCAAGGATTCTACTAGTGCTAGGTCTCTCCCCTTTGGGATTCTACTTGGTTGCTACTCTCTCCTTTGATTTGGATTCTATCATCCGCTTTCCGATCTCTCCTTTGGTGATTCTACCTAACGGTCTCTCGCCGAGGATTCTATTGGATTGGTTGTTCGAGCCAACGGGAGCAAATCGAATCGGGTTGTGATTGCGTGTGTTTGTATCTTTACCTTGCGTTTGTGTTGCGGTCATCGTGTTCATCGGATCCCCTCACTCCCCACCTCAAATCCGTGAAGATCAGGCCACCCTAGGGTCAATCCCACAAGGGATCCCATATCAACTGGTATCAGCAACTTTTGGTTGCCACGGATTTGCCTTCGTTCCCCCATATCCACCATAAATTCGAAAATACCAAAAAATTTAGCCCCAAATTGCTTTTGGATTGATCTCTTGATTTGGTGAGTTGATTGTGGTTTTGGTCCATTAGAAACTTGTCCTTGGATTTGGTCTACCTTTGCCCTGCGTTTCCTAGCCCAATTTGGTCGAAATTTTCTGGATTTGAGGGTTAAAGGGCCGAATTTCCGCTCACGAACTCGAGTTGTTCATCGTGCTGGAACCAGACCGGAGTCTCCGGTCCTGACTGGAGTCTCCGGACCACACCGTTGTCTCCGGCCCAAACACACCGGAGTCTCCGGCCCTGAACAAAATTTTGACCCCTCTTCCTTTTTCGGCTAATTTCCTTTGTGTGTTTGTGTTTCGCCTGAGTGTCTATCAACTAACAAGCTTCCGCAACGCCAACAACACCTCGTGCTCGATCGACACCGCGGAACGAGAACCATCCCTTCACCAACGATTGCAAGTACAACATCACCACAAGGTATAACTTGCACAACCGTTGTTAACCCCCTTCTTCCTGTGTGTGTTACCTAACCTATCGAGAGTAGCCCTCCTATGTGATGTGGACATCCCTACTATTGATACAACCGTTGTACCTACAGCAACACACATACAAGGACCCATCACAAGATCTCGTGCCAAACAACTTAACTATCAGGTACTTTCGTTTCTTGGAACTATTCCTCACATACATGAGAATATGATGCTGCCTAAATCAGATATATTTCTTACTCTTAGGAATGATGGACCAAGCATGGATGAGAGGGACAAGCATTGGAGCATGGCCATGCATGGAGATGGCAGCAAGCATGTGATGATCCAAGAGAAGGCCACAAATGAAGATTTCAGAACTTTGAGGCCACCATAATGAAGAAAGAAGGCTTGGACGAAATATTCAAGATCAATACTTTACTTAATTCCATAGCTTAATATGGTGCTGCGACACCTTTATTTTGGGCCAGGCCCATGTAATTTTCGCAGGATTTTAATTAGCCACTTTTTAGAGTCTGTATTTGAGGGGAAAAGGACTTTTATGGTTGGATTCGGCCACCACTTCCATGGCTGGCCGAAACCCCACCTTTTCGCCCTTAAATACGCCCCATAGCCGACCCTCTAGACTCGGATTTTGTTTAGACATTAAGTTAGCCATAGTCTCAACTTCGCCAAGGCTCGAGCGTCGTAGAGGCCTCTTGTACTTCGCACCTATTCAGGATCCCACCTCTTCAATAAAGCTTTCCTCTTAATCCGCAATATCTTGATTGCAATATTGGTTCTTACTTGTTCTCGATTTCAGGTAGGAATTAAGACCCTCGCTGGTCAGGCTGATCGTGTTCCCGCAAGATCGGTAACCTCCAGGAGATTGGCCTAGCGATTGCATAGGCGCTCGTGCTCGCACATGTAGTAGGATCGTCAAGCCCAAACTCCACCAAATCGACTATCATCATCTCATCGAAAGATCGGACACCTTTGCCCTATCACTATGTTTGCCGAAGCATTGTGCGCTTGCTCTTGCATAGTCATGATATAGAGGCAATAACAAAATTGACTCCATAGTCCAAAAAAAAACCTCTAAGCAAAAGAAATGATGCAGCCCGTCCTACGATCGCTACTATATCTACTCCCACGAGCTCCCCAAGTGGATCCATGACTCGCGCCCGAGCCAAACTCCTTCAAGCTAAGGTGAACTCGCTCCTCTCCTTGTGTGACTTCGACACACCCTTGGATGGCTTGATACTTCATACGCATACACTATGCATCATCAGGTACGAAGAGAAGGACCCAAGGAACGGAGGGAAAGCAACCGGTCGCTGCCAGACGCAAGCGGTAATACCGGTTGAGCCGACCGGTACTACCGCTCCAAGCGGTCCCCACGCCCAGCCTACGGACGCTCCAGGAAGAACCACTCCACGCCCCAGACGCAAGCGGTACTACCGGCCCAACAACCGGTACTACCGGACAGCGGTACTACCGCCCCCTCCTATCGCTCGCCACAGGCGCCTCCGACGGAAGCTCTAGGCCCTCAAGCGGTACTACCGGTTACCACCCAGTACCTGGGTTGACGGACCCGTACTACCGGGTCCCGACCGATCTGAACCTAAGTTCGCCCGTGCCTTGTAACCCTACCTATAATTTACCTTTTCGTTCAAACTAGCCTGCTTTTGTGGCTGGACTATATATAGCCCCCACCTCCATTGTAAACCCTAGACTTGGATAATAATAGATATTAAGGAAACCCTTTGAGGACTTATATCTATTGGTCTCATGCTCCTACCAAGGGCACCGGATTATCCACCCCTCTTGGATCTTGCCTAGTGTGTTCAAGTTGTACAAGGCCTTGGGTTCTCGTTTCCGCCCCAAGTCGTCAAGATCTCACCAAGCACCTCATCCCCCGTTGTTGGCGTGGAGAGCGAGCTTCGCCCAACACCGATCCTAGGGATTATGTTGGACCGGTTGCCACCGGCGTGAGGAGTAGGCGTGTATCGTGTTTTGGTGTGTGTGTGTTCGTGGTTTTCATCGCTCTCCTCGATTTCATCCTCCGACCACCTCTTTCCCCTCGTTTCTCGTGGAATTCGTGAAAGATCGGGCCAACCCCAGGGTTACCCCATAACATATTGGTATCAAGAGCACGGTTGATCACGAATTTCCCCCCAATTTTTCTTTTATCCACCTTAAAATCGAAAATTCCACCAAAAAGAGCCCCAATTTGCCTTCGGATCGATCTCTGGATTTAGTGAGTTTTTCGTGGTCTTGGTCCATAGATCTGTTGCTTTGGGAGTCGATCTATAGCCCCTGTTGTTTCTAGCCCAGCCCTTCGGTCAGATTTCCCACAAATTTGAGGTTTTTGGCAAGTTCTTCGCGTTCCAGATCTGTGCCAAGCGGTACTACCGGCCGTGCAAGCGGTACTACAAGTAACCCAGATTATCGTAGTACAAGCGTACTACCGCTCACCGTACTACGCTCGTTGCAAGCGGTACTACCGCTCGACGTGTTTCACCGCCTTTGACGCCTCAATTTCGCTTTTCGACTTTTTTCACCTCGCTTGTTCGTGTTCCGCGTGTTTGTCGCCATTTTCACAACAGCTTCCGCATCAAAGTCATCATGCGCTCAACGACACCGCGACACTCGAACACCATCCCCCACCAACGGTTGCAAGTCTTCAACAATACCAAAGGTATAACTTGCACCACCATTGACAGCCCCATATCTTCCTTTGTGTGTATCTATCCTTGAGAGCAACTCATTTTGTGTTTGTCTAAGCATTGTGCACTTTCCTTCGGAAAGTGAGAGTGTGAGGCCAAATACAAAAGCTAACATAGTAGCATAGCAAGGGAGAAAAAGGAAAAGAATCAAAAAAAAGATAGAGAAAAAGATACATAGTCTCCCAATACAAAGAGAATACCAAGCTTGTAAGCCAACAAGAGAGAAGAAAGAGCGCACCGAGGCAAGTGCACAAATCTATTGCTTATCCTCTTTTGGCAAACGAGTTGTGGTCTCTCCTTGTGTTGGCACGACAACCGAGCGTAGTCTTCGTTAGGACCTTTTGTGCTCATTTTCATAGTCGTGCTAACCCCGTTATTCTCCACGTGTGAGTTTTCCGTGTTTTTGTAGATCGTATCCTTTTGCTTTTGACCTTTGGTTCTTTACCACGTAGGACAATAACCTTTTGCTTGGATCGTTTCGTTTGGTTTTCCACAATCCTAACCTTCCACCAAAAGCTTTTGAGAGTTGTAGCATATTTGTGTGTGAGTTTCTTGCCATTTCACTTTGCACGCTTTTCACTCATTTGTGTGGCAATTGGTTTGATATAATCTTCAAGGTGAGGTAAAAGGCTAACTCTCCGCACCCTTTCTCTCCATATACAACCCTTGTTGGCTTTGCATCATGGACAGGCATGGAGGGACATCCCAACCACCACCACCTCCGGAGGATGACACATAATTCATGACAAGATGGGACCATTGGAAGGTCCGAGGAGAATTCAACTATCGTTGTGAAGCTCTCGAGCGGCGCCAAGATGAACAATTTAGCGAGGCCCATGTGGAATTGAAGAACATCGACAACCACTTCGAACAAGTCCGTGGCCAAATGCATGCCATGCAACACAACCTCGGTCATCAAAATGAAGCTCTTTGTCGTGCACTCGCCTCAACGGATGAGAAGCTTCAACGCATCATTGATGGACTCGCAAGGCCACGCTCGCGCGAATCAAGCTCATCTCGCCACTTCTCAAGTGAATCAAGTGCACCTCGCCGTCACGCTTCAAGGCACCGGGATGGACCCGTTCTTCAATCCATGAGCTCTTTGCAAGCGGTACCATCTCCGCGTCACGCCGCAACGTCAAGCTATGATGGTGACCTCTCCGCAAGACCTCCAAGGCGCGACGCGAACCGGCCACAACCAAGGGCACTTATGATTCAACGAGAGCAACCTCGCATGGACCACCAAGGCCATCGACGTCGACATGACCCTTCAACAACAAGTGAAGCTTCCGAAGAGGACGAACAAGATCACCGTCGACGGGAAGCACTCGAAGATCCTCCAAGGCGTCACCATCGACATGATCATCCACGTCGGCAACATGATGGTCATGACGAGCCTCCTCTACATCAAGAAGAAGAAGAGCAGCCCATTGCGCATGCGGCTCGACGTCCTCCTCGCCACAGGGCGCAAGACAATGCTCCTCGACATCAACCACGACAAGAACAAGAGCAAGCTCCCCAAGCTCGTCGTGAGGACCATCAACCTCCTCCTTGTCCTCAACCACGTCAACAAAACGAGCAAGCTCCCCAAGATCGTCGTCAAAACCAAGTTCCACCACCAAACGCGGCACCTCAACAACCGCAAGAGCAACGCAACAATCACCAAGCAAGACATGAAAGCTCGGATGATGATGATGACCGCCAAAATCATGGCAACCACCGCAACCGGAACCGCAATGGAGAAGAAACTTTCGGCAAGCTCAAATTCACCATGCCAAAGTTCACCGGTTCCAATGAGCCCGAAGAATATCTCTCTTGGGAACTCAAGGTCGACAAGATCTTCCGCATGCACAACTATAGCAATGATAAGATGATGGCCATGGCATCCCTCGAGTTTGATGAGTATGCCAACCTTTGGTGGGAACAAGTCCAACTCGCTCGCGAAGCAAAAGAAGAGCCTCCAATCGCAACTTGACAAGATATGAAGGCTCATATGAGATCCCGCTTTGTTCCTTCACACTACACGCGTGACCTCTTCAACAAGCTTCAAACACTTAGTCAAGGAACAAAGACCGTGGAAGAGTACTTCAAGCAAATGGAGCTCAACATGATCCGTGCCAATATTTAAGAGCGAGATGAACAAACAATGGCACGCTTCCTCAATGGCTTGAACCATCCCATCAAGCGCATCACCGAGTTCCAAAAGTACAACAACATGGTTGAGCTTGTGCACATCGCTCCAAAGGCCGAGCGTCAAGTGCAAGAGGACATCAAGTACAACAAGCCAAAGACGTACTTCACCTACAAGCAAGCGCCAACCACTACTCCAACAACACCAAGTGGAAGCTCCTCAAGTACCACCAAGCTTCCCTTCAAGCCAACTCTCCCTCAAGGAAAACAGCCCCCAAGTGGCAAACACACAAGGGATGATCAACCATTCAATGGTGAATGCTACAAGTGTGGAGGCAAAGGGCACAAGTCGAATGCATGTGGAAACAAGAAAGTTTTGTTCATCCATGACAACGGCGATGAAGAATACTTGAGTGAAGAAGAGTTTGATGCAAGGGTCAAGGAAGCCTTGGCAAGAAAACATTTGGAAGAGGACCAAGAACTTCTTGTGTGTGAGCATGACGCAAGTCCATCGCTTGTGGTCACAAGGGTCTTGACTACCCAAGTCAATGAAAAGGAAGACCAACGCTCAAACATCTTCCAAACTCGTGCCGGCATCAATGGGAAGTCCATCAAAGTTGTCATCGATGGAGGGAGTTGCCACAACCTTGCAAGCACAGAATTGTGTGAGAAACTCAACCTCACCCTTCATCCGCATAGACACCCCTACCATATCCAATGGATAAGTGACCAAGGATCCGTCAAGATCAAGCACACCGTCTCGGTGACGTTCTCCATTGGGCACTACAAGGACACGGTGGACTGTGACGTGGTCCCAATGACGGTTTGTCACATGTTGCTCGGAAGGTCGTGGCAATATGACAAGCGTGCTTTGCATAATGGTCACTCAAACACTTACACCTTCAAATGGCTTGATAAAACTTGTGTGTTGCAACCAATGACTCCTATCCAAATAATTGCGGACAATGCAAAGGCTTTAGCGAGGGCGCAATACGCAAAAACACCTTGTGAGAAGAGTGGTGAGAGAGAGAACCACACCATAGTGAGTGAGTGCCACAAGCCAAACTCGAGTGGAAAAACTAAGAGTGTTCTTCTTGCCACCAAAAGTGAGATGAGAGAAGTGCGGAACAACCCATCCATCTTGCACTATGTCCTTGTATGCAAGGGGCTCGCGCAAGGAACTAATGACTTGACAAATGTTCCTCCTTCTTTGATGGCTATTTTGCAGGAATTCCAAGATGTATTTCCCGAAGAGCTTCCTCATGGCCTTCCTCCTCTTCGTGGAATCGAGCACCACATCGACCTCATACCCGGCGCCCCACTCCCAAACCGCCACAGATCGCATGAACCGGAAGAGACGAAGGAGATCGAGCGTCAAATCAACCAACTCGTCTCCAAAGGTTTGATCCAAGTAAGCACTAGCCCAAGCGGTCCCGTGATTCTAGTCCTAAAACGGATGATACGTTATGCATGGATCGTCATTCAATCAATGCTATCACCGTGCGTTATCGACATCCTATACCGCGTCTTGATGACATGCTTGATGAGTTATGTGGAGCCACTATATTTTCGAAAATTGATCTTCGTAGTGGTTACCATCAAATTCGCATGGCCGAAGGGGATGAGTGGAAAACCGCCTTCAAGACCAAGCTTGGTCTCTATGAATGGTTGGTTAAGCCTTTTGGTTTATCTAACGCCCCATCTACCTTCATGCGTCTAATGAACCATATTTTGAGATCTCTCATTGGGAAGAGTGTAGTTGTTTATTTTGATGACATTCTTGTCTATAGCAAGTCACTAGAGGAGCATGTTACTCATGTTAAGGAGGTACTTCAAATCCTTCGTCATCAAAAGCTTTATGCTAATCTCCCAAAGTGCACTTTTGCAAGAGACAAGCTGATTTTCCTTGGTTTTGTCGTGTCTTCTAATGGCATTGAAGTTGATGACTCAAAAGTCAAGGACATACGAGATTGGCCCATCCCTACAAATGTTAGTGAACTTCGTAGTTTTCATGGGTTGGCTGGCTTTTACCGTCGTTTTGTCAAAGACTTTTCTACAATTGCTTTCCCCCTCAACGAATTGACCAAGAAAAATGTCACGTTCGTTTGGGGAAAAGCACAACAAAAAGCTTTTCATGAGCTCAAAAAGAGGCTCACCGAAGCACCACTTCTTGCATTGCCGGATTTCAAAAAAACCTTTGAGATTGAGTGTGACGCTAGCGGTATTGGCATTGGTGGCGTCCTTATGCAAAATGGGCGTCTTATTGCTTACCATAGTGAGAAACTTGATGGCGCACGCCTCAATTATCCCATTTATGACAAAGAACTTTTTGCCTTGGTTCGAGTTCTTCAAGTGTGGCAACACTATCTTTGGCCCAAAGAATTTATCATCCATTCCGACCATGAGTCGTTGAAGTATCTTAAGGGCCAAGCCAACTTGAGTAAAAGGCACGCAAAATGGGTTGAGTTCATGGAGTCTTTTCCTTACATTGTCAAATACAAGAAGGGCAAAGAAAATGTGGTAGCGGACGCCTTGTCTCGCAAAAACACAAGCCTTCTTACATGACTCGAAGTCAATGTCTTGGGTCTTGATAACATCAAATCTTTGTACACGTCCGACTCTTTCTTTGGACCAATATTTGCACAATGTTCAATAGACAAAGGGATTGATGATTTCTATTTGCATAAGGGTTTTCTTTTCAAACAAAACAAGCTTTGCATTCCGAAATCGTCTCTCCAACTTTTGCTTCTTCAAGAGTCCCATGGTGGAGGCCTTATGGGTCACTTTGGCCGTGACAAGACATATGACATGCTCTACACTCACTACTTTTGGCCAAAGATGAAGCGCGACATGGAGCGCCATGTTCAACGATGCACTACATGTATCCAAGCTAAGTCTAAGTCCAACCCCTTTGGTCTTTATATGCCATTGCCTATTCCTCATGCACCTTGGTCGGACATTAGCATGGACTTTGTGTTAGGCTTGCCTAGATCTAAACATGGTCATGATTCCATATTTGTAGTCGTGGATTGCTTTTCTAAAATGGCACATTTCATTTCGTGCCATAAGACCGATGATGCTTCACATGTAGTCAATTTGTTTTTCAGGGAAATAATTCGGCTACACGGTGTGCCTAGAACAATCGTCTCCGACCGCGACGTAAAATTCATGAGCTACTTCTGGAAGACTCTCATGGCCAAGCTCGGCATCAAGCTCCTCTTCTCGTCCGCCTCGCATCCTCAAACCGATGGACAAACCGAGGTCGTCAATCGAAGTCTTGGCACACTCCTCCGGGTGTTGATAAAGAAGAACCTTAAAGACTGGGAGGAATGTATTCCACACGCCGAGTTCGCCTACAACCGCGCCAAGCACTCCACCACCATGAGGAGCCCGTTCATGGTCGTCTATGGCTTCAAGCCTCTCACCGCGCTCGATATCCTTCCACTTCCACTTCATGAACGTGCCAATATGGACGTTGTCAAGCGTGCCCAAACAATGAAGAAACTCCATGAAGACACACGAGCTACTATCGAGCAACAAGTCCTTCGCCAAGCATCATGGCTAAACAAGACAAAGAAAGAGATGATCTTTGAGGAGGGCAACCTTGTGTGGATACACTTGAGTAAAGGCCGCTTCCCCAAGGAACGCGACTCAAAGCTAAAGCCAAGAGGCGATGGACCATTCAAGGTGCTAAAGCGGATCAACAACAACGCCTACGTCATCGATATACCAACATCGAAGTATCTTGTGAGCTCGACATTCAATGTCAAGGACCTCTCACCCTACCATGACGAAGAGGAAGTTGAGACGGTTGAAGAATCGAGGACGACTCTTTTCCAAGGGGGGGAGCTGATGCAACCCGTCCTACGACCGCTACTACATCTACTCCCACGAGCTCCCCAAGTGGACCCATGATTCGCGCCCGAGCCAAACTCCTTCAAGCTAAGGTGAACTCGCTCCTCTCCTTGTGTGACTTCGACACACCCTTGGATGGCTTGCTACTTCATACGCATACACTATGCATTATCAGGTACGAAGAGAAGGACCCAAGGAACGGAGGGAAAGCAACCAGTCACTGCCAGGCGCAAGCGGTAATGCCGGTTCAGCCAACCGGTACTACCGCTCCAAGCGGTCCTACCGGCCCCAGCTACCGGACGCTCCAGGAAGCACCACTCCACGCCCCAGACGCAAGCGGTACTACCGGCCCAGCAACCGGTACTACCGGACAGCGGTACTACCGCCCCCTCCTACCGCTCGCCACAGGCGCCTCCGACGGAAGCTCCAGGCCCTCAATGATAGGGCAAAGGTGTCCGATCTTTCGATGAGATGGCGATATTCGATTTGGTGGAGTTCGGGCTTGACGATCCGACTACACGTGTGAGCACGAGCGCCAATGCAATCGCTAGGCCAATCTCCTGGAGGTTACCGATCCTGCGTGAACACGATCACCGACCAATGAGGGTCTTAATTCCTACCAAATCGAGAACAAGTAAGAACCAATATTGCAATCAAGATATTGCGGATTAAGAGGAAAGCTTTATTGAAGAGGTGGGATCACGAATAGGTGAAGTACAAGAGGCCTCTGACGCTCGAGCCTTGGCGAAGTTGACTATGGCTAACTTAGTGTCTAAACAAAATCCGAGTCTAGAGGTTCGGCTATGTATGATGGGGCGAAAGCTGGGGTTTCGGCCAGCCATGGAACTGGTGGCCGTATCCAACCCTAAAAGTCCTTTTCCACTCAAATACGGACTCTAAAAAGTGGCTAATTAAAATCCCGCGAAAATTACATGGGCCCGGCCCAAAATAAAGGTGTCGCAGCACCATATTAAGCTATGGACGAATTCGTAAAGTATTGATCTTGAATATTTCGTCCAAGCCTTCTTTCTTCACTATGGTGGCCTCAAAGTTCTGAAATCTTCATCTGTGGCCTTCTCTTGTATCATCACATGCTTGCTGCCATCTCCATGCATGGCCATGCTCCAATACTTGTCCCTCTCATCCATGCTTGGTCCATCATTCCTAAGAGTAAGAAATATATCTGATTTAGGCAGCATCATATTCTCATGTATGTGACGAATAGTTCCAAGAAACGAAAGTACCTGATAGTTAAGTTGTTTGGCACGAGATCTTGTGATGGGTCCTTGTATGTGTGTTGCCGTAGGTACAACGGTTGTATCAATAGTAGGGATGTCCACATCATGCTCCCTTCTTAAATTGAAGTCGCCTCGACGCAATCTCATCTTCCTCACCAAAGTAAGGCTTCAAATCTGCAATGTTAAATGTAGGACTAACTGCACAAAGTCTGCAGCAACTCAAGTTTGTATGCATTATCATTGATTTTCTCTAACACCTTAAAGGGACCAGAGACGTGGCATTAACTTAGACTTGCGTAAATCAGAAAAGCGATCTTTACGCAAATGTAACCAAACAAGATCGCCAACATCAAACACAACATGCTTTCTCCTTTATCCCAAAGAAGTTTATACTTAGCATTCATGTGTTCAATGTTATATTTAGTAGTCTTATGCAAGTTTAATATCATTTCAGCGCGTTGTGTAGCATCCAAATTATGTTGCACCAAAGAAGGTAAAGGCAATAAATCAATAGGTGCACGAGGAACCAAACCATACACAATCTCAAATGGGCACATCTTTGTGGTAGAATGCAATGAACGATTATAAGCAAACTCGATATGAGGTAAACACTCTTCCCACAATTTTAAGTTCTTCTTTAAAACAGCTCGTAACATAGTAGACAAAGTTCTATTTACTACTTCAGTTTGACCATCAGTTTGGGGATGACATGTAGTACTAAAGAGCAATTTAGTCCCCAACTTAGCCCATAAACATCTCCAAAAGTGGCTAAAAAATTTAGTATCACGATCAGAGACAATAGTATTGGGCACACCATGCAAACGAACAATTTCACGAAAGAACAAATCAGCAATATGCTGACATCATCCGCTTTATGACAAGGAATAAAGTGTGCCATCTTAGAAAACCGATCCACAACAACAAAATACTATCCTCCCCTACGTGTTCGTGGCAATCCCAAAACAAAGTCCATAGAAATATCCTCCCAAGGAACACTAGGAACAGGAAGAGGCATATATAAACCATGTGGATTAAGGCGAGACTTAGATTTTTGACAAGTAGTGCAGCGTGCCACAAATCTCTCAACATCTCGACGCATACGTGGCCAAAAGAAGTGTGCAGCAAGAACATCCTCCGTCTTCTTGACACCAAAGTGTCCCATCAATCCTCGCCTCCTGTAACAACAAAAGACGAACAGAGCTATCTGGAATGCATAGTTTGTTAGCACGGAACACAAATCCATCATTGAAGACGAACTTGTTCCAAGTTCTACCATCTCTACAATTCTGTAACACATCTTTAAATTCAGCATCATGCACATATTGTTCCTTAATAGTTTCCAATCCAAATATTTTGAAGTCAAGTTGAGATAACAAAGCATAACGGCGTGACAAAGCATCAGCAATAATATTATCTTTACCCTTTTTGTGTTTGATAACATAAGGAAAACACTCAATAAATTCAACCCACTTTGCATAACGACGATTCAACTTAGCTTGACTACGAATATGCTTCAAAGATTCATGATCAGAATGAATAACAAACTCTTTAGGCCATAGATAATGTTGCCAAGTTTCTAGTGTCCGAACCAACGCATATAATTCTTTATCATAAGTAGAATAGTTTAGACTAGCCCCACTCAATTTCTCACTAAAATATGCAACAAGTTTTCCCTCTTGTAATATGATAGGGCAAAGGTGTCCGATCTTTCGATGAGATGGCGATATTCGATTTAGTGGAGTTCGGGCTTGACGATCCGACTACACGTGCGAGCACGAGCGCCAATGCAATCGCTAGGCCAATCTCCTGGAAGTTACCGATCCTGCGTGAACACGATCGGCGACCGACCAATGAGGGTCTTAATTCCTACCTGAAAAAGAGAACAAGTAAGAACCAATATTGCAATCAAGATATTGCGGATTAAGAGGAAAGCTTTATTGAAGAGGTGGGATCCTGAATAGGTGCGAAGTACAAGAGGCCTCTGCGACGCTCGAGCCTTGGCGAAGTTGCGACTATGGCTAACTTAATGTCTAAACAAAATCCGAGTCTAGAGGTTCGACTATGGGGCATATTTAAGGGCGAAAAGGTGGGGTTTCGGCCAGCCATGGAAGTGGTGGCCGAATCCAACCCTAAAAGTCCTTTTCCCCTCAAATACGGACTCTAAAAAGTGGCTAATAAAAATCCTGCGAAAATTACATGGGCCTGTCCCAAAATAAAGGTGTCGCAGCACCATATTAAGCTATGGACGAATTCGTAAAGTATTGATCTTGAATATTTCGTCCAAGCCTTCTTTCTTCATTATGGTGGCCTCAAAGTTCTGAAATCTTCATCTGTGGCCTTCTCTTGGATCATCACATGCTTGCTGCCATCTCCATGCATGACCATGCTCCAATGCTTGTCCCTCTCATCCATGCTTGGTCCATCATTCCTAAGAGTAAGAAATATATCTGATTTAGGCAGCATCATATTCTCATGTATGTGAGGAATAGTTCCAAGAAACGAAAGTACCTGATAGTTAAGTTGTTTGGCACGAGATCTTGTGATGGGTCCTTGTATGTGTGTTGCTGTAGGTACAATGGTTGTATCAATAGTAGGGATGTCCACATCATGCTCCCCTTATTGAATTGAAGTCGTCCTCGACGCAATCTCATCTTCCTCACCAAAGTAAGGCTTCAAATGCAATGTTAAATGTAGGACTAACTGTACCAAAGTCTGCAGCAACTCAAGTTTATATGCATTATCATTGATTTTCTCTAACACCTTAAAGGGACCAGAAGACGTGGCATTAACTTAGACTTGCGTAAATCAGGAAAACGATCTTTACGCAAATGTAACCAAACAAGATCGCCAACATCAAACACAACATGCTTTCTCCCTTTATCCCCAGCAAGTTTATACTTAGCATTCATGTGTTCAATGTTATATTTAGTAGTCTTATGCAAGTTTAATATCATTTCAGCGTGTTGTGTAGCATCCAAATTATGTTGCACCGAAGAAGGTAAAGGCAATAAATCAATAGGTGCACGAGGAACAAAACCATACACAATCTCAAATGGGCACATCTTTGTGGTAGAATGCAATGAACGATTATAAGCAAATTCTATATGAGGTAAACACTCTTCCCACAATTTTAAGTTCTTCTTTAAAACAGCCCGTAACATAGTAGACAAAGTTCTATTTACTACTTCAGTTTGACCATCAGTTTGGGGATGACATGTAGTACTAAAGAGCAATTTAGTCCCCAACTTAGCCCATAAACATCTCCAAAAGTGGCTAAGAAATTTAGTATCACGATCAGAGACAATAGTATTGGGCACACCATGCAAACGAACAATTTCACGAAAGAACAAATCAGCAATATGCGCAGCATCATCCGTTTTATGACAAGGAATAAAGTGTGCCATCTTAGAAAACTGATCCACAACAACAAAAATACTATCCCTCCCCTTCTGTGTTCGTGGCAATCCCAAAACAAAGTCCATAGAAATATCCTCCCAAGGAACACTAGGAACAGGAAGAGGCATATATAAACCATGTGGATTAAGGCGAGACTTAGCTTTTTGACAAGTAGTGCAGCGTGCCACAAATCTCTCAACATATCGACGCATACGTGGCCAAAAGAAGTGTGCGGCAAGAACATCCTCCGTCTTCTTGACACCAAAGTGTCCCATCAATCCTCCTACATGCGCCTCCGGTAACAACAAAAGACGAACAAAGCTATCTGGAATGCATAGTTTGTTAGCACAGAACACAAATCCATCATTGAAGACGAACTTGTTCCAAGTTCTACCATCTCTACAATTCTGCAACACATCTTTAAATTCAGCATCATGCACATATTGTTCCTTAATAGTTTCCAATCCAAATATTTTGAAGTCAAGTTGAGATAACAAAGCATAACGGCGTGACAAAGCATCAGCAATAATATTATCTTTACCCTTTTTGTGTTTGATAACATAAGTAAAAGACTCAATAAATTCAACCCACTTTGCATGACGACGATTCAACTTAGCTTGACTACGAATATGCTTCAAAGATTCATGATCAGAATGAATAACAAACTCTTTAGGCCATAGATAATGTTGCCAAGTTTCTAGTGTCCGAACCAACACATATAATTCTTTATCATAAGTAGAATAGTTTAGACTAGCCCCACTCAATTTCTCAGTAAAATATGCAACAGGTTTTCCCTCTTGTAATATGATAGGGCAAAGGTGTCCGATCTTTCGATGAGATGGCGATATTCGATTTAGTGGAATTCGGGCTTGACGATCCGACTACACGTGCGAGCACGAGCGCCAATGCAATCGCTAGGCCAATCTCCTGGAAGTTACCGATCCTGCGTGAACACGATCACCGACCAAATGAGGGTCTTAATTCCTACCGAAATCGAGAACAAGTAAGAACCAATATTGCAATCAAGATATTGGATTAAGAGGAAAGCTTTATTGAAGAGGTGGGATCCTGAATAGGTGCGAAGTACAAGAGGCCTCTCTGACGCCGAGCCTTGGCGAAGTTGCGACTATGGCTAACTTAATGTCTAAACAAAATCCGAGTCTAGAGGTTCGACTATGGGGCGATTTAAGGCGAAAAGGTGGGGTTTCGCCAGCCATGGAAGTGGTGGCGAATCCAACCCTAAAGTCCTTTTCCCTCAAATACGGACTCTAAAAAGTGGCTAATTAAAATCCTGCAAAATTACATGCGCCTGGCCCAAAATAAAGGTGTCGCAGCACCATATTAAGCTATGGACGAATTCGTAAAGTATTGATCTTGAATATTTCGTCCAAGCCTTCTTTCTTTATTATGCTGGCCTCAAAGTTCTGAAATCTTCATCTGTGGCCTTCTCTTGGATCATCACATGCTTGCTGCCATCTCCATGCATGACCATGCTCCAATGCTTGTCCCTCTCATCCATGCTTGGTCCATCATTCTTAAGAGTAAGAAATATATCTGATTTAGGCAGCATCATATTCTCATGTATGTGAGGAATAGTTCCAAGAAACGAAAGTACCTGATAGTTAAGTTGTTTGGCACGAGATCTTGTGATGGGTCCTTGTATTTGTGTTGCTGTAGGTACAACGGTTGTATCAATAGTAGGGATGTCCACATCATGCTCCCCTTCTTGAATTGAAGTCGTCCTCGACGCAATCTCATCTTCCTCACCAAAGTAAGGCTTCAAATCTGCAATGTTAAATGTAGGACTAACTGTACCAAAGTCTGCAGGCAACTCAAGTTTATATGCATTATCATTGATTTTCTCTAACACCTTAAAGGGACCAGCAGCACGTGGCATTAACTTAGACTTCATGTAATCAGAAAACGATCTTTACGCAAATGTAACCAAACAAGATCGCCAACATCAAACACAACATGCTTTCTCCCTTTATCCCCAAAGAAGTTTATACTTAGCATTCATGTGTTCAATGTTATATTTAGTAGTCTTATGCAAGTTTAATATCATTTCAGTGTTGTGTAGCATCCAAATTATGTTGCAATCAAGAAGGTAAAGGCAATAAATCAATAGGTGCACGAGGAACAAAACCATACACAATCTCAAATGGGCACATCTTTGTGGCAGAATGCAATGAACGATTATAAGCAAATTCTATATGAGGTAAACACTCTTCCCACAATTTTAAGTTCTTCTTTAAAACAGCCGTAACATAGTAGACAAAGTTATATTTACTACTTCAGTTTGACCATCAGTTTGGGGATGACATGTAGTACTAAAGAGCAATTTAGTCCCCAACTGAGCCCATAAACATCTCCAAAAGTGGATAAGAAATTTAGTATCACGATCGAGACAATAGTATTGGGCACACCATGCAAACGAACAATTTCACGAAAGAACAAATCAGCAATATGCAAAGATCATCCGCTTTATGACAAGGAATAAAGTGTGCCATCTTAGAAAACCGATCCACAACAACAAAATACTATCCCTCCCTTACGTGTTCGTGGCAATCCCAAAACAAAGTCCATAGAAATATCCTCCCAAGGAACACTAGGAACAGGAAGAGGCATATATAAACCATGTGGATTAAGGCGAGACTTAGCTTTTTGACAAGTAGTGCAGCGTGCCACAAATCTCTCAACATCTCGACGCATACGTGGCCAAAAGAAGTGTGCAGCAAGAACATCCTCCGTCTTCTTGACACCAAATTGTCCCATCAATCCTCCTCCATGCGCCTCCTGTAACAACAAAAGACGAACAGAGCTATCTGGAATGCATAGTTTGTTAGCACGGAACACAAATCCATCATTGAAGACGAACTTGTTCCAAGTTCTACCATCTCTACAATTCTGCAACACATCTTTAAATTCAGCATCATGCACATATTGTTCCTTAATAGTTTCCAATCCAAATATTTTGAAGTTGAGATAACAAAGCATAACGGCGTGACAAAGCATCAGCAATAATATTATCTTTACCCTTTTTGTGTTTGATAACATAAAGAAAAAGACTCAATAAATTCAACCCACTTTGCATGACGACGATTCAACTTAGCTTGACTACGAATATGCTTCAAAGATTCATGATCAGAATGAATAACAAACTCTTTAGGCCATAGATAATGTTGCCAAGTTTCTAACGTCCGAACCAACGCATATAATTCTTTATCATAAGTAGAATAGTTCAGACTAGCCCCACTCAATTTCTCACTAAAATATGCAACAGGTTTTCCCTCTTGTAATTTAATAAAACCCCTCCCAAACCAATTCCACTAGCATCACATTCAAGCTCAAAAGTCTTAGTAAAATCAGGAAGTTGGAGTAAGGGAGCATGTGTTAGCTTATCTTTTAATATGATGAAGGCCTGTTGTTGTGCATCGCCCCAAACAAAGGGCACATCCTTCTTGGTGAGCTCATTCAGCGGCGCGGCAATTGATCCAAAGTCTTTGACAAAGCGCCTATAAAAACCAGCGAGGCCAAGAAAACTCCTCACTTGTGTGACCGTCTTGGGATGCGGCCAATTCTCAATAGCTTCAATCTTGGCTGGATCCACTTCAATACCCTGTGATGTAACAACATAGCCAAGAAACGCAACTCGATTGGTGCAAAAGGTGCACTTCTCAAGGTTACCAAACAAACGTGCATCTCGTAAAGCATTGAAAACAACACGTAAATGGTCCAAATGATCCTCTAAAGATTTGCTATAAATCAGAATATCATCAAAGTAGACTACCACAAAACGTCCAATGAAAGCACGTAAAACTTCGTTCATTAATCTCATGAAAGTGCTAGGTGCATTAGTTAAACCAAACGGCATTACTAACCACTCATATAAACCGAACTTAGTTTTAAATGCTGTTTTCCATTCATCTCCTAATTTCATACGAATCTGGTGGTAACCACTACGCAAATCAACTTTAGAAAACATGGTAGAGCCACTCAATTCATCAAGCATGTCATCTAAACGTGGAATAGGATGACGATATCGAATAGTAATATTATTGATAGCTCTACAATCAGTACACATGCGCGAAGAACCATCTTTCTTAGGTACCAAAATAATAGGAACAACACAAGGGCTAAGGGACTCATGAATATGATCTCTATCGAGGAGTTCCTGAATTTGGCGTTGTATCTCCTTTGTCTCCTCTGGATTGGTTCTATACGGCGCGCGGTTGGGCAACGTGGCACCAGGAATTAGATCAATTTGATGCTCAATTCCTCTAATAGGAGGTAGTCCTGGTGGCAACTCAGCGGGAAAGACGTCCTCGTATTCCTGCAAAAGGTTAGCAACAGCGGGTGGCAAAGAAGGAGACATATCCTCAAATGAAAACAAAACCTCTTTGCAGACAATTGCATAACATTGAGTATTGTTTACATCTAGTTCAGCAATATCAATATTATTTGCAAGCATACATGGACTCTTCAAACGAATTTCAGTAGCATGTGTAGAATCAGATTTAGTGTTCTTTGGTGGTATAAAATCGGCAGCAACAATCTGATTCTCACTTTTATTTTCTCCTCAGTTTTAGCTCTACTTGCTCTAGCAAGATCATCTTTTAAAATTTGTTCGGGAGTCATAGGTTTTAGACCAATTTTCTTTCCATTATGCATAAGAGAATAGTGATTAGTTTTACCATTATGAACAGATTCTCTATCAAATTGCCATGGTCTACCAAGTAACAAAGAACAAGCTTGCATAGGTACAACATCACAGTCAACAAAATCAGAATATGTACCAATAGTAAAATGCACGCTGCATCGCTCTTGTTACCTTGATCTTGCGAGAACTCTCAAACCATTGGATGTAATATGAATGTGGGCGTTGTCTTGTTGGAAGCGCAAGCTTCTATACCATGTCAACACTGGCCAGATTATTACAACTCCCGCCATCGATGATGATCCGTATAGCTCTTTCCTTTACAACACCACGTGTTTGGAACAGGTTGTGGCGTTGATCTTGCTTAGATTTGCTCAATTGCACACTCAACACACGTTGTGTAATTAAGCTCTTGTATTGATCAGCAGCTTCAGCTCTCCCATTACCTCCGCTCTTCATCAAGATCGAATTGTCTCCATCTCGAGCGTAAATAAGGGCTAGTGTATCTTCATCAAAGTCACTTGAATCAGATTGACCACCTTCACAAGACCATCATCACACGTTGTGTTGTGCATCTCTCAATATGACCAAAACCCCAAAGACTTATGGCATCAGTATATCCTTTGTCTTACCCGTGGAAGCCATAGAAGATGCACTACGAGCAGGAGCATTGGATGATGGTGGAGAAGCAGCTGGAAATCTAGTGGTGGCCTTGGATGTGGTAGTAGCGGAAGGCGAATCACGAGGAGGCGCTGATTGTCGGGATGTCCAAGTGGATGTGCGACCTGCAGAATTAATAGTCCTCCTCCATGGTGTTTGGCGATCCTCAAGACTTCACGCTCAAATTTGCAAGCAAGCAAGATGAAACAAACGAGTGATAGAATTATATTCCTTATAATCTAATATGTGCTGAATGTCCTTGTTTAATCCACCAAAGAAACGTGCAAGCAATTGTTCATTAGATTCAACAAGACCACACCTAACCATCCCCGTTTGCAATTCCTGATAATACTCTTCTACAGAATTTTTTCCTTGCTCTAAGCGTGTCAGATTCTTTAGTAAATCACGTTGATAAGTGGGAGGTACAAACGAACACGCATAGCAGTTTTTAAAGCAGTCCAAGTACTAGGAATAGTAGTAGGATTTAAACGACAATACTCGGACCACCAAAGGGAAGCAAATTTAGTAAATTCACATGTAGCAAGACTAACACGCATATTCTCGGATATTTTAAGCAGCAAAACGTTGTTCTACTTCCATCTCCCATGTAAGATATGCATCGATTATATTTACCCTCAAAAGATGGAATATTTAATTTAAGCTTTGCAACATGATCATCATCACGCATCGTGGGCAGCGTCGGGTAGTAATGTCGGGACGCCGGCGGTACTGTGGAGGTTGTTCAACCTCCTCGTCAAATGAATCGTCGTCGGGTCGTAGTAGTACCGTCTGTCCCCAATGTCGCAGCAGCATGAAGTCCGAGGAGCATCGGCAATGGCAGGCATGGTGGCGGCAAGAATGAACCAGCGATCCGAATTGTGATCGGAATGCGCCAGGCGCCATGTGTGGGTGCCAAAAGTGCGGGCAATCGGTTCAAAATCTCCTTGAATCGAACGTCAAGCTTGGCGTTGAAGGATTTCTCTAGTCCATCGATCTTGTCCACGGCGTTGGTGAGCTTGGTGTCAAACTCCCCGAGGCGCGTATCCACGTCTTCAGCGCGACTGACCAAGAGCGCGGAGAAGTGGGCATGTAGTTCTTCGTTCGTCATTGTGGCAGGGGTGGGCGAAGTATCTGTCATGGTTAGTCCTTAAAAAGCACAGGTATTGATGAGGATACAATCATGGATCATGCAGATTCTAGTTGTCTCAGCTGGAATGAAATATTGAACATTATTGAAAAATATCACAAGGTGACTTCATTCCTAGTTGGACAAGATACATTGATTTATAAGAACTTTATACTACCTAAACCATGGTGTTATTGTTTGACTAGATTTAATATCCATCGGACTAACGCCAGCGGGAAGGAGAGGGAGGAAGGCAAGGAGTCCGACGTGATGATCGCCAAGGATGCGCGAGGGAGGAGCGGGAGGAAGGCGCAAGAGAAGATCATCAAGAAGAAAGGTTCAGTTCGGACAGACAGAAACCCTGAAATAGAAACGGACGTGGATTCTTCATACGAACTCCAAATCAAGCAAATAAGCACTTTTTGGAAACCTCACTCCGAGAGCTTTCCAACGAGTACTTACACGTCCCTAGGGGGCGGATAATCCGGCCCCCACAAGGGCGGATAATCCGGCCCTGCTCTAGGAATTCTGCTAAGGACTTCAGGCGCGAGGCTCAGTATAGGGGGCGGATAATCCGCCCCAGGGGAGGATAGTCCGGGGGGGCGGATAAACCATGTGGATTAAGGCGAGACATAGCTTTTTGACAAGTAGTGCAGCGTGCCACAAATCTCTCAACATCTCGACGCATACGTGGCCAAAAGAAGTGTGCAGCAAGAACATCCTCCGTCTTCTTGACACCAAAGTGTCCCATCAATCCTCCTCCATGCGCCTCCTGTAACAAAAAAAGACGAACATAGCTATCTGGAATGCATAGTTTGTTAGCACGGAACACAAATCCATCATTGAAGACGAACTTGTGTGACTTCGACACACCCTTGGAGACGAACATAGCTATCTGATGCAGCCCGTCCTACGACCGCTACTACATCTACTCCCACGAGCTCCCCAAGTGGACCCATGACTCGCGCCCGAGCCAAACTCCTTCAAGCTAAGGTGAACTCGCTCCTCTCCTTGTGTGACTTTGACACACCCTTGGATGGCTTGCTACTTCATACGCATACACTGTGCATCATCAGGTACGAAGAGAAGGATCCAAGGAACCAGGGGAAAGCATCCAGTCGCTGCCAGACGCAAGCGGTACTACCGGTTGAGCCGACCGGTACTACCGCTCCAGGCGGTCCTACCGGCCCCAGCTACCGGACGCTCTAGGAAGCACCCCTCCACGCCCCAGACGCGAGCGGTACTACCGGTCCAGAAACCGGTACTACCGGACAGCGGTACTACCGCCCCCTCCTACCGCTCGCCACAGGCGCCTCGGACGGAAGCTCCAGGCCCTCAAGCGGTACTACCGCTCCCGAAGCGGTACTACCGGTTACCACCGGTACTACCGGTACTACCGGTTACCGGACCGGTATTACCGGACCTGACTGAATCTGCACGCCTAAGTTCGGCCCTGTGCCTTGTAACCCTACCTATAATTTACCATTTCGTTCCGAAACTACCCCTATTTTGTGGCTGGACTATATATAGCCCCCACCATCCATTGTAATTCCTAGACTTGGATAATAATAGATATTAAGGAAACCCTCTGAGGACTTATATCTATTGGTCTCATGCTCCTACCAAGGAGCACCGGATTATCCACCCCCTCTTGGATCTTGCCTAGTACGTTCAAGTTGTACAAGGCCTTGGGTTCTCGGTTTCTCACCCCCAAGTCGTGAAGATCTCACCAAGCACCTCATCCCCCGTTGTTGGCGTGGAGAGCGAGCTTCGCCCAACACCGATCCTAGGGATTATGTTGGACCGGTTGCCACCGGCGTGAGGAGTAGGCGTGTATCGTGTTTTGGTGTGTGTGTGTTCGTGGTTTTCATCGCTTCCCTCGATTTCATCCTCCGACCACCTCTTCCCCCACGTTTCTCGTGGAATTCGTGAAAGATCGGGCCAACCCCAGGGTTACCCCATAACATATTGGTATCAAGAGCAAGGTTGATCACGAATTTCCCCCAAAATTTTCTTTTCTCCACCTTAAAATCAAAAATCCCACCAAAAAGAGCCCCAATTTGCCTTCGGATCGATCTCTGGATTTGGTGCGTTTTTCGTGGTTTTGGTCCATAGATCTGTTGCTTTGGGAATCGATCTATAGCCCCTGTTGTTTCTAGCCCAGCCTTTCGGTCAGATCTCCGCGAATTTGAGGTTTTTGGCAAGTTCATCTCGTCCCAGATCTGTGCCAAGTGGTACTACCGGCCGTGCAAGCGGTACTACCGCAAGTAACCGGTACTACCGGTAGTACAAGCGGTACTACCACACCCATTTACCGCTCATTACTACCGCTCAACGCTGACAGTGTTTCCTTTCCCTTTGACGCCTCAGTTTCGTTTGCTGACCTTTCCACCTCGCTTGTTCGTGTTTCGCGTGTTTGTCGCCATTTTCACAACAGCTTCCGCATCAAAGTCATTCCGCACTCAACGACACCGCGACACTCGAACACCATCCCCCACCAACGGTTGCAAGTCGTCAACAATACCAAAGGTATAACTTGCACCACCATTGACAGCCCCATATCTTCCTTAGTGTGTATCTACCCTATGAGAGCAACTCATTTTGTGTTTGTCTAAGCATTGTGCACTTGCCTTCGGAAAGTGAGAGTGTGAGGCCAAATACAAAAGCTAACATAGTAGCATAGCAAGGGAGAAAAAGAAAAAGAAAAGGAATAAAAAAAAGAGAAAAAGAAAAGATAGAATAGAAAGATACATAGTCTCCCAATACAAAGAGAATACCAAGCTTGTAAGCCAACAAGAGAGAAGAAAGAGCGCACCGAGGCAAGTGCACAAATCTATTGCTTATCCTCTTTTGGCAAACGAGTTGTGGTCTCTCCTTGTGTTGGCACGACAACCGAGCGTAGTCTTTGTTAGGACCTTTTGTGCTCATTTTCATAGTCGTGCTAACCCCGTTTTTCTCCACGTGTGTGTTTTCCGTGTTTTTGTAGATCGTATCCTTTTGCTTTTGATCTTTGGTTCTTTACCACGTAGGACAATAACCTTTTGCTTGGATCGTTTCGTTTGGTTTTCCACAATCCTAACCTTCCACCAAAAGCCTTTGAGAGTTGTAGCATATTTGTGTGTGAGCTTCTTGCCATTTCACTTTACACGCTTTTCGCTCATTTGTGTGGCAATTGGTTTGATATAATTTCCAAGGTGAGGTAAAAGGCTAACTCTCCACACCCTTATCCTCCACATACAACCCTTGTTGGCTTTTCGTCATGGACAGGCATGGAGAGCCATCCCAACCACCACTACCTCCGGAGGATGACACACAATTCATGACAAGATGGGACCATTGGAAGGTCCGAGGAGAATTCAACTACTGCTAGAAGCTCTCGAGCGCCAAGATGAACAATTTAGCGAGGCCGTGAGTCCGTACAAATGCATGCCATGCAACATAACCTCGGTCATCGGCGCCAAGATGAACAATTTAGCGAGGCCCGTGTGGAATTCAAGAACATCGACAACCGCTTCGAAGAAGTCCGTGGCCAAATGCATGCCATGCAACATAACCTCGGTCATCAAAATGAAGCTCTTGGTCATGCTCTCGCCTCAACGGATGAGAAGCTTCAACGCCTCATTGATGGACTCGCAAGGCCACGCTCGCGCGAATCAAGCTCATCTCGGCACTCCTCAAGTGAATCAAGTGCACCTCGCCGTCACGCTTCAAGGCACCGGGATGGACCCGTTCTTCAATCCATGAGCTCTTTGCAAGCGGTACCATCTCCGCGTCACGCCGCAACGTCAAGATATGATGGTGACCTCTCCGCAAGACCTCCAAGACGCGAAGCAAACCAGCCACAACCAAGGGCACTTGTGATTCGACGTTGACACGAAGCAAACCTCGCATGGACCACCAAGGCCATCGACGTTGACATGTCCCTTCAACAACAAGTGAAGCTTCCGAAGAGGACGAACAAGATCACCATCCACGGGAAGCACTCGAAGATCCTCCAAGGCGTCATCATCGACATGATCGTACACGTCGGCAACATGATGGTCATGACGAGCCTCCCCTACACCAAGAAGAAGAAGAAGAGCAGACCATTGCGCATGCGGCTCGACGTCCTCCTCGCCACATGGCGCAAGCTAATGCCCCTCGGCATCAACCACGACAAGAACAAGAGCAAGCTCCCCAAGCTCGTCGTGAGGACCATCAACCTCCTCCTCGTCCTCAACCGCGACAACAAAACGAGCAAGCTCCCCAAGCTCGTCGTCAACAACAAGTTCCACCACCAAACGCGGCACCTCAACAACCTCAAGAGCAACGCAACAATCACCAAGCAAGACATGAGAGCTCGGATGATGATGATGACCGCCAAAATCAAGGCAACCGTCGCAACCGGAACCGCAACGGAGAAGAAACTTTTGGCGAGCTCAAGTTCACCATGCCAAAGTTCACCGGTTCCAATGAGCCCGAGGAATATCTCTCTTGGGAACTCAAGGTTGACAAAATCTTCCGCATGCACAACTATAGCAATGAGAAGATGATGGCCATGGCATCCCTCGAGTTTGATGAGTATGCCAACCTTTGGTGGGAACAAGTCCAACTTCGTCATGAAGCAAAGAAGAGCCTCCAATCGCAACTTGGCAAGATATGAAGGCTCATATGAGATCCCGCTTCGTTCCTTCACACTACACGCGTGACCTCTTCAACAAGCTTCAAATGCTTAGTCAAGGAACAAAGACCGTGGAAGAGTACTTCAAGCAAATGGACCTCAACATGATCCGTGCCAACATTGAAGAGCGAGATGAACAAACAATGGCACGCTCCCTCAATGGCTTGAACCATCCCATCAAGCGCATCACCGAGTTCCAAAGGTACAACAACATGGTTGAGCTTTTGCACATCGCTTCAAAGGCCGAGCGTCAAGTGCAAGAGGACATCAAGTACAACAAGCCAAAGACATACTTCACCTACAAGCAAGAGCCAATCGCTACTCCAACAACACCAAGTGGAAGCTCCTCAAGTACCACCAAGCTTCCCTTCAAGCCGACTGTCCCTCAAGGAAAACAGCCACCAAGTGGCAAACACACAAGGGATGATCAACCATTAAATGGTGAATGCTACAAGTGTGGAGGCAAAGGGCACAAGTCGAATGCATGTGGGAACAAGAAAGTTTTGTTCATCCATGACAACGGCGATGAAGAATACTTGAGTGAAGAAGAGTTTGATGCAAGAGTCAAGGAAGCCTTGGCAAGGCAACATTTGGAAGAGGACCACAAACTTCTTGTGTGTGAGCATGACGCAAGTCCATCGCTTGTGGTCACAAGGGTCTTGACTACCCAAGCCAATGAAGATGAAGACCAACGCTCGAACATCTTCCAAACTCGTGCCGGCATCAATGGGAAGTCCATCAAAGTTGTCATCGATGGAGGGAGTTGCCACAACCTTGCAAGCACGGAATTGTGTGAGAAACTCAACCTTACCCTTCATCCGCATAGACACCCCTACCATATCCAATGGCTAAGTGACCAAGGATCCGTCAAGATCAAGCACACCGTCTCGGTGACGTTCTCCATTGGGAACTACAAGGACACGGTGGAATGTGACGTGGTACCAATGACGGTTTGTCACATGTTGCTCGGAAGGCCGTGGCAATATGACAAGCGTGCTTTGCATAATGGTCACTCAAACACTTACACCTTCAAATGGCTTGATAAAACTTGTGTGTTGCAACCAATGACTCCTAGCCAAATAATTGCGGACAATGCAAAGGCTTTGGCGAGGGAACAATACGCAAAACCACCTTCTGAGAAGAGTGGTGAGCGAGAGAACCACACCATAGTGAGTGAGAGCTACAAGCCAAACTCGAGCGGAAAAACTAAGAGTGTTCTTCTTGCCACCAAAAGTGAGATGAGAGAAGTGCGGAACAACCCATCCATCTTGCACTATGTCCTTGTATGCAAGGGACTAGCGCAAGGAACTAACGACTTGACAAATGTTCCTCCTTCTTTGATGGCTATTTTGCAGGAATTCCAAGATGTATTTCCCGAAGAGCTTCCTCATGGACTTCCTCCTCTTCGTGGAATCGAGCACCGCATCGACCTCATACCCGGCGCACCACTCCCAAACCGCGCCGCGTATCGCACGAACCCGGATGAGACGAAGGAGATCGAAGGTCAAATCAACCAACTCGTCTCCAAAGGTTTGATCCAAGTAAGCACTAGCCCAAGCGCGGTCCCCGTGATTCTAGTCCCAAAAACGGATGATACGTTGCGGTTATGCATGGACTGCCATCCAATCAATGCTACCACCGTGCGTTATCGACATCCTATACCGCGTCTTGATGACATGCTTGATGAGTTATGTGGAGCCACTATATTTTCGAAAATTGATCTTCGTAGTGGTTACCATCAAATCCGCATGGCCGAAGGGGATGAGTGGAAAACCGCCTTCAAGACCAAGCTTGGTCTCTATGAATGGTTGGTTATGCCTTTTGGCTTATCTAACTCCCCATCTACCTTCATGCGTCTAATGAACCATATTTTGAGATCTCTCATTGGGAAGAGTGTAGTTGTTTACTTTGATGACATTCTTGTCTATAGCAAGTCACTAGAGGAGCATGTTACTCATGTTAAGGAGGTACTTCAAATCCTTCGTCATGAAAAGCTTTATGCTAATCTCCCAAAGTGCACTTTTGCAAGAGACAAGCTGATTTTCCTTGGTTTTGTCATGTCTTCTAATGGCATTGAAGTTGATGACTCAAAAGTCAAGGACATACGAGATTGGCCCATCCCTACAAATGTTAGTGAACTTCGTAGTTTTCATGGGTTGGCTGGCTTTTACCGTCGTTTTGTCAAAGACTTTTCTACAATTGCTTGCCCCCTTAACGAATTGACCAAGAAAAATGTCACGTTCATTTGGGGAAAAGCACAACAAAAAGCTTTTGATGAGCTCAGAAAGAGGCTCACCGAAGCACCACTTCTTGCATTGCCGGATTTCACAAAAACTTTTGAGATTGAGTGTGACGCTAGCGGCATTGGCATTGGTGGCGTCCTTATGCAAAATGGGCGTCCTATTGCTTACCATAGTGAGAAACTTGATGGCGCATGCCTCAATTATCCCATTTATGACAAAGAACTTTTTGCCTTGGTTCGAGTTCTTCAAGTGTGGCAACACTATCTTTGGCGCAAAGAATTTGTCATCCATTCCGACCATGAGTCGTTGAAGTATCTTAAGGGCCAAGCCAACTTGAGTAAAAGGCACGCAAAATGGGTTGAGTTCATGGAGTCTTTTCCTTACATTGTCAAATACAAGAAGGGCAAAGAAAATGTGGTAGCGGACGCCTTGTCTATAAAAACACAAGCCTTCTTACACGACTCGAAGTCAATGTCTTGGGTCTTGATGACATCAAATCTTTGTACACGTCCGACTCTTTCTTTGGACCAATATTTGCACAATGTTCAATAGACAAAGGGATTGATGATTTCTATTTGCATAAGGGTTTTCTTTTCAAACAAAACAAACTTTGCATTCTGAAATCGTCTCTCCAACTTTTGCTTCTTCAAGAGTCCCATGGTGGAGGCCTTATGGGTCACTTTGGCTGTGACAAGACATATGACATGCTCTCCACTCACTACTTTTGGCCAAAGATGAAGCGCGACGTGGAGCGCCATGTTCAACGATGCACTACATGTATCCAAGCTAAGTCTAAGTCCAACCCCTTTGGTCTTTATATGCCATTGCCTATTCCTCATACACCTTGGTTGGACATTAGCATGGACTTTGCGTTAGGCTTGCCTAGATCTAAACATGGTCATGATTCCATATTTGTAGTCGTGGATCGCTTTTCTAAAATGGCACATTTCATTCCGTGCCATAAGACCGATGATGCTTCACATGTAGCAAATTTGTTTTTCAGGGAAATAATTCAGCTACATGCTGTGCCTAGAACAATCGTCTCCGACCGCGACGTAAAATTCATGAGCTACTTTTGGAAGACTCTCATGGCCAAGCTCGGCATCAAGCTCCTCTTCTCGTCCGCCTCGCATCCTCAAACCGATGGACAAACCGAGGTCGTCAATCGATGTCTTGGCACACTCCTCCGGGTGTTGATAAAGAAGAACCTTAAATACTGGGAGGAATGTATCCCACACGCCGAGTTTGCCTACAACCGCGCCAAGCACTCCACCACCATGAGGAGCCCGTTCATGATCGTCTACGGCTTCGAGCCTCTCACCGCGCTCGATATCCTTCCACTTCCACTTCATGAACGTGCCAATATGGACGTTGTCAAGCATGCCCAAACAATGAAGAAACTCCATGAAGACACACGAGCTACTATCGAGCAACAAGTCCTTCGCCAAGCATCAAGGCTAAACAAGACCAAGAAAGAGATGATCTTTGATGAGGGCGACCTTGTATGGATACACTTGAGTAAAGACCGCTTCCCCAAGGAACGCGACTCCAAGCAAAAGCCAAGAGGCGATGGACCATTCAAGGTGCTCAAGAGGATCAACAACAACGCCTACGTCATCGATATACCAACATCGAAGTATCTTGTGAGCTCGACATTCAATGTCAAGGACCTCTCACCCTACCATGGCGAAGAGGAAGTTGTGATGGTTGAAGAGTCGAGGACGACTCTTTCCCAAGGGAGGATGCAGCCGATCCACGACCGCTACTACATCTACTCCCACGAGCTCCCCAAGTGGACCCATGACTCGCGCCCGAACCAAACTCCTTCAAGCTAAG
This sequence comes from Avena longiglumis, assembly GCA_030063025.1. Lineage (NCBI taxonomy): Eukaryota > Viridiplantae > Streptophyta > Magnoliopsida > Poales > Poaceae > Avena > Avena longiglumis. Next base: position 327,402,953 of record CP125974.1, on the reverse strand, counting down.
GTGAACTCGCTCCTCTCCTTGTGTGACTTCGACACACCCTTGGATGGCTTGCTACTTCATACGCATACACTGCATCATCGTGCACGAAGAGAAGGATCCAAGCGGAGGAAAGCATCGATCATTGCCAGACGCAAGCGGTACTACAGTTGAGCCGGTACTACCGCTCCAGGCGGTCCTATCGGCCCCAGCTACCGGACGCTCCAGGAAGCACCCCTCCACGCCCCAGACGCAAGCGGTACTACCGGTCCAGAAATCGGTACTACCGGACAGCGGTACTACCGCCCCCTCCTACCGCTCGCCACAGGCGCCTCCGACGGAAGCTCCAGGCCCTCAAGCGGTACTACCGCTCCCGAAGCGGTACTACCGGTTACCACCGGTACTACAGTTACCGACCATCTCTGAGACTGGCTGAATCTGCACGCCTAAGTTCAGCCCTGTGCCTTGTAACCCTACCTATAATTTACCTTTTCGTTCCGAAACTACCCCTATTTTGTGGATGGACTATATATAGCCCCCACCATCCATTGTAATCCCTAGACTTGGATAATAATAGATATTAAGGAAACCCTTTGAGGACTTGTATCTATTGGTCTCATGCTCCTACCAAGGAGCACAGGATTATCCACCCCCCTCTTGGATATTGCCTAGTGCGTTCAAGTTGTACAAGGCCTTGGGTTCTCGGTTTCTCGCCCCCAAGTCGTCAAGATCTCACCAAGCACCTCATCCCCCGTTGTTGGCGTGGAGAGCGAGCTTCGCCCAACACCGATCCTAGGGATTATGTTAGAGCGGTTGCAACCGGCGTGAGGAGTAGGCGTGTATCGTGTTTTGGTGTGTGTGTGTTCGTGGTTTTCATTGCTTCCCTCGATTTCATCCTCCGACCACCTCTTCCCCCTCGTTTCTCGTGGAATTCGTGAAAGATCGGGCCAACCCCAGGGTTACCCCATAACATACCATCTCTACTATTCTGCAACACATCTTTAAATTCAGCATCATGCACATATTGTTCCTTAATAGTTTCCAATCCAAATATTTTGAAGTCAAGTTGAGATAACAAAGCATAACGGCGTGACAAAGCATCAGCAATAACATTATCTTTACCATTTTTTTGTTTGATAACATAAGGAAAAGACTCAATAAATTCAACCCACTTTGCATGACGACGATTCAACTTAGCTTGACTACGAATATGCTTGAAAGATTCATGATCAGAATGAATAACAAATTCCTTAGGCCATAGATAATGTTGCCAAGTTTCTAATGTCCGAACCAACGCATATAATTCTTTATCATAAGTAGAATAGTTCAAACTAGCCCCACTCAATTTCTCACTAAAATATGCAACAGGTTTTCCCTCTTGTAATAACACCCCTCCCAAACCAATTCCACTAGCATCACATTCAAGCTCAAAAGTCTTAGTAAAATCAGGAAGTTGGAGTAAGGGAGCATGTGTTAGCTTTTCTTTCAGTATGACGAAGGCCTGTTGTTGTGCATCGCCCCAAACAAAGGGCACATCCTTCTTGGTAAGCTCATTCAGCGGCACGGCAATTGATCCAAAGTCTTTGATAAAGCGCCTATAAAAACCAGCAAGGCCAAGAAAACTCCTCACTTGTGTGACCGTCTTGGGCTGCGGCCAATTATCAATAGCTTCAATCTTGGATGGATCCACTTCAATACCCTGTGATGTAACAACATAGCCAAGAAACGCAACTCGATTGGTGCAAAAGGTGCACTTCTCAAGGTTACTAAACAAACGTGCATCACGTAAAGCATTGAAAACAGCACGTAAATGGTCCAAATGATCCTCTAAAGATTTGCTATAGACTACCACAAAACGTCCAATGAAAGCACGTAAAACTTCGTTCATTAATCTCATGAAAGTGCTAGGTGCATTAGTTAAACCAAACGGCATGACTAACCACTCATATAAACCGAACTTAGTTTTAAATGTTGTTTTCCATTCATCTCCTAATTTCATACGAATATGGTGGTAACCACTACGTAAATCAACTTTAGAAAACATGGTAGAGCCACTCAATTCATCAAGCATGTCATCTAAACGTGGAATAGGATGACGATATCGAATAGTAATATTATTGATAGCTCTACAATCAAGACATCATGTGAAGAACCATCTTTCTTAGGTACCAAAATAATAGGAACAACACAAGGGCTAAGGGACTCACGAATATGATCTTTGTCGAGTAGTTCCTGAATTTGGCGTTGTATCTCCTTTGTCTCCTCTGGATTGGTTCTATATGGCGCGCGGTTGGGCAACGTGGCACCAAGAATTAGATCAATTTGATGCTCAATTCCTCTAATAGGAGGTAGTCTGGTGGCAACTCGGCGGAAAGACGTCCTCATATTCACCGCAAAAGGTTAGCAACAATGGGTGGCAAAGAAGGAGGCATATCCTCAAATGAAAACAAAACCTCTTTGCAGACAATTGCATAACATTGAGTATTGTTTACATCTAGTTCACAATATCAATTTTATTTGCAAGCATACATGGACTCTTCAAACGAATTTCAGTAGCATGTGTAGAATCAGTTAGTGTTCTTTGGTGGTATAAAATCTGCAACAATCTGATTCTCACTTTTATTTTCTCCTCGTTTTAGCTCTACTAGCTCTAGCAAGATCATCTTTTAAAATCTGTTCAGAGTCATAGGTTTTAGACCAATTTTCTTTCCATCATGCATAAGAGAATAGTGATTAGTTTTGCCATTATGAGCAGATTCTCTATCAAATTGGCATGGTCTACCAAGTAACAAAGAACAAGCTTGCATAGGTACAACATCACAATCAACAAAATCAGAATATGTACCAATAGTAAAATGCACGCGTCGTTCTTGTTACCTTGATCTTCGAGAACTCTCAAACCATTGGATGTAATATGAATGTGGGCGTTGTCTTGTTGGGCGCATGCTTCTCTACCATGTCAACACCGGCGATTATTACAACTCCCTCCATCAATGATGATCCGTATAGCTCTTTCCTTGACAACACCACGTGTTTGGAACAGGTTGTGGCGTTGATCTTGCTCAGATTTGCTCAATTGCACACTCAACACACGTTGTGTAATTAAGCTCTTGTATTGATCGGCTTGACTCCCATTACCTCTGGCTCTTCATCGATCGTAATTGTCTCCATCTCGGCGAAATAAGGGCTAGTGTATCTTCATCGAAGTCACTCTGAATCGTATTGACCATCTTCTCGCACCATCATCACACGTTGTGTTGTGCATCTCTCAATATGACCAAAACCCGGCACTTGCGGCATTGTATATCCTTTGTCTTACCGTGGAATCCATAGAAGATGCACTCTGACGGAGCATTGGATGATGGTGGAGGAGCATTTGGAAATCTTGTGGTGGCCTTGGATGTGGTAGTAGCTGGTGGCGAATCACGAGGAGGCGCTGATTGTCGGGATGTCCAAGAGGATGTGCGACTCAGTAATTATTATTCCTCCTCCATGGTGTTTGGCGATCCTGCACTTCACGTTCAGCTTTGCAAGCAAGATGAAACAAACGAGTGATAGAATTATATTCTTTATAATCTAATATGTGCTGAATGTCCTTGTTTAATCCACCAAAGAAACGTCCAAGCATTTGTTCATTAGATTCAACAACACCACACCTAACCATCCCCGTTTGTAATTCCTGATAATACTCTTCTACAGAATTTTTCCCGTGCTCTAAACGTGTCAGATTCTTTAGTAAATCACGTTGATAAGTGGGAGGTACAAAACGAACACGCATAGCAGTTTTTCAAGCAGTCCAAGTACTAGGAATAGTAGTAGGATTTAAACGACAATACTCAGACCACCAAAGGGAAGCAAATTTAGTAAATTCACATGTAGCAGCACTAACACGCATATTCTCGGGATATTCTAAGCATGCAAATCGTTGTTCTACTTCCATATCCCATGTAAGATATGCATCCGGATTATATTTACCCTCAAAAGATGGAATATTTAATTTAAGCTTTGCAACATGATCATCATCACGTACCGGTGGGCGAGCGTTCGGGTAGTAATGTCGGGGACGACGGCGGTACACGTGGAGGTTGTTCAACCTCCTCGTCAAACAGATCGTCGTCGGTAGTAGTACCCGTAAATACATCCTCAATGTCGCGAAGCAATGGCGGAAGTCGAGGAGCATCGGCCAGCGTGGCGGCCGTCGTGGAGTGCGGCGGCAACAACCGGTCACCGTGATCGGAATGCGCCGTGCGCCATGTGTGGTGCGGTCTTGGTGCGGGCAATCGGTTCAAAATCTCCTTGAATCGAGCGTCAAGCTTGGCGTTGAAGGATTTCTCGAGTCTATCGATCTTGTCCACGGCGTTGGTGAGCTTGGTGTCAAACTCCCTAGGCGTATCCACGTCTTGACCGACCAAGAGCGGCGGAGAAGTGGGCATGTAGTTCTTCGTTCGTCATGGTGGCGGGGGTTCATGAAGTATCATCATGGTTAGTCCTTAAAAGCACGGTATATACTACATGAATATGGTGGAAGTCACGCGTAATCCGTCAAGCAATATCTGAAGCTCTTACAAGTTCTTACCAAGCAAAGGAAAAGGCGATGTGCAACTGTGAGGATCAGTGGGTCCAGAGATTGAACCAAGCGATTACCAGGAGTCGAGACACCGCACGTGAAGAATATCTGTGGATCTCTGGGAAGGCTTAGCAAGGGGGGTTAGCAATTATCAAAACAGCAATGCAAAAGTTGAAAGAATGCTCAGCAGATCTTGTCTTTGGTCCTATGCTGAACAGTACTAGAGACGCGAGCCTATATCACCAACGATGTCACGACGCGACACAACAAGCCTTTGTATGATGATATGGCACCACGAAAAGTGAACCGAGATGCAGAAAATCACTATGATGGCGAGTGTCTAGAACGATCTCTGAGGTCTAAAGAGGTTAGCCCAAAAAAATTTTGAATTTTTTATTTTGCTCGAAGCGGCAGCGTAAAAATATCGCTATAACGGCCGATGGAGAAAAGTGATCCCCAAAGCCGAAAACTAGTATAGCCAGAATTTTTTTTCGGAGGCAGTTCCAGACTTTTTTTTTTGCTCTCCTTCTGGACTTACGACCGGACTCTTAGCGCGACACGGACTTTAGCTGAACACGGACACAACAAAGAAGGAAAGTCAAAAGAAATAACTAGGAAACAGTAACTCTACTCGGACTCGTACCACGACAGGAAAACTGATCGGATCTGTGTCGCAGTAGGAAGGCGGTGGCGGAGTATTAGGGTTTATGGTGGCTGGGTATATGGCGGCGGAATATGGTGGCGGAATATGGTGGCGGTGATCGGCGAGTGTGGCGGTGACTAGTATGATTAGAACTCGAAACTCTAAGGGACGAGACACTAAGACCAGCAACTCGACGCGACGATGTAGAGACAAATTCAACAATGCAAAAACTGAAAAGATAATGCGAGGCGTAGATTGGTTATAGGATGGATCTAAACTCTAACTGTGTTTTTGGCTTTTTCGTGGGTTATGGGTAAAAACAGATCTAATCTACGAAAAACAGTAAAATCTCACCGAGCAACCTGAAATTTGATACCACTTTATAGGGCAAAGGTGTCTGATCTTTCGATGAGATGGCGATATTCGATTTGGTGGAGTTCGGGCTTGACGATCCGACTACACATGCGAGCACGAGCGCCAATGCAATCGCTAGGCCAATCTCCTGGAGGTTACCGATCCTGCGTGAACACGATCGGCTGACCGAGGGTCTTAATTCCTACCTGAAATCGAGAACAAGTAAGAACCAATATTGCAATCAAGATATTGCGGATTAAGAGGAAAGCTTTATTGAAGAGGTGGGATCCTGAATAGGTGCGAAGTACAAGAGGCCTCTGCGACGCTCGAGCCTTGGCGAAGTTGCGACTATGGCTAACTTAATGTCTAAACAAAATCCGAGTCTAGGGGGTCGGCTATGGGGAGTATTTAAGGGCGAAAACGTGGGGTTTCGGCCAACCATGGAAGTGGTGGCCGAATCCAACCCTAAAGTCCTTTTCCTCAAATCGGACTCTAAAAAGTGGCTAATTAAAATCCTGAAAATTACATGGGCCTGGCCCAAAACAAAAGGTGTCAGACACCATATTAAGCTATGGACGAATTCGTAAAGTATTGATCTTGAATATTTCGTCCAAGCCTTCTTTCTTCATTATGGTGGCCTCAAAGTTCTGAAATCTTCATCCATGGCCTTCTCTTGGATCATCACATGCTTGCTGCCATCTCCATGCATGGCCATGCTCCAATGCTTGTCCCTCTCATCCATGCTTGGTCCATCATTCCTAAGAGTAAGAAATATATCTGATTTAGGCAGCATCATATTCTCATGTATGTGAGGAATATTTCCAAGAAACGAAAGTACCTGATAGTTAAGTTGTTTGGCACGAGATCTTGTGATGGGTCCTTGTATGTGTGTTGGTGTAGGTACAATGGTTGTATCAATAGTAGGGATGTCTTGTTACCTTGATCTTGCGAGAACTCTCAAACCATTGGATGTAATATGAATGTGGGCGTTGTCTTGTTGGAAGCGCAAGCTTCTCTACCATGTCAACACTGGCCATATTATTACAACTCCCTCCATCGATGATGATCCGTATAGCTCTTTCCTTGACAACACCACGTGTTTGGAACAGGTTGTGGCGTTGATCTTGCTCAGATTTGCTCAATTGCACACTCAACACACGTTGTGTAATTAAGCTCTTGTATTGATCAGTAGCTTCAGCTCCCATTACCTCTGGCTCTTCATCAGCATCAGAGTTGTCTCCATCTCGAGCAGAAATAAGGGCTAGTGTATCTTCATCAAAGTCACTCGCTGAATCGTATTGACCATCTTCGCGCACCATCATCACACGTTGTGTTGTGCACTGTCTCAATATGACCAAACCCCGGCACTTGCGGCATTGTATATCCTTTGTCTTACCCGTGGAAGCCATAGAAGATGCACTCTGGCGGAGCATTGGATGATGGTGGAGAAGCAGCTGGAAATCTTGTGGTGGCCTTGGATGTGGTAGTAGCTGGAGGCGAATCACGAGGAGGCGCTGATTGTCGGGATGTCCAAGTGGATGTGCGACCTGCAGAATTATTAGTCCTCCTCCATGGTGTTTGTAACACCCTCAGAATCGGCCCTATGCAAGTTTTAGCGCTTCCCGCCAAACCCGCATAGAAACGATTCAAAGGTGCCCACCAGGCACTTTCGTGCGGGTGGAAAACGAAGTAATAACATTACACAACAGTCCTCGATGGGACCCATGCAGATATATATAACAAATGACTCAAAGAGTCAAGAATACAGATATAATATACAAAGATCCAAATCACCTTGAAAACGATAGAGCGTCCGACTACGGACAAGATGCAAATGGGGCTAAGAGCCCTGAAGAATAACCAATGTCGTCCATAACCCTGCCCAGCGGGAAGGGTAACCACCTAACGACGTCGATCTCAAAACCTGCTTAAACAAAAGGGGGTGCGACAAAGGGCAAAGGAAAAAGAGAGCGGTCAAGATCGAGGCGACACGGCGAGGCTAGAATTGGCGGTCCTCGCCTACATAGGTATGGTGGTCAAGCGGCAGCATGCACTAAACAACCTATAGAGACTCGATACAATGGCGGCTATCGAGAGGGGTAAGAAAGACCTATTCGAACCAACTGATTCTACCATCGACAAACCCATCACGGTGTTTAGCCCTCGAGACCAAGCGAGGAAGTCCACAGGAACTCACTGTTGGCGGTTTTATTTATTCGATTATCGTTAAAGCAGCACTTACTAGTCGGTATAGATAGTCATCCCGATAAGATAAGCGTGGGCTTTTAGTTAACCATCTGTAGTTGCAACACTTACTAGTCGATACAATTAGCATGAGATATCCCAAACCGAGTTGTTGATACTTTTATTTAGCCATTCCGTTTTAGTTGCAATACTTACTAGTCGATACAATGGTATGGCGACAACCCAAACAAGCAATTGTTGGCAATTTTATTTAGCCATTCCATTATAGTGAAGCGATTACTAGTCATTATAAAGTCAAACTTATAGCACTACTTTAGTTATAGTTGTCTATGATCGAGATCATGCTCCAAGTCGTCCATAACGCGGACACGGCTTTGAGAAAGTTTTACCCAGCAGGTGCACAAATAGCAACACACACTCGATCAACCTGGAAAAACCAAATCAAAACCCAACGAGGCTTTCACGACAAAGCAATCGCAGGATTCAGAAATATTTGAGGCCACCCATTGAGTACACCATAGCGAAGTTAATGACTCGAGACGGACTCAAGATTTGCGTCAATGGCTATAAACGATTGGGAACCCAAAAGCTGGCTTGTCGATACCGAAAAAACACTCCTTCCCTAAGCAAAGGTGCTCCTCGCACAATCGTAAATAAAAAGAAAGCATGGCATAACTACAGGATAGTAAATAAAACCTCAAACTAGTTTGTGGCCCCAAGAAATAAGAATGAATCAAGCTCGCTCGGGGGTCCCATAATCCTCCGGATGTGGATAGCGAATATTCAAGGCAGTTATCAAGTACTCGGGCTCCTACGGACACAAGTGACGGTTAACAACCAAATAACATCTATTGCCCACTGTGCCTCTGCATTTCCTACTTCAATTTTAGTTGTTAAACAGTAATTAAAGTAAACGATAATTAAAGCCATGATCATCTCCAACATTAAACATGCGGCAATACTCCAACAAGTGGTACTTGACGACCATACGACTTACTTGAGCAAGCGACTACGACGCGCAAGTCCAACTATCTACCTAGCAACAGGTAATAGGAGGTGTCCAAGGAAATATAAGGCTGCAAGGGATATCACGGGTACGAAAACTAGAGCATCGTAACACAGATAGCAATAGATCAACATGAGGGAATAAATACTATAAAAGTAAGATAGGTAGAAAGGGGGGAGGTGTTCGCCTGAAAACATTGCCGAAGGTTCATCCGAAGGTCGGGTCGACACTCGCATCAACTCATCGGCCTAGTCCGCGAAGAAGCAAAACACTAGAAGAAACACCGGATGCAATATTTAATACTACGACAGAAGATCGGGCATGATGCATGTATGATGAATGACATGGCAAAGCTGCGATGCAATTAGGTCATATTAAGCGGAACCGGGGTCCCGACAGTTATTTAGATGGTTCAAGTTATTTAACTACCCCGCAATTTAATTGTTGTCTTAACATGGCAAAAGATAGCACAGGTTCGCTACACAAATTTAAATGGGACCAATATACGACTAGATTTGCCCGCATATGGATCCCATATTTAATTATGAGGTGACTCGGCATAATGCCCCCAAACCACAGACAAGTATGCATGCATGAACAATTTAATATGCATCAGTTGATAATGTCATATTATAAAATAATGGGGTCTCGGATAGGGAATCAGATTAGGGTTCGGCGAACTTGGACTCCGAGGGGTTCGGGGTCGGTCTCAGGGTTCAGGGTTCGACGGGATCGTTCTCAGATAACGGAGGTAGATCTTGGCATTCCGGGAAGGAGGATTTGGTTCGGCGTCGGGGCGCATCGGATTCGTCCTGGTCGGTGTTGATCTTATCGTCGCGAAGATCTCGTCGGGTCCGCGTTCCGGGTTGGTCTTGGCCTTCGGGGTGAAGTACTTGGCGTTTCGTGTCGGCGACCTTGGCGTTCGGCAACCTACGAAGTAGACCTTGGAGTTCCGCGATGATCTTGTCGATTCCCTGTCGAAGGCCTTGGCGCTTCGGATCGGTCTTCGGTTCGGGGCCTCAGGGTCTTGGGGTTCGCGTCCGTGTGGCGATCTTGTCGTTCCGTGTAGGCGTCCTCGGTGTCGGGGGAGATCTTGGGGTTCCAACTTGTTCATCGTTGACGGACTTGGTTCGTCGTCGGGTCTCGTCGGGATCGATCTTCGGTCGGTGCGATCTTGGTACCCGAGTTCTCGAAGGGGAAGATCTTGTCGACAGGGTGGCTTCGGGACGATCTTACATAGAACCTCTTGTTGTTTGCAACGTTCTCGTTTGTGCCCTTCGGGAATCCCCAACAGGAATCCACATCAAGGTTCAGGGAGCCACCGGAAACTAGACCAGAGGCCACGCTTGAATAGCTTGGTGCCGCACTGGGGCGCACCTGCTTGCGTTCGATGAGGAAACCAACAGGAGAGGGCCCTGGGCGACGTTCGACGGCTGCAGACGAGTACGACTAGGGTGGCTCGGGTTGAAGCAGGGGAGAGGCAGGATGCGTGGCCGAGCCCCACGGTGGAGGTGGGGTACGGGGATCCCCGGAGACGACAGCGGCGGGCGAAGGCCAGGCGACAGCGTCGACACGCGAACGGCGAGGACGGGGCCGGGGAAGACGTGGGGGCCGCGCGACAGCGAGGAGGCGGGAGGCGCTGGTGCAGAGGAGCTTCGGGGAGACGACCTGACGCGGGATGGGTGCAGAGCCGGCAGGCGGGAGGCGAGGCGGCCTCGGGATGGGGAGGCGCAGAGGCGACCCGTGAGCATGGCGCCAGTAGGTGTCGGAGGAATACCCACGGCGGGGTGGAGGGTCATGGCGGCAGGCTCGTGAGGGCGACGACGCGGGCCACGAGGAGAAGGCAGAGGCGGCCCGGCGACGACCTCACTGGGCGGCGGAGCGCGGAAACAGGACGATGGCGCCGGATCCTGGCAGAGCTCTGGTCCGCGAGAAGGGGAGGGAGGAGCGACGCGACCAGGGAGAGGAGGGAGTCTGGCGGTCGGCGATGAGGAGAGAGGCCATGGGCGGCCACGCTCGCGACAGAGAAGAGGCCAGCGGCAGCACGATGGGACGATGGGGAGGGATCGAAGCAGAGCTGGGTGGCGAGGATGGAGACGAGGCCCCTGGTGGGGTCCACGCGGAAGGGAAGGAGCGGGGCTGGGTTGCGGGGTGGTTCACGGGGAAGGACGCAGAGAGGGGGTGGGCCCGGGGGTTACGGGGTGAGCGAGAGAGCAGGGTGGCGTGCGTGGTGTTGCGTGTGTGGTGGGGAGTGGGCGGCGGTGGAGTGGGGCTGTGGGGGATCAGCAGGTGTGTGCTGGGTGCGTCGCGTGTGTGCGTGGTGGTGTGTGTGCTGCCTAGCGGCGGCGGCTGGGGTGGGAATAGGGTAGGTGGGATCTAGGGATTAGGGTTTGAGGTAGATAGGATCTGGAGGTGGTCAGCTGGGCTTTTGGGCCTAGCTGGCTGCCTCCTAAAAAAATAATACAATAATTTTATTATTATTTTAAAAAGACTTTTGTACATTGTTTTCAGATATACAAAATATTCAGGAAGACCTAAGGATTGTATTTTGAAATAAAGAGGGGAAGTAATGTCAAAATAAAGATAGGGTTGTAGCGAAATGTTTTTAGGCAAAGGTATGCATGATGATGTCATGATGATGCACAAGTACAAACAATAGCGATTTTCTGGTAGTGGTTTTCGCGGGATGCCACAGTGTTTGGCGATCCTGCACTTCACGTTCAGCTTTGCAAGCAAGATGAAACAAACGAGTGATAGAATTATAATCCTTATAATCTAATATGTGCTGAATGTCCTTGTTTAATCCACCAAAGAAACGTGCAAGCATTTGTTCATTAGATTCAACAAGACCACACCTAACCATCCCCGTTTGCAATTTCTGATAATACTCTTCTCTAATTTTCCCTTGCTCTAAGCGTCGATTCTTTAGTAAATCACGTTGATAAGTGGGAGGTACAAAGCGAACACGCATAGCAGTTTTAAAGCGGTCAAGTACTAGGAATAGTAGTAGGATTTAGCGACAATACTGGACCACCAAAGGGAAGCAAATTTAGTAAATTCACATGTAGCAGCACTAACACGCATATTCTCAGGATATTTTAAGCAGGCAAAACGTTGTTCTACTTCCATCTCCCATGTAAGATATGCATCAGGATTATACTTACCTTCAAAAGATGGAATATTTAATTTAAGCTTTGCAACTTAACTATCAGGTACTTTCGTTTCTTGGAACTATTCCTCACATACATGAGAATATGATGCTGCCTAAATCAGATATATTTCTTACTCTTAGGAATGATGGACCAAGCATGGATGAGAGGGACAAGCATTGGAGCATGGTCATGCATGGAGATGACAGCAAGCATGTGATGATCCAAGAGAAGGCCACAGATGAAGATTTCAGAACTTTGAGGCCACCATAATGAAGAAAGAAGGCTTGGACGAAATATTCAAGATCAATACTTTACGAATTCGTCCATAGCTTAATATGGTGCTGCGACACCTTTATTTTGGGCCAGGCCCATGTAACTTTCGCAGGATTTTAATTAGCCACTTTTTAGAGTCCGTATTTGAGGGGAAAAGGACTTTTAGGGTTGGATTCGGCCACCACTTCCATGGCTGGCCGAAACCCCACCTTTTCGCCCTAAATACGCCCCATAGCCGAACCTCTTGACTCGGATTTTGTTTAGACATTAAGTTAGCCATAGTATAACTTCGCCAAGGCTCGAGGCCGCAGAGGCCTCTTGTACTTCACACCTATTCGGATCCCACCTCTTCCATAAAGCTTTCCTCTTAATCCAATATCTTGATTGCAATATTGGTTCTTACTTGTTCTCGATTTGGTAGGAATTAAGACCCTCACTGGTCGGTGATCGTGTTCACGCAGGATCGGTAACCTCCAGGAGATTGGCCTAGCGATTGCATTGGCGCTCGTGCTCGCACGTGTAGTCGGATCGTCAAGCCCGAACTCCACCAAATCGATTATCGCCATCTCATCGAAAGATCGGACACCTTTGCCCTATCAACATTCAGCACATCTTAGATTATAAGGAATATAATTCTATCACTCGTTTGTTTCATCTTGCTTGCAAAGCTGAACGTGAAGTGCAGGATCGCCAAACACCATGGAGGAGGACTAATAATTCTGCAGGTCGCACATCAACTTGGACATCCCGACAAACAGCGCCTCCTCGTGATTCGCCACCAGCTACTACCACATCCAAGGCCACCACAAGATTTCCAGCTGCTCCTCCACCATCATCCAATGCTCCTGCTCGTAGTGCATCTTCTATGGCTTCCACGGGTAAGGCAAAGGATATACAATGCCGCAAGTGCTGGGGTTTTGGTCATATTGAGGGTGTTATGGGGTAACCCTGGGGTTGGCCCGATCTTTCACGAATTCCACGAGAAACGAGGGGAAAGAGGTGGTCGGGGGATGAAATCGAGGAAAGCGATGAAAACCACGAACACACACACACCAAAACACGATACACGCCTACTCCTCACGCCGGTGGCAACCGGTCCAACATAATCCCTAGGATCGGTGTTGGGCGAAGCTCGCTCTCCACGCCAACAACGGGGGATGAGGTGCTTGGTGAGATCTTGACGACTTGGGGGCGAGAAACCGAGAACCCAAGGCCTTGTACAACTTGAACGCACTAGGCAAGATCCAAGAGGGGGGTGGATAATCCGGTGCTCGTTGGTAGGAGCATGAGACCAATAGATATAAGTCCTCAAAGGGTTTCCTTAATATCTATTATTATCCAAGTCTCGGGTTTACAATGGAGGGTGGGGCTATATATAGTCCAGCCACAAAACAGGGGTAGTTTCGGAACGAAAAGGTAAATTATAGGTAGGGTTACAAGGCACAGGGCCGAACTTAGGCATTCAGGATCAGTCAGGACCAGTAGTACCGGCCCGGCAACCGGTAGTACCCGGTAATGCGCCGCGGGAGAGGTAGTACCGCTTGAGGCCTGGAGGTTCCGTCGGGCGCCTGTGGCGGCGGTAGGAGGGCGGTAGTACATTGTCGGTAATCTTGGTTCTTTGGACCGGTAGTACCGCTTGCGTCTGGGCGTGGAGTGGTGCTTCTGGGCGTCCGGTAGCGGGCAGTGGGACCGCTTGGAGCGGTAGTACCGGTCGGCTCAACCGGTAGTACCGCTTGCGTCTGGCAGCGACTGGATGCTTTCCCTCCGTTCCTTGGATCCTTCTCTTCGTACCTGATGATGCACAGTGTATGCGTATGAAGTAGCAAGCCATCCAAGGGTGTGTCGAAGTCACACAAGGAGAGGAGCGAGTTCACCTTAACTTGAAGGAGTTTGGCTCTGGCGCGAGTCATGGGTCCACTTGGGGAGCTCGTGGGATTAGATGTAGTAGCGGTCGTAGGACGGGCTGCATCAGCTCCCCCCCTTGGGAAAGAGTCGTCCTCGACTCTTCAACCGTCACAACTTCCTCTTCGCCATGGTAGGGTGAGAGGTCCTTGACATTGAATGTCGAGCTCACAAGATACTTCGATGTTGGTAATCGATGACGTAGGCGTTGTTGTTGATCCTCTTGAGCACCTTGAATGGTCCATCGCCTCTTGGCTTTAGCTTGGAGTCGCGTTCCTTAGGGAAGCGGTCTTTACTCAAGTGTATCCATACAAGGTCGCCCTCATCAAAGATCATCTCTTTCTTGGTCTTGTTTAGCCTTGATGCTTGGCGAAGGACTTGTTGCTCGATAGTAGCTCGTGTGTCTTCATGGAGTTTCTTCATTGTTTGGGCACGCTTGACAACGTCCATATTGGCACGTTCATGAAGTGGAAGGATATCGAGCGCGGTGAGAGGCTCGAAGCCGTGAGCGATCATGAGGGCTCCTCATGGTGGTGGAGTGCTTGGCGGTTGTAGGCGAACTTCGGCGTGTGGAATACATTCCTCCCAGTCTTTAAGGTTCTTCTTTATCAACACCCGGAGGAGTGTGCCAAGACTTCGATTGACGACCTCGGTTTGTCCATCGGTTTGAGGATGCGAGGCGGACGAGAAGAGGAGCTTGATGCCGAGCTTGGCCATGAGAGTCTTCCAGAAGTAGCTCACGAATTTTACGTCGCGGTCGGAGACGATTGTTCTAGGCACATCGTGTAGCCGAATTATTTCCCTGAAAAACAAATTGGCTACATGTGAAGCATCATCGGTCTTATGGCACGGAATGAAATGTGCCATGAGGAATAGGCAATGGCATATAAAGACCAAAGGGGTTGGACTTAGACTTAGCTTGGATACATGTAGTGCATCGTTGAACGTGGCGCTCCACGTCGCGCTTCATCTTTGGCCAAAAGTAGTGAGTGGAGAGCATGTCATATGTCTTGTCATGGCCAAAGTGACCCATAAGGCCTCCACCATGGGACTCTTGAAGAAGCAAAAGTTGGAGAGACGATTTCGGAATGCAAAGCTTGTGTTGTTTGAAAAGAAAACCCTTATGCAAATAGAAATCATCAATCCCTTTGTCTATTGAACATTGTGCAAATATTGGTCCAAAGAAAGAGTCAGACGCGTACAAAGATTTGATGTCATCAAGACCCAAGACATTGACTTCGAGTCGTGTAAGAAGGCTTGTGTTTTTGCGAGACAAGGCGTCCGCTACCACATTTTGTTTGCCCTTCTTGTATTTGACAATGTAAGGAAAAGACTCCAAGAACTCAACCCATTTTGCGTGCCTTTTACTCAAGTTGGCTTGGCCCTTAAGATACCTCAACGACTCATGGTCGGAATGGATGATAAATTCTTTGGGCCAAAGATAGTGTTGCCACACTTGAAGAACTCGAACCAAGGAAAAAAGTTCTTTGTCATAAATGGGATAATTGAGGCGTGCGCCATCAAGTTTCTCGCTATGGTAAGCAATAGGACGCCCATTTTGCATAAGGATGCCACCAATGCCAATACCGCTAGCGTCACACTCAATCTCAAAGGTTTTTGTGAAATTCGGCAATTCAAGAAGTGGTGCTTCGGTGAGCCTCTTTTGAGCTCATTAAAAGCTTTTTGTTGTGCTTTTCCCCAAACGAACGTGACATTTTTCTTGGTCAATTCGTTGAGGGGGCAAGCAATTGTAGAAAAGTCTTTGACAAAACGACGGTAAAAGCCAGCCAACCCATGAAAACTACGAAGTTCACTAACATTTGTAGGGATGGGCCAATCTCGTATGTCCTTGACTTTTGAGTCATCAACTTCAATGCCATTAGAAGACACGACAAAACCAAGGAAAATCAGCTTGTCTCTTGCAAAAGTGCACTTTGGGAGATTAGCATAAAGCTTTTCATGACGAAGGATTTGAAGTACCTCCTTAACATGATTAACATGCTCCTATAGTGACTTGATATAGACAAGAATGTCATCAAAGTAAACAACTACACTCTTCCCAATGAGAGATCTCAAAATATGGTTTATTAGACGCATGAAGGTAGATGGGGCGTTAGATAAGCCAAAAGGCATAACCAACCATTCATAGAGACCAAGCTTGGTCTTGAAGGCGGTTTTCCACTCATCACCTTTGGCCATGCGAATTTGATGGTAACCACTACGAAGATCAATTTTCGAAAATATAGTGGCTCCACATAACTCATCAAGCATGTCATCAAGACGAGGTATAGGATGTCGATAGCGCACGGTGATAGCATTGATGATAGGGCAAAGGTGTCCGATCTTTCGATGAGATGGCGATATTCGATTTGGTGGAGTTCGGGCTTGACGATCCGACTACACGTGCGAGCACGAGCGCCAATGCAATCGCTAGGCCAATCTCCTGGACGTTACCGATCCTGCGTGAACACGATCAGCCTGACCAGCGAGGGTCTTAATTCCTACCTGAAATCGAGAACAAGTAAGAACCAATATTGCAATCAAGATATTGCGGATTAAGAGGAAAGCTTTATTGAAGAGGTGGGATCCTGAATAGGTGCGAAGTACAAGAGGCCTCTACGACGCTCGAGCCATGGCGAAGTTGCGACTATGGCTAACTTAATGTCTAAACAAAATCCGAGTCTAGGGGGTCGGCTATGGGGAGTTTTTAAGGGAGAAAAGGTGGGGTTTCGGCTAGCCATGGAAGTGGTGGCCGAATCCAACCCTAAAAGTCCTTTTCCCCTCAAATACGGACTCTAAAAAGTGGCTAATTAAAATCCTGCGAAAATTACATGGGCCTGGCCCAAAATAAAGGTGTCGCAGCAATTATGGACGAATTCGTAAAGTATTGATCTTGAATATTTCGTCCAAGCCTTCTTTCTTCATTATGGTGGCTTCAAAGTTCTGAAATCTTCATCCGTGGCCTTCTCTTGGATCATCACATGCTTGCTGCCATCTCCATGCATGGCCATGCTCCAATGCTTGTCCCTCTCATCCATGCTTGGTCCATCATTCCTAAGAGTAAGAAATATATCTGATTTAGGCAGCATCATATTCTCATGTATGTGAGGAATAGTTCCAAGAAACGAAAGTACCTGATAGTTAAGTTGTTTGGCACGAGATCTTGTGATGGGTCCTTGTATGTGTGTTCTTTGGGTACAACGGTTGTATCAATAGTAGGGATGTCCACATCATGCTCCCTTCTTGAATTCAAGTCGTCCTCGACGCAATCTCATCTTCCTCACCAAAGTAAGGCTTCAAATGCAATGTTAAATGTAGGACTAACTGTACCAAAGTCTGCAGCAACTCAAGTTTGTATGCATTATCATTGATTTTCTCTAACACCTTAAAGGGACCAGCAAGACGTGGCATTAACTTAGACTTGCGTAAATCGGAAAACGATCTTTACGCAAATGTAACCAAACAAGATCTCAACATTAAACACAACATGATTTCTCCCTTTATCCCCAAAGAAGTTTATACTTAGCATTCATGTGTTCAATGTTATCTTTAGTAGTCTTATGCAAGTTTAATATCATTTCGGTAGTTGTGTAGCATCCAAATTATGTTGCAATCAAGAAGGTAAAGGCAATAAATCAATAGGTGCACGAGGAACAAAACCATACACAATCTCAAATGGGCACATCTTTGTGGTAGAATGCAATGAGCGATTATAAGCAAATTCTATATGAGGTAAACACTCTTCCCACAATTTTAAGTTCTTCTTTAAAACAACCCGTAACATAGTAGACAAAGTTCTATTTACTACTTCAGTTTGACCATCAGTTTGGGGATGACATGTAGTACTAAAGAGCAATTTAGTCCCCAACTTAGCCCATAAACATCTCCAAAAGTGGCTAAGAAATTTAGTATCACGATCGAGACAATAGTATTTGGCACACCATGCAAGCGAACAATTTCACGAAAGAACAAATCAGCAATATGCGCATCATACATTTATGACAAGGAATAAAGTGTGCCATCTTAGAAAACCGATCCACAACAAAAAATACTATCCCTCCCCTTCTGTGTTCGTGGCAATCCCAAAACAAAGTCCATAGAAATATCCTCCCAAGGAACACTAGGAACAGGAAGAGGCATATATAAACCATGTGGATTATGGCGAGACTTAGCTTTTTGACAAGTAGTGCGGCGCCACAAATCTCTCAACATCTCGACGATACGTGGCCAAAAGAAGTGTGCGACAAGGACCTCCGTCTTCTTGACACCAAAGTGTCCCATCAATCCTCCTCCATGCGCCTCCTATAACAACAAAGGCGAGCAGAACTATCTCGGAATGCATAGTTTGTTGTACGAACACAAATCCATCATTGAAGACGAACTTGTTCCAAGTTCTACCAACTCTACAATTCTGCAACACCTCTTTAAATTCAGCATCATGCACATATTGTTCCTTAATAGTTTCCAATCCAAATATTTTGAAGTCAAGTTGAGATAACAAAGCATAACGGCGCGACAAAGCATCAACAATAATATTATCTTTACCCTTTTTGTGTTTGATAACATAAGGAAAAGACTCAATAAATTCAACCCACTTTGCATGATGACGATTCAACTTAGCTTGACTACGAATATGCTTCAAAGATTCATGATCAGAATGAATAACAAATTCCTTAGGCCATAGATAATGTTGCCAAGTTTCTAATGTCCTAGCCAACGCATATAATTCTTTATCATAAGTAGAATAGTTCAGACTAGCCCCATTCAATTTCTCACTAAAATATGCAACAGGTTTTCCCTCTTGTAATAACACCCCTCCCAAACCAATTCCACTAGCATCACATTCAAGCTCAAAAGTCTTAGTAAAATCAGGAAGTTGGAGTAAGGGAGCATGTGTTAGCTTATCTTTCAATATGACGAAGGCCTGTTGTTGTGTATCGCCCCAAACAAAGGGCACATCCTTCTTGGTAAGCTCATTCAGTGTGACAATTGATCCAAAGTCTTTGACAAAGCGCCTATAAAAACCAGCGAGGCCAAGAAATCTCCTCACTTGTGTGACCGTCTTGGGCTGCGGCCAATTCTCAATAGCTTCAATCTTGGCTGGATCCACTTCAATACCCTGTGATGAAACAACATAGCCAAGAAACGCAACTCGATTGGTGCAAAAGGTGCACTTCTCAAGGTTACTAAACAAACGTGCATCATGTAAAGCATTTAAAACAGCACGTAAATGGTCCAAATGATCCTCTAAAGATTTGCTATAAATCAGAATATCATCAAAGTAGACTACCACAAAATGTCCAATGAAAGCACGTAAAACTTCATTCATTAATCTCATGAAAGTGCTAGGTGCATTAGTTAAACCAAACGGTATTGCTAACCACTCATATAAACCGAACTTAGTTTTAAATGCTGTTTTCCATTCATCTCCTAATTTCGTACGAATCTGGTGGTAACCACTACGCAAATCAACTTCAGAAAACATGGTAGAGCCACTCAATTCATCAAGCATGTCATCTAAACGTGGAATAGGATGACGATATCGAATAGTAATATTATTGATAGCTCTACAATCAGTACACATGCGCGAAGAACCATCTTTCTTAGGTACCAAAATAATAGGAAAAGCACAAGGGCTTAGGGACTCACGAATATGATCTCTGTCGAGTAGTTCCTGAATTTGGCGTTGTATCTCCTTTGTCTCCTCTGGATTGGTTCTATATGGCGCGCGGTTGGGCAACGTGGCACCAGGAATTAGATCAATTTGATGCTCAATTCCTCTAATAGGAGGTAATCCTGGTGGCAACTCAGCAGGAAAGACGTCCTCATATTCTGCAAAGGTTAGCAACAACGGTGTGGCAAAGAAGGAGGCATATCCTCAAATGAAAACAAAACCTCTTTGCAGACAATTGCATAACATTGAGTATTGTTTACATCTAGTTCACAATATCAATTTTATTTGCAAGCATACATGGACTCTTCAAACCAATTTCAGTAGCATGTGTAGAATCAGATTTAGTGTTCTTTGGTGGTATAAAATCTGCGACAACAATCGATTCTCACTTTTATTTTTCTCCTCGGTTTAGCTCTACTAGCTCTAGCAAGATCATCTTTTAAAATTTGTTAAGAGTCATAGGTTTAAGACCAATTTTCTTTCCATCATGCATAAGAGAATAGTGATTAGTTTTGCCATTATGAACAAATTCTCTATCAAATTGCCATGGTCTACCAAGTAACAAAGAACAAGCTTGCATAGGTACAACATCACAATCAACAAAATCAGAATATGTACCAATAGTAAAATGCACGCAGCGTCGTTCTTGTTACCTTGATCTTCGAGAACTCTCAAACCATTGGATGTAATATGAATGTGGGTGTTGTCTTGTTGGGCAAGCTTCTCTACCATGTCAACAACGGCGGATTATTACAACTCCCTCCATCGATGATGATCCGTATAGCTCTTTCCTTGACAACACCACGTGTTTGGAACAGGTTGTGGCGTTGATCTTGCTAAAATTTGCTCAATTGCACACTCAACACGTTGTGTAATTAAGCTCTTGTATTGATCGCCAGCTTGACTCCCATTACCTCTGGCTCTTCATCGAGATCGAATTGTCTCCATCTTGAGCGAAATAAGGGCTAGTGTATCTTCAACGAAGTCACTTTGAATCGTATTGACCATCTTCTCGCACCATCATCACACGTTGTGTTGTGCCTGTCTCTCAATATGACCAAAAACCCGGCACTTGCGGCATTGGATATCCTTTGTCTTACCGTGGAAGCCATAGAGGATGCACTACTGACGGGAGCATTGGATGATGGTGGAGGAGCATTTGGAAATCTTGTGGTGGCCTTGGATGTGGTAGTAGCTGGTGGTGAATCACGAGGCTGATTGTCGGGATGTCCAAGCGGATGCGACCTGCGAATTATTAGTCCTCCTCCATGGTGTTTGGCGATCACGCACTTCACGTTCGACTTTGCAAGCAAGATGAAACAAAGGAGTGATAGAATTATATTCCTTATAATCTAATATGTCTTTGAATGTCCTTGTTTAATCCACCAAAGAAAGCGTGCAAGCATTTGTTCATTAGATTCAACAAGACCACACCGAACCATCCCTGTTTGCAATTCATGATAATACTCTTCTACAGAATTTTTCCCTTGCTCTAAATGTGTCAGATTCTTTAGTAAATCATGTTGATAAGTAGGAGGTACAAAACGAACACGCATAGCAGTTTTTAAAGCAGTCCAAGTACTAGGAATAGTAGTAGGATTTAAACGACAATACTCAGACCACCAAAGGGAAGCAAATTTACTAAATTCACATGTAGCAGCACTAACACGCATATTCTCAGGATATTTTAAGCATGCAAAACGTTGTTCTACTTCCATCTCTCATGTAAGATATGCATCAGGATTATATTTACCCTCAAAAGATGGAATATTTAATTTAAGCTTTGCAACATGATCATCATCACGTACCGGTGGGCGAGCGTTGCGGTAGTAATGTCGGGGACGGCCAACAGGTACTTGTGGAGGTTGTTCAACCTCCTCGTCAAACAGATCGTCGTTGTCGGGGTCGTAGTAGTACCCGTCGTCTGTCCCCAATGTTGCAGCAGCAGAAGTCCGAGGCGTCATTGTGCGGTAACAGCCGAGTGCGGCGGCAATGAACCAGCATCCGACCCGTGATCGAATGCGCCAGGCGCCATGTGTGGGTCTTGTGCGGGTGCGGTCAATCGGTTCAAAAGCTCCTTGAGCCGAGCGTCAAGCTTGGCGTTGAAGGATTTCGAGTCCATCGATCTTGTCCACGGAGTTGGTGAGCGTGTCAAACTCCGAGCGTATCCACGTCTTCGTAGCGACCAAGAGCGGAGAAGTGGGCATGTAGTTCTTCGTTCGTCATTGTGGCGGGGTTCATGAAGTATCCGTCATGGTTAGTCCTTAAAAGCATAGGTATATAATGCGGAAATATGGTGGAAGTCACGCGTAATCCGTCAAGCAATATCTGAAGCTCTTACAAGTTCTTACCAAGCGGAGAAAAGCGATGTGCAACCACGAGGATCGGTGGGTCCAGAGATTGAACCAAGCGATAACCGGGAGTCAAACACGCACGCGTGGAGTATATGTGGAGCTCTGGGAAGGCTTAGCAAAGGGGGTTAGCAATTATCAAAACAGCAATGCAAAAGTTGAAAGAATGCTCAACGACGGTACTGTGCTGGTCCTATGCTAGACCGTACTAGAGACGCGAGCCTAGATCACCAACGATGTCACGACGCGACATAACAAGCACTGTATGATGATATGGCACCCTGAAAAGCGAACCGAGAGGTGAAAAATCACTATGATGGCGAGTGTCTAGAATTGATCTACGGGGTCTAAAAATAGGTTAGCCCCAAAAAAAAATTTCGAAATTTTTTTATTTTGCTCCGGAAGCGTGCAGACGCCAAAAAAATATTGCTATAACGGCCGATGGAGAAAAGTGATCCCCGGGGTCGAAAACTAGTATAGCCAGAAAAATTTTTCGGAGGCGGTTCCAGACTAGGACCGGACTCTTAGCGCGACACGAACTTTAGCTGAACACGGAAACAACAAAGAAGGAAAGTCAAAAGAAATAACTAGGAAACAGTAACTCTACTCGGACTCGTACCGCGGTACGAAAACTGAACGGATCTGTGTCGCGGTAGGAAGGCGGTGGCGGAGTATTAGGGTTTATGGTGGCTGGGTATATGGCGGCGGAATATGGTGGCGGAATATGGTGGCGGTGATCGGCGAGTGTGGCGGTGACTAGTATGATCAGAACTCGAAACTCTAAGGGACGAGACACTAAGACCAGCAACTCGACTCGACGATGTAGACACAAATTCAACAATGCAAAAACTGAAAAGATAATGCGAGGCGTAGATTGGTTATGGGATGGATCTAAACTATAACTGTGTTTTTGGCTTTTTCGTGGGTTATAGGTAAAAACAGATCTAATCTCAAAACAGGAAAATCTCACCGAGCAACTTTGAAATCGATACCACTTGATAGGGCAAAGGTGTCCGATCTTTCGATGAGATGGCGATAATCGATTTGGTGGAGTTCGGCTTGACGATCCGACTACTGCGTCGAGCACGGCGCCAATGCAATCGCTAGGCCAATCTCCTAGAGGTTACCGATCCTGCGTGAACACGATCGGCTGACCCGAGGGTCTTAATTCCTACACGAAATCGAGAACAAGTAAGAACCAATATTGCAATCAAGATATTGCGGATTAAGAGGAAAGCTTTATTGAAGAGGTGGGATCTGAATAGGTGCGAAGTACAAGAGGCCTCTGCGGCCTCGAGCCTTGGCGAAGTTGCGACTATGGCTAACTTAATGTCTAAACAAAATCCGAGTCTAGGGGTCGGCTATGGGGAGTATTTAAGGCGAAAGGTGGGGTTTCGACGACCATGGAAGTGGTGGCGAATACTAAAAGTCCTTTTCCTCAAATCTGGACTCTAAAAAGTGGCTAATTAAAATCCTGCGAAAATTACATGGGCACGGCCCAAAATAAAGGTGTCATGACACCATATTAAACTATGGACGAATTCGTAAAGTATTGATCTTGAATATTTCGTCCAAGCCTTCTTTCTTCATTATGGTGGCTTCAAAGTTCTGAAATCTTCATCCGTGGCCTTTTCTTGGATCATCACATGCTTGCTGCCATCTCCATGCATGGCCATGCTCCAATGCTTGTCCCTCTCATCCATGCTTGGTCCATCATTCCTAAGAGTAAGAAATATATCTGATTTAGGCAGCATCATATTCTCATGTGTGTGAGGAATAGTTCCAAGAAACGAATGTACCTGATAGTTAAGTTGTTTGGCACGAGATCTTGTGATGGGT
Organism: Avena longiglumis; assembly: GCA_030063025.1. NCBI lineage: Eukaryota > Viridiplantae > Streptophyta > Magnoliopsida > Poales > Poaceae > Avena > Avena longiglumis. The sequence goes on along the minus strand of CP125974.1, from coordinate 327,379,011 downwards.
CCTTGTATGTGTGTTGCTGCAGGTACAACGGTTGTATTAATAGAAGGGATGTCCACATCAATTGATTGGACGGCAGTCCATGCATAACCGCAACGTATCATCCGTTTTTGGGACTAGAATCACGGGGACCGCGCTTGGGCTAGTGCTTACTTGGATCAAACCTCTGGAGACGAGTTGGTCGATTTGACGTTCGATCTCCTTCGTCTCTTCCGGGTTCGTGCGATACGCGGCGCGGTTTGCGAGTGGTGCGTCGGGTATGAGGTCGATGCGGTGCTCTATCCCACGAAGAGGAGGAAGGCCATGAGGAAGCTCTTCGTCTCTTCCGGGTTCGTGCGATACGCGGCGCGGTTTGGGAGTGGTGCGCCGGGTAGTCTAGACTGTAGCACCCCGGGTAAAACCACTATCAGAAAATTGTGTGTTGTTTATATTTTGTGCATCATCATAACATCATGCATATTTTCAGCACTAAAGAACTTTGCTAAAAATCTTATCTTTATTTTCTAATTACCTTCCTCTTTATTTTAAATCAAAACTCCGGTGTTCCGGATATCTCGGTTTGCCTAAAAACTATTTACAAAAGACTATTTAAATTAAACTAAATAAATAAAACTATTTATTTTGTCTAGAGACCGCCACCGGTCAGGCCCAAGGCCCAACCGTCGGCCCTTCTACCACCAAGACCAAACCCTAGCTAAACCAAAACTAACCCCAACCACCGAAACCCTAGAAACCCTAATCCCCAGACCCTACCCCCAAATTCCCCACCCCGTCGCCTACTTCCTCCCTCCAGCCGCCACCCACCTCGCCAGACACCACAAAGACGCTCACACCGTGCATCTGATCAACCGACCCCATGACCCCACTCGTGTCCCGCAACCATCGATCCCACCCTGCTACCGGTCCCACCCTGTCGATCCCCTTCCGCACGCCTCGTCCCCAACCTCCTAATCCCGCATCCCCGCCGCCCATCCTCCCCAGAGAAACCGTCGCCGCCAGCGACCCCGTCGCCGGGGCTGCTCCCCCCTCTCGTCGCCCTCCCTCAACCTCTGGGTGCCCCAGGTCACCCCGCCTTCCTCTCCTGGCCGCCCTCTCCCCGGTCGAGCACGTCGCCAGGAGCTCGCCCTTCCCCAAGCTCTGCCCTGCAGGCGTCGCTCCTTCCTTCCGTCGACCCCATCGCCCCGGACCCCCCCGCGCCTCCTAAGGTCTACCTCGTCGGCGCTGTAGGCCCCCCACTCCTCGCCTCCCGTGCTCGTGCGCGCCCCATCGTCGTGGCCGACCCCTATCACCGCCTCCCTTTGCAGTGGTCTTTGCCGCGGCATCGATCTCCGTCATCATCGCCTAGCCTCGTCGTCTTCCGCAGCCCATCGGTCGTCGCCTTCTCTCCCTCGGGAGCTCATTGTGGTGTCTTGATCTGTTGCCAGCGTCGGAGTCCTCTTTGTTTCCGTCTGAGCGAATGCAGCAACCCGACATTTTCTCTCCATATGTACCTGCTCGCATAGTGCTTGATAAAATGTCCACATATGCTTTGTTCCTGTTTATTCTATTCGGTGTGGCCAACACATTTTAATAGGCTAATACTCCATTGAGTTTGACTCATTCGCCCCACTTATCTTCAAACATCATTCCGGCGTAACCGCTACTTCAACGACTTTGTCTTCGTCGCCTTCGGGAGCATCAAGATGGTTAAGACGAAACTACTTTCGTACCATCGACCACGAGTTCTACTTCACGGATCTGGTCACGCCGGAAGCCCAAGGTCGGCCACATGGAACCAAAGACCCCGAAGTCTGTCCGGACCCGAAGATCCGATCCGAAGCCGAAGCCGAACCCCCTCCGAGCCCCCAAGATCTTCGAACCCTAATGTGTGACCCTTTCTCTCGAGCCCTATTTTATAAATTGACATCTATATAAATTGTTGCAAATCAATTGTCATGCTTGCATACATATAATGTGGTTTGGGGGCCTTATGCCGATTCATCTCATAATTAAATATGGAGTCCATATACGGACGAATCTAGTCTAATATTGGCCTCATTTAAATTTGGGTAGCGAATCGGTGCCATGTTTTGACTTGTTAAGACAACATTTAAATTGCGGGTACCTAAACAACATGAACCATCTATTTAATTGTCGGGACCCGGTTCCGCTTAATTTTGCCTAATTACCTCGCATCTTTGCCATGTCATACATCATACATGCATCATGCCGCTCTTTTGCCGTAGTAATAAATAGTGTATCCGGTGTTTCTTCTAGTGCTTTGCTTCTTCACGGATTAGGCCGACGATTTGATGCGAGTGTCGACCCGATCTTCGGTTGAACCTTCGGCAATGTTTTCAAGCGAGCATTCTCCCCCTTTCTACCTATCTTACTTTTATAGTCTTTATTTCCTCCTGTTGATCTATTGCTATCTATGTTGCGATGCTCTAGTTTTCGTGTCCGTGATATCCCTTGCAGCCTTATATTGCCTTGGACACATCCTATTACCTGTTGTTTGGTAGATAGTTGGACTTGTGCGTCGTAGTCGCTTGCTTAAGTGCTGTTGCGTGTCGTCCAGTACCACAGCTGTTGGAAGGCTGCCATATGCTTTATGTTGGAGATGATCATGGCTTTAATTATTGTTTAATAACTAAAACTGAAAGTAGGTAAATGCAGAGGCACCGGTGGGTAATAGACAATATTTGGATTTTAACCGCTCCTTTGGTGTCCGTCGGACCCGAGTTCTTGACACTGTTAGAGATCGAGCGCTAACCACGGGTGGGGTGTGTGGGCACCCCATCGACTTAGTACCTAATTTCAAATCTTGTCTGGGGCCACAAAGTAGTTTGGGGCTTTATTACTATCATGTACTTATGCCATGCTTCTTTGCTTTAATTACGATTGCGTGGGCGCTATGCTGTTAGGAACCCGTGATACGTTTTATTTGTATCGACAAGCCCAATCACACTTCGGGTTCCCGATCGTTTCTGACCGTCGACACAAACCACAGGTCCGTCTCGGAGACCGGCCCGACTTCGTTACGGTAGCTTAGTGGGGTGGCCCCCCGTGCTTGCTTTGGGTCTGGGAAACGTCGTGTCCGAAACCCCGTCGACATACCGTTGGGTGTATGTTTTGTGATCTTGTACCTACCTGATCTGACAACAAGGGTGTAGGTGCGTGTGGAATCTTTGGTGCACCCCTGCAGGGTTAAATCTTTTCGAGAAGCCGTGTCCGCGGTTATGGACGACTTGGAGCACAGTTCTCGATCATAGACAACTATAACTAAAGCTTACTGTTATAATTTTACTTGTATCCGATATGACTAATAATCAGCTTCACTGCAACGGAATGGCTAAATAAAAGTACCAACAACTGCTGGGTTTCGGATATCTCATGCTAATTGTATCTGACTAGTAAGTGTTGCAACTTCAACGGAATGGTTAACTAAAAGTGCCCACTGCTTATTATATCAGGATGACTATCTATACCTGACTAGTAATTGCTGCAACGATAACTGAATAAATAAAACTGCCAACGGTGTGAGTTTCTCGGTTGACTTCCTCGTTTGGTCTCGAGAGAGAAATACCAGGATGGGTATGTTTGGTGGTAGTATCAAGTTGGTTCCGAATAGGTCTTTCTTACCCTTCTCTGATAGCCGCTAGTCGTATCGAGTCTCTATAGGTTGTTTAGTGCATGCCGCGCTGCCGCTTCAGTCCACCATACCTATGTAGGAGAGGACCGCCGAATTCTAGTCTCGCCGTGTCTTGGCCTCGATCTTGACCGCTCTCTTTTCCTTTGCCCTTTTCGGCACCTTTTGTTTTTAGCAGGTTTTGAGATCGACGTCGTTAGCAGGGTTACCCTTCCGGCTTGGCCTGGGCAGGGTTATGGACGCCATTGGTTATTCTTCAGGGCTCTTAGCTCAATTTGCATCTTGTCCGTACTCGGACGCTGTATTGTTTCCAGGTGATTTGGATCTTTGTACTGTATATCTGTATTCTTGACTCATTGAGTCGCTGTTGTATATATATGTTTTGTGGGTTCCATCGAGGACTATTGCGTAATGATATTACTTCGTTTTCCACCCGCACGCAAGTGCCTGGTGGGCACCTTTGAATCGTTTCTATGCGGGTTTGGCAGGAAGCGCTAAAACTTGCATAGGGTCGATTCTGAGGGTGTTACAAAGACCCTTGTGACCACAAGCGATGGACTTGCGTCATGCTCACACACAAGAAGTTCTTGGTCCTCTTCCAAATGTTGCCTTGCCAAGGCTTCCTTGATCCTTGCATCAAACTCTTCTTCACTCAAGTATTCTTCATCGCCGTTGTCATGGATGAACAAAACTTTCTTGTTTCCACATGCATTCGACTTGTGTCCTTTGCCTCCACACTTGTAGCATTCACCATTGAATGGTTGATCATCCCTTGTGTGTTTGCCACTTGGGGGCTGTTTTCCTTGAGGGAGAGTTGGCTTGAAGGGAAGCTTGGTGGTACTTGAGGAGCTTCCACTTGGTGTTGTTGGAGTAGTGGTTGGCGCTTGCTTGTAGGTGAAGTACGTCTTTGGCTTGTTGTACTTGATGTCCTCTTGCACTTGACGCTCGGCCTTTGGAGCGATGTGCACAAGCTCAACCATGTTGTTGTACTTTTGGAACTCGGTTATGCGCTTGATGGGATGGTTCAAGCCATTGAGGAAGCGTGCCATTGTTTGTTCATCTCACTCTTCAATGTTGGCACGGATCATGTTGAGCTCCATTTGCTTGAAGTACTCTTCCAAGGTCTTTGTCCCTTGACTAAGCGTTTGAAGCTTGTTGAAAAGGTCACGTGTGTAGTGTGAAGGAACAAAGCGGGATCTCATATGAGCCTTCATATCTTGCCAAGTTGCGATTGGAGGCTCTTCTTTTGCTTCGCGAGCGAGTTGGACTTGTTCCCACCAAAGGTTGGCATACTCATCAAACTCGAGGGATGCCATGGCCATCATCTTCTCATTGCTATAGTTGTGCATGCGGAAGATCTTGTCGACCTTGAGTTCCCAAGAGAGATATTCTTCTGGCTCATTGGAACCGGTGAACTTTGGCATGGTGAATTTGAGCTTGCCGAAAGTTTCTTCTCCATTGCGGTTCGGTTGCGTGATTGCCATGATTTTGGCGGTCATCATCATCATCCGAGCTCTCATGTCTTGCTTGGTGATTGTTGCGTTGCTCTTGCGGTTGTTGAGGTGCCGCGTTTGGTGGTGGAACTTGTTGTTGACGACGAGCTTGGGGAGCTTGCTCGTTTTGTTGAAGCGGTTGAGGACGAGGAGGAGGTTGATGGTCCTCACGACGAGCTTGGGGAGCTTGCTCTTGTTCTTGTCATGGTTGATGTCGAGGAGCATTGTCTTTCTCCTTGTGGCGAGGAGGACGTCGAGCCGCATGCGCAATGGGCTGCTCTTCTTCTTCTTGGTGTAGGGGAGGCTCGTCATGACCATCATGTTGCCGACGTGGACGATCATGTCGATAATGACTCCTTGGAGGATCTTCGAGTGCTTCCCGTCGACGGTGATCTTGTTCGTCCTCTTCGACAGCTTCACTCGTTGTTGAAGGGGCATGTCGACGTCGATGGCCTTGGTGGTCCATGCGAGGTTGCTCTTGTTGAATCACAAGTGCCCATGGTTGTGGCCGGTTCGCTTCGCGCCTTGGAGGTCTTGCGGAGAGGTCACCATCATAGCTTGACGTTGCGGCGTGACGCGGAGATGGTACCGCTTGCGAAGAGCTCATGGATTGAAGAACGGGTCCATCCCGGTGCCTTGAAGCGTGACGGCGAGGTGCACTTGATTCACTTGAGGAGTGCCGAGATGAGCTCGATTCGCGCGAGCGTGGCCTTGCGAGTCAATCGATGAGGCGTTGAAGCTTCTCATCCGTTGAGGCGAGTGCACGACCAAGAGCTTCATTTTGATGACCGAGGTTGTGTTGCATGGCATGCATTTGGCCACTGACTTCTTCGAAGCGGTTGTCGATGTTCTTGAATTCCACACGGGCCTCGCTAAATTGTTTATCTTGGCGCCGCTCGAGAGCTTCACAACGGTAGTTAAATTCACCTCGGACCTTCCAATGGTCCCATCTTGTCATGAATTGCGTGTCATCCTCCGGAGGTGGTGGTGGTTGGGATGGATCTCCATGCCTGTCCATGATGCAAAGCCAACAAGGGTTGTATATGGAGAGAAAGGGTGCGGAGAGTTAGCCTTTTACCTCACCTTGCAGATTATATCAAACCAATTGCCACACAAATGAGCGAAAAGCGTGCAAAGTGAAATGGGCAAGAACCTCACACACAAATATGCTACAACTCTCAAAAGCTTTTGGTGGAAGGTTAGGAGTGTGGAAAACCAAACGAAACGATCCAAGCAAAAGGTTATTGTCCTACGTGGTAAAGAACCAAAGATCAAAAGCAAAAGGATACGATCTACAAAAACACGGAAAACACACACGTGGAGAAAAACGGGGTTAGCACGACTATGAAAATGAGCACAAAAGGTCCTAACGAAGACTACGCTCGGTTGTCGTGCCAACTCAAGGAGAGACCACAACTCGTTTGCCAAAAGAGGATAAGCAATAGATTTGTGCACTTGCCTCGGTGCGCTCTTTCTTCTCTCTTTCTTGGCTTACAAGCTTGGTATTCTCTTTGTGTTAGGGGACTATGTATCTTTCTATTCTATCTTTTCCTTTTTCTCTTTTTTTTTGATTCTTTTTCTTTTTCTCCCTTGCTATGCTACTATGTTATCTTTTGTATTTGGCCTCACACTCTCACTTTCCGAAGGCAAGTGCACAATGCTTAGACAAACACAAAATGAGTTGCTCTCATAGGATAGGTACACACAAAGGAAGATATGGGGTTGTCAAAGTGGCGCAAGTTATACCTTTGGTATTGTTGAGGACTTGCAACCGTTGGTGGTGGATGGTGTTCGAGTGTCGCGGTGTCGATGAGCGCGGGTGACTTTGATGCGGAAGCTGTTGTGAAAATGGTGACAAACACGCGAAACACGAACAAGCGAGGTGGAAAAAGTCAGCGGCCAGAGTCGAGCGGTAGTACCGCTTGCAACGACCGGTAGTATCGGAGAGCGGTAGTACCGCTTGTACTACCGGTAGTACCGGTTACTTGCGGTAGTACCGCTTGCACGGCCGGTAGTACCGCTTGGCACAGATCTGGAACGGGATGAACTTTCCAAAAACCTCAAATTCGCGGAGATTTGACCAAAGGGCTGGGCTAGGAACCACAGGGGCTATAGATCGACTCCCAAAGCAATAGATCTATGGACCAAAACCACGAAAAACTCACCAAATCCAGAGATCGATCCGAAGGCAAATTGGGCTCTTTTTGGTGGGATTTTCGATTTTAAGGTAGATAAAAGAAAAATTGGGGGGAAATTCGTGATCAACCGTGCTCTTGATACCAATATGTTATGGGGTAACCCTGGGGTTGGCCCGATCTTTCACGAATTCCACGAGAAACGAGGGGAAAGAGGTGGCCGGAGATGAAATCGAGGAAAGCGATGAAAACCACGAACACACACACACACCAAAACACGATACACGCCTACTCCTCACGCCGGTGGCAACCGGTCCAACATAATCCCTAGGATCGGTGTTGGGCGAAGCTCGCTCTCCACGCCAACAACGGGGGATGAGGTGCTTGGTGAGATCTTGACGACTTGGGGGCGAGAAACCGAGAACCCAAGGCCTTGTACAACTTGAACGCACTAGGCAAGATCCAAGAGGGGGGTGGATAATCCGGTGCTCCTTGGTAGGAGCATGAGACCAATAGATATAAGTCCTCAAAGGGTTTCCTTAATATCTATTATTATCCAAGTCTCGGGTTTACAATGGATGGTGGGGCTATATATAGTCCAGCCACAAAACAGGGGTAGTTTCGGAACGAAAAGGTAAATTATAGGTAGGGTTACAAGGCACAGGGCTGAACTTAGGCATTCAGGATCAGTCAGGACCAGTAGTACCGGTCCGGCAACCGGTAGTACCGGTGGTAACCGGTAGTACCGCTTCGGGAGAGGTAGTACCGCTTGAGGGCCTGGAGCTTCCGTCGGAGGCGCCTGTGGCGAGCGGTAGGAGGGGGCGGTAGTACCGCTGTCCGGTACCGGTTCTTTGGACCAGTAGTACCGCTTGCATCTGGGCGTGAGTGGTGCTTCTGGAGCGTCCCAGGCCGGGCAGTGGGACCGCTTGAGCGGTAGTAATGGGTCTCAACCGTAGTACCGCTTGCGTCTGCAATGATCGGATGCTTTCCCTCCGTTCCTTGGATCCTTCTCTTCGTACTTGATGATGCACAGTGTATGCGTATGAAGTAGCAAGCCATCCAAGGGTGTGTCGAAGTCACACAAGGAGAGGAGCGAGTTCACCTTAGCTTGAAGGAGTTTGGCTCGGGCACGAGTCATGGGTCCACTTGGGGAGCTCGTGGGAGTAGATGTAGTAGCGGTCGTAGGACGGGCTGCATCAGAGAGACAGTGCACAACACAACGTGTGATGATGGTGCGAGAAGATGGTCAATACGATTCACCGAGTGACTTCGATGAAGATACACTAGCCCTTATTTCTGCTCGAGATGGAGACAATTCTGATCCTGATGAAGAGACAGAGGTAATGGGAGCTGAAGCTGTTGATCACTACAAGAGCTTAATTACACAACGTGTGTTGAGTGTGCAATTGAGCAAATCTGAGCAAGATCAACGCCACAACCTGTTCCAAACACGTGGTGTTGTCAAGGAAAGAGCTATACGGATCATCATTGATGGAGGGAGTTGTAATAATCTGGCCAGTGTTGACATGGTAGAGAAACTTGCGCTTCCAACAAGACAACGCCCACATTCATATTACATCCAATGGTTTGAGAGTTCTCGCAAGATCAAGGTAACAAGAACGGTACGCGTGCATTTTACTATTGGTACATATTCTGATTTTGTTGATTGTGATGTTGTCCCTATGGAAGCTTGTTCTTTGTTACTTGGTAGACCATGGCAATTTGATCGAGAATCTGTTCATAATGGCAAAACTAATCACTATTCTCTTATGCATGATGGAAAGAAAATTGGTCTAAAACCTATGACTCCCGAACAAATTTTAAAAGATGATCTTGCTAGAGCTAGTAGAGCTAAAACTGAGGAGAAAAATAAAAGTGAGAATCGATTGTTGCTGCAGATTTTATACCACCAAAGAACACTAAATCTGATTCTACACATGCTACTGAAATTCGTTTGAAGAGTCCATGTATGCTTGCAAATAAAATTGATATTGCTGAACTAGATGTAAAAAATACTCAATGTTATGCAATTGTCTGCAAAGAGGTTTTGTTTTCATTTGAGGATATGCCTCCTTCTTTGCCACCCGCTATTGCTAACCTTTTGCAGGAATATGAGGACGTCTTTCCCGCTGAGCTGCCACCAGGACTACCTCCTATTAGAGGAATTGAGCACCAAATTGATCTAATTCCTGGTGCCACGTTGCCCAACCGCGCGCCATATAGAACCAATCCAGAGGAGACAAAGGAGATACAACGCCAAATTCAGGAACTACTCGATAGAGATCATATTCGTGAGTCCCTTAGCCCCTGTGATGTTCCTATTATTTTGGTACCTAAGAAAGATGGTTCTTCGCGCATGTGTACTGATTGTAGAGCTAGCAATAATATTACTATTCGATATCGTCATCCTATTCCACGTTTAGATGACATGCTTGATGAATTGAGTGGCTCTACCATGTTTTCTAAAGTTGATTTGCGTAGTGGTTACCACCAGATTCGTATGAAATTAGGAGATGAATGGAAAACAGCATTTAAAACTAAGTTCGGTTTATATGAGTGGTTAGTAATGCCATTTTGATAGGGCAAAGGTGTCCGATCTTTCGATGAGATGGCGATAATCGATTTGGTGGAGTTCGGGCTTGACGATCCGACTACACGTGCGAGCACGAGCGCCAATGCAATCGCTAGGCCAATCTCCTGGAGGTTACCGATCCTGCGTGAACACGATCACCGACCACGAGGGTCTTAATTCATACGAAATCGAGAACAAGTAAGAACCAATATTGCAATCAAGATATTGCGGATTAAGAGGAAAGCTTTATTGAAAGAGGTGGGATCTGAATAGGTGCAAGTACAAGAGGCCTCTGACGCCGAGCCTTGGCGAAGTTGCGACTATGGCTAACTTAATGTCTAAACAAAATCCGAGTCTAAAGGTTCGGCTATGGGGCGTATTTAAGGGCGAAAAGGTGGGGTTTCGGCCAGCCATGGAAGTGGTGGCCGAATCCAACCCTAAAAGTCCTTTTCCCCTCAAATACGGACTCTAAAAAGTGGCTAATTAAAATCATGCGAAAATTACATGGGCCTGGCCCAAAATAAAGGTGTCGCAGCACCATATTATGCTATGGACGAATTCGTAAAGTATTGATCTTGAATATTTCGTCCAAGCCTTCTTTCTTCATTATGGTGGCCTCAAAGTTCTGAAATCTTCATCCGTGGCCTTCTCTTGGATCATCACATGCTTGATGCCATCACCATGCATGGCCATGCTCCAATGCTTGTCCCTCTCATCCATGCTTGGTCCATCATTCCTAAGAGTAAGAAACATATCTGATTTAGGCAGCATCATATTCTCATGTATGTAAGGAATAGTTCCAAGAAACGAAAGTACCTGATAGTTCAGTTGTTTGGCACGAGATCTTGTGATGGGTCCTTGTATGTGTGTTGGTACAACGGTTGTATCAATAGTAGGGATGTCCACATCATGCTCCCCTTCTTGAATTGAAGTCGTCCTCGACGCAATCTCATCTTCCTCACCGAGTAAGGCTTCAAATGCAATGTTAAATGTAGGACTAACTGCACCAAAGTCTGCAGCAACTCAAGTATATATGCATTATCATTGATTTTCTAACACCTTAAAGGGACCAAGAAGACGTGGCATTAACTTAGACTTGCGTAAATCAGAAAACGATCTTTACGCAAATGTAACCAAACAAGATCTCCAACATCAAACACAACATGCTTTCTACCTTTATCCCAAAGAAGTTTATACTTAGCATTCATGTGTTCAATGTTATCTTTAGTAGTCTTATGCAAGTTTAATATCATTTCAGCGTTGTGTAGCATCCAAATTATGTTGCACCGAAGAAGGTAAAGGCAATAAATCAATAGGTGCACGAGGAACAAAACCATACACAATCTCAAATGGGCACATCTTTGTGGTAGAATGCAAAGAACGATTATAAGCAAATTCTATATGAGGTAAACACTCTTCCCACAATTTTAAATTCTTCTTTAAAACAGCCCGTAACATAGTAGACAAAGTTCTATTTACTACTTCAGTTTGACCATCAGTTTGGGGATGACATGTAGTACTAAAGAGCAATTTAGTCCCCAACTTAGCCCATAAACATCTCCAAAAGTGGCTAAGAAATTTAGTATCACGATCATTGACAATAGTATTTGGCACACCATGCAAACGAACAATTTCACGAAAGAACAAATCAGCAATATGCGCAGCATCATCCGTTTTATGACAAGGAATAAAGTGTGCCATCTTAGAGAATCGATCCACAACAACAAAAATACTATCCCTCCCCTTCTGTGTTCGTGGCAATCCCAAAACAAAGTCCATAGAAATATCCTCCCAAGGAACACTAGGAACAGGAAGAGGCATATATAAACCATGTGGATTAAGGCGAGACTTAGCTTTTTGACAAGTAGTGCAGCGTGCCACAAATCTCTCAACATCTCGACGCATACGTGGCCAAAAGAAGTGTGTGATAGGGCAAAGGTGTCCGATCTTTCGATGAGATGGCGATAATCGATTTGGTGGAGTTCGGGCTTGACGATCCGACTACACGTGCGAGCACGAGCGCCAATGCAATCGCTAGGCCAATCTCCTGGAGGTTACCGATCCTGCGTGAACACGATCACCGACAATGAGGGTCTTAATTCCTACGAAATCGAGAACAAGTAAGAACCAATATTGCAATCAAGATATTGCGGATTAAGAGGAAAGCTTTATTGAAAGAGGTGGGATCTGAATAGGTGCAGTACAAGAGGCCTCTGACGCCGAGCCTTGGCGAAGTTGCGACTATGGCTAACTTAATGTCTAAACAAAATCCGAGTCTAAAGGTTCGGCTATGGGTATTTAAGGGCGAAAGGTGGGGTTTCGCCAGCCATGGAAGTGGTGACGAATCCAACCCTAAAAGTCCTTTTCCTCAAATACGGACTCTAAAAAGTGGCTAATTAAAATCCGGCGAAAATTACATGGGCCTGGCCCAAAATAAAGGTGTCATGACACCATATTATGCTATGGACGAATTCGTAAAGTATTGATCTTGAATATTTCGTCCAAGCCTTCTTTCTTCATTATGGTGGCCTCAAAGTTCGAAATCTTCATCCGTGGCCTTCTCTTGGATCATCACACGCTTCTCGCCATCACCATGCATGGCCATGCTCCAATGCTTGTCCCTCTCATCCATGCTTGGTCCATCATTCCTAAGAGTAAGAAACATATCTGATTTAGGCAGATCATATTCTCATGTATGTAAGGAATAGTTCCAAGAAACGAAAGTACGATAGTTCAGTTGTTTGGCACGAGATCTTGTGATGGGTCCTTGTATGTGTGTTCTTTGTAGGTACCACGGTTGTATCAATAGTAGGGATGTCCACATCATGCTCCCTTCTTGAATTGAAGTCGTCCTCGCAATCTCATCTTCCTCACCAAAGTAAGGCTTCAAATCTGCAATGTTAAATGTAGGACTAACCGTACCAAAGTCTGCAGGCAACTCAAGTTTATATGCATTATCATTGATTTTCTCTAACACCTTAAAGGGACCAACAGCACGGGGCATTAACTTAGACTTGCGTAAATCAGGAAAACGATCTTTACCCAAATGTAACCAAACAAGATCGCCAACATCAAACACAACATGCTTTCTCCCTTTATCCCCAGCAAGTTTATACTTAGCATTCATGTGTTCAATGTTATCTTTAGTAGTCTTATGCAAGTTTAATATCATTTCAGTGGCGTTGTAGCATCCAAATTATGTTGCAATCAAGAAGGTAAAGGCAATAAATCAATAGGTGCACGAGGAACAAAACCATACACAATCTCAAATGGGCACATCTTTGTGGTAGAATGCAAAGAACGATTATAAGCAAATTCTATATGAGGTAAACACTCTTCCCACAATTTTAAGTTCTTCTTTAAAACAGCCCGTAACATAGTAGACAAAGTTCTATTTACTACTTCAGTTTGACCATCGTTTGGGGATGACATGTAGTACTAAAGAGCAATTTAGTCCCCAACTTAGCCCATAAACATCTCCAAAAGTGGCTAAGAAATTTAGTATCACGATCGAGACAATAGTATTTGGCACACCATGCAAACGAACAATTTCACGAAAGAACAAATCAGCAATATGCGCAAAGACATCATCCGCTTTTATGACAAGGAATAAAGTGTGCCATCTTAGAGAACCGATCCACAACAACAAAATACTATCCTCCCCTTCGTGTTCGTGGCAATCCCAAAACAAAGTCCATAGAAATATCCTCCCAAGGAACACTAGGAACAGGAAGAGGCATATATAAACCATGTGGATTAAGGCGAGACTTAGCTTTTGACAAGTAGTGCGTGCCACAAATCTCTCAACATCTCGACGCATACGTGGCCAAAAGAAGTGTGCAGCAAGAACATCCTCCGTCTTCTTGACACCAAAGTGTCCCATCAATCCTCCTCCATGCGCCTCCTGTAATAACAAAAGACGAACAGAGCTATCTGGAATGCATAGTTTGTTAGCACAGAACACAAATCCATCATTGAAGACGAACTTGTTCCAAGTTCTACCATCTCTACAATTCTGCAACACATCTTTAAATTCAGCATCATGCACATATTGTTCTTTAATAGTTTCCAATCCAAATATTTTGAAGTCAAGTTGAGATAACAAAGCATAACGGCGTGACAAAGCATCAGCAATAATATTATCTTTACCCTTTTTGTGTTTGATAACATAAGGAAAAGAATCAATAAATTCAAACCACTTTGCATGACGATTCAACTTAGCACGACTACGAATATGCTTCAAAGATTCATGATCGGAATGAATAACAAATTCCTTAGGCCATAGATAATGTTGCCAAGTTTCTAATGTCCGAACCAACGCATATAATTCTTTATCATAAGTAGAATAGTTCAGACTAGCCCCACTCAATTTCTCACTAAAATATGCAACAGGTTTTCCTCTTGTAATAACACCCTCCCAAACCAATTCCACTAGCATCACATTCAAGCTCGAAAGTCTTAGTAAAATCGGAAGTTGGAGTAAGGGAGCATGTGTTAGCTTATCTTTCAATATGACGAAGGCTTTGTTGTGCATCTCCCAAACAAAGGGCACATCCTTCTTGGTAAGCTCATTCAAAGGCGGCAATTGATCCAAAGTCTTTGACAAAGCGCCTATAAAACCAGCGAGGCCAAGAAAACTCCTCACTTGTGTGACCGTCTTGGGCATGCCAATTCTCAATAGCTTCAATCTTGGCTGGATCCACTTCAATACCCCGTGATGTAACAACATAGCCAAGAACGCAACTCGATTGGTGCAAAAGGTGCACTTCTCAAGGTTACCAAACAAGCGTGCATCACGTAAAGCATTGAAAACAAAGACGTAAATGGGCCAAATGTTCCTCTAAAGATTTGCTATAAATCAGAATATCATCAAAGTAGACTACCACAAAACGTCCAATGAAAGCACGTAAAACTTCGTTCATTAATCTCATGAAAGTGCTAGGTGCATTAGTTAAACCAAACGGCATTACTAACCACTCATATAAACCGAACTTAGTTTTAAATGCTGTTTTCCATTCATCTCCTAATTTCATACGAATCTGTGGTAACCACTACAAATCAACTTTAGAAAACATGGTAGAGCCACTCAATTCATCAAGCATGTCATCTAAACGTGGAATAGGATGACGATATCGAATAGTAATATTATTGATAGCCCTACAATCGGTACACATGCGAAGAACCATCTTTCTTAGGTACCAAAATAATAGGAACAGCACAAGGGCTAAGGGACTCACGAATATGATCTCTCGAGTAGTTCCTGAATTTGGCGTTGTATCTCCTTTGTCTCCTCTGGATTGGTTCTATATGGCGCGGTTGGGCAACGTGGCACCAGGAATTAGATCAATTTGATGCTCAATTCCTCTAATAGGAGGTAGTCTGGTGGCAACTCGGTGGAAATACGTCCTCATATTCACGCAAAAGGTTAGCAACGGTGTGGCAAAGAAGGAGGCATATCCTCAAATGAAAACAAAACCTCTTTGCGACAATTGCATAACATTGAGTATTGTTTACATCTAGTTCAGCAATATCAATTTTATTTGCAAGCATACATGGACTCTTCAAACGAATTTCGTTAGCATGTGTAGAATCATTTAGTGTTCTTTGGTGGTATAAAATCTGCGCAACAATCTGATTCTCACTTTTATTTTCTCCTCAGTTTAGCTCTACTAGCTCTAGCAAGATCATCTTTTAAAATCTGTTAGGGGTCATAGGTTTTAGACCAATTTTCTTTCCATCATGCATAAGAGAATAGTGGTTAGTTTTGCCATTATGAGCAGATTCTCTATCAAATTGCCATGGTCTACCAAGTAACAAAGAACAAGCGTGCATAGGTACAACATCACAATCAACAAAATCAGAATATGTACCAATAGTAAAATGCACGCTGCGTTCTTGTTACCTTGATCTTCGAGAACTCTCAAACCATTGGATGTAGTATGAATGTGGGCGTTGTCTTGTTGGGCGCAAGCTTCTCTACCATGTCAACACCGGCGATTATTACAACTCCCTCCATCAATGATGATCCGTATAGCTCTTTCCTTGACAACACCACGTGTTTGGAACAGGTTGTGGCGTTGATCTTTCTCATTTGCTCAATTGCACACTCAACACACGTTGTGTAATTAAACTCTTGTATTGATCAGCTTGACTCCCATTACCTCTGGCTCACATCATCGAATTGTCTCCATCTCGGCGAAATAAGGGCTAGTGTATCTTCATCGAAGTCACTTTCGGAATCGTATTCACCATCTTCTCGCACCATCATCACACGTTGTGTTGTGCCTTTGTCTCTCAATATGACCAAAACCCGGCACTTGCGGCATTGTATATCCTTAGTCTTACCGTGGAAGCCATAGAAGATGCACTCTGACGGGAGCATTGGATGATGGTGGAGGAGCAATTGGAAATCTTGTGGTGGCCTTGGATGTGGTAGTAGGCTGGAGGCGAATCACGAGGAGGCGCTGATTTTCGGGATGTCCAAGTGGATGTGCGACTGCAGAATTATTAGTCCTCCTCCATGGTGTTTGGCGATCCTGCACTTCACGTTCACTTTGCAAGCAAGATGAAACAAGCAGTGATAGAATTATATTCCTTATAATCTAATATGTCTGAATGTCCTTGTTTAATCCACCAAAAGCGTGCAAGCATTTGTTCATTAGATTCAACAAGACCACACGACCATCCCGTTTGCAATTCGATAATACTCTTCTGAGAATTTTTCCCTTGCTCTAAGCGTGTCGATTCTTTAGTAAATTACGTTGATAAGTGGGAGGTACAAAGCGAACACGCATAGCAGTTTTAAAAGCGGTCAAGTACTAGGAATAGTAGTAGGATTTAAGCGACAATACTCGGACCACCAAAGGGAAGCAAATTTAGTAAATTCACATGTAGCGACTAACACGCATATTCTCGTGGATATTTTAAGCATGCAAAACGTTGTTCTACTTCCATCTCCCATGTAATATATGCATCAGATTATATTTACCCTCAAAAGATGGAATATTTAATTTAAGCTTTGCAACATGATCATCATCATTACGTCGGTGGCGGCGTTGCGGTAGTAATGTCGGGGACGACCGGTACATGTGGTTGTTCAACCTCCTCGTCAAACAGATAAATCGTCGTCGGAATTAGTAGTACCCGTCGTACATCCCCAATGTCGCATGACAGCCATGGGCGAAGTCGAGAATGTCGATCCGGCAGAGCCGCGGAGTGCGGCGGCAGTACCAGCGATCCGAGCCGTGATCGGAATGCGCCGTGCGCCATGAGTGAGCGCCGGTGCGGTGCGCAATCGGTTGAGCTCCTTGAACGAACGTCAAGCTTGGCGTTGAAGGATTTCTCGAGTCCATCGATCTTGTCCACGGCGTTGGTGAGCTTGGTGTCAAACTCCCTAGGCGCGTGTCCACGTCTTCGCCGCTGACCGAGAGCGGAGAAGTGGGCATGTAGTTCTTCGTTCGTCATGGTGGCGGGGTTCCAAGTATCTGTCATGGTTAGTCCTTAAAAAGCACGGTATATACCACAGGAATATGGTGGAAGTCACGCGTAATCCGTCAAGCAATATCTGAAGCTCTTACAAGTTCTTACCAAAGCAGGAAAAGCGATGTGCAACCACGAGGATCGGTGGGTCGGTAGATTGAACCAAGCGATTACTAGGAGTCGAAACACCGCACGTGGAGAGTATCTGTGGAGCTCGGGAAGGCTTAGCAAAGGGTTAGCAATTATCAAAACAACGATGCAAAAGTTGAAAGAATGCTCAACGATGTCTTCATCTGGTCCTAGGCTAGACCGTACTAGAGGCGAGCCTAGATCACCAACGATGTCACGACGCAACACAACAAGCATCGTATGATGATATAGCACCCTAAAAAGCGATCCGAGATGAGAAAATTACTAGGATGGCGAGTGTCTAGAATCGATCTACGGGGTCTAAAGAGGTTAGCCCCCAAATTTTTTTTCGAAATTTTTATTTTGCTCGGAAGCGAAAGCGTAAAAATTATCGCTATAACGGCCGATGGAGAAAAGTGATCCCCAAAGCCGAAAACCAGTATAGCCAGAAAATTTTTTCGGAGGCGGTTCCAGACTCTTAGCTCGACACGGACTTTTTCGATTTTTTTTTTTTTTTTTTTTTTTGCTCTCCTTCTGGACTTACGACCGGACTCTTAGCTCGACACGGACTTTAGCTGAACACGGAAACAACAAAGAAGGAAAGTCAAAAGAAATAACTAGGAAACAGTAACTCTACTTGGACTCGTACCACGGCAGGAAAACTGATCGGATCGGTGTCATGATAGGAAGCGGTGGCGGAGTATTAGGGTTTATGGTGGCGGGGTATATGGCGGAATATGGTGGCGAATATGGTGGCGGTGATCGGCAGTGTGGCGGTGACTATTATGATCGAACTTCGAAACTCTAAGGGACGAGACACTAATACCAGCAACTCGACGCGACGATGTAGACACAAATTCAACAATGCAAAAACGGAAAAGATAATGCGAGGCGTAGATTGGATATGGGATGGATCTAAACTATAAGCGTGTTTTTGGCTTTTCGTGGGTTATAGGTAAAACAGATCTAATCTCTGAAAACAGTAATATCTCACCGAGCAACCTGAAATCTGATACCACTTGATAGGGCAAAGGTGTCCGATCTTTCGATGAGATGGCGATAATCGATTTGGTGGAGTTCGGGCTTGACGATCCGACTACACGTGCGAGCACGAGCGCCAATGCAATCGCTAGGCCAATCTCCTAGAGGTTACCGATCCTGCGTGAACACGATCAGCCTGACCAGCGAGGGTCTTAATTCCTACCTGAAATCGAGAACAAGTAAGAACCAATATTGCAATCAAGATATTGCGGATTAAGAGGAAAGCTTTATTGAAAGAGGTGGGATCCTGAATAGGTGCGAAGTACAAGAGGCCTCTGCGACGCTCGAGCCTTGGCGAAGTTGCGACTATGGCTAACTTAATGTCTAAACAAAATCCGAGTCTAAAGGTTCGGCTATGGGCGATTTAAGCGAAAAGGTGGGGTTTCGCCAGCCATGGAAGTGGTGGCGAATCCAACCCTAAAAGTCCTTTTCCTCAAATACGGACTCTAAAAGTGGCTAATTAAAATCCTGAAAATTACATGGGCCTGGCCCAAAATAAAGGTGTCTCAAAGACCATATTATGCTATGGACGAATTGTAAAGTATTGATCTTGAATATTTCATCCAAGCCTTCTTTCTTCATTATGGTGGCCTCAAAGTTCTGAAATCTTCATCCGTGGCCTTCTCTTGGATCATCACATGCTTGATGCCATCACCATGCATGGCCATGCTCCAATGCTTGTCCCTCTCATCCATGCTTGGTCCATCATTCCTAAGAGTAAGAAACATATCTGATTTAGGCAGCATCATATTCTCATGTATGTAAGGAATAGTTCCAAGAAACGAAAGTACCTGATAGTTCAGTTGTTTGGCACGAGATCTTGTGATGGGTCCTTGTATGTGTGTTGGTACAACGGTTGTATCAATAGTAGGGATGTCCACATCACATTTGGTTTAACTAATGCACCTAGCACTTTCATGAGATTAATGAACGAAGTTTTACGTGCTTTCATTGGACGTTTTGTGGTAGTCTACTTTGATGATATTCTGATTTATAACAAATCTTTAGAGGATCATTTGGACCATTTACGTGCTATTTTCAATGCTTTACGTGATGCACGTTTGTTTGGTAACCTTGCGAAGTGCACCTTTTGCACCAATCGAGTAGCGTTTCTTGGCTATGTTGTTACATCACAGGGTATTGAAGTGGATCCAACCAAGATTGAAGCTATTGAGAGTTGGCCGCAGCCCAAGACGGTCACACAAGTGACGAGTTTTCTTGGCCTCGCTGGTTTTTATAGGCGTTTTGTCAAAGACTTTGGATCAATTGCCGTGCCACTGAATGAGCTTACAGGATGTGCCCTTTGTTTGGGGCGATGCACAACAACAGGCCTTCGTCATATTGAAAGATAAGCTAACACATGCTCCCTTACTCCAACTTCCTGATTTTACTAAGACTTTTGAGCTTGAATGTGATGCTAGTGGAATTGGTTTGGGAGGGGTGTTATTACAAGAGGGAAAACCTGTTGCATATTTTAGTGAGAAATTGAGTGGGGCTAGTCTGAACTATTCTACTTATGATAAAGAATTATTTGCCTTGGTTCGGACATTAGAAACTTGGCAACATTATCTATGGCCTAAAGAATTTGTTATACATTCTGATCATGAATCTTTGAAGCATATTCGTAGTCAAGCTAAGTTGAATCGTCGGCATGCAAAGTGGGTTGAATTTATTGAGTCTTTTCCTTATGTTATCAAACACAAAAAGGGTAAAGATAATATTATTTCTGATGCTTTGTCGCGCCGTTATACTTTGTTATCTCAACTTGACTTCAAAATATTTGGATTAGAAACTATTAAGGAACAATATGTGCATGATGCTGAATTTAAAGATGTGTTGCAGAATTTTAGAGATGGTAGAACATGGAACAAGTTCGTCTTCAATGATGGATTTGTGTTCCGTGCTAACAAACTATGCATTAGGATAGTTCATTGCGTCTTTTGTTGTTCAGAGGCGCATGGAGGAGGATTGATGGGACACTTTGGTGTCAAGAAGGCGAAGGATGTTCTTCTTGCACACTTCTTTTGGCCACGTATCGCCGATATGTTGAGCGATTTGTGTACTGCACTACTTGTCAAAAAGCTAAGTCTCGCCTTAATCCACATGGTTTATATATGCCTCTTCCTTCCAAGTGTTCCTTGGGAGGATATTTCTATGGACTTTGTTTTGGGATTGCCACGAACACGAGGGAGGATAGTATTTTTGTTGTTGTGGATCGGTTTTCTAAGATGGCACACTTTATTCCTTGTCATAAAACGGATGATGCTGCTCATATTGCTGATTTGTTCTTTCGTGAAATTGTTCGTTTGCATGGTGTGCCAAATACTATTGTTTCTGATCGTGATACTAAATTTCTTAGCCACTTTTGGAGATGTTTATGGGCTAAGTTGGGGACTAAATTGCTATTTAGTACTACATGTCATCCCAAACCGATGGACATGAAGTAGTAAATAGAACTTTGTCTACTATGTTGCGGGCTGTTTTAAAGAAGAACTTAAAATTGTGGGAAGAGTGTTTACCTCATATAGAATTTGCTTATAATCGTTCGCTGAATTGTACCACAAAGATGTGCCCGTTTGAGATCGTCTATGGTTTTGTTCCTCGTGCACCTATTGATTTATTGCCTTTACCTACTTCGGTGCAACATAATTTGGATGCTATACAACACGCTGAAATGATATTAAACTTGCATAAGACTACTAAAGGTAACATTGAACATATGAATGCTAAGTATAAACTTGCTGGGGATAAAGGGAGAAAGCATGTTGTGTTTGATGTTGGAGATCTTGTTTGGTTACATTTCGTGAGATCGCTTTCGATTCGCTTGATCTAAGTTAATGTCACGTCTTCTGGTCCCTTTAAGGTGTTAGAAAATCAATGATAATGCATATAAACTTGAGTTGCTGCAGACTTTGAATGCAGTTAGTCCCACGTTTAACATTGCATTTGAAGCCTTACTTTGGTGAGGAAGATGAGATTGCATCGAGGGCGACTTCAATTCAAGAAGGGGCATGATGTGGACATCCCTTCTATTGATACAACCGTTGTACCTCTGCAACACATACAAGGACCCATCACAAGATCTCGTGCCAAACAACAACTATCAAGTACTTTTGTTTCTTGGAACTATTCCTCACATACATGAGAATATGATGCTGCCTAAATCAGATGTATTTCTTACTCTTAGGAATGATGGACCAAGCATGGATGAGAGGTACAAGCATTGGAGCATGGCCATGCATGGAGATGGCGACAAGCATGTGATGATCCAAGAAGGCCACGGATGAAGATTTGAACTTTGAGGCCACCATAATGAAGAAGAAGGCTTGGACGAAATATTCAAGATCAATACTACGAATTCGTCCATAGCTTAATATGGTCTGCGACACCTTTATTTTGGGCCAGGCCATGTAATTTTCGGATTTTAATTAGCCACTTTTTAGAGTGCATTTGAGGGAAAAGGACTTCTAGGGTTGGATTCTACCACTTCCATGGCTGGCGAAACCCCCCATAAATACTCCCATAACCGACCCCTAGACTCGGATTTTGTTTAGACATTAAGTTAGCCATCATAGCAACCGTCAAGGCTCGGCGTCAGAGCTTCTTGGCGACTATTGGATCCCACCTCTTCAATAGCTTTCCTCTTAATCCATATCTTGATTGCAATATTGGTTCTTACTTGTTCTCGATTTGGTAGGAATTAAGACCCTGGTGATCGTGTTCACGAGGATCGGTAACCTCTAGGAGATTGGCCTAGCGATTGCATTGGTCGGATCATCAAGCCCGAACTCCACCAAAATCGATTATCGCCATCTCATCGAAAGATCGGACACCTTTGCCCTATCAAGTGACACCTTTGCTCTGATACCACTTGATAGGGCAAAGGTGTCCGATCTTTCGATGAGATACCGATAATCGATTTGGTGGAGTTCGGGCTTGACGATCTGACTACACGTGCGAGCACTAGCGCCAATGCAATCGCTAGGCCAATCTCCTGGAGGTTACCGATCCTGCGTGAACACGATCACCGCCAATGAGGGTCTTAATTCCACGAAATCGAGAACAAGTAAGAACCAATATTGCAATCAAGATATTGCTAATTAAGAGGAAAGCTTTATTGAAGAGGTGGGATCCCGAATAGGCGCTAAGTATAAGAGGCCTCTGACGCCGAGCCGAGCCTGCGGTTGCTATGATGGCTAACTTAATGTCTAAACAAAATCCGGTATAGGGGTTGGCTATGGGATTATTTATGGCGAAAAGGTGGGGTTGCGCCACCATGGAAGTGGTGGCGAATCCAACCCTAAAAGTCCTTTTCTCAAATCTGGACTCTAAAAAGTGGCTAATTAAAATCTGCGAAAATTACATGGCTGGCCCAAAATAAAGGTGTCGCAGCACCATATTAAGCTATGGACGAATTAAAAGTATTGATCTTGAATATTTCGTCCAAGCCTTCTTTCTTCATTATGGTGGCCTCAAAGTTCTGAAATCTTCATCCGTGGCCTTCTCTTGGATCATCACATGCTTGCTGCCATCTCCATGCATGGCCATGCTCCATTGCTTGTCCCTCTCATCCATGCTTGGTCCATCATTCCTAAGAGTAAGAAATATATCTGATTTAGGCAGCATCATATTCTCATGTATGTGAGGAATAGTTCCAAGAAACGAAAGTACCTGATAGTTAAGTTGTTTGGCACGAGATCTTGTGATGGGTCCTTGTATGTGTGTTGCTGTAGGTACAACGGTTGTATCAATAGTAGGGATGTCCACATCATGTTCCATCTTAGAAAACCGATCCACAACAACAAAAATACTATCCCTCCCCTTCTGTGTTCCTGGAAATCCCAAAACAAAGTCCATAGAAATATCCTCCCAAGGAACACTAGGAACAGGAAGAGGCATATATAAACCATGTGGATTAAGGCGAGACTTAGCTTTTTGACAAGTAGTGCAGCGTGCCACAAATCTCTCAACATCTCAACGCATACGTGGCCAAAAGAAGTGTGCCGCAAGAACATCCTCCGTCTTCTTGACACCAAAGTGTCCCATCAATCCTCCTACATGCGCCTCCTGTAACAACAAAAGACGAACATAACTAGCTGGGATGCATAGTTTGTTAGCACGGAACACAAATCCATCATTGAAGACGAACTTGTTCTAAGTTCTACCATATCTACAATTCTGCAACACATCTTCAAATTCAGCATCACGCACATATTGTTCCTTAATAGTTTCCAATCCAAATATTTTGAAGTCAAGTTGAGATAACAAAGCATAACGGCGCGACAAAGCATTAGCAATAATATTATCTTTACCCTTTTTGTGTTTGATAACATAAGGAAAAGTCTCAATAAATTCAACCCACTTTGCATGACGACGATTCAACTTAGCTTGACTACGAATATGCTTCAAAGATTCATGATCAGAATGAATATCAAAATTTTTTAGGCCATAGATAATGTTGCCAAGTTTCTAATGTCCGAACCAATGCATATAACTCTTTATCATAAGTAGAATAGTTCATACTAGCCCCACTCAATTTCTCACTAAAATATTGTTATGGGGTAACCCCTTGGGGTGGCCCGATCTTTCACGAATCTCCGCGGGGATCGAGGGGAAAGCGGTGGAAGGGGAAGAGGGGATGAAATCCACGAACACACGCACACTAAGATCCCGATGAACTCACGCACACAAATCACGATACACGCCGATAACTCACGCCGGTGGCAACCGGTCCAACATAATCTCTAGGATCGGTGTTGGGCGAAGCTCTCTCTCCATGGCCAACAACGGGGGACGAGGTGCTTGGTGAGATCTTGACGACTTGGGGGCGAGAAACCGAGAACCCAAGGCCTTGTACAACTTGAACGCACTAGGCAAGATCCAAGAGGCGGTGGATAATAGGGTGCCCCTTGGTAGGAGCATGAGACCAATAGATGAAAGATCCTCAAAGGGGTGTCCTTAATCTATTATTATCCAAGTCTAGGGTTTACATATGAGGGGTGGGGCTTTATATAGGCCAACCACATAAACAGGGGTAGTTCTGGAATAAAACTGGAAGTTTGGGCGAAACTGGAGGTTACATGGGCCAGGCCCAAAAGGCCTTGACATGCTTGGCATCGAGCAGGCTGGAGACTTCGGTGTTGGGTCCGGAGACTCCGGTCTGGACCGGAGACTCCGGTCAATCTCCGGACCCATCTCCGGAGGGGGCATCTGGCTGTCCCGGGCTTGGTTCTTGGGGCCGGACCGGAGGAAGGTCCGGAGACTCCGGTGTAGGGTACCGGAGACTCCGGTCTACACCGGAGACTCCGGTGTGCAGAGCTCCAGCGGCTTCTTCTCCTGGTCCTTCTTCCTTGGGGGCTTGGTGTGGTGATGTTGCTTCATAGCTGAGTATACATAACGTAGTTGCATGAAGTAGCAAGCCATCCAAAGGTAGACCAAAATCACATGAGGAAAGGAGCGAGTTAACCTTGGCTTGTAGGAGCTTGGCTCGGGCGCGAGTTATTGGTCCACTTGGGGGAGTAGGTGTTGTAGATGGAGGTGCGTCCGTAGGACGGGTTGCATCAGCTCCCCTCCCCTTGGGTAAGAGTCGTCATCGACTCTTCAACCTTCTCAACGTCATCTTCGCCATGGTAGGGTGATAGGTCCTTGACATGGAATGTCGGGCTCACAAGATACTTGGATGTTGGGATATCGATGATGTAGGCGTTGTTGTTGATCCTCTGTTATGGGGTAACCCCTTGGGGTGGCCCGATCTTTCACGAATCTCCACGGGAATCGAGGGTAAAGCGGTGGAAGGGGGAAAGGGGATGAAATCCACGAACACACGCACACGAAGAACCCGACGAACTCACGCACACAAAAGACGATACACGCCGATAACTCACACCGGTGGCAACCGGTCCAACATAATCTCTAGGATCAGTGTTGGGCGAAGCTCTCTCTCCACGCCAACAACGTGGGACGAGGTGCTTGGTGAGATCTTGATGACTTGGGGGCGAGAAACCGAGAACCCAAGGCCTTGTACAACTTGAACGCACTAGGCAAGATCCAAGAGGAGGGTGGACAATAGGTTCTCCTTGGTAGGAGCATGAGACCAATAGATTGAAAGATCCTCAAAGGGGTGTCCTTAATCTATTATTATCGAAGTCTAGGGTTTACATATGAGGGGTGGGGCTTTATATAGGCCAACCACTTAAACAGGGGTAGTTCTGGAATAAAACTGGAAGTTTGGGCGAAATTGGGGGTTACATGGGCCAGGCCCAAAAGGCTTTAACATGCCTGGCGACGATCAGTCCGGAGACTCCGGTCTGGACCGGAAACTCCGGTCAATCTCCGGACCCGTCTCCGGAGGGGTCTTCTGGCTGTCCCGGGCTTGGTTCTCCGGTCTGGACCGGAGGAAGGTCCGGAGACTCCGGTGTAGGAGACCGGAGACTCCGGTGTGCAGCGCTCCAGCATCTTCTTCTCCTGGTCCTGCTTCCTTGGTGGCTTGGTGTTGTGGTGTTGCTTCATATCTGAGGATACACAACGTAGTTGCATGAAGTAGCAAGCCGTCCAAAGGTAGACCAAAATCACACGAGGAAAGGAGTGAGTTAACCTTGGCTTGTAGGAGCTTGGCTCGGGCGCGAGTCATTGGTCCACTTGGGGGAGTAGGTGTTGTAGATGGAGGTACGTCCGTAGGACGGGCTGCATCAGCTCCCCCCCCTTGGGAAAGAGTCGTCCTCGACTCTTGAACCTTCTCAACTTCATCTTCGCCATGGTAGGGTGATAGGTCCTTGACATTGAATGTCGGGCTCACAAGGTATCAAGGTGCATGAGGAATAGGCAATGGCATATAAAGACCAAAGGGATTAGACTTAGACTTAGCTTGGATAGATGTAGTGCATCGTTGGACATGGCACTCCACGTCGCGTTTCATCTTTGGGCAAAAGTAGTGAGTCATGTCGTATGTCTTGTCACGACCAAAGTGACCCATAAGGCCTCCACCATGGGACTCTTGAAGAAGTAAAAGTTGGAGAGACGACTTCGGAATGCAAAGTTTGTTTTGTTTGAAAAGAAAACCCTTATGCAAATAGAAATCATCAATCCCTTTGTCTATTGAACGTTTTGCAAAAATTGGTCCAAAGAAATGGTCGGACGCGTGCAAAGATTTGTGTCATCAAGACCCAAGACATTTACTTCGAGTCGCGTAAGAAGGTTTGTGTTTTTGCGAGACAAAGCGTCCGCTACCACATTTTCGTTGCCCTTCTTGTACTTGACAATGTAAGGGAAAGATTCCATAAACTCAACCCATTTGGCGTGCCTTTTACTCAAATTGGCTTGGCCCTTAATATATTTCAACGACTCGTGGTCGGAATGGATGATAAATTCTTTGGGCCAAAGGTAGTGTTGCCACACTTGAAGGACACGAACCAAGGCAAAAAGCTCTTTGTCATAAATTGATGTGGACATCCCTACTATTGATACAACCGTTGTACCTACAGCAACACACATACAAGGACCCATCACAAGATCTCGTGCCAAACAACTTAACTATCAGGTACTTTCGTTTCTTGGAACTATTCCTCACATACATGAGAATATGATGCTGCCTAAATCAGATATATTTCTTCCTCTTAGGAATGATGGACCAAGCATGGATGAGAGGGACAAGCATTGGAGCATGGCCATGCATGGAGATGGCAGCAACCATGTGATGAACCAAGAGCAGGCCACAGATGAAGATTTCAGAACTTTGAGGCCATCATAATGAAGAAAGAAGGCTTGGACGAAATATTCAAGATCAATACTTTACGAATTCGTCCATAGCTTAATATGGTGCTGCAACACCTTTATTTTGGGCCAGGCCTTCGCAGGATTTTAATTAGCTACTTTTTAGAGTCCGTATTTGAGGGGAAAAGGACTTTTAGGGTTGGATTCGGCCACCACTTCAATGGCTAGCCGAAACCCCACCTTTTCGCCCTTAAATACTCCCCATAGCCGACCCCCAAGACTCGGATTTTGTTTAGACATTAAGTTAGCCATAGTCGCAACTTCACCAAGGCTCGAGCGTCGCAGAGGCCTCTTGTACTTCGCACCTATTTAGGATCCCACTTCTTCAATAAATCTTTCCTCTTAATCCGCAATATCTTGATTGCAATATTGGTTCTTACTTGTTCTCGATTTCAGGTAGGAATTAAGACCCTCGTTGGTCAGGCTGATCGTGTTCCCACGGGATCGGTAACCTCTAGGAGATTGGCCTAGCGATTGCATTGGCGCTCGTGCTCGCACGTGTAGTCGGATCGTCAAGCCTGAACTCCACCAAATCGACTATCATCATCTCATCGAAAGATCGGACACCTTTGCCCTATCAAGTGGTATCAGATTTTAGGTTGCTCGGTGAGATTTTACTGTTTTCGTAGATTAGATCTGTTTTTACCTATAACCCACGAAAAAGCCAAAAACACAGTTAGAGTTTAGATCCATCCCATAACCAATCTACGCCTCGCATTATCTTTTCAGTTTTTGCATTGTTGAATTTGTGTCTACATCGTCGCGTCGAGTTGCTGGTCTTAGTGTCTCGTCCTTTAGAGTTTCGAGTTCTGATCATAGTAGTCACCGCCACACTCCCCGATCACCAACACCATATTCCGCCACCATATTCCGCTGCCATATACCCAGCCACCATAAACCCTAAAAACTCCGCTACCGCCTTCCTACCGCGACACGGATCCGATCACCTATCCTGCCGCGACAAGAGTCCGAGTTGAGTTATTGTTTCCTAGCTATTTCTTTTTACTTTCCTTCTTTGTTGTTTCCATGTTTAGCTAAAGTCAGTATCGAGTTCAGAGTTCGGTCGTAAGTCCAGAAGGAAAGCAAAAAAAAAAAATTCTGGAACCGCCTCCGAATTTTTTTTCTGGCTATACTGTTTTTCGACCCCGGGGATCACTTTTCTCCATCGGCCGTTATAGCAATATTTTTTTGGTGCCTGCGCGCTTTCCGGAGCAAAATAAAAAATTTAAAATTTTTGTTTTGGGGCTAACCTCTTTTTAGACCCCGTAGATCAGTTCTAGACGCTCGCCATCATAGTGATTTTCTGCAACTCGGTTCGCTTTTCAGGGTGCCATATCATCATACATTGCTTGTTGTGTCGCGTCGTGACATCGTTGGTGATCTAGGCTCGCGTCTCTAGTACGGTCTAGCCTAGGACCAACACAGTACCGTCGTTGAGCATTCTTTCAACTTTTGCATTGCTGTTTTGATAATTGCTAACCCCCCTTGCTAAGCCTTCCCAGAGCTCCACAGATATTCTCCACGTGCGGTGTCTCGACTCCTGGTAATCGCTTGGTTCAATCTGGACCCTGATCCTCGCGGTTGCACATCGCCTTTTCCTGCTTGGTAAGAACTTGTAAGAGCTTCAGATATTGCTTGACGGATTACGCGTGACTTCCACCATATTTCCGCACTATATACCTGTGCTTTTAAGGACTAACCATGCGAGATACTTCGGAACCCCGCCACAATGACGAAGAACTACATGCCCACTTCTCCGCGCACTTGGTCAGTCGCGCTGAAGACGTGGATACGCGCCTCGGGGAGTTTGACACGAAGCTCACCAACGCCGTGGACAAGATCGATGGACTCGAGAAATCGTTCAACGCCAAGCTTGACGTTCGGTACAAGGAGCTTTTGAACCGATTGCCCGCACCCGCACCGGCACCCACACATGGCGCACGGCGCATTCCCATCACGGGTTGGACTACTGGTTCGTTGCCGCTTTTCGCTACTCTTTGCGGTGGCTCCTCGAGACTTCCGCGGCTTTCTTTGGGACATTAGGGATGCATTTACGGGTACTACTATGACCCCGACGACGACGATCTATTTGACGAGGAGGTTGAACAACCTCCACAGGTACCTGCTGGTCGTCCCCGACATTACTACCGCTCGACCGACCACGATGCGTGATGATGATCATGTTGCAAAGCTTAAATTAAATATTCCATCTTTTGAAGGTAAATATAATCCTGATGCATATCTTACATGGGAGATGGAGGTAGAACAACGTTTTGCATGTTTAAAATATCCTGAGAATATGTGTGTTAGTGCTGCTACATGTGAATTTACTAAATTTGCTTCCCTTTGGTGGTCTGAGTATTGTCGTTTAAATCTTACTACTATTCCTAGTACTTGGACTGCTTTAAAAACTGCTATGCGTGTTCGTTTTGTACCTCCCACTTATCAACGTGATTTACTAAAGAATCT
Source organism: Avena longiglumis (assembly GCA_030063025.1). Classification (NCBI taxonomy): domain Eukaryota; kingdom Viridiplantae; phylum Streptophyta; class Magnoliopsida; order Poales; family Poaceae; genus Avena; species Avena longiglumis. The sequence continues at coordinate 327,349,299 of CP125974.1, read as the reverse complement.
GACATGTTTAGAGCAAGGGAAAATTCTGTAGAAGAGTATAATCAGGAATTGCAAACGGGGATGGTTCGGTGTGGTCTTGTTGAATCTAATGAACAAATACTTGCACGTTTCTTTGGTGGATTAAACAAGGACATTCAGCACATCTTGGATTATAAGGAATATAATTCTATCACTCGTTTGTTTCATCTTGCTTGCAAAGCTGAACGTGAAGTGCAGGATCGCCAAACACCATGGAGGAAGACTAATAATTCTGCAGGTCGCACATCCACTTGGACATCCCGACAATCAGCGCCTCCTCGTGATTCGCCACCAGCTACTACCACATCCAAGGCCACCACAAGATTTCCAGCTACTCCTCCATTATCATCCAATGCTCACCTTAAGTGCATCTTCTATGGCTTCCACGGGTAAGACAAAGGATATACAATGCCGCAAGTGTTGGGGTTTTGGTCATATTGAGAGACAGTGCACAACACAACGTGTGATGATGGTGCGAGAAGATGGTCAGTACGATTCAGCAAGTGACTTTGATGAAGATACACTAGCCCTTATTTACTCGAGATGGAAACAATTGGCGTCGATGAAGAGACAGAGGTAATGGGAGCTGAAGCTGCTGATCAATACAGGAGCTTAATTACACAACGTGTGTTGAGTGTGCAATTGAGCAAATCTGAGCAAGATCAACGCCACAACCTGTTCCAAACACGTGGTGTTGTCAAGGATAGAGCTATACAGATCATCATTGATGGAGGGAGTTGTAATAATCTGGCCAGTGTTGACATGGTAGAGAAGCTTGCACTTCCAACAAGACAACTCCCACATTCATATTACATCCAATGGTTTGAGAGTTCTCGCAAGATCAAGGTAACAAGAACGGTACGCGTGCATTTTACTACTGGTAGATATTCTGATTTTGTTGATTGTGATGTTGTACCTATGCAAGCATGTTCTTTGTTACTTGGTAGACCATGGCAATTTGATAGAGAATCTGTTCATAATGGCAAAACTAATCACTATTCTCTTATGCATGATGGAAAGAAAATTGGTCTAAAACCTATGACTCCCGAACAAATTTTAAAAGATGATCTTGCTAGAGCTAGTAGAGCTAAAACTGAGGAGAAACATAAAAGTGAGAATCAGATTGTTGCTGCAGATTTTATACCACCAAAGAACACTAAATCTTATTCTACACATGCTACTGAAATTCGTTTGAAGAGTCCATGTATGCTTGCAAATAAAATTGATATTGCTGCACTAGATGTAAACAATACTCAATGTTATGCAATTGTATGCAAAGAGGTTCTGTTTTCATTTGAGGATATGACTCCTTCTTTGCCACCCGCTATTGCTAACCTTTTGCAGGAATATGAGGACGTCTTTCTGTGAGTGCCAGTGACTACCTCCTATTAGAGGAATTGAGCACCAAATTGATCTAATTCCTGGTGCCACGTTGCCCAACCGCGCGCCATATAGAACCAATCCAGAGGAGACAAAGGAGATACAACGCCAAATTCAGGAACTACTCGACAGAGATCATATTCGTGAGTCCCTTAGCCCTTGTGCTGTTCCTATTATTTTGGTACCTAAGAAAGATGGTTCTTCGCGCATGTGTACTGATTGTACAGCTATCAATAATATTACTATTTGATATCGTCATCCTATTCCACGTTTAGATGACATGCTCGATGAATTGAGTGGCTCTACCATGTTTTCTAAAGTTGATTTGCGTAGTGGTTACCACCAGATTCGTATGAAATTAGGAGATGAATGGAAAACAGCATTTAAAAATAAGTTCGGTTTATATGAGTGGTTAGTAATGCCGTTTGGTTTAACTAATGCACCTAGCACTTTCATGAGATTAATGAACGAAGTTTTACGTGCTTTCATTGGACGTTTTGTGGTAGTCTACTTTGATGATATTCTGATTTATAGCAAATCTTTAGAGGATCATTTGGACCATTTACGTGCTGTTTTCAATGCTTTACGTGATGCACGTTTGTTTGGTAACCTTGAGAAGTGCACCTTTTGCACCAATCGAGTTGCGTTTCTTGGCTATGTTGTTACATCACAGGGTATTGAAGTGGATCCAGCCAAGATTGAAGCTATTGAGAATTGGCCTGACCAAGACGGTCACACAAGTGAGGAGTTTTCTTGGCCTCGCTGGTTTTTATAGCGCTTTGTCAAAGACTTTGGATCAATTGCCTTGCAATGAATGAGCTTACCAAGAAGGATGTGCCCTTTGTTTGGGGCGATGCACAACAACAGCCCTTCGTCATATTGAAAGATAAGCTAACACATGCTCCCTTACTCCAACTTCCTGATTTTACTAAGACTTTTGAGCTTGAATGTGATGCTAGGGGAATTGGTTTGGGAGGGGTGTTATTACAAGAGGGAAAACCTGTTGCATATTTTAGTGAGAAATTGAGTGGGGCTAGTCTGAACTATTCTACTTATGATAAAGAATTATATGCGTTGGTTCGGACACTAGAAACTTGGCAACATTATCTATGGCCTAAGGAATTTGTTATTCATTCTGATCATGAATCTTTGAAGCATATTCGTAGTCAAGCTAAGTTGAATCGTCGTCATGCAAAGTGGGTTGAATTAATTGAGTCTTTTCCTTATCTTATCAAACACAAAAATGGTAAAGATAATGTTATTGCTGATGCTTTGTCACGCCGTTATGCTTTGTTATCTCAACTTGACTTCAAAATATTTGGATTGGAAACTATTAAGGAACAATATGTGCATGATGCTGAATTTAAAGATGTGTTGCAGAATTGTAGAGATGGTAGAACTTGGAACAAGTTCGTCTTCAATGATGGATTTGTGTTCCGTGCTAACAAAATATGCATTCCGGATAGCTATGTTCGTCTTTTGTTGTTACAGGAGGCGCATGGAGGAGGATTGATGGGACACTTTGGTGTCAAGAAGACGGAGGATGTTCTTGTTGCACACTTCTTTTGGCCACGTATGCGTCGAGATGTTGAGAGATTTGTGGCACGCTGCACTACTTGTCAAAAAGCTAAGTCTCGCCTTAATCCACATGGTTTATATATGCCTCTTCCTAGTGTTCCTTGGGAGGATATTTCTATGGACTTTGTTTTGGGATTGCCACGAACACAGAAGGGGAGGGATAGTATTTTTGTTGTTGTGGATCGGTTTTCTAAGATGGCACACTTTATTCCTTGTCATAAAATGGATGATGCTGCGCATATTGCTGATTTGTTCTTTCGTGAAATTGTTCGTTTGCATGGTGTGCCAAATACTATTGTCTCTGATCGTGATACTAAATTTCTTAGCCACTTTTGGAGATGTTTATGGGCTAAGTTGGGGACTAAATTGCTCTTTAGTACTACATGTCATCCCCAAATTGATGGTCAAACTGAAGTAGTAAATAGAACTTTGTCTACTATGTTACAGGCTGCTTTAAACAAGAACTTAAAATTGTGGGAAGAGTGTTTACCTCATATAGAATTTGCTTATAATCGTTCATTGAATTCTACCACAAAGATGTACCCATTTGAGATTGTGTATGGTTTTGTTCCTCGTGCACCTATTGATTTATTGCCTTTACCTTCTTCGGTGCAACATAATTTGGATGCTCCACAACGCGCTGAAATGATATTAAACTTGCATAAGACTACTAAAGATAACATTGAACACATGAATGCTAAGTATAAACTTGCTGGGGATAAAGGGAGAAAGCATGTTGTGTTTGATGTTGGCAATCTTGTTTGGTTACATTTGCGTAAAGATCGTTTTCCTGATTTACGCAAGTCTAAGTTAATGCCACGTCTTTGGTCCCTTTAAGGTGTTAGAGAAAATCAATGATAATGCATATAAACTTGAGTTGCTGCAGACTTTGTAATGCAGTTAGTCCTACATTTAACATTGCAGATTTGAAGCCTTACTTTGGTGAGGAAGATGAGATTGCGTGGGGCGACTTCAATTCAAGAAGGGGAGCATGATGTGGACATCCCTACTATTGATACAACCATTGTACCTACAGCAACACACATACAAGGACCCATCACAAGATCTCGTGCCAAACAACTTAACTATCAGGTATTTTCGTTTCTTGGAACTATTCCTCACATACATGAGAATATGATGCTGCCTAAATCAGATATATTTCTTACTCTTAGGAATGATGGACCAAGCATGGATGAGAGGGATAAGCATTGGAGCATGGACATGCATGGAGATGGCAGCAACCATGTGATGAACCAAGAGAAGGCCACGGATGAAGATTTCAGAACTTTGAGGCCATCATAATGAAGAAAGAAGGCTTGGACGAAATATTCAAGATCAATACTTTACGAATTCGTCCATAGCTTAATATGGTGCTGCGACACCTTTATTTTGGGCCAGGCCCATGTAATTTTCGCAGGATTTTAATTAGCTACTTTTTAGAGTACGTATTTGAGGGGAAAAGGACATTTAGGGTTGGATTCGGCCACCACTTCCATGGCTTCCCGAAACCCCACCTTTTCGCCCTTAAATACTACCTATAGCCGACCCCCAAGACTCGGATTTTGTTTAGACATTAAGTTAGCCATAGTCGCAACTTCGCCAAGGCTCGAGCGTCGCAGAGGCCTCTTGTACTTCGCATCTATTCAGGATCCCACTTCTTCAATAAAGCTTTCCTCTTAATCCGCAATATCTTGATTGCAATATTGGTTCTTACTTGTTCTCGATTTCAGGTAGGAATTAAGACCCTCGCTGGTCAGGCTGATCGTGTTCCAGCAGGATCGGTAACCTCCAGGAGATTGGCCTAGCGATTGCATTGGCGCTCATGCTCGCACGTGTAGTCGGATCGTCAAGCCCGAACTCCACCAAATCGACTATCATCATCTCATCGAAAGATCGGACACCTTTGCCCTATCATAAATGGGATAGTTAAGGTGTGCGCCATCAAGTTTCTCACTATGGTATGCAATGGGACGCCTATTTTGCATAAGGACGCCTCCAATGCCAATTCCACTAGCGTCACGTTCAATCTCAAAAGTTTTTGTGAAATCCGGTAATGCAAGAAGTGGTGCTTCAGTGAGCCTCTTTTTGAGCTCATCAAAAGCCTTTTGTTGTGCTTTTCCCCAAATGAACGTGACATTTTTCTTGGTCAATTCGTTGAGGGGGCAAGCAATGGTAGAAAAGTCTTTCACAAAGCAACGGTAAAAGCCAGCCAACCCATGAAAACTACGAAGTTCACTAACATTGGTTGGTATGTCCTTAACTTTTGAGACATCTACTTCAATGCCATTAGAAGACACAACAAAACCAAGGAAAATGAGCTTGTCTTTTGCAAAAGTGCACTTTGGGAGATTAGCATAAAGCTTTTCATGAAGAAGGATTTGAAGGACCTCCTTAACATGAGTAACATGCTCCTCTAGTGACTTGCTATAGACAAGGATGTCATCAAAGTAAACAACGACACTCTTCCCAATGAGAGATCTCAAAATATGGTTCATGAGGCGCATGAAGGTAGATGGAGCATTTGATAAGCCAAAAGGCATAAGCAACCATTCATAGAGACCAAGCTTGGTCTTGAAGGCGATTTTCCACTCATCACCTTCTGCCATGCGAATTTGATGGTAACCACTACGAAGATCAATTTTCGAAAATATAGTGGCTCCACATAACTCATCAAGCATGTCATCAAGACGCGGTATAGGATGTCGATAACGCATGGTGATAGCATTGATTGGACGGCAGTCCATGCATAACCGCAACATATCATCCGTTTTTGGAACTAGAATCACGGGGACCGCGCTTGGGCTAGTGCTTACTTGTATCAAACCTTTGGAGACGAGTTGGTTGATTTGTCGTTCTATCTCCTTCCTCTCTTCCGGGTTCGTGCGGTACGCGGCGCGGTTTGGGAGTGGGGCGCCGGGTATGAGGTCGATGTGGTGCTCGATTCCACGAAGAGGAGGTAGTCCATGAGGAAGCTCTTCGGGAAATACATCTTGGAATTCCTGCAAAACAGCCATCAAAGAAGGAGGAACATTTGTCAAGTCATTAGTTCCTTGCTCTAGTCCCTTGCATACAAGGACATAGTGCAAAATGGATGGGTTGTTCCGCACTTCTCTCATCTCACTTTTGGTGGCAAGAAGAACACTCTTAGTTTTTCCACTCGAGTTTGGCTTGTGGCACTCACTCACTATTGTGTGGTTCTCTCGCTCACCACTCTTCTCACAAGATGTTTTTGTGTATTGCGCCCTCGCTAAAGCCTTTGCATTATCCGCAATTATTTGGCTAGGAGTCATTGGTTGCAACACACAAGTTTTGTCAAGCCATTTGAAGGTATAAGTGTTTGAGTGACCATTATGCAAATCACGCTTGTCAAATTGCCACGGCCTTCCTAGCAACATGTGGCACACCGTCATGGGGACCACGTCACATTCCACCTTGTCTTTGTATGGTCCAATCGAGAACGTTACCGAGACGGTGTGCTTGATCTTGACGGACCCTTGGTCACTTAGCCATTGGATATGGTAGGGCTGCTTATGTGGATGTAGGGTGAGGTTGAGTTTCTCACACAATTCCGTGCTTGCAAGATTGTGGCAACTCCCTCCATCGATGACAACTTTAATGGATCTACCATTGATACCGGCACGAGTTTGGAAGATGTTTGATCGTTGGTCTTCATTCTCATTGATTTGAGTAGATAAGACCCTTGTGACCACAAGCGATGGACTTGCGTCATGCTCACACACGAGTAGCTCTTGGTCCTCTTCCAAATGTTGCCTTGCCATGGCTTCCTTGACCCTTGCATCAAATTCATCTTCACTCAAGTATTCTTCATCGCCGTTGTCATGGATGAACAAAACTTTCTTGTTCCCACATGCGGCCGACTTGTGTCCTTTGCCTCCACACTTGTAGCGCTCACCATTGAATGGTTGTTCATCTCTTGTGTACTTGCCACTTGGGGGCGGTTTTCCTTGAGGAAGTGTTGGCTTGAAGGGAAGCTTGGTGGTATTTGAGGAGCTTCCACTTGGTGTTGTCGGAGTAGTGGTTGGAGCTTGCTTGTATGTGAAGTATGTCTTTGGCTTGTTGAACTTGATGTCCTCTTGCACTTGACGTTCGGCCTTTGATGCAATGTGCACAAGCTCAACCATGTTGTTGTACCTTTGGAACTCGGTGATGCGCTTGATAGGATGGTTCAAGCCATTGAGGAAACGTGCCATTGTTTGTTCATCACGTTCTTCAATGTTGGCACGGATCATGTTGAGCTCCATTTGCTTGAAGTACTCTTCCACGGTCTTTGTTCCTTGACTAAGCGTTTGAAGCTTGTTGAAGAGGTCACGCGTGTAGTGTGAAGGAACAAAGCGGGATCTCATATGAGCCTTCATATCTTGCCAAGTTGAGATTGGGGGCTCTTCTTTTGATTCACGAGCAAGTTGGACTTGTTCCCACCAAAGGTTGGCATATTCATCGAACTCGAGGGATGCCATGGCCATCATCTTCTCATTGCTAAAGTTGTGCATGCGGAAGATCTTGTCAACCTTGAGTTCCCATGAGAGGTATTCTTCGGGATCATTGGAACCGGTGAACTTGGGCATGGTGAACTTGAGCTTGCCGAAAGTTTCTTCCTCATTGCGGTTCCGGTTGCGATGGTTGCCATGATTGTGGCGGCCATCTTCATCATCCGAGCTCTCATGTCTTGCTTGTTGACGGTGGCGTTGCTCTTGCGGTTGTTGAGGTGCCGCGTTTGGTGGTGGAACTTGGTTTGGAGGACGAGCTTGGGGAGCTTGCTCGTGTTGTTGGCGCGGTTGAGGACGAGGAGGAGGTTGTTGGTCCTCACGGCGAGCTTGGGGAGATTGCTCTTGTTCTTGTCGTGGTTGATGCCGAGGAGCATTATCTTGCGCCATGTGGCAAGGAGGACGTCGAGCCGCATGCGCAATGGGCTGCTCTCTTTCTTCTTGATGTGGAGGAGGCTCGTCGTGAAGATCATGTTGACGACGTTGACGTTCATGTCGAGGAGGGCGCCTTGGTGGATCTTCGAGTGCTTCATGCCGCCGGCGAATTTGTTCTTCCACTTCGGATGCTTCACTTTTTGTGGAAAGAACATGTCGATGGCGATGGGCTTGGTGGTCCATGTGAGGTTGTTCTTATTAAAGCACAAGTGCCCTTTGTTGTGGCCGGTCCACTTCACGTCTTGGAGGTCTTGCGGAGAGGTCACCATCATAGCTTGACGTTGCGGCGTGTCACGGAGATGGTACCGCTTGAGAAGAGCTCATGGATTGAAGGACGGGTCCATCCCGGTGCCTTGAAGCGTGACGGCGAGGAGCACTTGATTCACTTGAGGAGTGCCGTGATGATCTTGAGTGATGCAGCCCGACCTACGGTCGTTACTACATCAAGGTCTCCAACTTACGCCAAGTCGTCATGGACTCCAAAGGTGAATTCGTTCCTCTATGCGAGCCCACTTCCTACCCTATGGAATGGTATGCTACTTCATACTCCGTCACATATGCATGATAGGTTCACACCGACCAGTACGGAGGCAAGCGAGGAAGCCCAGAACATCAAGCCCGACAAGACGGAGGCTTGGAAGAGGAGGCGGAAGAAGGCAATTAGTGGCTGCAGTCCAAGCGGTACTACGGTCATCGGAACAGTACTACCAGGCAGTACTCACCCCGCTTCATCTTGACGGCTCGAGCGGATGCTCCAAGACCAAGCGGTACTACAGTCCCAGGCGGTACTACAGTGATGACCGTACTACCAGTCCTAAGTCCGGTACTACCGGTCATGTCTGCCTGCGCGCACCAGTTGGGCCACAGCCCATGTATTCCCTTTACTTACCTATTCGCCTAGTTTATCCCCAAACTACCCTTGTTTAGTGGCTGGCCTATAAATAGAGCCCCCACCCCTCATGTATCCCTTAGGCATAGATGATAGACTAAAGACAACCCCCATTGTGGAATCTCTAGTTTTGCCTCATCCCCTTTACCAAGGGGACCGACTACCATCACCAACCTCGATTGGACTTTGCATCACGCATCCATCGTTGAACAAGGCCTTGGAGTGTCGACGTCTCATCTTCCAAGTTGTCAAGACCCTCCCCAAGGTGTTCTTCCCTCTCCGATGTGGATTTGAGGGAGCACGTTGACCGATCTTTCCTTGCGAGGATTCTATCGGACCGGTGGCCACCGTTCGGGAGCAATCGGCCTTGTATCGTGTGAGTTTTTGCGTGTGTTCATCGTGTTCTTCGCGAGGTGTGTGTTCGCTTCCGCTACCTTCTCCCTTTCCCCTCGCTTTCCCATCGATTTGACCACGAGATCCGTGAAGATCGGGCACCCAAGAGGTTAACCCCTCCATCATCTGGTATCAGCAGCTTTTGGTTGCCACGGATTTCTCATCGATTTGGTCTTTCCCCATAAATTCGAAAATTTCACCAAAAACAGCCCCAATTCGTGTTTTGGATCGATCTGTGATTTGAGTGCGTTTTGGTAGGTTTTGATCCGTGGATTGCTTGCTAAACTTGTTGATCTACCTTCCTTTGCGTTCCCATGGCATAATTCCTTGATTTCCCCCTTCGATTTGGTGTTTTTCTTGAAGATTTTCCCAAATCACCCCAAAATCGCGAAACGTCAAATCTGGGCGTCCAGGACAACCGGTACTACCGGGCTCAAAACCAGTACTACCGCACCTCCCAGTACCTAAACGGTACTACGGCCTTGACCTGTCGGTACTACCGCTCAAAAACCCGGTACTACCGCTCGGTACGGATCAAAAACAGCAGGTTCCCAGATTTCAGCCTCTCACCGTTTTGAGCATAACTTTTGCATTCGAATTCGGATTTTGGTGTTCTTTAGCTCGTTTCGAAGAGGAGAAGGAGCTCTACATCATCATCCACGTTGTTCATGCTATCTACTCCATCCAAATTCCGTGAGCAAGGCGGAATCCAACAATAAAGGGTGAAGATCGTTGACGAAAGGTATAAACATTCCGCGACTTCTCCCCACTTGCATTCCTTTGGGGCTATCTTTGCGAGCAACAAACACCTATTGAGACTAGTTCCTCTTATGATTGCTTGGTCTATGTACATTTGATACCTTGTAGATTTCGAGCAAACATTGTGAGCGCTATCTCATATAGTTATCTTGTATAGTTGTTGGCACAAGGAAGAGGCAAGTGAAAAAGAAAAAGAAAGAAAGAAAAAGAAAAAAACAGAAAAAAGGAAAAGAGAAAAAGAAATAAATATACATGTGCCTCATAGAATAGGAAGCGCAAGCTCGATGAACATCATATAGGTGGTACTTTTTGTGCATATCTTGTAGCCCACCAATCTTGTGCAATCGAACTAGCATCTCTCCTTGTACTTGTGTGACACGAGCTTATAGTCTTCGCTAGGTAATCATTTGGTTCTTAGCTCACTTTCTCCGTCGCACAAGTCCCATTTATCCCACCGTGTGTGTTTCCTTGTACATATTTCCTATCTTGTGGATTGACTTGTTTGCTTTGTGATCATTGTGGTTCTTTACTTGCCAATACAACATCTTGATTTCGGATTGGTTCTTTACATGCCATTTTCCATACCTATCCACCATAGGCCTTGTGTGTGTGTGTTTTTTGGTTAGTAGTTGGTTTTGGTGTTCCGCGTGAACTTCACTTTGCTTGGTTTATTGCTCTCAAGTGTGGCCACTTGTACGATACGATCTTCCAAGGTAAAGTAAGGTTTGACGTTGTATCCCTAACTCCCACTACCACTTCCATATACACCGCTTGGTCTTGTGCATCATGTCTAGGGACTCCGGAACCGAGGATGATTTCTATGAAGAATCCACAATGAGCCACCATGCCTATGTCTCCACAAGCATGGATAACATGATGGAGCACTACACCAACAATGGCTCCACATGCTTGGGTGACATGGAGTGCTACAACAACAATGACTCCCCAAGCATGGACGACTTCAAGAACGACAAAGCGAAGCTCCTCATGTCGCACCGACCAAGACGGAGCCTCCAACTCAAGTGCGCCAAGGTCCATCATCAAATGGACAAGTTCCAAAGCGACATCCATAACTTCAAGAAGGACATGGACAACGACTTCGACAAAAACATGAGGATGGTCGCCAAGACTAATGATGCTTTGCGCTCATTAGAAAAACTTACAAGGAAGAGTGCCAAGGTCAAGGGCCATCGTCGTGAGCCTCATATGGATGACCAAGTGCACCACCTACATCAACCATCGGCAAGGCATGCCAATGACCTCCGTCGACACCATCACAAGGCACCTTAAACTTCTTGTGCCACCACCAAAATGGCACCAAGAGCAAGCCTTCGTCCACGCCATCAAGCTTCAACGACTACGCTTGCATTTGAAGACCTCATGAACGAGGAAAATGTAAACCTCTACTTCGCCAAGTTGGATAGCATGAGCCTACCTCCACCACTACTACGAGATGGCCACAAGACGGTCGAGCATGGGATTTTCCCTTCGACCATGGAGGCGAGCAATGATTCCCATCTTATGGCATCCAACTTTGAAGGCGACAAGGTCAAGAATGGTGAGCATGGGATTTTCCCTTCACCAAAGGAGGCGCATGGAGTTGAGGAAACCGAGCCTATACCCATATGCTTGAGTGATGATGTGGTAGCAATCCCATGTGAGTATGAGATCCACTTAGCCCACTTGAGTGAGAACAAGAGTGAGACGAGTGACTCCACCTTATGTGAGATTGAGTGCTTCCACTTGGAGGGCATGAATGATACTCCTAGTGAGTTGAGAGTGGTAGTTGATTGGTCAAGTGAGACCATTTCGATTTCTAACAACTTACCCTCTACCACTAGTGTGTTCTCTTGTGTTGTGCTAGGTTCCATGGAGGAAGACGCCCGAAGCTATGAAGCAAAGATGCCTCAATTGGAGAAGATGTACATGGTGCACGAGGATGATGCTACGCCATGGCTACATCAAGAAGACGAAGTCGTCCACAAGGAGGCCACTACTTCCACAACACCCACTTCATATGAGAGGTATGAACAAGGTAACAATAAGGGTGTTGATGATGCCATGATCCCACTAGTGGACATGATGAATTGTGTTATGGGGTAACCCTGGGGTTGGCCCGATCTTTCATGAATTCCACGAGAAATGAGGGGAAAAGCGGTGGTCGAGGGATGAAAACGAGGAAGGAGATGAAAACCACGAACACACGCAAACCAAAACACGATACACGCCTATCCCTCACGCCGGTGGCAACCGGTCCAACATAATCCCTAGGATCGGTGTTGGGCGAAGCTCGCTCTCCACGCCAACAACGGGGGATGACGTGCTTGGTGAGATCTTGACGACTTGGGGGCGAGAAACCGAGAACCCAAGGCCTTGTACAACTTTAACGCACTAGGCAAGATCCAAGAGGGGGGTGGATAATCCGGTGCTCCTTGGTAGGAGCATGAGACCAATAGATATAAGTCCTCAAAGGGTTTCCTTAATATCTATTATTATCCAAGTCTAGGGTTTACAATGGAGGGTGGGGGCTATATATAGTCCAGCCACAAAACAAGGGTAGTTTCGGAATGAAAAGGTAAATTATAGGTAGGGTTACAAGGTACAGGGCCGAACTCAGGCGTGCAGATTCAGTCAGGGCCGGTAGTACCGTTCCATCAACCGGTAGTACCGGTTGCAACTGGTAGTACCGTCGGGCTTTGAGTAGTACCGCTTGGGTCAGTGGTACTTCGAGTCGCATTGTGAGCTGCAGTGCATCTGGCAATGGTTGCTTCCCCTCCGTTCTTGGGTCCTTCTCTTCATACCGATACTGATGTGATATGGGTATGAAGTAGCAAGCCATCCAAGGGTGTGTCGAAGTCACACAAGGAGAGGAGCGAGTTCACCTTAGCTTGAAGGAGTTTGGCTCGGGCGCGAGTCATGGGTCCACTTGGAGAGCTCGTGGGAGTAGATGTAGTAGCGGTCGTAGGACGGGCTGCATCAGCTCCCCCTTCTTGGGAAAGAGTCGTCCTCGACTCTTCAACCATCACAACTTCCTCTTCGCCATGGTAGGGTGAGAGGTCCTTGACATTGAATGTCGAGCTCACAAGATACTTCGATGTTGGTATATCGATGACATAGGCGCTGTTGTTGATCCTCTTTAGCACCTTGAATGGTCCATCGCCTCTTGGCTTTAGCTTGGAGTCGCGTTCCTTGGGGAAGCGGTCTTTACTCAAGTGTATCCACACAAGGTCGCCCTCATCAAAGATCATCTCTTTCTTGGTCTTGTTTAGCCTTGAAGCTTGGCGAAGGACTTGTTGCTCGATAGTAGCTCGTGTGTCTTCATGGAGTTTCTTCATTGTTTGGGCACGCTTGACAACGTCCATATTGGCACGTTCATGAAGTGGAAGTGGAAGGATATCGAGCGCGGTGAGAGGCTCGAAGCCATAGTAGCATCATGGCTCTCTCTGGTGGTGAGTGCTTGGCGGGCGGTTTGTGGCCGAACTCGGCGTGTGGAATACATTCCTCCCAGTCTTTAAGGTTCTTCTTTATCAACACGCGGAGGAGTGTGCCAAGACTTCGATTGACGACCTCGGTTTGTCCATCGGTTTGGGGATGCGAGGCGGGCGAGAAGAGGAGCTTGATGCCGAGCTTGGCCATGACAGTCTTCCAGAAGTAGCTCATGAATTTTACGTCGCGGTCGGAGACGATTGTTCTAGGCACACCGTGTAGCCAAATTATTTCCCTGAAAAACAAATTGGCTACATGTGAAGCATCATCGGTCTTATGGCACGGAATGAAATGTGCCATTTTGGAAAAGCGATCCACTACTACAAATATGGAATCATGACCATGTTTAGATCTAGGCAAGCCTAACACAAAGTCCATACTAATGTCCGACCAAGGTGTATGAGGAATAGGCAATGGCATATAAAGACCAAAGGGGTTGGACATAGACTTAGTTTGGATACATGTAGTGCATCGTTGAACGTGGCGCTCCATGTCGCGCTTCATCTTTGGCCAATAGTAGTGAGTGGAGAGCATGTCATATGTCTTGTCACGGCTAAAGTGACCCATAAGGCCTCCACCATGGGACTCTTGAAGAAGCAAAAGTTGGAGAGACGATTTCGGAATGCAAAGCTTGTTTTGTTTGAAAAGAAAACCCTTATGCAAATAGAAATCATCAATCCCTTTGTCGGTTGAACATTGTGCAACTATTGGTCCAAAGAAAGGGTCGGACGCGTACAAAGATTTGATGTCATCAAGACCCAAGACATTGACTTCGAGTCGTGTAAGAAGGCTTGTGTTTTTGCGAGACAAAGCGTCCGCTACCACATTTTCTTTGCCCTTCTTGTATTTGACAATGTAAGGAAAAGACTCCATGAACTAAACCCATTTTGCGTGCCTTTTACTCAAGTTGGCATGGCCCTTAAGATACTTCAATGACTCATGGTTGGAATGGATGATAAATTCTTTGGGCCAAAGATAGTGTTGCCACACTTGAAGAACTCGAACCAAGGCAAAAAGTTCTTTGTCATAAATGGGATAATTGAGGCGTGCGCCATCAAGTTTCTCACTATGGTAAGCAATAGGACGCCCATTTTGCATAAGGAAGCCACCAAGGCCAATACCACTAGCGTCACATTCAATCTCAAAGGTTTTTGTGAAATCCGGCAATGCAAGAAGTGGTGCTTCGGTGAGCCTCTTTTTGAGCTCATCAACAGCCTTTTGTTGTGCTTTTCCCCAAACGAACGTGACATTTTTCTTGGTCAATTCGTTGAGGGGGCAAGCAATTGTAGAAAAGTCTTTGACAAAACGACGGAAAAAGCCAGCCAACCCATGAAAACTACGAAGTTCACTAACATTTGTAGGGATGGGCCAATCTTGTATGTCCTTGACTTTTGAGTCATCAACTTCAATGCCATTAGAAGACACTACAAAACCAAGGAAAATCAGCTTGTCTTTTGCAAAAGTGCACTTTGGGAGATTAGCATAAAGCTTTTCATGACGAAGGATTTGAAGTACCTCCTTAACATGAGTAACATGCTCCTCTAGTGACTTGCTATAGACAAGAATGTCATCAAAGTAAACAACTACACTCTTCCCAATGAGAGATCTCAAAATATGGTTCATTAGACGCATGAAGGTAGATGGGGCGTTAGATAAGCCAAAAGGCATAACCAACCATTCATAGAGACCAAGCTTGGTCTTGAAGGCGGTTTTCCACTCATCACCTTCAGCCATGCGAATTTGATGGTAACCACTACGAAGATCAATTTTCGAAAATATAGTGGCTCCACATAACTCATCAAGCATGTCATCAAGACGCGGTATAGGATGTCGATAACGCACGGTGATAGCATTGTGTAACATCCCTAAATTCATATTCCAAAACTCATCCATATCATCCTTGCATTCATCATCATTTAGGGATTTCTCAAAATCATTTCAGAAAAATAGAAGCTTTTGATGTTATGATTTTATGTGGATAGATTTAATTCAAAAGACCAACACCTTTTGAAAACTAGAAATGTTTAGGAACTTGTTTGTTTGCCTCCATTATTGGAGAGTTTAGGTGTAAAGGTTTGACCAAGTTTACAATTTGGAAATAAATTCAAAATAAATTCAAAATAAATTCAAAAGCCTATTTTCGAAAACATTACAAACTAGAGACAATGTCTCTGATTGTATTAAGTTCAAGCTTGACCAAGCCTTACAGAGTAACAACATGGTTAATTAACTGATTTTTTAAAACCACAGTACCCTGCAAAATTCCTAGAATTGTTTGAATTCAAAAAAAGATTTGAATTCATACCTAAATCATTCCTGAAAACCAAAATAGAAAAAATAAAAAGGAATAAACAAAATAAAAAGGCCGCGCGCCAGGTTTCTGGCCCAGCAAAGGATCGAGCCCAACTAGACCACTCGGGAGTTCCCTTTTCTTTTCTCACGCGCGAGCGCACACGTTCAGTCACTGACGACCATACCCCACCTCCACCTCGCACCTTTCGCTGACGAGCAGGCCCTGTCCACGCTGTCATCGTCTTCCCCAAACCACGCCCGCGACCACGTCGCATTGCGATCACCGCCCGGTAATGGCGGCTTAATTGGGCATTAAAACTCGGGCGTTTCTGCCGAGGCACCGGCTATAAGATCCCCTCCTCGCGATCATTTCCCCCAGACTTACGCACTCACGCCACCAGTCGCCCACGACTTCGCTCAAAACCCGCCGCAGACAGAGCAACTCGGCGATCGATTCAGGTGAGCTCCGTCGCCCCTTCCCTCCGGATTGTTCGAGCCACTTTGTAGTCTCTGGCACCTCGACCCCACTAGCTCATCTGTATTTCCCGGATCGCGTATTAAGCAGCGCCGCAAGCACCGACGACCACCCCAACTCCGGCGACCAATTTGATGAAGTCCTGCACCTTGCCTTTTCCTTCACACAAGCGTGTTCGCGAATCTTGCGCGACTTTGAACCCTCGATTCGTGTTAGGGCGCGGAGCCTCGGCGACTCAAACAACATCCACCCGACGCCAGACGCAACTCCGACGAGATCCAGAGCCCATCTCCGAGCACCCCTCCGCAAACCAGTACCACGACAAGCTTCAGCACGACCTTGCAGATCTGGTAAGCACCTCCCTGCTTCCTGGGACGATCTAGAACACCGGCGCCACCGTAGTCTGACTCGCCACCGCCGGTCAGCGCCGCTAGCGCCGCCAGAGTGTGGTCAGGATGATTAGGAGCGTTAGATCTAGATCCTGTGGCGTAGATTAGAAGTAGGACGAAGAATGCAGCGTGTGTACGAGCCGCTAGATCTCATTTAGATCCTGCAGTCCGCGGAGCTCGATCCGCACGAACCGGTACGCACCAGTGAGGTTGCGACGCGTGGCTAGGTTGATTTCAAAAACAGAATTTAAAACCTGATTTAGATCCAAACTTCAAACTGCTATAACTTTTGAATGCCACGTTAGAATTTTACAAACTTTATACCGTTGGATTCAGTGAAACAAAACCTTTCTGAATATCCAATTTGTTTAACAAATAGTAACCATTAAAATGACTTTATTTGTGGAATCATGTTTAAATCTATTTTGAGTATAGATTTGTTTTGGTAATTGGTTTTAATGTTAAATAAGTTTGTTTTGGCAAATTTTGTGTCCTGTTATGTTTCAGTATCATGCACATGCTTGGTAGAATTTCAAAAATCACCACTTAGTAAATTCTTGCATACATGCATTCATATTATTTTTGATTGTATAAAATTGTGTGTAATTGTATGCTATAATTTTGTGTAGATTTTGCTAGTGATTGTGATTGTGAAGAGTGCTACTCTCCCCACTACCAAGGCAAGTGATATTTTCATGAATATTTCTATCCTATGTTTTGTACTAGCATTAGTTATTTTGCTAAGTCTTGCATGCTATTTTGCCTAATGCTAAGTTGGGAAATCCCATGTAGTGTAGAATTGTAGAATTGTTAAGGAATCTTCCTAAGTTAAGTTATCCTACCATGCTTAGCCTAGCTATATAGCAAACAAGGGTTGGTGAAAATCTACACTTACCATGAAGAAAATATTTCTAAGTCATGAGACTTATACTTTCCTAATAAAACCACTAAGTCAAATGAACCTCCTGGGTGGAATGGAAAGAATGGGTTATGTTGAGTGGTTACACAAGGCCATGGACTTGGGTTGTGTATCTCACTTGTGGTAAGCCACCCAGGCACAAAGGGATTTGGAGGCCAAGTGTTGAGAAAGCTTACAGTGCAACCACTTGGCAATCTGGGCTCTGCCTTGATCATATAGGTTGCTAGAACTTAGTCATTTGGACAGTTGGTGGTAGTTGGGATGATAGGTTGGAGCGCGTCCATTTGACTAAGGAAAGGCTTCTGAAAGGTCCTGTCTTGGGAAACCAAGTCTGGTGGGGAAAGTGCACAACCTCTGCAGATGGAAAACCTAAGTACTTAGCCTAGTCCAAGGCAATGGACACTTTGAGCCTCAAGACATGGAAGCTACAAGAATCTCATCACTCCAACTTCTAAGTAAAAATTTGTGGGTGAACAAGGGTGAAGGACCCCAATGTCTATTGGTGGTTTCTTGGGAATGTTTTGACAAAGAAAAACTTAGAGATTTCAACTAATAGGTAAAACCTGTTTTCAAGCAAAGAAAGCCAAGCTACACTTAGCCAAAATGCATATAGTAATATAGTCCACTTAAAATATACTAAGGTATCACTTGCCAATACTATTCCAAAGTATTGACCCTCTGTGGCTGTAACTTGTGATGTTGCAGGTTACTCCGATGATGAGTAGGAGTCATGAGTCTACACTCAACATGCTTGCCCGTGGCACATGAAAATGAAGACTTATGTTCATTTACTTATTCCTTAAACTCTTGTATTAGGCCTTTGGCCCTGAGTTGTAAAAGACTATGTTTTATCTCTGGAATGAATGTAATAAACGACCTTTGTATCTGTGTACTTCATCTTAAAGTGTGGATGCTAGCATTGATCCAGGGACTAGCATTGCAATCATAGGGATCCTTTCCTTTATAAAGGAGGGGTCTAACAGAGTGTATCAGAGCACTGTGTTGCCTGTAGGATTATGACCCTAGGATTTGAAAACCACTAAGGAAAAATTTTCAACTACTTATACACTTGTCTATTCTTCTCGTAAAACTTTTCTAATCTTTTCATTCTCAACTCCATTTGTAGATGAACTCCATCAACGAAGCCGTGAAGAAAGGACCACTCATGACCATGACCTTGGAGTGTGAAACTGAGTTTCCCAATATTCTCAAGGACCTCATGGTGGCAATGGAAGCACATGGTGTAGCTGTGTACAAGGGCTTTCCAGTGGTGGATGAAGGAGTGGAGTATTGGTGGGTGCAACTTCACTTGTACAAAAACAAGGAAGACAACCACAAAGAAAGGGGATTCTGCATGTACACCAACACTACCATGCACACCACATTCTTTGAGTCAGCCAGGGATGCAGCTTGGAGGACTATCAAAGAACTAAGTGCTAGAGTCAAGTGCAGAATGCTCAACCTCCAAAAGGACTTAGAGAAAGAGAAGGAACTCACCCAAGAGTTGGAAGCCACCAACCAAGAGTTAAGGGGAGATATAATAGACTTAGTGATGGAATCATGTGAACAAGATAGGTGGATTGCCTCTAGGAACATTGTGATAGCCACCAGATCCAGTGAGATAGGCCTATAAGCACACTTTGTTAGTGGACCACCATCTATCATCTTATTTTCCAAAATGATACCTTAATAAGTTGGACCTTGATTGATGACTTGTGTGATGTTGTGTTCCATGGTTATGTATGAGATGGTTGTCTTGTATTTATCTTAAATTGTGTTGTTCTAACGTTTCAATCTTATAAATAGATGCCTATTAGCATCAGCACAGTTGAGGAGCTCCAGGTTACCCGTTTCGGACCCCGTATCATTGAGCTTACCACTTTGCTCGATCTCCCTCTTCCCACCATCACGGTGTACCCACTCACCAAGTTCGAGAGGAAGGACCTCTGGGGCTTCAAGGTGAACCAGCCGGGGCCTTTGGAACCTACTCAGAGGCCATCGTCTTCAAGGCGATGCTGACGGCGGGAGAGAGGCATGGAGGTAGTCATGCAGGACCTGATAGGACGTTTGTTAGGCCGTCACTCCCGACAGGTTAGGGGCACTCACTTCCACGTCTTCGGAAGGCGTGATGTGGATGGAGAGTCCATTGACTTTGAGGACGACTCGAGGGACGCGGCAGAGCCGATACGTCTCTATCTCCAGGACTTAGAGACTCTCCTCAGGCACGTGGACACGGACAGGACGAACGTCATGCTTGGCAATGACGAGCTTCAGGTGCAGCTACGCGAGAAGGACAAGCTTTTCGCACAGCAGGATGAGATGATCAAGGATATGGAGACAAAGTTCGAGGCCCAGAACCGCAAGTTCAAGAGTCAGGAGAAACGCATCCAGGATAGGAACAAGAAGATCCGGGACATGACCGAGGAACTGAAGTCCAAGGATTTCGAGCTTGAGCAGCAGCAGATGGTTATTGAGAGGCTTCGCTCCCAGAAGAGGGCTCTCAAGGCCAAAGTCGATTCCTTGACCACTACGATTGAGGAGAACAAGACCGCTATGGAGAACGTAGGTCTTACCTTTGTCGAGGAGGAGATTGATATTGATGAGTAGACTTGACTACTCGTTTATCTTTCATATTCGTACTTGTTATTGTGAACTTATTATTGGACCATCCGACATGTGGATGGCTTGCCACTTGTGTGTTTTACTTCATGAACTTATTATGCGATTGTTGAACTTTTATTCTCATGTTGCTTGCTATGTGTTTGCTTATGATGTATTGTGCATAAAACATCTATGGGTATCTCATTCTTATCTATTTGAACAAACCACAGATGCCTCCCGTCGCAAGAACCCCAACCCCAACAACATCACCGGAGATGCAACAAATGATGAATGCGCAAACACAGCTTATGCAAATGATGACAACATTCATTCAAAACCGAATAACAACAACAACAACCCCAACAACAACAACCCCAACAACAACAACAACCCTCCGGGTTTTGATATGCTCACCAGGTTTACGTATGCGAGGCTAGCTAAGTTTTCGGAACAATCGATCCCATGGTAGCCAATGGTGCTCGTTCTATGAACAAGGACTTAGTGACCGTGGGTTGCACGGATCTGAAAAAGTCAGTTCGCAAAGACATCCGTTGGAAGGACCGGTAGCCACATGGTGGGACAACTTCCAAATCACCACTCCTATTGATGAGGTGACTTGGGCTATCTTTGAGGATGGCTTCGCTTTGCTCATATCTCATCAGGAATGATGAGTCGAAAAAGGAGTTTCACAACTGAAGCGGCACCAAGTAGCGTGGCAGAATACATAGAAGAGTTCAACAATCTGGCGCGCTATGCACCGGATGAGGTTGACACAGATGCAAAAAGAAAGGAAAAGTTTCTGGAGGGCTTGAATGATGAAATGAACCTACAGTTGTCAGTGGCATATGTTCCAACTTATTAGTCTTTGTGTGACAAGGCTGCTATTTTGGAGAGTAAAATGAAGCAAGTCGAGAGTAGAAAGAGGAAACACTCCGACAAGCACAACTCAGGATCGTCTCACAAACGATATCACTATGATGACAGTGGCAGCTCAGGATCCCTTAAACATGGGAAATTCAACAAGCACCACAATCACAACCGTCATGACAACAAGCATCATCGCAGCCATGACAATGATAAGTAAAAGAACCACAAGAGTGGACATAAGAGCCACCACAGTGGGAATGGTAGTGGAAGTGGAAGTCAGCATGTTAAAAAGGACATCAGTCAGGTTGAGTGCTTCAAATGCAAGAAGCTGGGGCATTATGCTAATGAGTTCCCTGAGAAGAAAGTGGAAGGACCTAACAAGCCAAATCGTTTTCAGAAAGGATAGGTTAACCACATCAATGTGGAAGAGGTCTATGAAGAGCCTGATGCCGTTGCTGGTAAGTTCAGACTCAATTCCATTCCAGCATTTGTACTCTTTGACACTGGTGCATCTCATTCATTCATATCAAAAGCATTTGTTGATAGAAATGGGTTTGCATCTGAAAACATTGGGTGTCCAATAAAAGTTAGTTCTCCGGGTGGAGACATGATAGTAAGTCTTGGATGCCGGGATCTTGTCATAGAGTTTGGAAAACATAAGTTTCCGGTGAGCCTGATAATCCTAGATTCCCAAGGACTAGACGTAATTTTGGGAATGGATGGGATGGCTAAGTATGAAGGAGCACTAGATTGTGCTAATCGTACAGTTGCACTCACAACCCCAGAAGGAAAAAGAATAAAATTCAAGTCAAATTTTGAATCCAAAGGAAGTAAGCTGAATTCTCTTAAGGGGGTTAGCATGGACAGTGTGCCAATTGTGTGTGAGTATCCGGATGTATTTCCGGAAGATTACCAGGAATGCCACCAAATAGAGATGTGGAGTTTCTGATAGGTTTGGTACCAGGTTCTGGACCAATAGCTAAGAGACCGTACAAAATGTCAGTTGATGAACTGAAAGAGCTCAAGAAGCAACTAGGAGAACAGTTGCAGAAAGGGTTTATTCAACCAAGTTCTTCATCTTGGGGAGCCCCAGTATTGTTCATGGAGAAGAAGGATAGAACGCAAAGATTATGTATTGACTACCGTTCTCTCAACGAGGTAACCATCAAGAACAAATATCCTTTGCCAAGAATCAACGACTTGTTTGATCAGCTGGAAGGAGCATGTGTGTTCTCAAAGATTGATCTCCGGTCAGGTTATTTTCAACTCAAGATAAGAGAGAAAGACATACCTAAAACAGCATTCACCACAAGGTATGGATTGTATGAGTACACTGTGATGCCTTTTGGTTTAACCAACGCTCCAGCATACTTCATGAATATGATGAACAAGGTGTTCATGGAATTTCTTGACAAGTTTGTGGTCGTTTTCATCGATGACATCTTAGTCTACTCTAAGAGCAAGGAAGAACACGAAAGACACTTACGCTTGATACTTGAAAAGTTAAGAGAGCATAAACTTTATGCCAAATTCAGCAAGTGTGAGTTTTGGTTAGAGGAAGTTGGTTATCTTGGTCATGTTATGACAAAGGATGGTGTGGCGATGGATCCCTTAAAGTTTCAATTTGTGAATGGGAATCTCCCAAGAATGTGAAAGAAGTTCGTAGTTTCCTCGGCTTAGCAGGTTACTCTGAAGGTTCATTGAAAATTTCTCGAAGGTTGCTAAGCCAATGTGAATTACTAAAGAAGGACAAGAAATTTGCTTGGTCGAAGGTTGTGAAGTCGACTTCAAGAATTGAAGAAGAGACTTATGTGTAACACCGGTGCTATGTCGCGGATTTGGAAAAGGATTTCCAAGTATATTGTGATGCGTCTCATCAAGGTTTGGGTGCCGTACTTATGCAAGATGGTAAAGTCGTAGCCTATGCTTCGAGACAACTCAAAACTCATGAAGTAAACTATCCTACTCATGATTTGGAGTTAGCCTCTGTCGTCCATGCACTCAAAACATGGAGACATTACCTTTTGGGAAAGCGATGTGAAGTGTTCACCGATCATAAGAGCTTGAAGTATATCTTCACCCAGAAGGAAATCAACATGAGACAAAGGAGATGGCTAGAACTTATTAAGGATTACGACTTAAGTTTGCAATACCACCCCGGTAAAGCAAATGTAGTAGCAGATGCTCTAAGTCGTAAGACGTTTGTAAACGGCCTTATCAAAGGGGAATTGCCAGATGACTTGTGTAAGCAATTCAAAGAACTCAGATTGGAGATTGTGCCAGAAGGACATCTCATGTCCTTAGATGTTCAACCCACTTTATTGAACAAGATCCGAGAAGCTCAGAAGACTGATAAGGAAATTGAAAAGATTAAGGAAAATATAAATCTAGCGAAAGCTAAGAGTTTCCAGATAGACGAACAAGGTACTTTATGGCACGGAAAACGTATATGCGTTCCACAAGACCCGGAGTTGCGGAAACTGATTTTACAGGAAGGCCACAACTCTCCGTAGTCTATTCACCCGGGAAACACCAAGATGTATATGGACATGAAAGAAAGATTTTGGTGGAATAATCTCAAGAGGGACATCGCCGAACATATTGCTTTGTGTGATGTGTGTAGTAGAGTAAAAGCAGAGCATCAGAAACCAGCGGGTTTGCTTGAACCACTGCCCATTCCTGAATGGAAGTGGGAAAATATTGGTATGGATTTCATTACCGGATTACCAAGGACCAGGTCAGGGTATGATTCCATATGGGTGGTAGTGGATCGCCTAACTAAAGTGGCTCATTTTATACCCGTGAAGACAACTTATACAAGTTCCAAGTTAGCTAAAATCTACATGAGCAGAATTGTATGCCTTCACGGTGTGCCTAAGAGTATTGTGTCGGATAGAGGAACTCAGTTCACTTCTCACTTTTGGAGACAGCTTCATGAATCTTTGGGAACGAGGTTGGAATTCAGTACTGCCTTTCATCCTCAAACTGATGGGCAAATGGAAAGGACTAACCAAATTCTTGAAGACATGTTAAGGGCATGTGCCTTTGACTATGGAGCAAGTTGGGATGAAAGCTTGCCTTACGCAGAGTTCTCTTACAACAACAGTCATCAATCTAGTATTGGAATGGCACCATTTGAGTTACTCTACGGAAGGAAGTGTACCACCCCATTACTATGGAATGGTGTGGGAGAAAGAAGTTTATTTGGACCTGATCTTATCAAAGACGCCTAAGAGAAGGTCAAATTGGTTAAGGACAGGTTGAAGGTAGCACAGTCCCGACAGAAAAGCTACACAGATTCTAAGCGTAGAGAAGTCACCTACGAAGTTGGGGATAGAGCTTATCTCAGAGTATCACCACTTCGTGGAGTGAAAAGATTTGGAGTCAAAGGAAAGTTGGCACCAAGATATGTTGGACCATTCAAAATTCTAAGTCGCAAGGGAGAAGTTGCATATGAAGTTGAATTGCCGTAATCTCATCGCATCCATAATGTGTTTCATGTGAGTCAGCTTAAGAAATGTCACCCAGAAATGGAAGAAACTTCTCTGAAGGATACCATACCATTGGAAGAGGTCCAGCTAGAAAGTGATCTCACCTATGAGGAAAAGCCTGTCAAGATTCTTGATACCGCAGAAAGGGTCACAAGGACTAAGACTATCAAGTTTTGCAAAGTGCAATGGAATCATCATTCCGAAGAGGAAGCAACATGGGAAAGAGAAGATGATCTTCAGAAAGACCACCCTCACCTATTTGCTAGCCAATCCGAATCTCGAGGGCGAGATTCATCCTAAGGGGGTTAGATTTGTAACATCCCTAAATTCATATTCCAAAACTCATCCATATCATCCTTGAATTCATCATCATTTAGGGATTTCTCAAAATCATTTCAGAAAAATGGAAGCTTTTGATGTTATGATTTTATGTGGATAGATTTAATTCAAAAGACCAACACCTTTTGAAAACTAGAAATGTTTAGGAACTTGTTTGTTTGCCTCCATTATTGGAGAGTTTAGGTGTAAAGTTTTGACCAAGTTTACAATTTGGAAATAAATTCAAAATAAATTCAAAAGCCTATTTTCAAAAACATTACAAACTAGAGACAATGTCTCTGATTGTATTAAGTTCAAGCTTGACCAAGCCTTACAGAGTAACAACATGGTTAATTAACTGATTTTTTAAAACCACAGTACCCTGCAAAATTCCTAGAATTGTTTGAATTCAAAAAAGATTTGAATTCATACCTAAATCATTCCTGAAAACCAAAATAGAAAAAAGAAAAAAGGAATAAACAAAATAAAAAGGCCGCGCGCCAGGTTTCTGGCCCAGCGAAGGATCGAGCCCAACTAGCCCACCCGGGAGTTCCCTTTTCTTTTCTCACGCGCGAGCGCACACGTTCAGTCACGGACGACCATACCCCACCTCCACCTCGCACCTTTCGCTGACGAAGCGTGCCACATCACTTGTCATCGTCTTCCCAAAACCACGCCAGCGACCACGCCGATCAGATCACTTCCGGTAATGGCGGCGCTTAATTGGGCATTAAAACTGGGCGTTTCTTGTCGAGGCACCGGCTATAAGATCCCCACCTCCTGGTCATTTCCCCAGCCAACGCACTCACGCCACCAGGCTGCCCACGACTCGCTCAAAACCGCAGACAGAGCAACTCCGTGATCGATTCAGTGAGCTCGTCGCCCCTTCCCTCTGGATTTTTCGAGCCACTTTGTAGTCTCTGGCGCACCTCCGACCCCACTAGCTCATCCTCAGATTTCCCAGATTCGCTGAAAGCAGCCGCAAGCACTGACCACCCCAACTCCGGCGACCAATTTCGGAAGTCCGTGCACCCCTTGCCTTTTCCTTCACACAAGAGTGTTCGCAACTGTCTTGCGCACTTCCTGAACCCTCTGATTCGTGTTAGGGCGACGCGGAGCCTCGACAATGACTCCGACAACATCCACCCGACGCCAGATGCAACTCCGACGAGATCCAGAGCCCATCTCCGAGCACCCCTCCGCAAACCAGTACCACGACAAGCTTCAGCACGACCTTGCAGATCTGGTAAGCACATCCCTGCTTTCTGGGACGATCAAGAACGCCGGCGCCACCGTAGTCTGACTCGCCGCCGCCGGTCAGCGCCGCTAGCGCCGCCAGAGTGTGGTCAGGATGATTAGGAGCGTTAGATCTAGATCCTGTGGCGTAGATTAGAAGTAGGACGAAGAATGCACGTGTGTCGAGTCGCTAGATCTCATTTAGATCGCGGTCCGCAGAGCTCGATCCGACGAACCGACGCACTGCCAGTGAGGTTGCGGGCGTGGCTAGGTTGATTTCAAAAGCAATTTAAAACTGATTTAGATCCAAACTTCAAACTGCTATAACTTTTGAATGCCACGTTAGAATTTTACAAACTTTATACCGTTGGATTCAGTGAAACAAAACCTTTCTGAATATCCAATTTGTTTAACAAATAGTAACCATTAAAATTACTTTATTTGTGGAATCATGTTTAAAGCTATTTTGAGTATAGATTTGTTTTGGTAATTGGTTTTAATGTTAAATAAGTTTGTTTTGGCAAATTTTGTGTCTGTTATGTTTCAGTATCATGCACATGCTTGGTAGAATTTCAAAAATCACCACTTAGTAAATTCTTGCATACATGCATTCATATTATTTTTGATTGTATAAAATTGTGTGTAATTGTATGCTATAATTTTGTGTAGATTTTGCTAGTGATTGTGATTGTGAAGAGTGCTACTCTCCCCACTACCAAGGCAAGTGATATTTTCATGAATATTTCTATCCTATGTTTTGTACTAGCATTAGTTATTTTGCTAAGTCTTGCATGCTATTTTGCGTAATGCTAAGTTGGGAAATCCCATGTAGTGTAGAATTGTAGAATTGTTAAGGAATCTTCCTATGTTAGGTTATCCTACCATGCTTAGCCTAGCTATATAGCAAACAAGGGTTGGTGAAAATCTACACTTACCATGAAGAAAATATTTCTAAGTCATGAGACTTATACTTTCCTAATAAAACCACTAAGTCAAATGAACCTCCTGGGTGGAATGGAAAGAATGGGTTATGTTGAGTGGTTACACAAGGCCATGGACTTGGGTTGTGTATCTCACTTGTGGTAAGCCACCCAGGCACAAAGGGATTTGGAGGCCAAGTGTTGAGAAAGCTTACAGTGCAACCACTTGGCAATATGGGCTCTGCCTTGATCATATAGGTTGCTAGAACTTAATCATTTGGACAGTTGGTGGTAGTTGGGATGATAGGTTGGAGCGCGTCCATTTGACTAAGGAAAGGCTTCTGAAAGGTCCTATGTTGGGAAACCAAGTCTGGTGGGGAAAGTGCACAACCTCTGCAGATGGAAAACCTAAGTACTTAGCCTAGTCCAAGGCAATGGACACTTTGAGCCTCAAGACATGGAAGCTACAAGAATCTCATCACTCCAACTTCTAAGTAAAAATTTGTGGGTGAACAAGGGTGAAGGACCCCAATGTCTATTGGTGGTTTCTTGGGAATGTTTTGACAAAGAAAAACTTAGAGATTTCAACTAATAGGTAAAACCTGTTTTCAAGCAAAGCAAGCCAAGCTACACTTAGCCAAAATGCATATAGTAATATAGTCCACTTAAAATATACTAAGGTATCACTTGCCAATACTATTCCAAAGTATTGACCCTCTGTGGCTGTAACTTGTGATGTTGCAGGTTACTCCGATGATGAGTAGGATTCATGAGTCTACACTCAACATGCTTGACTGTGGCACATGAAGATGAAGACTTATGTTCATTTACTTATTCCTTAAACTCTTGTATTAGGCCTTTGGCCCTAAGTTGTAAAAGACTATGTTTTATCTCTGGAATGAATGTAATAAACGACCTTTGTATCTGTGTACTTCATCTTAAACTGTGGATGCTAGCATTGATCCAGGGACTAGCATTGCAATCACATGGATCCTTTCCTTTATAAAGGAGGGGTCTAACACATTGATTGGACGGCAGTCCATGCATAACCGCAACGTATCATCCGTTTTCGGGACTAGAATCACGGGGACCGCGCTTGGGCTAGTGCTTACTTGGATCAAACCTTTGGAGATGAGTTGGTTGATTTGACGTTCGATCTCCTTCGTCTCTTAGGGTTAAATGCGATCTGGTTGGTTTTGGGAGTGGTGCGCCGGGTATGAGGTCGATGCGGTGCTCTATCCCACGAAGAGGAGGAAGGCCATGAGGAAGCTCTTCGGAAAATACATCTTGGAATTCCTGCAAAATAGCCATCAAAGAAGGAGGAACATTTGTCAAGTCGTTAGTTCCTTGCGCTAGTCCCTTGCATACAAGGACATAGTGCAAGATGGATGGGTTGTTCCGCACTTCTTTCATCTCACTTTTGGTGGCAAGAAGAACACTCTTAGGTTTTCCACTCGAGTTTGGCTTGTAGCTCTCACTCACTATGGTGTGGTTCTCTCGCTCACCACTCTTCTCACAAGGTGTTTTTGCGTATTGCGCCCTCGCTAAAGCCTTTGCACTGTCCATAATTATTTGGCTAGGAGTCATTGGTTGCAACACACAAGTTTTATCAAGACGTTTGAAGGTGTAAGTGTTTGAGTGACCATTATGCAAAGCACGCTTGTCATATTGCCACGGTCTTCCGAGCAACATGTGACAAACAGTCACTGGGACCACGTCACATTCCACCGTGTCCTTGTAGTGCCCAATGGAGAACGTCACCGAGACGGTGTGCTTGATCTTGACGGATCCTTGGTCACTTAGCCATTGGATATGGTAGGGGTGTCTATGCGGATGAAGGGTGAGGTTGAGTTTCAAACACAATTCCGTGCTTGCAAGGTTGTGGCAACTCCCTCCATCGATGACAACTTTGATGGACTTCCCATTGATGCCAATACGAGTTTGGAAGATGTTCGAGCGTTGGTCTTCATTTTCATTGGCTTGGGTAGTCAAGACCCTTGTGACCACAAGTGATGGACTTGCGTCATGCTCACACACAAGAAGTTCTTGGTCCTCTTCCAAATGTTGTCTTGCCAAGGCTTCCTTGACCCTTGCATCAAACTCTTCTTCACTCAAGTATTCTTCATCGCCGTTGTCATGGATGAACAAAACTTTCTTGTTTCCACATGCATTCGACTTGTGCCCTTTGCCTCCACACTTGTAGCATTCACCATTGAATGGTTGATCATCCCTTGTGTGTTTGCCACTTGGGGGTTGTTTTCCTTGAGGGAGAGTTGGCTTGAAGGGAAGCTTGGTGGTACTTGAGGAGCTTCCACTTGGTGTTGTTGGAGTAGTGGTTGGCGCTTGCTTGTAGGTGAAGTACGTCTCTGGCTTGTTGTACTTGATGTCTTCTTGCACTTGACGCTCGGCCTTTGAAGCGATGTGCACAAGATCAACCATGTTGTTGTACTTTTGGAACTCGGTGATGCGCTTGATGGGATGGTTCAAGCCATTGAGGAAGCGTGCCATTGTTTGTTCATCTCGCTCTTCAATGTTGGTACGGATCATGTTGAGCTCCATTTGCTTGAAGTATTCTTCCACGGTCTTTGTTCCTTGACTAAGCGTTTGAAGCTTGTTGAAAAGGTCACGCGTGTAGTGTGAAGGAACAAAGCGGGATCTCATTTGAGCCTTCATATCTCGCCAAGTTGCGATTGGAGGCTCTTATTTTGCTTCGCGGGCGAGTTGGACTTGTTCCCACCAAAGGTTGGCATACTCATCAAACTCGAGGGATGCCATGGCCATCATCTTCTCATTGTTATAATTGTGCATGCGGAAGATCTTGTCGACCTTGAGTTCCCAAGAGAGATATTCCTCGGGCTCATTGGAACCGGTGAACTTTGGCATGGTGAACTTGAGCTTGCCAAAAGTTTCTTCTCCGTTGCGGTTCCGGTTGCGTTGGTTGCCATGATTTGGGCGGTCATCATCATCATCCGAGCTCTCATGTCTTGCTTGGTGATTGTTGTGTTGCTCTTGCGGTTGTTGAGGTGCCGTGTTTTGTGGTGGAACTTGTTGTGGACGACGAGCTTGGGGAGCTTGCTCGTTTTGTTGTCGCGGTTGAGGACGAGGAGGAGGTTGATGGTCCTCACGACGAGCTTGGGGAGCTTGCTCTTGTTCTTGTCGTGGTTGATGCCGAGGAGCATTAGCTTCCGCCATGTGACGAGGAGGACGTCGAGCCGCATTCTCAATGGGCTGCTCTTCTTCTTCTTGGTGTAGGGGAGGCTCGTCATGACCATCATGTTGCCGACATGGACGATCATGTCGATGATGACGCCTTGGAGGATCTTCGAGTGCTTCCCGTCGACGGTGATCTTGTTCGTCCTCTTCGGAAGCTGCACTTGTTGTTGAAGGGGCATGTCGACGTCGATGGCCTTGGTGGTCCATGCGACGCTGGTCTTGTTGAATCACAAGTGCCCTTGGTTGTGGCCGGTTTGCTTCGCGCCTTGGAGGTCTTGCGGAGAGGTCACCATCATAGCTTGACGTTGCGGCGTGACGCGGAGATGGTACCGCTTGCGAAGAGCTCATGGATTGAAGAACGGGTCCATCCCGGTGCCTTGAAGCGTGACGGCGAGGTGCACTTGATTCACTTGAGGAGTACCGAGATGAGCTTGATTCGCGCGAGCGTGGCCTTGCGAGTCCATCGATGAGGCGTTGAAGCTTCTCATCCGTTGAGGCGAGTGCACGACCAATAGCTTCATTTTGATGACCGAGGTTGTGTTGCATGGCATGCATTTGGCCACGGACTTCTTCGAAGCATTTGTCGATGTTCTTGAATTCCACTCGGGCCTCGCTAAATTGTTAATCTTGGCGCCGCTCGAGATCTTCACAATGGTAGTTGAATTCACCTCGGACCTTCCAATGGTCCCATCTTGTCATGAATTGTGTGTCATCCTCCGGAGGTGGTGGTGGTTGGGATGGCTCTCCATGCCTGTCCATGATGCAAAGCCAACAAGAGTTGTATATGGAGAGAAAGGGTGTGGAGAGTTAGCCTTTTACCTCACCTTGGAGATTTTATCAAACCAATTTCCACACAAATGAGCGAAAAGCGTGCAAAGTGAAATGGGCAAGAAACTCACACACAAATATGCTACAACTCTCAAAAGCTTTTTGTGGAAGGTAAGGAGTGTGGAAAAACAAACGAAACGATCCAAGCAAAAGGTTATTGTCCTACGTGGTAAAGAACCAAAGATCAAAAGCAAAAGGATACGATCTACAAAAACACGGAAAACACACACGTGGAGAAAAACGGGGTTAGCACGACTATGAAAATGAGCACAAAAGGTCCTAACGAAGACTACGCTCGGTTGTCGTGCCAACACAAGGAGAGACCACAACTCGTTTGCCAAAAGAGGATAAGCAATAGATTTGTGCACTTGCCTCGGTGCGCTCTTTATTCTCTCTTGTTGGCTTACAAGCTTGGTATTCTCTTTGTATTGGGAGACTATGTATCTTTCTATTCTATCTTTTTCTTTTCCTTTTTTTTATTCTTTTTCTTTTTATCCCTTGCTATGCTACTATGTTAGCTATTGTATTTGGCCTCACACTCTCACTTTCCGAAGGCAAGTGCACAATGCTTAGACAAACACAAAATGAGTTGCTCTCATAGGATAGATACAAACAAAGGAAGATATGGGGTTGTCAATGGTGGTGCAAGTTATACCTTTGGTATTGTTGACGACTTGCAACCGTTGGTGGGGGATGGTGTTCGAGTGTCGCGGTGTCGTTGAGCGTGGGATGACTTTGATGCGGAAGTTGTTGTGAAAATGGCGACAAACACGCGAAACACGAACAAGCGAGGTGGAAAGGTCAGCAAACGAAACTGAGGCGTCAAAGGGCAATGAAACACTGTCAGAGTCGATCGGTATTACCGCTTGTACTATCGGTAGTCTGGGTCACTGATGAGTACCGCTTACGGCGGTAGTACCGCTTACGCGAATCTGGGACGAGATGAACTTGCCAAAAACCTCAAATTCGCGGAGATCTGACCGAAAGGCTGGGCTAGAAACAACAGGGGCTATAGATCGACTCCCAAAGCAACAGATCTATGGACCAAAACCACGAAAAACGAACCAAATCCAGAGATCGATCCGAAGGCAAATTGGGGCTCTTTTTGGTGGGATTTTCGATTTTAAGGTGGATCAAAGAAAAATTGGGGGGAAATTCGTGATCAACCGTGCCCTTGATACCAATATGTTATGGGGTAACCCTGGGGTTGGCCCGATCTTTCACGAATTCCATGAGAAACAAGGGGAAAAGCGGTGGTCGAGGGATGAAAACGAGGAAGGAGATGAAAACCACGAACACACGCAAACCAAAACACGATACACGCCTATCCCTCACGCCGGTGGCAACCGGTCCAACATAATCCCTAGGATCGGTGTTGGGCGAAGCTCGCTCTCCACGCCAACAACGGGGGATGAGGTGCTTGGTGAGATCTTGACGACTTGGGCGGAAACCGAACCCAAGGCCTTGTACAACTTGAACGCACTAGGCAAGATCCAAGAGGGGGGTGGATAATCCGGTGCTCCTTGGTAGGAGCATGAGACCAATAGATATAAGTCCTCAAAGGGTTTCCTTAATATCTATTATTATCCAAGTCTAGGGTTTACAATGGAGGGTGGGGGCTATATATAGTCCAGCCACAAAACAGGGGTAGTTTCGGAACGAAAAGGTAAATTATAGGTAGGGTTACAAGGCACAGGGCCGAACTCAGGCGTGCAGATTCAGTCAGGGCCGGTAGTACCGGTCCATCAACCGGTAGTACCGGTTGCAACCGGTAGTACCGCTCCGGGAGCGGTAGTACCGCTTGAGGGCCTGGAGCTTCCGTCGGAGGCGCCTGTGGCGAGCGGTAGGAGGGGGCGGTAGTACCGCTGTCCGGTAGTACCGGTCGCTGGGCCGGTAGTACCGCTTGCGTCTGGGGCGTGGGTTGGTGCTTCCTGGAGCGTCCGATGGGCAGGTAGGGGCCGCTTGAGCGGTACCGGTCGTCTCAACCGGTAGTACCGCTGGCGTCTGGCAGCGACTGGTTGCTTCCCCTCCGTTCCTTGGGTCCTTCTCTTCGTACCTGATGATGCACAGTGTATGGGTATGAAGTAGCAAGCCATCCAAGGGTGTGTCGAAGTCACACAAGGAGAGGAGCGAGTTCACCTTAGCTTGAAGGAGTTTGGCTCGGGCGCGAGTCATGGGTCCACTTGGGGAGCTCGTGGGAGTAGATGTAGTAGCGGTCGTAGGACGGGCTGCATCAAATTGTGATGATATGCATGCTATGGATGATACTTGTGACATTACATATGCTTCATCCACTTTCCCATGTGATGATTTGTCTTTGCATAATATTGATCATGCGGAATTGTCTGATTGCGATATCATTGCCATAAACATGCATGTTATGCATCTTGTGTGTATCCTCCAATTGCTTTGGACATGCTTTGTCATGCTAGTCATTCAATATCTCCCGTTGCTTGCGATAAGATGAATGCTTGCTATTTCACTTGTTTTGCTTGCAACAATATTGATCTTATGCGTTATAATGAGATGGCCCCCATAGCTTTCTCAATTTTTGGAGATTTTGATGCTTGCCATGATAAGCATGTTCCCCACTTGCATACTCACCATGCATATCATTCATACTTGATTGACATTAATGGTGATGTGCACAAGAAGAGATACGTCATGATGGATGATGTGTATCTCTACCATGCACACACGTTCTTCCTTTTACATATGATGTGTGTAGGTGCCCGCACGAGAATGTCAACCTCGGTTGAGCACGAGTTGACAAAAAGAGCTCTTGAGAGCATCCCACAAGTGAGTTCAAGATCGAACCCAGCTCTGATACCTTTTGCATGCTTTGCATCTTTCATGTTGGCAAATTGCTCTTTCCTATGGTTTGATTGCAAGCATGTTAATGGTATTATCTTCCCTTGTGACATTCATGCTTCTTCGCTTTTAGATAATGATGCTTTGTGTGTTGCAACAAAAATGTTGAACATTTTCTCTTTCCGATGTTTTGGGTGCAACCACAATTCCATTAAGAGCATGTATTGTCATGAGAGCTTCCAAGAATCTCGTCTTGTTATTGCAACAAACATAAGGACCACTTGCTCTTTCATTTGGTTTGTTTGCAAACACGTTACTTTGGCTTCCACTTGGGATACTCATTTCCCATGATATTTGCTATCGATGATTTGTGTGTGACATCCAACATGTCGAACAATTTCTCTTTCCAATGGTTGGTTTGCACACATAATGATGTTGCTTTGCCGAATTCTTCCTTGCGTGTTTTTGCCGAATTCTTCCTTGCGTGTTTTTGCCGAATTCTCCTATTCTCGCATCTAGGACGTTGATCAATATTCTAGTCAATTGCCTTGAGTGCCACACTAAAACATTGTATGGAGTTTTTGTGTTTCCACATTTGGATGATGTTCAAACGATTTCCATGCACTTTGACCTTGCATATGCATCCCATTTGCTATACATTCATTTTACTAATAGTGTTGTGAACAAGAATGGACATGCCACATTTGACATGCTCCTCTATCATGCACGAAAATATTTTGCTTGGTCTTTGTTGTGTGAAGGTACAAGTGCATACACGTCAACCTCTACCAACCACGTGTTGACAAGAAGAACCGAAGAGAGTTACCTATGGCTACCCTTCATCAAGTCATCTCTACACCCTAAGGTGACTTCCTTCTACTTGAGGACTCATGCTATAATCTTCATGAATTGGCTACGCTTTGAGTGTTGCTTCGCTTTTGTTGTGAGCTTTGTAGGATTCATGGAAGGTGAAGGAACTTTGAAGTGTTGTCAAGTCAATATTCTCGAGGACGACTATATGGTGAACCCCAGGATCAAGAAGGTCTCTCGACCGCTTCTACTTGGTGATGAGCATGTAGAGTCGAGGATGACTCTTTTTGAAGTGGGGGGGGGGGGAGATGATGCAGCCCGACCTACGGTCATTACTACATCAAGGTCTCCAACTTACGCCAAGTCGTCATGGACTCCAAAGGTGAATTCGTTCCTCTATGCGAGCCCACTTCCTACCCTATGGAATGGTATGCTACTTCATACTCCGTCACATATGCATGATAGGTTCACACCGACCAGTACGGAGGCAAGGGAGGAAGCCCGGAACATCAAGCCCGACAAGACGGAGACTTGGAAGAGGAGGCGGAAGAAGACAAGTCGGTAGCTGCCAGGTCCAAGTGGTACTACCGGTCATCGGAACCGGTACTACCGGTCAGTGATCTACCGCCTTCTACCGCCATCGACGGCTCCAACGGATGCTCCAAGACCGCAAGCGGTACTACCGGTCCCAGAGAGATACTACCGGTGATGACCGGTACTACCGGTCCTAAGTCCGGTACTACCGGTCATGTCTGCCTGCGCGCACCAGTTTGGCCACAGCCCATGTATTCCCTTTACTTAC
This sequence comes from Avena longiglumis, assembly GCA_030063025.1. Lineage (NCBI taxonomy): Eukaryota > Viridiplantae > Streptophyta > Magnoliopsida > Poales > Poaceae > Avena > Avena longiglumis. Next base: position 327,313,884 of record CP125974.1, on the reverse strand, counting down.
CTATTCGCCTAGTTTATCCCCAAACTACCCTTGTTTAGTGGCTGGCCTATAAATAGAGCCCCCACCCCTCATGTATCCCTTAGGCATAGATGATAGACTAAAGATAACCCACATTGTGGAATCTCTAGTTTTGCCTCATCCCCTTTACCAAGGGGACCGACTATCGTCACCAACCTCGATTGGACTTTGCATCACGCATCCATCGCTGAACAAGGCCTTGGAGTTCGACGTCTCGTCTCCAAGTTGTCAAGACCCTCCCCAAGTTGTTATTCCCTCTCCGATGTGGATTTGAGGGAGCACGTTGACCGATCTTTCCTTGCGAGGATTCTATCGGACCGGTGGCCACCGTTCGGGAGCAATCGGCCTTGTATCGTGTGAGTTTTTGCGTGTGTTCATCGTGTTCTTCGCGAGGTGTGTGTTCGCTTCCGCTACCTTCTCCCTTTCCCCTCGCTTTCCCATCGATTTGACCATGAGATCCGTGAAGATCGGGCACCCAAGAGGTTAACCCCTCCATCATTGAGTCTCGCGAGCGTGGCCTTGCTAACCCATCAATGAGGCGTTGAAACTTCTCATCCGTTGAGGCGAGGGCACGGCCAAGAGCTTCATTTTGATGACCAAGGTTGTGTTGCATGGCATGCATTTGGCCTCGGACTTCTTCGAAGCGGTTGTCGATGTTCTTGAACTCCACTCGGGCTTCGCTAAATTGTTCATCTTGGCGCCGCTCAAGTGCTTCACAACGGTAGTTGAATTCTCCTCGGACCTTCCAATGGTCCCATCTTGTCATGTATTGTGGTTTGTCCTCCAGTGGTGGTGGTGGTTGGGACGGCTCGCCATTCCTGTCCATGATGCAAAGCCGATAAGGGTCGTATATGGCGAAAGAGGGGACGTAGAGTTAGCCCTTTACCTCACCTTGGAGATTATATCAAACCAATTGCCACACAAAGGAGCGAACAGCGTGCAAAGTGAAATGGCAAAGAAACTCACACACAAAGGAGCTACAACTCTCAAAAGCTTTTGGTGGGTGGGTAGGATTGTGTGAAAGCCAAAGAAACAATCGAACGCAAAGGATAGTCAAAAGTGGAGAAGATCCAACAAAACTCAAGTCAAAAGGAAATGGTCAACTCAAAAGGTGACGAGAACCTACGACCACACACACGCGTGGAGAAAAATGGGGTTAACACGACTATGAAAGTGAGCACGAAATGGCCCAACGAAGACTACGCTCGGGTGTCGTGCCAACGCAAGGAGAGACCACAACTCGTTTGCCAAAAGAGGGTAAGCAACGGATTTGTGCACTTGCCTTGGCACGCTTCTTCCTCTCTCTTTTGCTTACAAGCTTGATGCTCTCTTTGTATTGGGAGACTATGTATCTTTCTATTTATCTTTTTCTTTTTCTCTCGTTTTTTATTCTTTTTCTTTTTCTCCCTTGCTATGCTACTATGTTAACTTTTGCATTTTCCCTCACACTCTCACTTTCCAATGGCAAGTGCACAATGCTTAGACAAACACAAAATGAGTTGCTCTCATAGGATAGGTACACACAAAGGAAGATATGGCTATAAGGGTTGACACAAGTTATACCTTAGTTGAGGGTGATGATCTTGTGTCGATGGAGTGGGAAAGAGTTTGGGGTCCGTGGTGTCGAAGAGCGCGGCGAGGTTGCGGAAGCTATCTGTTAGTTGGTGACACGCACACGGAACACAAACAACAAGTGGACAGATTAGCCAATGCAGAAAAGAGGAAAAAATGGGCAAAACTGGCGTTCAGGGCCGGAGACTCCGGTCTTGGGCCGGAGGCTCCGGTGTAGACCGGAGACTCCGGTGCATAGGGCCGGAGACTCCGGTGTGGGAGGTCTGCTCGTGTTCTTGAGCGGAAATCCACGCCTAGAGTCCTCAAATCCATGAAAATTTGGCCAAAATTGGGCTGGGAAACGCAAGAAAAAGCTGAACCAACACCTTGGACAAGATTTGGTCGGATCAAAACCATAAATAACACTCCAAAATGACAGATCGATCCAAAGGCAAATTGGGGCTGTTTTTGGGGAAATTTTCGAATTTATGGTGGATAGAAGAAAAATTGGGGGGAAATTCGTGATCAACCTTGCTCTTGATACCAAGATGTTATGGGGTAACCCCTTGGGGTGGCCCGATCTTTCACGAATCTCCGCGGGAATCGAGGGTAAAGCGGTGGAAGGGGGAAAGGGGATGAAATCCACGAACACACGCACACGAAGAACCCGACGAACTCACGCACACAAAACACGATACACGCCGATAACTCACGCCGGTGGCAACCGGTCCAACATAATCTCTAGGATCGGTGTTGGGCGAAGCTCTCTCTCCACGCCAACAACGGGGGACGAGGTGCTTGGTGAGATCTTGACGACTTGGGGGCGAGAAACCAAGAACCCAAGGCCTTGTACAACTTGAACGGACTAGGTAAGATCCAAGAGGAGGGTGGACAATAGGTGCTCCTTGGTAGGAACATGAGACCAATAGATGGAAAGATCCTCAAAGGGGTGTCCTTATTCTATTATTATCCAAGTCTAGGGTTTACATATGAGGGGTGGAGCTTTATATAGGCCAACCACTTAAACAGGGGTAGTTCTGGAATAAAACTGGAAGTTTGGGCGAAATTAGGGGTTACATGGGCCAGGCCCAAAAGGCTTTAACATGCCTGGCGACGATCAGTCCGGAGACTCCGGTCTGGGGTCCGGAGACTTGTGCGACGAGACTCGGTCAATCTTGGACCTGCCTCCGGAGGGGCTTCGGATGTCGGGCTTGGGTCTCGGTCTGACCGGAGGAAGGTCCGAGACTCGGTGTAGGAGCCGACACTCCGGTCACACCGAGACTCCGGTGTCGCCTCAAAGATCTTCTTCTCTGGTCACCTTCCTTGGTGGCTTGGTGTGGTGGTGTTGCTTCATATCTGAGGATACACAACTTAGTTGCATCAAGTAGCAAGCCGTCCAAAGGTAGACCAAAATCACACGAGGATGGAGCGAGCTAACCTTGGCTTGTAGGAGCTTGGCTCGGGCGCGAGTTCTTGGTCCACTTGGGGGAGTAGGTGTTGTAGATGGAGGTGCGTTCGTAGGACGGGCTGCATCATCCTCTTTAGTACTTTGAACGGTCCATCACCACTTGGCTTCAGTTTGGAGTCGCGATCCTTGGGGAAGCGGTCTTTACTCAAGTGTATCCTCACAAGGTCACCTTCTTCGAAGATCATCTATTTCTTATTCTTGTTTAGCCTTGATGCTTGGCGAAGGACTTGTTTCTCTATCGTAGCTCTTGTGTCTTCATGGAGTTTCTTCATTGTTTGGGCACGCTTGACCACGTCCATATTGGCACGTTCATGAAGCGGAAGTGAAAGGATATCGAGCGCGATGAGAGGCTCGAAACCATAGACGATCATGAACGGGTTCCTCATGGTGGTGGAGTGCTTGGCGCGGTTGTAGGCAAACTCGGCGTGTGGAATACATTCCTCCCAGTCTTTAAGGTTCTTCTTGATCAGCACACGTAGGAGTGTTCCAAGACTTCGATTGATGACCTCGGTTTGTCCATTGGTTTGAGGATGCGAGGCGGACGAGAAGAGGAGCTTGATGCCGAGCTTGGCCATGAGAGTCTTCCAGAAGTAGCTCATGAATTTGACTTCGCGGTCGGAGACGATTGTTCTTGGTACACCGTGTAGCCGAATTATTTACCTAAAAAACAAATTTGGTACATGTGAAGCATCATCGGTCTTATGGCACGGAATGAAGTGTGCCATTTTGGAAAAGAGATCCACTACCACAAATATAGAGTCATGTCCATGTTTAGATCTAGGCAAGCCTAACACAAAGTCCATGCTAATGTCCGACTAAGGTGCATGAGGAATAGGCAATGGCATATAAAGACCAAAGGAATTAGACTTAGACTTAGCTTGGATACATGTAGTGCATCGTTGGACGTGGCGCTCCACATCGTGCTTCATCTTTGGCCAAAAGTAGTGAGTGGATAGCATGTCGTATGTCTTGTCACGGCCAAAGTGACCCATAAGGCCTCCACCATGGGACTCTTGAAGAAGCAAAATTTGGAGAGACGACTTCGGAATGCAAAGCTTGTTTTGTTTGAAAACAAAACCCTTATGCAAATAGAAATCATCAATCCCTTTGTCTATTGAACATCTTGCAAAAATTGGTCCAAAGAAAGGGTTGACGCCATAAAGATTTGATGTCATCAAGACCCAAGACATTTACTTCGAGTCATGTAAGAAGGTTTGTGTTTTTGCGAGACAAAGCATCCGCTACCACATTTTCTTTGCCCTTCTTGTACTTGACAATGTAAGGATAAGATTCCATAAACTCAACCCATTTGGCGTGCCTTTTACTCAAATTGGCTTGGCCCTTAAGATATTTCAACGACTCGTGGTCAGAATGGATGATAAATTCTTTGGGCCAAAGGTAGTGTTGCCACACTTGAAGGACACGAACCAAGGAAAAAAGCTCTTTGTCGTAAATGGGATAGTTAAGGCGTGCGCCATCGAGTTTCTCACTATGGTATGCAATGGGACGCCCATTTTGCATAAGGACGCCTCCAATGCCAATTCCACTAGCGTCACATTCAATCTCAAAAGTTTTTGTGAAATCCGGTAATGCAAGGAGTGGTGCTTCGGTGAGCCTCTTTTTGAGCTCATCAAAAGCCTTTTGTTGTGCTTTTCCCCAAACGAACGTGACATTTTTCTTGGTCAATTCGTTGAGAGGGCAAGCAATGGTAGAAAATTCTTTCACAAAGCGACGGTAAAAGCCAACCAACCCATGAAAACTACGAAGTTCACTAACATTGGTGGGTATGGGCCAATCTCGTATGTCCTGAACTTTTGAGACATCAACTTCAATGCCATTAGAAGACACAACAAAACCAAGGAAAATGAGCTTGTCTTTTGCAAAAGTGCACTTTGGGAGATTAGCATAAAGCTTTTCATGACGAAGGATTTGAAGGACCTCTTTAACATGAGGAACATGCTCCTCTAGTGACTTGCTATAGACAAGGATGTCATCAAAGTAAAGAACGACACTCTTCCCAATGAGAGATCTCAAAATATGGTTCATGAGGCGCATGAAGGTAGATGGAGCATTTGATAAGCCAAAAGGCATAACCAACCATTCATAGAGACCAAGCTTGGTCTTGAAGGCGGTTTTCCACTCATCACCTTCGGCCATGCGAATTTGATGGTAAACACTACGAAGATCAATTTTCGAAAATATAGTGGCTCCACATAACTCATCAAGCATGTCATCAAGACGCGGTATAGGATGTCGATAACGCACGGTGCTAGCATTGATTAGACGGCAGTCCATGCATAACCGCAACGTATCATCCGTTTTTGGAACTAGAATCACGGGGACCGCGCTTGGGCTAGTGCTTACTTGGATCAAACCTTTAGAGACGAGTTGGTTGATTTGTCGTTTTATCTCCTTCGTCTCTTCCGGGTTCGTGCGATACGCGGCGCAGTTTGGGAGTGGGGCGCCGGGTATGAGGTCGATGCGGTGCTCGATTCCACGAAGAGGAGGTAGTCCATGAGGAAGCTCTTCGGGAAATACATCTTGGAATTCGTGCAAAACAGCCATCAAAGAAGGAGGAACATTTGTCAAGTCATTAGTTCCTTGTGCTAGTCCCTTGCATACAAGGACATAGTGCAGGATGGATGGGTTGTTCCGCACTTCTCTCATCTCACTTTTGGTGGCAAGAAGAACACACTTAGTTTTTCCACTCGAGTTCGGCTTGTGGCACTCACTCACTATAGTGTGGTTCTCTCGCTCACCACTCTTCTCACAAGATGGTTTTGTGTATTGCGCCCTCGCTAAAGCCTTTGCATTGTCCGCGATTATTTGGCTAGGAGTCATTGGTGGCAACACACAAGTTTTTTCAAGCCATTTGAAGGTATAAGTGTTTGAGTGACCATTATGCAAAGCACGCTTGTCAAATTGCCACGGCCTTTCTAGCAACATATGGCACACCGTCATGGGAACCACTTCACATTCCACCTTGTCTTTGTATGGTCGAATTGAGAACGTTACCGAGACGGTGTGCTTGATCTTGACGGACCCTTGGTCACTTAGCCATTGAATATGGTAGGGGTGCTTATGTGGATGTAGGGTGAGGTTGAGTTTCTCATACAATTCCGTGGTTGCAAGATTGTGGCAACTCCCTCCATCGATGACAACTTTGGTGCGAGAAGATGGTCAGTACGATTCAGCAAGTGACTTTGATGACGATACACTAGCCCTTATTTCTGCTCGAGATGGAGACAATCTGATGCTGATGAAGAGACAGAGGTAATGGGAGCTGAACCTGCTGATCAATACAGGAGCTTAATTACACAACGTGTGTTGAGTGTGCAATTGAGCAAATATGAGCACGATCAACGCCACAACCTGTTCCAAACACGTGGTGTTTTCAAGGAAAGAGCTATACGGATCATCATTGATGGAGGGAGTTGTAATAATCTGGCCAGTGTTGACATGGTAGAGAAGCTTGTGCTTCCAACAAGACAACGCCCACATTCATATTACATCCAATGGTTTGAGAGTTATCGCAAGATCAAGGTAACTAGAACGGTACGCGTGCATTTTACTATTGGTACATATTCTGATTTTGTTGATTGTGATGTTGTACCTATGCAAGCTTGTTCTTTGTTACTTGGTAGACCATGGCAATTTGATAGAGAATCGGTTCATAATGGCAAAACTAATCACTATTCTCTTATGCATGATGGAAAGAAAATTGGTCTAAAACCTATGACTCCCGAACAGATTTTAAAAGATGATCTTGCTAGAGCTAGTAGAGCTAAAACTGAGGAGAAAAATAAAAGTGAGAATCAGATTGTTGCTGCAGATTTTATACCACCAAAGAACACTAAATCTGATTCTACACATGCTACTGAAATTCGTTTGAAGAGTCCATGTATGCTTGCAAATAAAATTGATATTGCTGAACTAGATGTACCCAATACTCAATGTTATGCAATTGTCTGCAAAGAGGTTTTGTTTTCATTTGAGGATATGCCTCCTTCTTTGCCACCCGCTATTGCTAACCTTTTGCAGGAATATGAGGACGTCTTTCCCGCTGAGCTGCCACCAGGACTACCTCCTATTAGAGGAATTGAGCAACAAATTGATCTAATTCCTGGTGCCACATTGCCCAACCGCGCGCCATATAGAACCAATCCAGAGGAGACAAAGGAGATACAACGCCAAATTCAGGAACTACTCGACAGAGATCATATTCGTGAGTCCCTTAGCCCTTGTGATGTTCCTATTATTTTGGTACCTAAGAAAGATGGTTCTTCGCGCATTGTGTACTGATTGTAGAGCTATCAATAATATTACTATTCGATATCATCATCCTATTCCACGTTTAGATGACATGCTTGATGAATTGAGTGGCTCTACCATGTTTTCTAAAGTTGATTTATGTAGTGGTTACCACCAGATTCGTATGAAATTAGGAGATGAATGGAAAACAGCATTTAAAACTAAGTTCGGTTTATATGAGTGGTTAGTAATGCTGTTTGGTTTAACTAATGCACCTAGCACTTTCATGAGATTAATGAACGAAGTTTTACGTGCTTTCATTGGACGTTTTGTGGTAGTCTACTTTGATGATATTCTGATTTATAGCAAATCTTTAGAGGATCATTTGGACCATTTACGTGTTGTTTTCAATTCTTTACGTGATGCACGTTTGTTTGGTAACCTTGAGAAGTGCACCTTTTGCACCAATCGAGTTGCGTTTCTTGGCTATGTTGTTACATCACAGGGTATTGAAGTGGATCCAGCCAAGATTGAAGCTATTGAGAATTGGCCGCAGCCCAAGAAGGTCACACAAGTGAGGAGTTTTCTTGGCCTCGCTGGTTTTTATAGGCGCTTTGTCAAAGACTTTGGATCAATTGCCGCGCCGCTGAATGAGCTTACCAAGAAGGATGTGCCCTTTGTTTGGGGCGATGCACAACAACAGGCCTTCGTCATATTGAAAGATAAGCTAACACATGCTCCCTTACTCCAACTTCCTAATTTTACTAAGACTTTTGAGCTTGAATGTGATGCTAGTGGAATTGGTTTGGGAGGGGTGTTATTACAAGAGGGAAAACCTGTTGCATATTTTAGTGAGAAATTGAGTGGGGCTAGTCTGAACTATTCTACTTATGATAAAGAATTATATGCGTTGGTTCGGACATTAGAAACTTGGCAACATTATCTATGGCCTAAAGAGTTTGTTATTCATTCTGATCATGAATCTTTGAAGCATATTCGTAGTCAAGCTAAGTTGAATCGTCGTCATGCAAAGTGGGTTGAATTTATTGAGTCTTTTCCTTATGTTATCAAACACAAAAATGGTAAATATAATATTATTGTTGATTCTTTGTCACGCCGTTATGCGTTGTTATCTCAACTTGACTTCAAAATATTTGGATTGGAAACTATTAAGGAACAATATGTGCATGATGCTGAATTTAAAGAGGTGTTGCAGAATTGTAGAGATGGTAGAACTTGGAACAAGTTCGTCTTCAATGATGGATTTGTGTTCCGTGCTAACAAACTATGCATTCCAGATAGTTCGTCTTTTGTTGTTCTGGGAGGCGCATGGAGGAGGATTGATGGGACACTTTGGTGTCAAGAAGACGGAGGATGTTCTTGCTGCACACTTCTTTTGGCCACGTATGCGTCGAGATGTTGAGAGATTTGTGGCACGCTGCACTACTTGTCAAAAAGCTAAGTCTCGCCTTAATCCACATGGTTTATATATGCCTCTTCCTGTTCCTAGTGTTCCTTGGGAGGATATTTCTATGGACTTTGTTTTGGGATTGCCACGAACACAGAAGGGGAGGGATAGTATTTTTGTTGTTTTGGATCGGTTTTCTAAGATGACACACTTTATTCCTTGTCATAAAACGGATGATGCTGCGCATATTGCTGATTTGTTCTTTCGTGAAATTGTTCGTTTGCATGGTGTGCCAAATACTATTGTCTCTGATCGTGATACGAAAGTTCTTAGCCACTTTTGGAGATGTTTATGGGCTAAGTTGGGGACTAAATTGCTCTTTAGTACTACATGTCATCCCCAAACTGATGGTCAAACTGAAGTAGTAAATAGAACTTTGTCTACTATGTTACGGGCTGTTTTAAAAAAGAACTTAAAATTGTGGGAAGAGTGTTTACCTCATATAGAATTTGCTTATAATCGTTCATTGCATTCTACCACAAAGATGTGCCCATTTGAGATTGTGTATGGTTTTGTTCCTCGTGCACCTATTGATTTATTTCCTTTACCTTCTTCGGTGCAACATAATTTGGATGCTACACAACGCGATGAAATGATATTAAACTTGCATAAGACTACTAAAGATAACATTGAACACATGAATGCTAAGTATAAACTTGCTGGGGATAAAGGGAGAAAGCATGTTGTGTTTGATGTTGGCGATCTTGTTTGGTTACATTTGCGTAAAGATCGTTTTCCTGATTTACAAAAGTCTAAGTTAATGCCACGCGTCTTTGGTCCCTTTAAGGTGTTAGAGAAAATCAATGATAATGCATACAAACTTGAGTTGCTGCAGACTTTGGTGCAGTTAGTCCTACATTTAACATTGCAGATTTGAAGCCTTACTTTGGTGAGGAAGATGAGATTGCGTCGAGGACGACTTCAATTCAAGAAGGGGAGCATGATGTGGACATCCCTACTATTGATACAACCGTTGTACCTGCAGCAACACACATACAAGGACCCATCACAAGATCTCGTGCCAAACAACTTAACTATCAGGTACTTTCGTTTCTTGGAACTATTCCTCACATCCATGAGAATATGATGCTGCCTAAATCAGATATATTTCTTACTCTTAGGAATGATGGACCAAGCATGGATGAGAGGGACAAACATTGGAGCATGGCCATGCATGGAGATGACAGCAAGCATGTGATGATCCAGGAGAAGGCCACGGATGAAGATTTTAGAACTTTGAGGCCACCATAATGAAGAAAGAAGGCTTGGACGAAATATTCAAGATCAATACTTTACGAATTCGTCCATAGCTTAATATGGTGCTGCGACACCTTTATTTTGGGCCAGGCCCATGTAATTTTCGCAGGATTTTAATTAGCCACTTTTTAGAGTCCGTATTTGAGGGGAAAAGGACTTTTAGGGTTGGATTCGGCCACCACTTCCATGGCTGGCCGAAACCCCACCTTTTCGCCCTTAAATACTCCCCATAGCCGACCCCCTAGACTCGGATTTTGTTTAGACATTAAGTTAGCCATAGTCGCAACTTCGCCAAGGCTCGAGCGTCGTAGAGGCCTCTTGTACTTCGCACCTATTCAGGATCCCACCTCTTCAATAAAGCTTTCCTCTTAATCCGCAATATCTTGATTGCAATATTGGTTCTTACTTGTTCTCGATTTCAGGTAGGAATTAAGAGCCTCGCTGGTCAGGCTGATCGTGTTCACGCAGGATCGGTAACCTCCAGGAGATTGGCCTAGCGATTGCATTGGCGCTCGTGCTCGCATGTGTAGTCGGATCGTCAAGCCCGAACTCACCAAATCGAATATCGCCATCTCATCGAAAGATCAGACACCTTTGCCCTATCAATAGGGCACCTTCAACTACTCGTGCCACCACCACAATGGCACCAAGAGAAAGCCTTCCTCCACGCCATCAAGCTTCAATGCCTATGCTTGACTTCCACGACCTCGCCAACGAGGAAAATGGAAACCTCTACTTCGCCAAGTTGGATAGCATGAGCCTACCTCCACCATTACTACGAGATGGCGACAAGGTCAAGAATGGTGAGGATGGGATTTTCCCTTCACCAAAGGAGGCGCATGGAGTTGAGGAAACCGAGCCTACCCCCATATGCTTGAGTGATGATGTGGTACCAATCCCATGTGAGTATGAGAGCCACTTAGCCCACTTGAGTTAGAACAAGAGTGAGATGAGTGACTCCACCTTATGTGAGATTGAGTGCTTCCACTTGGAGGGCATGAGTGATACTCCTAGTGAGTTGAGAGTGGTAGTTGATAGGTCAAGTGAGACCATTTTGATTTCTAACAACTTACCCTCTACCTCTAGTGTGTTCTCTTGTGTTGTGCTAGGTTCCATGGATGAAGACGCGCCAAGCCATGAAGCAATGATGCCTCGAATTGATGTACATGGTAGATAAAGATGATGCTACGCCATGGATACATCAAGATGAAGTCGTCCACAAGGAGGCAACTACTTCCACAACACCCACTTCATATGAGAGGTATGACCAAGGTAACAATAAGGGTGTTGATGATGCCATGATACCACTAGTGGACATGATGAATTGTGAGGATATGCATGCTATGGATGATACTTGTGACATTACATATGCTTCATCCACTTTCCCATGTGATGATTTGCCTTTGCATAATATTGATCACGTGGAATTGTTTGATTGCGATATCATTGCCATAAACATGCCATGCTATGCATCTTGTGTGTATCCTCCAATTGCTTTGGACTTGCCTTGTTATGCTAGTCATTCAATTTCTCCCGTTGCTTACGATAAGATGAATGCTTGCTATTTCACTTGTTTTGCTTGCAACAATATTGATCATATGCGTTATAATGAGATGGCCCCCATAGCTTTCTCAATTTTTGGAGATTTTGATGATTGCCATGATAAGCATGTTCCCCTCTTGTGATGTGGACATCCCTACTATTGATACAACCGTTGTACCTACAGCAACACACATACAAGGACCCATCACAAGATCTCGTGCCAAACAACTGAACTATCAGGTACTTTCGTTTCTTGGAACTATTCCTTACATACATGAGAATATGATGCTGCCTAAATCAGAAATGTTTCTTACTCTTAGGAATGATGGACCGAGCATGGATGAGAGGGACAAGCATTGGAGCATGGCCATGCATGGTGATGGCAGCAAGCATATGATGATCCAAGAGAAGGCCACGGATGAAGATTTCAAAACTTTGAGGCCACCATAATGAAGAAAGAAGGCTTGGACGAAATATTCAAGATCAATACTTTACGAATTCGTCCATAGCATAATATGGTGCTGCGACACCTTTATTTTGGGCCAGGCCCATGTAATTTTCGCAGGATTTTAATTAGCCACTTTTTAGAGTCCGTATTTGAGGGGAAAGGGACTTTTAGGGTTGGATTCGGCCACCACTTCCATGGCTGGCCGAAACCCCACCTTTTCGCCTTAAATACGCCCATAGCCGAACCTTTAGACTCGGATTTTGTTTAGACATTAAGTTAGCCATAGTCGCAACTTCGCCAAGGCTCGAGCGTCGCAGAGGCCTCTTGTACTTCGCACCTATTCAGGGTCCCACCTCTTTCAATAAAGCTTTCCTCTTAATCCGCAATATCTTGATTGCACTATTGGTTCTTACTTGTTCTCGATTTCAGGTAGGAATTAAGACCCTCATTGGTCGGTGATCGTGTTCACGCAGGATCGGTAACCTGTGAGATTGGCCTAGCGATTGCATTGGCGCTCGTGTCGCACGTAGTCGGATCGTCAAGCCCGAACTCCACCAAATCGATTATCGCCATCTCATCGAAAGATCGGACACCTTTGCCCCATCAAGTGGTATCGATTTCGGTTGCTCGGTGAGATTTTACTGTTTTCAGAGATTAGATCTGTTTTACCTATAACCCACGAAAAAGCCAAAACAGCTTAGAGTTTAGATCCATCCCATAACCAATCTACGCCTCGCATTATCTTTTCAGTTTTTGCATTGTTGAATTTGTGTCTACATCGTCGGCCGAGTTCTCGGTCTTAGTGTCTCGTCCCTTAGAGTTTCGAGTTCGATCATAGTAGTCACCGCCACACTCGCCGATCACCGCCACCATATTCCGCCACCATATTCCGCCGCCATATACCCGCCACCATAAACCCTAATACTCCGCCATCGCTTCCTACTGCGATACAGATCCGATCGGTTTCCTGTGGTACGAGTCCGAGTAGATTCTTGTTATCCTCGTTATTTCTTTTGACTTTCCTTCTTTCTGTTTCCGTGTTCAGCTAAAGTCCGTGTCGAGCTAAGAGTCCGGTAGTAAGTCCGTATGAGAGCAAAAAAAAAAAAAAAAAAGTCTGAACCTCCGAAAAAATTTTCGCTATACTATTTTTCACCCGGGATCACTTTTCTCCATCGGCCGTTATAGCGATATTTTTTTACGCTGCTTCCGAGCAAAATAAAAATTTGAAAAAAAATTTTGGGGCTAACCTCTTTAGACCTCAGAGATCCGTTCTAGACACTCGCCATCATAGTGATTTTACGCATCTCGGATCGCTTTTCAGGTGCTATATCATCATACGATTGCTTGTTGTGTCGGTCGTGACATCGTTGGTGATCTAGGCTCGCGTCTCTAGTACGGTCTAGCCTAGGACCAAAGACTGCCGTCGTTGAGCATTCTTTCAACTTTTGCATTGTTTTGATAATTGCTAACCCCTTTGCTAAGCCTTCCCGAGCTCCACAGATACTCTCCACGCGGTGTTTCGACTCACGGTAATCGCTTGGTTCAATCTCCGACCCACCGATCCTCGTGGTTGCACATCGCCTTTTCCGCTGTTTGGTAAGAACTTGTAAGAGCTTCAGATATTGCTTGACGGATTACGCGTGACTTCCACCATATTCACGTAGTATATACCGTGCTTTTAAGGACTAACCATGATACTTCATGAACCTGCCACCATGACGAACGAAGAACTACATGCCCACTTCTCGCGCTCTGGTCGGTCAGCCGGAAGACGTGGACACGCGCCTAGGGAGTTTGACACCAAGCTCACCAACGCCGTGGACAAGATCGATGGACTCGAGAAATCCTTCAACGCCAAGCTTGACGTTCGGTTCAAGGAGCTTGAACGATTGCCCGCAGACCCGCACCCACACATGGTGCACGACGCATTCGATCACGGCTCGATCGCGGCTGCCGCCGCCGCACCGGCGGCTCTGCCGCGATCGACGTTCCTCGGACTTCCGCTGGGCTGCTGCGACATTGAGACGACGGGTACTATTACGACCCGACGACGACGATCTGTTTGACGAGGAGGTTGAACAACCTCCACAGTACCGCTGTCGTCCCCGACATTACTATAACGCCTAATGCCGACGCGTCTTGATGATGATCATGTTGCAAAGCTTAAATTAAATATTCCATCTTTTGAGGGTAAATATAATCTGATGCATATCTTACATGGGAGATGGAAGTAGAACAACGCTTTTGCATGCTTAAAATATCCCGAGAATATGCGTGTTAGTCCGCTACATGTGAATTTACTAAATTTGCTTCCCTTTGGTGGTCCGAGTATTGTCGTTTAAATCCTACTACTATTCCTAGTACTTGACTGCTTTAAAACTGCTATGCGTGTTCGCTTTTGTACCTCCCACTTATCAACGTGATTTACTAAAGAATCGACACGCTTAGAGCAAGGGAAAAATTCGTAGAAGAGTATTATCGAATTGCAAACGGGATGGTTAGGTGTGGTCTTGTAGAATCTAATGAACAAATGCTTGCACGCTTTCTTTGGTGGATTAAACAAGGACATTCAGACATATTAGATTATAAGGAATATAATTCTATCACTCGTTTGTTTCATCTTGCTTGCAAAGCTGAACGTGAAGTGCAGGATCGCCAAACACCATGGAGGAGGACTAATAATTCGCAGGTCGCACATCCACTTGGACATCCCGACAATCGCCGCCTCGTGATTCGCCTCGGCTACTACCACATCCAAGGCCACCACAAGATTTCCATTGCTCCTCCACCATCATCCAATGCTCCCCTTCGTAGTGCATCTTCTATGGCTTCCACGGTAAGACTAAGGATATACAATGCCGCAAGTCTTGGGGTTTTGGTCATATTGAGAGACAGTGCACAACTCAACGTGTGATGATGGTGCGAGAAGATGGTGAATACGATTCAAAGTGACTTGATGAAGATACACTAGCCCTTATTTACGCTCGAGATGGAGACAATTACGATGATGATGACGCAGAGGTAATGGGAGTGAAGGCTGATCAATACAAGAGTTTAATTACACAACGTGTGTTGAGTGTGCAATTGAGCAACCGAGCAAGATCAACGCCACAACCTGTTCCAAACACGTGGTGTTGTCAAGGAAAGAGCTATCGGATCATCATTGATGGAGGGAGTTGTAATAATCGCCGGTTGACATGGTAGAGAAGCTTGCGCTTCCAACAAGACAACGCCCACATTCATACTACATCCAATGGTTTGAGAGTTCTCGAAGATCAAGGTAACAAGAACGGACGCGTGCATTTTACTATTGGTACATATTCTGATTTTGTTGATTGTGATGTTGTACCTATGCAAGCTTGTTCTTTGTTACTTGGTAGACCATGGCAATTTGATAGAGAATGCTCATAATGGCAAAACTAACCACTATTCTCTTATGCATGATGGAAAGAAAATTGGTCTAAAACCTATGACTCTAACAGATTTTAAAAGATGATCTTGCTAGAGCTAGTAGAGCTAAAACTGAGGAGAAAAATAAAAGTGAGAATCAGATTGTTGCTGCAGATTTTATACCACCAAAGAACACTAAATCTGATTCTACACATGCTACTGAAATTCGTTTGAAGAGTCCATGTATGCTTGCACATAAAATTGATATTGCTGAACTAGATGTAAACAATACTCAATGTTATGCAATTGTATGCAAAGAGGTTTTGTTTTCATTTGAGGATATGCCTCCTTCTTTGCCACCCGCTATTGCTAACCTTTTGCAGGAATATGAGGACGTATTTCCATTTGAGTTGCCACCAGACTACCTCCTATTAGAGGAATTGAGCATCAAATTGATCTAATTCCTGGTGCCACGTTGCCCAACCGCGCCATATAGAACCAATCCAGAGGAGACAAAGGAGATAACGCCAAATTCAGAACTACTCGACAGAGATCATATTCGTGAGTCCCTTAGCCCTTGTCTTGTTCCGATTATTTTGGTGCCTAAGAAAGATGGTTCTTCGCGCATGTGTACTTGATTGTAGAGCTATCAATAATATTACTATTCGATATCGTCATCCTATTCCACGTTTAGATGACATGCTTGATGAATTGAGTGGCTCTACCATGTTTTCTAAAGTTGATTTGCGTAGTGGTTACCACCAGATTCGTATGAAATTAGGAGATGAATGGAAAACAGCATTTAAAACTAAGTTCGGTTTATATGAGTGGTTAGTAATGCCGTTTGGTTTAACTAATGCACCTAGCACTTTCATGAGATTAATGAACGTTTTACGTGCTTTCATTGGACGTTTTGTGGTAGTCTACTTTGATGATATTCGATTTATAGCAAATCTTTAGAGGAACATTTGGACCATTTACGTCTTGTTTTCAATGCTTTACGTGATGCACGTTTGTTTGGTAACCTTGAGAAGTGCACCTTTTGCACCAATCGAGTTGCTTTCTTGGCTATGTTGTTACATCACAGGGTATTGAAGTGGATCCAAGATTGAAGCTATTGAGAATTGGCCTCACCTCAAGACGGTCACACAAGTGAGGAGTTTTCTTGGCCTCATTGGTTTTTATAGGCGCTTTGTCAAAGACTTTGGATCAATTGCCGCCAGCTGAATGAGCTTACCAAGAAGGATGTGCCTTTGTTTGGGGCGATGAACAACAACAGGCCTTCGTCATATTGAAAGATAAGCTAACACATGCTCCCTTACTACAACTTCCTGATTTTACTAAGACTTTTGAGCTTGAATGTGATGCTAGTGGAATTGGTTTGGGAGGGGTGTTATTACAAGAGGGAAAACCTGTTGCATATTTTAGTGAAAAATTGAGTGGGGCTAGTCTGAACTATTCTACTTATGATAAAGAATTATATGCGTTGGTTCGGACATTAGAAACTTGGCAACATTATCTATGGCCTAAGGAATTTGTTATTCATTCTGATCATGAATCTTTGAAGCATATTCGTAGTCAAGCTAAGTTGAATCGTCGTCATGCAAAGTGGGTTGAATTTATTGAGTCTTTCCTTATGTTATCAAACACAAAAGGGTAAAGATAATATTATTGCTGATGCTTTGTTGCGCCGTTATGCTTTGTTATCACAACTTGACTTCAAAATATTTGGATTGGAAAAAATTAAGGAACAATATGTGCATGATGCTGAATTTAAAGATGTGTTGCAGCATTGTAGAGATGGTAGAACTTGAAACAAGTTAAGTCTTCAATGATGGATTTGTGTTCGTGCTAACAAACTATGCATTCCAGATAGCTCTGTCTTTTGTTGTTACAGGAGGCGCATGGAGGAGGATTGATGGGACACTTTGGTGTCAAGAAGACGGAGGATGTTCTTGCTACACTTCTTTGGCCACGTATGCGTCGAGATGTTGAGAGATTTGTGGCACGCTGCAATACTTGTCAAAAAGCTAAGTCTCGCCTTAATCCACATGGTTTATATATGCCTCTTCCTGTTCCTAGTGTTCCTTGGGAGGATATTTCTATGGACTTTGTTTTGGGATTGCCACGAACACAGAAGGGGAGGGATAGTATTTTTGTTGTTGTGGATCGGTTTTCTAAGATGGCACACTTTATTCCTTGTCATAAAACGGATGATGCTGCGCATATTGCTGATTTGTTCTTTCGTGAAATTGTTCGTTTGCATGGTGTGCCAAATACTATTGTCCTGATCGTGATACTAAATTTCTTAGCCACTTTTGGAGATGTTTATGGGCTAAGTTGGGGACTAAATTGCTGTTTAGTACTACATGTCATCCCCAAACCGATGGTCAAATGAAGTAGTAAATAGAACTTTGTCTACTATGTTACGGGCTGTTTTAAAGAAGAACTTAAAATTGTGGGAAGAGTGTTTACCTCATATAGAATTTGCTTATAATCGTTCATTGCATTCTACCACAAAGATGTGCCCATTTGAGATTGTGTATGGTTTTGTTCCTCGTGCACCTATTGATTTATTGCCTTTACCTTATTGTGCAACATAATTTGGATGCTACACAACGCTGAAATGATATTAAACTTGCATAAGACTACTAAAGATAACATTGAACACATGAATGCTAAGTATAAACTTCTTTGGGGATAAAGGAGAAAGCATGTTGTGTTTGATGTTGGCGATCTTGTTTGGTTACATTTGTAAAGATCGTTTTCTGATTTACGAAGTCTAAGTTAATGCCACGTCTTCTTTGGTCCCTTTAAGGTGTTAGAGAGAATCAATGATAATGCATATAAACTTGAGTTGCCTGCAGACTTTGGTACAGTTAGTCCTACATTTAACATTGCAGATTTGAAGCCTTACTTTGGTGAGGAAGATGAGATTGCCGAGGGCGACTTCAATTCAAGAAGGGAGCATGATGTGGACATCCCTACTATTGATACAACCGTACCTACAGCAACACACATACAAGGACCCATCACAAGATCTCGTGCCAAACAACGAACTATCGGTACTTTCGTTTCTTGGAACTATTCCTTACATACATGAGAATATGATGTCGCCTAAATCAGAAATGTTTCTTACTCTTAGGAATGATGGACCGAGCATGGATGAGAGGGACAAGCATTGGAGCATGGCCATGCATGGTGATGGCGAAGCATATGATGATCCAAGAGAAGGCCACGGATGAAGATTTCAAAACTTTGAGGCCACCATAATGAAGAAAGAAGGCTTGGACGAAATATTCAAGATCAATACTTTACTTAATTGTCCATAGCATAATATGGTGTTGCGACACCTTTATTTTGGGCCAGGCCCATGTAATTTTCGCAGGATTTTAATTAGCCACTTTTTAGAGTCCAGATTTGAGGAAAGGACTTTTAGGGTTGGATTCGCCACCACTTCCATGGCTGGAAACCCCACCTTTTCGCCTCTTAAATCGCCCCATAGCCGAACCTTTAGACTCGGATTTTGTTTAGACATTAAGTTAGCCATAGTCGCAACTTCGCCAAGGCTCGGCGTCGCAGAGGCCTCTTGTACCGCACCTATTCAGGGTCCCACCTCTTTCAATAAAGCTTTCCTCTTAATCCGCAATATCTTGATTGCAATATTGGTTCTTACTTGTTCTCGATTTCAGGTAGGAATTAAGACCCTCGCTGGTCAGGCTGATCGTGTTCACGCAGGATCGGTAACCTCCAGGAGATTGGCCTAGCGATTGCATTGGCGCTCGTGCTCGCACGTGTAGTCGGATCGTCAAGCCCGAACTCCACCAAATCGATTATCGCCATCTCATCGAAAGATCGGACACCTTTGCCCTATCATCTTGCATACTCACCATGCATCACTTTCATACTTGATTGACATTAATGGTGATATGCACAAGAAGAGATACGTCATGATGGATGATGTGTATCTCTACCATGCACACACGTTCTTCCTTTTACATATGATGTGTGTAGGTGCCCGCACGAGAATGTCAACCTCGGTTGAGCACGAGTTGACAAAAAGAGCTCTAGAGAGCATCCCACAAGTGAGTTAAAGATCGAACCCAGCTCTGATACCTTTTGCATGCTTTGAATCTTTCATGTTGGCAAATTGATCTTTCCTATGGTTTGATTGCAAGCATGTTAATGGTATTATCTCCCCTTGTGACATTCATATTTCTTCGCTTTTAGATAATGATGTTTTGTGTGTTGCAACAAAAATGTTGAACAATTTACCTTTCCGATGTTTTGTGTGCAACCACAATTCCATTAAGAACATGTATTGTCATGAGAGCTTCCAAGAATCTCGTCTTGTTGTTGCAACAAACATAAGGACCACTTGCTCTTTCATTTGGTTTGTTTGCAAACACGTTACTTTGGCTTTCGCTTGGGATACTCATGATATTTGCTTTCGATGATTTGTGTGTGACATCCAACATGTCGAACAATTTCTCTTTCCAATGGTTGGGTTGCACACATAATGATGTTGCTTTGGATATTCTTCCTTTTGTGTTTTTGCCAAATTCTCCTAACTTTGCATCAAATATGTTGATCAAATTGTTATTCGATTGTTTTGAGTGCCCCACTACTATGTTACATGGAGTTTTTGAGTTTCCACATTTGGATGATGTTCAAACGATTTCCATGCACATCGACCATGCATATGCATTCCGTTTGCTATACTTGAGTTGTGCTAATCGTGTTGTGAACAAGAATGGACATGCCACATTTGACATGCTCCTCTATCACGCACGAAAATATTTTGCTTGGTCTTTGCTGTGTGAAGGTACAAGTGCATACACGTCAACCTCTATGGACTATATGTTGACAAGAAGAACCGAAGAGAGTTACCTATGGCTACCCTTCATCGAGCTATCTCTCCACGATAAGGTGACTTCCTTCTACTTGAGGACTCATGCAATAATCGTCATGAATTGGCTACGCTTTGAGTGTTGCTTTGCTTTTGTTGTGAGCTTTGTAGGCTTCAAGGAAGGTGAAGGAATATATGTTGTCAAGTCAATCTTCCCGAGGACGACTATATGGTGAACCCCAGGATCAAGAAGGTCTCTCGACCACTTCTACTTTGTGATGAGCATGTAGAGTCGAGGACGACTCTTTTTGAAGGGGGGGAGCTGATGTAGCCCGACCTACGGTCGTTACCACATCTTGGTCTCCAACTTACGCCAAGTCGTCATGGACTCCAAAGGTGAATCCGTTCCTCTATGCGAGCCCCCTTCCTACCCTAGTGAATGGTATGCTACTTCATACTCCGTCACATATGCATGATAGGTTCACATTGACAAGTACGTAGGCAAGGGAGGAAGCCCGGAGCATCAAGCCCGACAAGACGGAGGCTTGGAAGAGGAGGCGGAAGAAGACAGATCACCAAATGCTCTCTGTCGACAAGATACTCGATCTAGCGACGGTACTACCCCGACTACCGCCTCCCAAGCAGACGCCACAGAAGCCCCAGATCGAAGCGGCACTACTGTCCCGAGCGCAAGACTATCGGTCCGAGCGGCACTACTGACCAAGCGTTACTACCTCCCAAGTCCCAGACTACCTCATGGCGATCACAGCACTAGTTGGGCCACAGCCCATGTATCCCCCTTTACTTACCTATTCGCCTAGTTTATCCCCAAACTACCCTTGTTTATGTGGTTGGCCTATAAATAGAGCCCCCACCCCTCATGTATCCCTTAGGCATAGATGATAGACTAAAGACAACCCCCATTATGGAATCTCTAGTTCTGCCTCATCCCCTTTACCAAGGGGACCGACTATCGTCACCAACCTCGATTGGACTTTGCATCACGCATCCATCGTTGAACAAGGCCTTGGAGTTCGACGTCTCGTCTCCAAGTTGTCAAGACCCTCCCCAAGGTGTTCTTCCCTCTCCGATGTGGATTTGAGGGAGCACGTTGACCGATCTTTCCTTGCGAGGATTCTATCGGACCGGTGGCCGCCGTTCGGGAGCAATCGGCCTTGTATCGTGTGAGTTTTGCGTGTGTTCATCGTGTTCTTCGCGAGGTGTGTGTTCGCTTCCGCTACCTTCTCCCTTTCCCCTCGCTTTCGCATCGATTTTATCATGAGATCCGTGAAGATCGGGCCACCCAAGAGGTTAACCCATCCATCACTCGTCATGATGATCATGTTGTCGACGTTGATGTTCATGTCGATGAGGACGCCTTGGTGGATCTTCGAGTGCTTCACGCCGCCGGCGAACTTGTTCTTCCACTTTGGATGCTTGACTTGATGTTGAAAGAACATGTCGATGGCGATGGGCTTGGTGGTTCATGTGAGGTTGCTCTTGTTGAAGCACAAGTGCCCTTTGTTGTGGTCGGTCCGCTTCACGTCTTGGAGGTCTTGCAGAGAGGTCACCATCATAGCTTGACGTTGCAGCGTGTCGCAGAGATGGTACCGCTTCAGACGAGCTCATGGATTGAAGGACAGGTCCATCCCGGTGCCTTGAAGCGTGACGGCGAGGTGCACTTGATTCACTTGAGGAGTGCCGTGATGATCTTGAGTCTCGCGAGCGTGGTCTTGCTAACCCATCAATGAGGCGTTGAAGCTTCTCATCCGTTGAGGCGAGGGCACGACCAAGAGCTTCATTTTGATGACCGAGGTTGTGTTGCATGGCATGCATTTGGCCTCGGACTTCTTCGAAGCGGTTGTCGATGTTCTTGAACTCCACTCGGGCTTCGCTAAATTGTTCATCTTGGCGCCTCTCAAGGGCTTCACAACGGTAGTTGGATTCTCCTTGTATCTTCCAATGGTCCCATCTTGTCATGTATTGATTGTCATCCTTCGGAGGTGGTGGTGGTTGGGACGGCTCGCCATTACTGTCCATGATGCAAAGCCGACAAGGGTTGTATATGGAGAGTAAGGGTGTGTAGAGTTAGCCTTTTACCTCACCTTGGAGATTATATCAAACCAATTGCCACACAAGGGAGCGACCATCGTGCAAAGTGAAATGGCAAAGAAACTCACACACAAATATGCTACAACTCTCAAAAGCTTTTGGTGGATGGGTAGGATTGTGGGAAAGCCAAAGAACCAACCAAACGCAAAGGATAGTCAAAAGTGGAGAAAATCCAACAACTCAAGTCAAAAGGAAATGGTCAACTCAAAAGGTGACGAGAACCTACGACTACACACACGCGTGGAGAAAAATGGGGTTAGCACGACTATGAAAGTGAGCACGAAATGGCTTAACGAAGACTACGCTCGGTTGTCGTGCCAACTCAAGGAGAGACCACAACTCGTTTGCCAAAAGAGGGTAAGCAACGGATTTGTGCACTTGCCTTGGCGCGCTTCTTCCTCTCTCTTTGGCTTACAAGCTTGATGCTCTCTTTGTATTGGGAGACTATGTATCTTTCTATTTTTCTTTTTCTTTTCCTCTCTTTTTTTTTGATTCTTTCTCTTTTTCTCCTTTTCTATGCTACTATGTTAGCTTTTTTCTTTGCCCTCACACTCTCACTTTCTAATGGCAAGTGCACAATGCTTAGACAAACAGAAAATGAGTTGCTCTCATAGGATAGGTACACACAAAGGAAGATATGGCTACAAGGGTTGACACAAGTGATACCTTAGTTGTTGATGGTGATCTTGTGTCGATGGAGCGTGGAAGAGTTTGGGGTCCGTGGTGTCGAAGAGCGCGGCGATGTTGCGGAAGCTATCTGTTAGTTGGTGACACG
The DNA here is from genome assembly GCA_030063025.1 of Avena longiglumis. NCBI lineage: Eukaryota > Viridiplantae > Streptophyta > Magnoliopsida > Poales > Poaceae > Avena > Avena longiglumis. The sequence continues at coordinate 327,290,755 of CP125974.1, read as the reverse complement.
CACACGGAACACAAATAACAAGTGGATAGATTAGCCAATGCAGAAAAGAGGAAAAAGGGGAAAAACTGGCGTCAGGGGCCGGAGAATTCGGTGCACAAGGCCGGAGACTCCGGTGTGGAAGATATGCTCGTGTTCCTGAGCGGAAATTCACGCCTAGAGTCCTCAAATCCACGAAAATTTGGCCAAAATTGGGCTGGGAAACTGATAAGGGGTGTCCCGATCTTCTCGTTGAGAACGTCGTAGATGATGGTGGATGTAATGGAGATAACTTGTGGGATGCTGTGAATCACCGGCTGTTCCCCTGCTGCCAACGCAACAGATCTCAACCCAGTTGGTATTCGCAACTTCACACACTTGCGCACGTAGCCGCCGACCACGAAGCGGTTTGCAATCTACCAATTCCCAATGGAACAATAGAAAACACGAAGACTTTCAGTAGCAAACTCCAGATCGAATCAAAGTGGAGATATGGTAGATATTCCTGATCGAATCAAAGAGGAACATATGATTTCAGATGAATGCTTGCAGCAGTTCAACGAAACAAGTATTGGTTTAATCAAAATGTGGTCTAACCCTAATTGCGACGGCTGCTAGGGTATATATGAGGGCTAGGGCGTCCTCCCTCATAATTGGGCCTAAAAACAGCCATAACTTGGCCCAAACTGACTCGGTTCGACTCATACTGATACATACCGACCCATAGATGGGTTCGGCCTAATTGGCACGCAGGCCAAACGTCGTGGAACACCTCAAACATGTATTTCTGGGTGATCCTCATCCCTTTCTTGATCATACGTTATTTCCTCATTGTCTCCTAGTGCGCCTGCCTCCCTCTCCTCCCTCGCGCACTTGCTGATATTGGAAATCAGTGCTTGTTCTTCCTGTTGTAAATTTCCTTCTTCTCCACGTGCAATGCTTGTGTTATCAACAAACCTGATCATACAAAGATACATAGACTTAGGCAGTATAAAGTTCTCATCAATTGAAATATCAGATTCAATTAAGAGTGAATTAACCTGTTAGCCTAGTAGCTTTGCACGTGCCCTTGTCATTGGTCCAATTCTGATTTCATTGGACTTGTCTTGTGCAATAACATCATCATCATCATTGGGAGATAATGGTAAAGGACTAGAGATATCCTCATCATCCTCCCCCCCTTCAAAAGGCGTCGACCTCGACGCTCCAAGGTCTTCTCCATCATATGGCGTCAAATCAGCAACATTGAACGAATTACTGACGCCAAACTCATCAATAGGAAGATCAATCTTGTACGCATTATCATTTATCTTGGCAAGCACTTTATATGGACCAGCACCTCTTGGCTGCAACTTGGACTTGCGCTGTTGTGGAAATCTATCTTTGCGAAAATGCACCCATACCATGTCACCTGGCTCGAACATCACCTCCTTTCGCTTCTTATTAACACGATCAGCGGTGTACTTGCCCTTCTTCTCAATTGCTTCCTTTGTCTTCTCATGTATCTTCTTCACAAAATGTGCCCTCTTGGATGCCTCCATGTTAACTCTCTCTTGAAGTGGAAGGGTAGCAAATCAAGTGGTGTAATTGGTTTAAAACCATAGACCACCTCAAACGGACAAAGCTGCGTTGTTGAGTGGACCGCCCTGTTATATGCAAACTCCACATGCGGCAAACAGTCCTCCCACACACGCAGGTTCTTCTTGATCATTGATCACAGCAACGTCGAAAGTGTGCGATTTACCACCTCCGTTTGACCATCAGTTTGGGGATGACATGTGGTACTGAATAGTAACTTTGTACCCAGTTTTCCCCAAAGTGTCTTCCAGCAATAGCTCATAAACTTCACATCACGGTCAGAAACAATCGTCTTTGGTACTCCATGTAAGCGTACGATGTCCCTGAAAAACAGATTAGCAACATGCGACGCATCGTCGCTTTTGTGGCAGGAAATAAAATGTGCCATCTTAGAAAATCGATCAACTACCACAAAAACTGAATCACTATTGTCCCAGTTGTCTAACCCCTGTAATGCTACATGTTATAATAATAAAAAGAGCCACTTCCAACATATAATTGTTGCATCATCATCATATCATGCTCATGTCATCATGTCACCTTGCATTTGAGCATCATATAAAACCCTTTCTTGTTTGGTTCTTATCTCATGTGCATGATTAATTGTAGTTGCCTCTTGATATTGTATTTGGTTCTTAATATATTGTTAAATGCCCAAGTTGAGTTGAGGGCATCTCTCTTATTGACTCCACCACCTTTTTCTTTCACCACCTTTAATTCCACCATCCAATTAATATGATCTTGGCATTTTAATTTGGGTTATCTCTAGCTCATATTGGTTGGTTGGATTCCACCCATAATATTTGCTTGGCCTTGCCCATCTTTTGGGAATGCATATGGATAATGCCATGTTAATATTATTGTTTTCACAAGGATAAATTGGCATTAATTATCTTGCATGGGCCATGCAAGTGCCACCTTTTCTAGTATTTGGTTTTTACTTGAATTCTAAGTGGATCATCTTTTCCTTTGCTTAAATCTTGTTTGGGTTTGTAGTTTCTTCATCAATCATCTCCCTCTCTTCTCCCCTTTAGCTAAACCCCTACCCCCATGCTCCATGCACACACATGTGCTAATGTGGCATGCACAACCAAACCACCTTTTTCTCTTGGATCTTGCTTGGTCATTGTTTGGATCATGCATGGACCAAAGAACACCCCATCATCATGATCATCTCTCTCCCTCTCTCTCTTTTTCTTGCCTTGTTCTAGTTAAGGTTTGTTTGGAGCATGCATGATCAAGTGCAAAGAGCCACCCCTTCTATCCTTTCCCCCTCTCTTAGCTAAACCCTAAGATCTACCATGCCACCTCCCCATCCTAGCTAAAACAAACACCTAATCTACACCTTCCTCTAAACAAAACCCTAAGCCACCCCAAACCCCACCTAGTCTAAGCAAAAACCCAAAGTACCCCATCTCTCCCCTTCTCTCTTCCATGCAGGCCCCACCCCTGCACCCTCTACCAGCTACCCTTCCCCAACACGACCAGGGACCCCCCCCAACCTAACCCTAGCCGAGGCTACCACCCTCCAACCGATCCCTTTCTTCCCTCTTTTCCTCCCTGCCCGCCATGACCCACCCCAGCCTACTGCCTCCACAGCCTCGCACCCCACTGCCACCTCTCTCCTCCCCAGCTCGCCACCACAGCCCCCATCTTTGGGCACGTGAGGGAGGTGCAAAGTGTCCGAGCCGACCTGCCTCCCACGCAAGCCCCCACCTCGCCTCGTTCTTATCCTCCCCTTCCTCCTAGCCTCTCCCAGATCCACCCCAGAGGCCCCGCTCCCTCCTCCGCCTCCTCCACCGCCCCAGCTCCCTCTCGCCGGCCACGCCGTCTACCTCGCCAGCACGCACGCATCCAGGAGGCGGGCGCGGAGTAGCGGGTGTCGAGGAAGCCCATAGGACGTCTGCGACGCACCTGGAGCAACACGCGAGGAGGAGAAGCTCCCGCAGCCTACACGCCGGGCGCCGTGGCCGAAACCTAGCTCCTCCGGTGAGCATGACCTGCCGATCGCTTGCACCCGAGCCTCGCCACCGCCACCAACACCACCGCGACATCGAAAGGCGGGGTTATATCAAGAGAACCAGGAGCACTACGGATCCGTCCCTAGCTTCAATCGAACGTGCAAGCACTTCCACATGCTTGCATACATACGACCTATTGCCTCTATCTTATTCTTGCATCATTGAGTCGCGATTGCATTAAAATGAATCCCAAGTATGCATAGCATTTACTTTTAAACACCACCAAGCTTGTTCCCCCATCCCATGAGCCATTACTATAGGAGTTGTTTGAGCCATGCGAGTCGTAGAACAGCATGTGTAGGGTATGTGAGCGTCTGTTGGATAATGAGGTACCTAAACAACTTAACCTGAGTAGTTCGGGATAACTAAAGAAAGTGGCACCGTGAGCAACATCTGCTATTTGGTTTTTCGCTCACTTGTGTCCGTAAGACCCCGAGTACTTGATTCCTGTTCCTTGATTTATCGCTATCCACATCCGGAGGTATATGGGACCCCCGGCCAGGCGAGCTTGATTCCGTCTTATTTCTTGGGGCCACAAACTAGTTTGAGGTTTTATTTACTATCCTGTACTTATGCCATGCTACTTTCAGTATTTAAATTTGTGCGAGGAGCACCTTTGTCTTTAGGATCGGGACACGATTCCGCGGTGTCGACAAGCCCAGCCACACTTTCGGGTTCCCGATCGTTCACACCAGTATACCCAAACCTTGAGTCCGTCTTTGAGCTTGCTTACTTGCTATGGTAGACTCCAAGGGTGGCCCCTGAAATATTTCTGAATCTTGTGATTGTTCATCGTGAAAGCCTCGTGGTTTTGATTTGGTTTTTCGAGGTTGATCGGCGTGTGTTTCTATTGGTGCACCCGGCGGGTAAAACTTTCAAAGCCGTGTCCATGGATATGGACGACTTGGAGCACGTTTCTCGATCATAGAAAAGCATAACTAAAGTACCGCTTAATCGACTAAGTAACTTGACTACTAAATAGTGCAACACTCATGGAATGGCTAATAAAATTGCCAGCGGATGGGGTTGTTCGTCCGCCTTGTTGGTAAGGGAGGAGGATGGATCGGATGAGATTACCATTATAATCATTGTACTTAATTCACGGACATCCGTCTATCATTGGTTAGGCGGATGGTTAGCGTTATCTGTAGAACTGCTAGGGTTTAACTTTCGCTGCAATTCGTCACCCTGTGTTGTGTCCCTTTAGAGGCATTAAGACTTCCGAGTACCCTTAGGGTCTCACACGATAAATTATTGGTTCATGGACAGGTACCTTCACGGGACGGATCTTGGGTGGAAGAAGTCAAGATGTGGGCAACGATCGTCGGTGTAGAGATTCCGGAACGGGATCCGTGAGACTGTAGTTGGGATGTGCTTATTTCTATGGCATCTTATGCTGATTTGCTTCTTATCCGTACTCGGATTTTGTTTGCCGCTTCCGCATGATACTCTGATGTGTGTTGTATGAGGAGGTATCCTAAAATATAGATCTATCTAGGTCATTTGAATCTTGCCGTATGGCGTTGCTATATTTTCCTTTCTTTCTAGATGGTATGGCTCTGATGTACTCTTGTATGGTGGCTTGCGTACATACCCACTTGTGTACGTAGTTGATCCCTTCGCCTGCCGACACGCCACCCATGTGTCCCGTTGAGAGGGTAGTGGTTGGGACGTTGAAAGGACTACCGTGAGTGGCTTTTGGGCCCCACGTACTATTTCAACCACTACCACTCATCCAGGCTTGTATCTAGGAGCGTAATTCACCGAGGTAGTTACAATTGGTATCGAGCCATCCCGACCTTGTGGTTTCACTAAACAGTCGTTGTCAGTCTAGCAAATATTTTGGTAGTTATGTATATTAGGGAAAAACAAACGCGAGAGTAGGACTGCTTCCACTTTTCTTCTTACCTCCCACCCACCCTTTTCTCGGTAAGGAAGTGCAACGTTTTCAATCCTCTTCTCAAGATTCAAACTAGGATTCACGTGTTCTGGGTTTCCGTAGTACCATAGGTTGTGTGTGTGTGTGTGTGTGTGTGTGTAATCCCTTGTCTATCTGTTGCATCCAAGTTGTTATCTTATCTTCCTTTGGTTATCAACTGGTACATTCCATACCGGCTGTGTGCTTTTGCAAATCGACGCAATCTATCTTCCTCTTTGTATCCGACGCTATCTTGTTTGGGGTGTTCGTTTCCGTAGTTACCAATCTTTAGGTTTCGTCGTGAGAAGAAGGGGTTAGGATATGTGTTCCACTTGTTCATGTGCGGAGTAATGATTTGAGTGCGGGATGGAGTCGCGACCATACCACTACTTATATCATTCGGTTTTGTATATTAAATCGGTAGAGTCACTAATCTTGATTCGTTAAGTAATTTTGCGCATCTATTGGTATTGTAATGCCGAAATTTGTGGAATTTTTTTTTCTTTGATATATTTGTGTACCACACTCCTTTTCAGTCGTGTGCGATATGCTTAATATCTTTGAGGTGCTATGAACTCTGTTGATATTTTAATATCATCTCAGTAAATTGTATCCTTTAATCTTGGTTAATTCCATCTTGGTACTATTTTGGATTATTATCATTCTCCATTATAGTACTGACTTGAGTTTTATATCAATGACAGGATGGCTCCCCCACGGACCGAGGAGGACATACCTCGGAATCGGGCTCATTGTTGTCAAACATTGCTAATGCTTTGGCGGCTATGCAAGAGAACCAGCGCTTTGAGGAGAGGCCGAAGAAACGAGTTTGCTCCACTTCCTCCACCTCCCAAGCGTGGAGACATCAAGAGCTTCCTCAAATTCAACCCTCGTCGGTTTGATGTGTCCGACCACCCTCTTGACGGATGATTGGTCTGCGCGAGATCTCAAGGTTGCTCGAGGCTAGCGATGTTCCGAGCAGAGTGGGTCAAGTGTGCTACTCACCTTCTCAAGGGAGATGCAGCTCTTTGGTGGGAGAACTACTTGAAGGCAAGTCACCGGGTTCCACCTACTTGGGAGAGGTTCACTGCAGCTTTCAAGGAGTTTCTCAGAGATTGTGATGGAAAGGATGAAGGAGGCTTTCCTCAACTCAAGTGGAAATGATAACGCCAACACCTATATCGGGAACTTCATGAATCTATCCGTTATGGTGGTGATGAGGTATCGATGACAAGAAGAAGCGAAAAGGTTCAGTGCAAGGGCTCAATCGTCGATCAAGTATGCAATCACACATGCAAGACCGCAACCTTCCGAACTACAAAGACACAAGACTGCAAGAGGAGGCAAGGTGCAAATGTTTGAGGAGTCCAAGAAACACAACAGGATGCATCAAGCTCTGAGCTATGGCAGGCTCCTTCTAAGCGGCGTGTCTGGGTTCCTAACACCCCACCGTCGCTCCCGGCTCCACCAAGACCTGCGAGTTTCACGTCAAGGCCACCAAACTTCACCACTGCGGCTCCCAGGGGCTACAACAACCATTACCCTGGAGCGCCTGGCGGAGTCCCTGGCTACTCTGCTCCACGTCCAGCTAGTGCCTGCTTCACGTTATAATAATAACAGGGTGGAATAAATATGGAATCGTGACCATGTTTAGATCTAGGCAAGCCTAATACAAAGTCCATGCTAATGTCCGACCAAGGTGCATGAGGAATAGGCAATGGCATATAAAGACCAAAGGGGTTGGACTTAGACTTAGCTTGGATACATGTAGTGCATCGTTGAACGTGGCGCTCCACGTCGCGCTTCATCTTTGGCCAAAAGTAGTGAGTGGAGAGCATGTCATATGTCTTGTCACGGCCAAAGTGACCCATAAGGCCTCCACCATGGGACTCTTGAAGAAGCAAAAGTTGGAGAGAGGATTTCGGAATGCAAAGCTTGTTTTGTTTGAAAAGAAAACCCTTGTGCAAATAGAAATCGTCAATCCCTTTGTCTATTGAACATTGTGCAAATATTGGTCCAAAGAAAGAATCGGACCCGTACAAGATTTGATGTCCTCAAGACCCAAAACATTGACTTCGAGTCGTAAGAAGGCTTGTGGTTTTATGAGACAAGGCGTCGCCACCACATTTTCTTTGCCCTTCTTGTATTTTACAATGTAAGGAAAAGACTCCATGAACTCAACCCACTTTATGCCTTTTACTCAAGTTGGCTTGGCCCTTAAGGTACTTCAACGACTCATGGTGGAATGGATTATAAATTCTTTGGGCCAAAGATAGTGTTGCCACACTTGAAGAACACGAACCAAGGCAAAAAGTTCTTTGTCATAAATGGGATAATTGAGGCGCGCGCCATCAAGTTTCTCACTATGGTAAGCAATAGGACGCCCATTTTGCATAAGGACGCCACCAATGCCAATACCACTAGCGTCACATTCAATCTCAAAGGTTTTTGTGAAATCCGGTAATGCAAGGAGTGGTGCTTCGGTGAGCCTCTTTTTGAGCTCATCAAAAGCCTTTTGTTGTGCTTTTCCCCAAACGAACGTGACATTTTTCTTGGTCAATTCGTTGAGGGGGCAAGCAATTGTGGAAAAATCTTTCACAAAGCGACGGTAAAAGCCATTAACCCATGAAAACTACGAAGTTCACTAACATTTGTAGGGTGGGCCAATCTCGTATGTCCTTGACTTTTGATACATCAACTTCAATGCCATTAGAAGACACGACAAAACCAAGGAAAATCAGCTTGTCTCTTGCAAAAGTGCACTTGGGAGGTTAGCATAAAGCTTTTCATGACGAAGGATTTGTAAGACCTCCTTAACATGAGTAACATGCTCCTCTAGTGACTTGCTATAGACAAGAATGTCATCAAAGTAAACAACTACACTCTTTCCAATGAGTGACCGCAAAATATGGTTCATGAGGCGCATGAAGGTAGATGGGGCATTGGATAAGCCAAAAGGCATAACCAACCATTCATATAGACCAAGCTTGGTCTTGAAGGCGGTTTTCCACTCATCACCTGCAGCCATGCGAATTTGATGGTAGCCACTACGAAGATCAATTTTCGAAAATATAGTGGCTCCACATAACTCATCAAGCATGTCATCAAGACGCGGTATAGGATGTCGATAACGCACGGTGATAGCATTGATTGGACGGCAGTCCATGCATAACCGCAACGTATCATCCGTTTTCGGGACTAGGATCACGGGAACCGCGCTTGGGCTAGTACTTACTTGGATCAAACCTTTGGAGACGAGTTGGTTGATTTGACGCTCGATCTCCTTTGTCTCTTCCGGGTTTGTCGGCGACACGCAGTTTGGTAGTGGTACCGGGTATGAGGTCAATACGGTGCTCGATTCCACGAAGAGGAGGAAGGCCATGAGGAAGCTCTTCGAAATACATCTTGGAATTCTGCAAAACAGCCATCAACGAAGGAGGAATATTTGTCAAGTCATTAGTTCCTTGCGCTAGTCCCTTGCATACGAGGACGTAGTGCAAGATGGATGGGTTGTTCCTCACTTCTCTCATCTCACTTTTGGTGGCAAGAAGAACACTCTTAGTTTTTCCGCTCGAGTTTGGCTTGTAGCTCTCAGTCACTATGGTGTGGTTCTCTCGCTCACCACTCTTCTCACAAGGTGTTTTTGCGTATTGCGCCCTCGCTAAAGCCTTTGCATTGTCCGCAATTATTTGGCTAGGAGTCATTGGTTGCAACACACAAGTTTTATCAAGCCATTTGAAAGCGTAGGTGTTTGAGTGACCATTATGCAAAGCACACTTGTCATATTGCCACGGCCTTCCGAGCAACATGTGACAAACCGTCATTGGAACCACGTCACATTCCACCGTGTCCTTGTAGTGTCCAATGGAGAATGTCACCGAGACGGTGTGCTTGATCTTGACGGATCCTTGGTCACTTAGCCATTGGATATGGTAGGGGTGTCTATGTGGATGAAGGGTGAGGTTGAGTTTCTCACACAATTCCGTGCTTGCGAGGTTGTGGCAACTTCCTCCATCGATGACAACTTTGATGGACTTCCCATTGATGCCGGCACGAGTTTGGAAGATGTTCGAGCGTTGGTCTTCATTTTCATTGGCTTGGGTAGTCAAGACCCTTGTGACCACAAGCGATGGACTTGCCATGCTCACACACAAGAAGTTCTTGGTCCTCTTCCAAGTGTTGCCTTGCCATGGCTTCCTTGACCCTTGCATCAAACTCTTCTTCACTCAAGTATTCTTCATCGCTTGTCATGGATGAACAAAACTTTTTGATTCCACATGCATTGGACTTGTGCCCTTTGCCTCCACATTTGTAGCATTCACCATTGAATGGTTGATCATCCGTGTTTGTTTGCCACTTGGGGCTGTTTTCCCTTGGGGAATAGTTGGCTTGAAGGAAGCTTGGTTGTACTTGGGGAGCTTCCACTTGGTGTTGTTGGAGTAGTGGTTGGCGCTTGTAGGTGAAGTACGTCTTTGGCTTGTTGTAATTGATGTCCTCTTGCACTTGGCGCCTACTTGGATGCGATGTGCACAAGCTCAACCATGTTGTTGTACTTTTGGAATTCGGTGATGCGTTTGATGGGATGGTTCAAGCCATTGAGGAAGCGTGCCATTGTTTGCTCATCTCGCTCTTCAATGTTGGCACGGATCATGTTGAGCTCCATTTGCTTGAAGTACTCTTCCACGGTCTTTGTCCCTTGACTAAGCGTTTGAAGCTTGTTGAAGAGGTCACGCGTGTAGTGTGAAGGAACAAAGGGATCTCATATGAGCCTTCATATCTTGCCAAGTGGCGATTGAGGCTCTTCTTTTGCTTCATGAAATAGTTGGACTTGTTCCCACCAAAGGTTGGCATACTCATCAAACTCGAGGGATGCCATGGCCATCATCTTCTCATTGCTAGAATTGTGCATGCGGAAGATCTTGTCGACCTTGAGTTCCCAAGAGAGATATTCCTCGGGCTCATTGGAACCGTGAACTTGGGCATGGTGAATTTGAGCTCAAAGTTTCTTCTCCATTGCGGTTCCGGTTGCGTCGGTTGCCATTATTTGACGGTCATCATTATCATCCGAGCTCTCATGTCTTGCTTGGTGATTGTTGCGATGCTCGCGTGGTTGTTGAGGTGCCGCGTTTGGTGGAGGAACTTGTTGTTGACGAGCTTGGGAGCGTGCTCGTTTTTGTCGCGATGCGGAGGAGGAGGTTGGTGGTCCTCACGACGAGCTTGGGGAGCTTGCTCTTGCTCTTGTCGTGGTTGATGGCGAGCATTAGCTTGCACCATGTGGCGAGGAGGACGTCGAGCCGTATGCGCCATGGGTCGCTTCTTCTTCTTGGTGTAGGGGAGGCTCGTCATGACCATTATGTTGGCGACGAGGACGCTCATGTCTATGATGACGCCTTGGAGGATCTTCGAGTGCTTCACGTCGACGATGATCTTGTTCGTCCTCTTCGGAAGTTGCACTTGTTGTTGAAGGAGCGTGTCAACGTCGATGGCCGTGGTGGTCTATACGAGGTTGCTCTTGTTGAATCACCAGTGCCCTTGGTTGTGGTCGGTTTGCTTCACGTCTTGGAGGTCTTGCGGAGAGGTCACCATCATAGCTTGATGTCGCGGCGTGACGCGGAGATGGTACCACTTGCGAAGAGCTTATGGATTGAAGAACGGGTCCATCCCGGTGCCTTGAAGCGTGACGGCGAGGTGCACTTGTTTCACTTGATGAGTGCCGAGATGAGCTTGATTCGCTTGGCGTGTCCTTGCGAGTCCATCGATGATGTGTTGGAGCTTCTCATCCGTTGAGGCGAGTGCGACCAAGAGCTTCATTTTGATGCCCGAGGTTGTGTTGCATGGCATGCATTTGGCCACGGACTTCTTCGAAGCGGTTGTCGATGTTCTTGAATTCCACACGGGCCTCGCTAAATTGTTCATCTTGGCGCCGCCGAGCTTCACAACGATAGTTGAATTCTCCTCGGATCTTCCAATGGTCCCATCTTGTCATGAATTGGTTATCATCCTCGGAGGTGGTGGTTGGGATGGCTCTCCATGCACATCCATGATGCAAAGCCAACAATGGTTGTATATGGAGAGAAAGGGTGTGGAGAGTTAGCCATTACCTCACCTTGGAGATTATATCAAACCAATTGCCACACAAATGAGTAAAAGCGTGCAAAGTGAAATGGCAAGAAACTCTCAAAGGCTTTTGGTGGAAGGTAAGGGTTGTGGAAAACCAAACGAAACGATCCAAGCAAAAGGTTATTGTCCCACGTGGTAAAGAAACAAAGATCAAAAGCAAAAGGATACGATCTACCAAAAACACGGAAAACACACACGGAGAAAACGGGGTTAGCACGACTATGAAAATGAGCACAAAAGGTCCTAACGAAGACTACGCCGGTTGTCGTGCCAACACAAGGAGAGACCACAACTCGTTTGCCAAAAGAGGGTAAGCAATAGATTTGTGCACTTGTCATGAGCGCTTTTCTTCTCTCTTTCTTGGCTTACAAGCTTGGTATTCTCTTTGTATTGGGGACTATGTATCTTTTTTCTTTTTTTGATTCTTTTCCTTTTCTCCCTTGCTATGCTACTATGGTGGCTTTTGTATTTGGCGTCAAACTCTCACTTTCCAAGGCGAGTGCACAATGCTTAGACAAACACAAAATGAGTTGCTCTCATAGGATAGATACACACAAAGGAAGATATGGGCTGTCAAGGTGGTGCAAGTTATACCTTTGGTATTGTTGACGACTTGCAACCGTTGGTGGGGGAAAATGTTCGAGTGTCGCGGTGTCGTTGAGCGCGGGATGACGTTGATGCGGAAGCTGTTGTGAAAATGGCGACAAACACGCGAAACACGAACAAGCGAGGTGGAAAAGGTCAGCGAACGAAAACGAGGCCAAAAGGCGTGGAGCACGCAGCATGGGCGGTAGTACCGGTAATAAAGCGGTAGTACGGTGAGCGGTAGTATCTTGTAACCGGTAGTACCGGTAACTAGCGGTAGTACTGCTTGCACACCCGCAAGTACTGGCACAAGCCTGGAACGAGGTGAACTTGCCAAAAACCTCAAATTCGTGGAAAAACTGACCGAAAGGCTGAGCTAGAAACAAGAGGGGCTATAGATCGACTCCCAAAGCAACAGATCTATGGACCAAAACCACGAAAAACTCACCAAATCCAGAGATCGATCCGAAGGCAAATTGGGCTCTTTTTGGTAGGATTTTCGTTTTTAAGGTGGAGAAAAGAAAAAATTGGAGGAAATTCGTGATCAACCGTGCTCTTGATACCAATATGTTATGGGGTAACCCGGGGGTTGGCCCGATCTTTCACGAATTCCACGAGGAACGAGGGGAAGAGAGGTGGTCGGGTATGAAATCGGGGAAGGCGATGAAAACCACGAACACACGCACACCAAAACACGATACACGCCTTCTCCTCACGCCGGTGGCAACCGGTCCAACATAATCCCTAGGATCGGTGTTGGGCGAAGCTCTCCACGCCAACAACGGGGATGAGGTGCTTGGTGAGACCTTGACGACTTGGGGGCGAGAAACCGAGAACCCAAGGCCTTGTACAACTTGAACGCACTAGGCAAGATCCAAGAGGGGGGTGGATAATCCGGTGCTCCTTGGTAGGAGCATGAGACCAATAGATATAAGTCCTCAAAGGGTTTCCTTAATATCTATTATTATCCAAGTCTAAACGTTTACAATAGAGGGTGGGGCTATATATAGTCCAGCCACAAAACAGGGGTAGTTTGAATGGGAGATAAATGATAGGTTGGGTTACAAGGCACAGGGCGAACTTAGGCGATCGTGGTCAGCAGGACCGTAGTACCGGTCCGGTAATCGGTAGTACTGGCAGTGAGTACCGCTCGAGCGGTAGTACCGCTTGAGAGCCCGGAGCTTCCGTCGAGGCGTCTGGCGAGCGGTAGAGGGGGCGGTAGTACGCCACCGTAGTACCGATTCTGACCGGTAGTACCGCTATGCCTGGGGCATGGGGCGGCTTCTGTGGCGAGGAGGAGGCGGTAGGTCCGCTGGAGCGGTAGTCCGGTCGTCCCAACCGTAGTACCGCTTATGTCTGGCCGATCGGTGGCTTCTTCTGCACTGATGATGCATGAGTTTGCGTGTGAAGTAGCAAGCCATCCAAGGGGGTGTCGAAGTCACACAAGGAGAGGAGCGAGTTCACCTTAGTTTGAAGGAGCTTGGCTCGGGCACGAGTCATGGGTCCAATTGGGTAACTCGTGGGAGTAGATGTAGTAGCGGTCGGAGGACGGGCTGCATCATACTCCATGTAAGCGTACGATGTCCCTGAAAAACAGATTAGCAACATGCGACGCATCGTCGCTTTTGTGGCAGGAAATAAAATGTGCCATCTTAGAAAATCGATCAACTACCACAAAAACTGAATCATGTCCTCGCCTGGTTCGAGGTAGTCCTAACACAAAATCCATGCTGATATCTTCCCACGGTGTAGTAGGAGCAGGAAGAGGAGTATACAAACCGTGAGGCTTCAATTTTGATTTGGACTTGTTGCAAGTAATGCAACGCTTCACAAATCTGTCCACATCACGCCTCATCTTAGGCCAATAAAAGTGATCAGCGAGCATGAGCAAAGTATTCTCTCGTCCAAAGTGACCCATTAAACCACCGGCATGTGATTCCTGCAACAATAGCAAACGCACATACGATTCTGGAACACACAGTTTGTTAGCTCGAAACAAAAAGCCATCATGTATATGGTATTTTTCCCATGCTTTTCCATTAGTACACAAACCATATGGTGCTGCAAAATCATGATCGGTAGCATATAAATCACGCAAACTCTCTAAACCAGGAACCTTTACATCTAAGTGTGTCAACAACATATTTTTCCTAGATAGAGCATCAGCAACAACATTATCTTTACCCTTCTTATGCTTAATGATGTATGGGAAAGACTCAATGAATTCAACCCACATAGCAAGACGTCTATGCAAGTTGGATTGAGCTTTTAAATATTTCAAAGCCTCATGATCAGAATGTATGATAAATTCTTTTGGTTACAAATAATGTTGCCAAACCTCAAGAACTCTAACAAGCGCATACAATTCTTTGTCATAAACAGGATAATTTAACCGTGCACCACTCAATTTCTCAGAAAAATATGCAATTGGTTTACCCTCTTGCATCAGCACACCTCCAATACCAATTCCACTAGCATCACATTTAATCTCAAAGTGTTTATTAAAATCAGGAAGTGCAAGTAGTGGTGCAGTAGTTAACAAACGCTTCAGTTCATCAAAAGCATGATCTTGGGCTGGGCCCCAAACAAATTCAACACCTTTCTTAGTAAGTTCATTCAAAGAGGCAGCAATAGTACTAAAATCTTTCACAAAACGCCTATAGAAACCAGCAAGACCGTGAAAGCTTCGTACTTGACTAACATTCATAGGAGTAGGCCAATTTTGTATAGCTTCAATTTTAGATGCATCTACCTCAACTCCATTTTTAGAAACAACATATCCCAGAAATATGACCTTATCTTTGCAAAATGTGCACTTATCAAGATTGCCATAAAGCTTATTATCACGCAACACTTGCAAAACTTGTCGGATATGAGCACTATGTTGATTCATTGCGGCTGTAAATTAAGATATCATCAAGTACACAACCACAAACTTGCCAATGAAATGCCTTAAAACATGGTTCATCAATCGCATGAAAGTACTAGGTGCATTAGTTAACCCAAAAGGCATTACTAACCACTCATATAATCCGAACTTAGTTTTAAAGGCTGTCTTCCACTCATCCCCTTCTTTCATCCTAATTTGATGATAACCACTACGCAAATCAATTTTAGAGAAAATAGCAGCACCACTCAGTTCATCCAGCATATCCTCTAAGCGTGGAATAGGATGGCGATACCGAATAGTGATGTTATTAATAGCTCTACAATATACACACATGCGCCATGTACCATCTTTCTTAGGAACTAAAATAACAGGAACAACACAAGGGCTTAGGCTCAAACGAATATACCCTTTGTCGAGAAGTTCTTGCACTTGCTTCTGAATTTCCTTCGTTTCTTGGGTGCGGTAGGGGCTCGATTAGCAACGATGCTTTGGTATAAAATCAATTTGATGCTCAATACCTGACCGGTGGCAAACCTGCAGGTACCTCGCTTGGAAACACGTCGCTAAATTCCTGTAATACATCAGAAACACCAAGAGAGAGAGGGGTCATGTCGTTAGAAACTAAAATTTCACCCTTGTACATAAGCACAAGTGGAACAACAGTAGGATCCTCACGAAACTCTCTCAGATCAGATTTGGTGGCTAACATTACTAAGGAATGCACTCCCTCACCTTTCTTTTTTCCACTCATATTTGGCTTTTGGCTCTCACTCACCGAAGGTGTAGTCTCTCGTCTATCTACTCTCTCAGTTTCTTTCTCAAGATTCACTTCAATCTTTTGACGAGATTCATTTATAATATGTTGTGGTGTCATGGGCCGCAAAGTAATGTCTCTACCATGCCAATTCAAATGATATGTGTTGGCTCTCCCATTGTGTTGCACATTGCGATCATATTGCCATGGGCGGCCTAACAACAAATGACACACGGTCATAGGAACCACATCAAATTCAATGGTATCTTTATATGGTCCAATCTGAAATTCCACACGCACCATGTAGCTAACGTTCATATCTCCATTATCACTCAGACACTGAATATAATATGGATTGGGGTGCGGTAAATACTTCAGTTTCAGCTTTGCACAAATCTCTTTACTAGCCAAATTGCGACAGCTACCACCATCAATTATCACTTTGCACGCCTTGCCAGGACCAACAACAACCTTTGTTTGGAACAAATTGCATCGCTAACTTTCAGAGCTAGGCGTAACATTCAAGACTTTCTGTGAGCAAACAATGGTGGGATAGTGAGTCGCATATGCATCAATAGGACCATCACTTGAATAACCTTCATCATCCAATGCTTTAGACTCAGGGTCAGCATCATCACCGGTTTCATATTCGTTGTCCTCATTAATCAGCATCACTTTATTGTTAGGACAATCCTTCCGAAGGTGACCCAAGACACCACATGTGTGACAAGCCATGTCCCGGTTTCTTGCGGTAGATGAAGATGAACCAGTACCACTAGCTGCAGGTTGTGATATTTTCTTTGCATTCGAAACAACAGTATCTGACCTGTTCGATGACGAAGCACAAAAACCTGAATTGGTACTTTGCGGGGGTACGCTACCAGCCGGTCGAGGTGTGAAACGACCACTAGCTGGAGAAGAACGAGCTTTGTATTTGGCTTCTTCAGCCAACTGAGCTTCAGCCTCACGTGCATGATGTAATAGATCATTCATATCATGATATTGGTGATGCCGAACAGTGCGCTTGACATTATATGTCAAACCTGAGAGGAAACGCTGCAAGGTTTGTTCAGGCTCTTCACGTACTCTAGCACGCTGCATAATCAACTCCATCTCCTGATAATAATCATCAACACTCTCCGTGCCTTGCTTCAAATTCTGCAGTTTATCATAGAGAGAACGAATGTAGTTGCACGGAATAAATCTGTCACGCATCACTTGCTTCATAGTTCTCCATGTAATGATTGGGGGGTCACCTTCTTCTTGCCTTGTACGCACAAGATTATCCCACCAACGCAAAGCATACCCATCAAATTCAGAAGATGCTAACTTGATTTTTCTATCCTCGGTGTATTCATGCAAACGCCATAATTTCTCTATCTTCAGCTCTCATATAAGATACTCTTCAACATCATTAGAGCCCTCAAACTTGGGAAGAGAAAATTTTGGTTTCCCTAGCCCATCCTCTTGCTGAACCTCAGGATTAGCAACATTAGGACGTGCACCGAAAGGAGCAAAGCCACGGCCATGAGGTATAGCAGCACCTCTTCCTCCATTGCCACAGCCTCCATTGCCACGGCCTCCATTGCCACGGCCTGCAGGATGTGCAGCATGAGCAGCTGCATCCTCATAAAAATGCCCATGATTATCACCATGAATACTTGCATCACCCTCTTCCTCCTCAGCATTTTGTTGCTGATTGTGCTGAAGATCAACAGTTGCTTGCAACGTAGTCACAGCTCATGTTAAATCAGTGATTGAACGCTGAATTGCAGTCATGGTTTCTTGAGTGGTGGCAGCTGTTTCTTTTGCCTCTTTAAGTTCCAAATCAATAACACGCACATCTTCGTGTATATTGGTAACAGCGACATCTATCTGACGTGTCAAGTGATCACGCAAGGCTTCATATTCATTCCAATGCACCACGGCAGTAGGATCCTTTTTCATCTGCACATTCACACTCTCAGACATGATTAGTAGGTTAGTGCAAACAAAAATAGGTGTATGGTGGAACTCTCACAACTCACTACAAACTGAAAGAAAACAATGTATCTTACCGTTCCAAGGTGAATTAGGATAGCTTACCAACTTGGATGAGCAGAACGTGCACGGATGTGACGAAGCGAATACCGAGGGAAAGATTATCACACGACAACTAGGGGTATATAGTGGAGCTTGGTATGGATACCTAACAACACCAATTCATAAATCCTAGTGCTGATCGTATGACAAAGACCCACGGAAACACACACAGTGGAGATAAATGGGGCAATTGCAACTCTAAAAAGGAGCTCAAAATTAAGGTATATCGGATAAATGCTCGTGTTGCAATGCACAAGGAGAGAAGCTACCAATGACTCAACAAAACGGGCACCAGATTGCTAAACTAAGCAGCCCGAAGAGCACTAAGCATGCTAGTCTCCTAGGATAGTGCTAGACACCAAGAAAGGCTTACTAAGGCTCACAAAGATAGGAACTCTATGTGGACTCAGTAACAAAAAAAAATTCCTGCTTGCTCACGCACAAGCTCAGACCTGTCTCAGCTCTGGCGAGAGCTAGCGACGCGGATTTTTTTTTCTGCTTGCTCACGCACAAGCACAGACCTGTCTCAGCTCTGGCAAGAGCTAGCGACGCGGGATTTTTTTTTCTCAACGTGAGCTTTGCCTCACGTACAGATCAGATCGGGACTTTTGTTTGCTTTCTTTCTGGTATGGGGTAACCCCTTGGGGTGGCCCGATCTTCCACGAATCCCCGCGGGATCGAGGAGGAAGCGGTGGAAGAGGAAGAGGGCACGAAATCCACGAACACACGCACGCAAAGATCCCGATGAACTCACGCACACAAAACACGATACACGCCGATAACTCACGCCGGTGGCAACCGGTCCAACATAATCTCTAGGATCGGTGTTGGGCGAAACTCTCTCTCCATGCCAACAACGGGGGACGAGGTGCTTGGTGAGACCTTGACGACTTGGGGGCGAGAAACCGAGAACCCAAGGCCTTGTACAACCTGAACGCACTAGGCAAGATCCAAGAGGAGGGTGGACAATAGGTGCTCCTTGGTAGGAGCATGAGACCAATAGATTAAAAGATCCTCAAAGGGGTGTCTTAATCTATCATTATCCAAGTCTAGGGTTTACATATGAGGGGTGGGGCTTTATATAGGCCAACCACATAAACAGGGGTAGTTCTGGAATAAAACTGGAAGTTTGGGGGGAAATTGGGGTTACATGGGCCGGACCAAAAGGCTTTAACATGCTCGGCGGTCGGTCCGGAACTCCGGTCAATCTCGGACCTGCGGAGGGGGCTTGGCTGTCGGGCTTGGGTCTCCGGTCTGGACTGGAGGAAGGTCCGGAGACTCCGGTGTAGGAGACCGGAGACTCCGGTCTACACCGGAGACTCCGGTGTGCAGAGCTCCAGCAGCTTCTTCTCCTGGTCCTGCTTCCTTGGTGGCTTGGTGTGGTGGTGTTGCTTCATATCTGAGGATACACAACGTACATGCATGAAGTAGCAAGCCATCCAAAGGTAGACCAAAATCACATGAGGAAAGGAGCGAGTTAACCTTGGCTTGTAGGAGCTTGACACGGGCGCGAGTCATTGGTCCACTTGGGGGACTAGGTGTTGTAGATGGAGGTGCTTCCGTAGGACGGGCTGTATCAGCTCCCCCCCCTTGGGAAAGAGTCGTCCTCGACTCTTCAACCTTCTCAACTTCATATTCTCCATGGTAGGGTGAGAGGTCCTTGACATTGAATGTCGGGTTCACAAGATACTTGGATGTTGGGATATCTATGATGTAGGCGTTGTTGTTGATCCTCTTTAGCACTTTGAACGGTCCATCACCTCTTGGCTTGAGTTTGGAGTCGCGGTGCTTAAGGAAGCGGTCTTTACTCAACTGTATCCACACAAGGTCGCCTTCTTCGAAGATCATCTCTTTCTTGTTCTTGTTTAGCCTTGATGCTTGGCGAAGGACTTGTTTCTCGATCGTAGCTCTTGTGTCTTCATGGAGTTTCTTCATTGTTTGGGCATGCTAGACCACGTCCATATTGGCACGTTCATGAAGAGGTAGAGGAAGGATATCGAGCGCGGTGAGGGGCTCGAAGCCATAGACGATCATGAACGGGCTCCTCATGGTGGTGGAGTGCTTGGAGCGGTTATAGGCGAACTCGGCATGTGGAATACATTCCTCCCAGTCTTTAAGGTTCTTCTTTATCAACACCCGGAGGAGTGTGCCAAGACTTCGATTGACGACCTCGGTTTGTCCATCGGTTTGAGGATGCGAGGCGGACGAGAAGAGGAGCTTGATGCCGAGCTTTGCCATGAGAGTCTTCCAGAAGTTGCTCATGAATTTTACGTCGCGGTCGGAGACGATTGTTCTTGGTACACCGTGTAACCGAATTATTTCCCTGAAAAACAAATTTGCTACATGTGAAGCATCATCGGTCTTATGGCACGGAATGAAATGTGCCATTTTTGAAAAGCGACCCACTACTACAAATATAGAATCATGGCCATGTTTAGATCTAGGCAAGCCTAACACAAAGTCCATGCTAATGTCCGACCAAGGTGCATGAGGAATAGGCAATGGCATATAAAGACCAAAGGGGTTGGACTTAGACTTAGCTTGGATACCAAGGAGCACCGGATTATCCACCCCCCTCTTGGATCTTGCCTAGTGCGTTCAAGTTGTACAAGGCCTTGGGTTCACGGTTTCTCGCCCCCAAGTCGTCAAGATCTCACCAAGCACCTCGTCCCCCGTTGTTGGCGTGGAGAGCAAGCTTCGCCCAACACCGATCCTAGGGATTATGTTGGACCGGTTGCCACCGGCATGAGGTATAGGCGTGTATCGTGTTTTGGTTTGCGTGTGTTCGTGGTTTTCACCTCCTCCCTCGTTTTCATCCCCCGACCACCGCTTTCCCCCTCGTTTCTCGTGGAATTCGTGAAAGATTGGGCCAACCCCAGGGTTACCCCCTAACATATTGGTATCAAGAGCACGGTTGATCACGAATTTCCCCCCAATTTTTCTTTTATCCCCCTTATAAATCGAAAATCCCACCAAAAAGAGCCCCAATTTGCCTTCGGATCGATCTCTGGATTTGGTGAGTTTTTCGTGGTTTTTGTCCATAGATCTGTTGCTTTGGGAGTCAATCTATAGCCCCTGTTGTTTCTAGCCCAGCCTTTCGGTCAGATCTCCACGAATTTGAGGTTTTTGGCAAGTTCATCTCGTTCCAGTTCCGTGTCAAGCGGTACTACCGGCCGTGCAAGCGGTACTACCGCAAGTAACCGGTACTACCGATAGTACAAGCGGTACTACCGCTCGCCGGTACTATCGGTCATTACCAGCGGTACTACCGCTCGACTCTGACCGTGCTTCCTTGCCCTTTGACGCCTCAATTTCGTTTGCTGACTTTTCCACTTCGCTTGTTCGTGTTCCGCGTGTTTGTCGCCATTTTCACAACAGCGTCCGCATCAAAGTCATCACGCGCTCAACAACACCGCGACACTCGAACATCATCCCCCACCAACGGTTGCAAGTCGTCAACAATACCAAAGGTATAACTTGCACCACCTTGACAGCCCAATATCTTCCTTTGTGTGTATCTATCCTATGAGAGCAACTCATTTTGTGTTTGTCTAAGCATTGTGCACTTGCCTTCGGAAAGTGAGAGTGTGAGGCCAAATACAAAAGCTGACATAGTAGTATAGAAAGGGAGAAAAAGAATCAAAAAAAGGAAAAGATAAAGATAAAATAGAAAGATACATAGTCTCCCAGAGAATACCAAGCTTGTAAGCCAACAAGAGAGAAGAAAGAGCGCACCGAGGCAAGTGCACAAATCTATTGCTTATCCTCTTTTGGCAAACGAGTTGTGGTCTCTCCTTGAGTTGGCACGACAACCGAGCGTAGTCTTCGTTAGGACCTTTTGTGCTCATTTTCATAGTCGTGCTAACCTCGTTTTTCTCCACGTGTGTGTTTTACGTGTTTTTGTAGATCGTATCCTTTTGCTTTTGATCTTTGGTTCTTTACCACGTAGAACAATAACCTTTTTTCTTTGATCGTTTCATTTGGTTTTCCAGAATCCTAACCTTCCACCAAAAGCTTTTGAGAGTTGTAGCATATTTGTGTGTGAGTTTCTTGCCCATTTCACTTTGCACGCTTTTCGCTCATTTGTGTGGCAATTGGTTTGATATAATCTCCAAGGTGAGGTAAAAGGCTAACTCTACGCACCCTTTTAACCATATACAACCCTTGTTGGCTTTTCATCATGGACAGGCATGGAGAGCCATCCCAACCACTACAACCTCCGGAGGATGACACACAATTCATGACAAGATGGGACCATTGGAAGGTCCGAGGAGAATTCAACTATCGTTGTGAAGCTCTCGAGCGACGCCAAGATGAACATTTTAGCAAGGTCCGTGTGGAATTCAAGAACATCGACAACCGCTTCGAAGAAGTCCGTGGCCAAATGCGTGCCATGCAACACAACCTCGGTCATCAAAATGAAGCTCTTGGTCGTGCACTCGCCTCAACGGAGGAGAAGCTTCAACGCCTCATTGATGGACTAGCAAGGCCACGCTCGCGCGAATCAAGCTCATCTCAGCACTCCTCAAGTGAATCAAGTGCACCTCGCTGTCACGCTTCAAGACACCGGGATGGACCCGTTCTTCAATCCATGAGCTCTTCGCAAGCGGTACCATCTCCGCGTCACGCCGCAACGTCAAGATATGATGGTGACCTCTCCGCAAGACCTCCAAGACGTGAAGCGAACAGGCCACAACCAAGGGCACTTGTGATTCAACAAGAACAACCTCACATGGACCACCAAGCCCATCGCCGTCGACATGCCCTTTCAACAACAAGTGAAGCACCCGAAGAGGATGAACAAGATCACCGTCGACGTGACACACTCGACGATCCTCCAAGGCGTCATCATCGACATGATCGTCCACGTCGGCAACATGATGGTCATGCCGAACCTCCTCTACACCAAGAAGAAGAAGAGCAGCCCATTGCGCATGCGGCTCGACGTCCTCCTCGCCACATGGCGCAAGCCAATGCCCCTCGGCATCAACCATGACAAGAACAAGAGCAAGCTCCCCAAGCTCGTCGTGAGAACCATCAACCTCCTCCTCGTCCTCAACCGCGCCAACAACACGGGCAAGCTCCCCAAGCTCGTTGTCAAAACCAAGTTCCACCACCAAAGGCGGCACCTCAACAATCGCAAGAGCAACGCAACCATCACCAAGCAAGACATGAGAGCTCGGATGATGATGAGGACCGCCCAAATCATGGCAACCGCCGCAACCGGAACCGCAATGGAGAAGAAACTTTCGGCAAGCTCAAATTCACCATGCCCAAGTTCACCGGTTCCAATGAGCCCGAGGAATATCTCTCTTGGGAACTCAAGGTCGACAAGATCTTCTGCATGCACAACTATAGCAATGAGAAGATGATGGCCATGGCATCCCTCGAGTTTGATGAGTATGCCAACCTTTGGTGGGAACAAGTCCAACTCGCTCGCGAAGCAAAAGAAGAGCCTCCAATCGCAACTTGGCAAGATATGAAGGCTCATATGAGATCCCGCTTTGTTCCTTCACACTACACGCGTGACCTTTTCAACAAGCTTCAAACGCTTAGTCAAGGGACAAAGACCGTGGAAGAGTACTTCAAGCAAATGGAGCTCAACATGATCCGTGCCAACATTGAAGAGCGAGATGAACAAACAATGGCACGCTTCCTCAATGGCTTGAACCATCCCATCAAGCGCATCACCGAGTTCCAAAAGTACAACAACATGGTTGAGCTTGTGCACATCGCATCCAAGGCCGAGCGTCAAGTGCAAGAGGGCATCAAGTACAACAAGCCAAAGACGTACTTCACCTACAAGCAAGCATCAACCACTACTCCAACAACACCAAGTGGAAGCTCCTCAAGTACCACCAAGCTTCCCTTCAAGCCAACTCTCCCTCAAGGAAAACAGCCCCCAAGTGGCAAAAACACAAGGGATGATCAACCATTCAATGGTGAATGCTACAAGTGTGGAGGCAAAGGGCACAAGTCGAACGCATGTGGGAACAAGAAAGTTTTGTTCATCCATGACAACGGCGATGAAGAATACTTGAGTGAAGAAGAGTTTGATGCAAGGGTCAAGGAAGCCATGGCAAGGCAACATTTGGAAGAGGACCAAGAACTTCTTGTGTGTGAGCATGACACAAGTCCATCGCTTGTGGTCACAAGGGTATTGACCACCCAAGTCAATGAAAATGAAGACCAACGCTCGAACATCTTCCAAACTCGTGCCGACATCAATGGGAAGTCCATCAAAGTTGTCATCGATGGAGGGAGTTGCCACAACCTTGCAAGCACGGAATTGTGTGAGAAACTCAACCTCACCCTCCATCCGCATAGACACCCCTACCATATCCAATGGCTAAGTGACCAAGGATCCGTCAAGATCAAGCACACCGTCTCGGTGACGTTCTCAATTGGGCACTACAAGGACACGGTGGAATGTGACGTAGTCCCAATGACGGTTTGCCATATGCTGCTCGGAAGGCCATGGCAATATGACAAGCGTGCTTTGCATAATGGTCACTCAAACACTTACACCTTCAAATGGCTTGATAAAACTTGTGTGTTGCAACCAATGACTCCTAGCCAAATAATTGCGGACAATGCAAAGGCTTTAGCGAGGGCGCAATACGCAAAAACACCTTGTGAGAAGAGTGGTGAGCGAGAGAACCATACCATAGTGGGTGAGAGCTACAAGCCAAACTCGAGTGGAAAAACTAAGAGTGTTCTTCTTGCCACCAAAAGTGAGATGAGAGAAGTGCGGAACAACCCATCCATCTTGCACTATGTCCTTGTATGCAAGGGACTAGCGCAAGGAACTAACGACTTGACAAATGTTCCTCCTTCTTTGATGGCTATTTTGCAGGAATTCCAAGATGTATTTCTCGAAGAGCTTCCTCATGGCCTTCCTCCTCTTCGTGGAATAGAGCACCGCATCGACCTCATACCCGGCGCCCCACTCCCAAACCGCGCCGCGTATCGCACGAACCCGGAAGAGACGAAGGAGATTGAACGTCAAATCAACCAACTCGTCTTCAAAGGTTTGATCCAAGTAAGCACTTGCCCAAGCGCGGTCCCCGTGATTCTTGTTCCAAAAACGGATGATACGTTGCGGTTATGCATGGACTGCCGTCCAATCAATGCCCTCACCGTGCGTCATCGACAGCCTATACCGCGTCTTGATGACATTCTTGATGAGTTATGTGGAGCCACTATATTTTCGAAAATTGATCTTCATAGTGGTTACCATCAAATTCGCATGGCCGAAGGTGATGAGTGGAAAACCGCCTTCAAGACCAAGCTTGGTCTCTATGAATGGTTGGTTATGCCTTTTGGCTTATCTAACGCCCCATCTACCTTCATGCACCTCATGAACCATATTTTGCGATCTCTCATTGGGAAGAGTGTAGTTGTTTACTTTGATGACATTCTTGTCTATAGCAAATCACTAGAGGAGCATGTTACTCATGTTAAGGAGGTTCTTCAAATCCTTCGTCGTGAAAAGCTTTATGCTAATCTCCCAAAGTGCACTTTTGCAAGAGAAAAGTTGATTTTCCTTGGTTTTGTCGTGTCTTCTAATGGCATTGAAGTTGATGTCTCAAAAGTCAAGGACATACGAGATTGGCCCATCCCTACAAATGTTAGTGAACTTCGTAGTTTTCATGGGTTGGCTGGCTTTTACCGTCGTTTTGTCAAAGACTTTTCTACAATTGCTTGCCCCCTCAACGGATTGACCAAGAAAAATGTCATGTTCGTTTGGGGAAAAGCACAACAAAAAGCTTTTGATGAGCTCAAAAAGAGGCTCACAGAAGCACCACTTCTTGCATTGCCGGATTTCACAAAAACCTTTGAGATTGAATGTGACGCTAGCGGTATTGGCATTGGTGGCGTCCTTATGCAAAATGGGCGTCCTATTGCCTACCATAGTGAGAAACTTGATGGCGCACGCCTAAACTATCCCATTTATGACAAAGAACTTTTTGCCTTGGTTCGAGTTCTTCAAGTGTGGCAACACTATCTTTGGCCCAAAGAATTTATCATCCATTCCGACCATGAGTCGTTGAAGTATCTTAAGGGCCAAGCCAACTTGAGTAAAAGGCACGCAAAATGGGTTGAGTTCATGGAGCTTTTCCTTACATTGTCAAATACAATAA
This sequence comes from Avena longiglumis, assembly GCA_030063025.1. Lineage (NCBI taxonomy): Eukaryota > Viridiplantae > Streptophyta > Magnoliopsida > Poales > Poaceae > Avena > Avena longiglumis. The sequence goes on along the minus strand of CP125974.1, from coordinate 327,264,687 downwards.
GGACAAAGAAAATGTGGTAACGGACGCCTTGTCTCGCAAAAACACAAGCCTTCTTACACGACTCGAAGTCAATTTCTTGGGTCTTGATGACATCAAATCTTTGTACGCGTCCGACTCTTTCTTTGGAACAATATTTGCACAATGTTCAATAGACAAAGGGATTGATGATTTCTATTTGCATAAGGGTTTTCTTTTCAAACAAAACAAGCTTTGCATTTCGAAATCGTCTCTCCAACTTTTGCTTCTTCAAGAGTCCCATGGTGGAGGCCTTATGGGTCACTTTGGCCGTGACAAGACATATGACATGCTCTCCACTCACTACTTTTGGCCAAAGATGAAGCGCGACGTGGAGCGCCACGTCCAACGATGCACTACATGTATCCAAGCTAAGTCTAAGTCCAACCCCTTTGGTCTTTATATGCCATTGCCTATTCCTCATACACCTTGGTCGGACATTAGCATGGACTTTGTGTTAGGCTTACCTAGATCTAAACATGGACATGATTCCATATTTGTAGTCGTGGATCGCTTTTCTAAAATGGCACATTTCATTCTGTGCCATAAGACTGATGATGCTTCACATGTAGCCAATTTGTTTTTCAGGGAAATAATTCGGCTACACGGTGTGCCTAGAACAATCGTCTCCGACCGCGACGTAAAATTCATGAGCTAATTCTGGAAGACTCTCATGGCCAAGCTCGGCATCAAGCTCCTCTTCTCGTCCGCCTCGCATCCTCAAACCGATGGACAAACCGAGGTCGTCAATCGAAGTCTTGGCACACTCCTCCGGGTGTTGATAAAGAAGAACCTTAAAGACTGGGAGGAATGTATTCCACACGCCGAGTTCGCCTACAACCGCGCCAAGCACTCCACCACCATGAGGAGCCCGTTCATTATCGTCTACGGCTTCGAGCCTCTCACCGCGCTCGATATCCTTCCACTTCCACTTCATGAACGTGCCAATATGGACGTTGTCAAACGTGCCCAAACAATGAAGAAACTCCATGAAGACACACGAGCTACGATCGAGCAACAAGTCCTTCGCCAAGCATCAAGGCTAAACAAGACCAAGAAAGAGATGATCTTTGATAAGGGCGACCTTGTGTGGATCCACTTGAGTAAAGACCGCTTCCCCAAGGAACGCGACTCCAAGCTAAAGCCAAGAGGCGATGGACCATTCAAGGTGCTAAAGAGGATCAACAACAACGCCTGTGTCATCGATATATCAACATCGAAGTATCTTGTGAACTTGACATTCAATGTCAAGGACCTCTCACCCTACCATGGCGAAGAGGAAGATGTGACGGTTGAAGAGTCGAGGACGACTCTTTCCCAAGGGGGGGGAGCTGATGCAGCCCGTCCTACGACCGCTACTACATCTACTCCCACGAGCTCCCCAAGTGGACCCATGACTCGTGCCCGAGCTAAGCTCCTCCAAGCCAAGGTTAAATCGCTCCTTTCCTTGTGTGACTTCGACACACCCTTGGATGGTTTGCTACTTCATACGCATACACTTTGCATCATCAGGTACGAAGAGAAGGACCCAAGGGACGAAGGAAACAGAGCAGAAGCAACCAGTCGCTGCCAAACGCCAGCGGTACTGCCGCCCCCTCCTACCGCTCGATACAGGCAACTCCGACGGAAGCTCGAGGCCCGCCAGCGGTACTACCGCTCCAGGAGCGGTACTAGATTACTGACCGGTACTACGATTGCGGACCGTACTACCGCCCCGATCGAACCTGAACGCCTGAGTTCGGCCCTGTGCCTTGTAACCCTTGAATATTTCGGCCCTGTGCCTTGTAACCCTTGAATATTTCGTCCAAGCCTTCTTTCTTCATTATGGTGGCCTCAAAGTTCTGAAATCTTCATCCGTGGTCTTCTCTTGGATCATCACACGCTTGCTGCCATCTCCATGCATGGCCATGCTCCAATGCTTGTCCCTCTCATCCATGCTTGGTCCATCATTCCTAAGAGTAAGAAATACATCTGATTTAGGCAGCATCATATTCTCATGTATGTGAGGAATAGTTCCAAGAAACGAAAGTACCTGATAGATAAGTTGTTTGGCACGAGATCTTGTGATGGGTCCTTGTATGTGTGTAGCTGTAGGTACAACGGTTGTATCAATAGAAGGGATGTCCACATCAACGAGGAGGAGGTTGATGGTCCTCACGACGAGCTTGGGGAGCTTGCTCCTGTTCTTGTCGTGGGTGGTGCCGAGGAGCATTGTCTTGCGCCCTGTGGCGAGGAGGACCTCGAGCCGCATGCGCAATGGGATGCTCTTCTTCTTCTTGATGTAGAGGAGGCTCGTCATGACCATCATGTTGCCGACGTGGACGATCATGTCGATGATGACGCCTTGGAGGATCTTCGAGTGCTTCACGTCGACGGTGATCATGTTCGTCCTCTTCGGATGCTTCACTTGTTGTTGAAAGGACATGTCGACAACGATGGGCTTGGTGGTCCATGTGAGGTTGCTCTTGTTGAATCACAAGTGCCCTTGGTTTTGGCCGGTTCGCTTCACGTCGTGGAGGTCTTGCGGAGAGGTCACCATCATAGCTTGACGTTGCGGCGTGTCGCGGAGATGGTACCGCTTGAGAAGATGATGCAGCCCAACCTACGGTCGTTACTACATCAAGGTCTCTAACTTACGCCAAGTCGTCATGGACTCCAAAGGTGAATCCGTTCCTCTATGCGAGCCCTCTTCCTACCCTATTGAATGGTATGCTACTTCATACTCCGTCACATATGCATGATAGGTTTACACCGACCAGTACGGAGGCCAGGGAGGAAGCCCGGAACATGAAGCCCGACAAGACGGAGGCTTGGAAGAGGATACGGAAGAAGACATGTCGGCAGCTGCCAGGTCAAAGCGGTACTACCGGTCGACGGAACCCAGATTACCGCTTCTACTACCGCCTTTGAAGCATGCGCCATCGCCCTTTGGATGCCCTGATCGGCTTGTGGTACTACCGCCCGCAAGCGGTACTACCGGATACCATGAGCGGTACTACCGGTGATGACCGGTACTACCGGTCCTAGGTCCGGTACTACCGGTCATGTCTGCCTGCGTGCACCAGTTGGGCCATAGCCCACGTATCCCCCTTACTTACCTATTCGCCTAGTTTATCCCCAAACAACCCTTGTTTAGTGGCTGTCCTATAAATAGAGCCCCCACCCCTCATGTATCCCTTAGGCATAGATGATAGACTAAAGACAACCCCCATTGTGGAATCTCTAGTTTTGCCTCATACCCTTTACCAAGGGGACCGATTATCGTCACCAACCTCGATTGGACTTTGCATCACGCATCCATCGTTGAACAAGGCCTTGGAGTTCGATGTCTCGTCTCCAAGTTGTCAAGACCCTCCCCAAGGTGTTCTTCCCTCTCCGATGTGGATTTGAGGGAGCACATTGACCGATCTTTCCTTGCGAGGATTCTATCGGACCGGTGGCCGCCGTTCGGGAGCAATCGGCCTTGTATCGTGTGAGTTTTGCGTGTGTTCATCGTGTTCTTCGCGAGGTGTGTGTTCGCTTCCGCTACCTTCTCCCTTTCCCCTCGCTTTCCCATCAATTTGACTACGAGATCCATGAAGATCGGGCACCCAACAGGTTAACCCCTCCATCATATGGTATCAGCAGCTTTTGGTTGCCACGGATTTCTCATCGATTTGGTCTTTTCCCCATAAATTCGAAAATTCCACCAAAAACAGCCCCAATTCGTGTTTTGGATCGATCTGTGATTTGAGTGCGTTTTGGTAGGTTTTGATCCGTAGATTACTTTCTAAACTTGTTGATCTACCTTCCTTTGTGTTCCCATGGCCTAATTCCTTGATTTCCCCCTTCGAGTTGGTGCTTTTCTTGAAGATTTTCCGCCCAAATCACCCCAAAATCGCGAAAACGCGTCAAATCTGGGCGTCCCAGGTCCAAGCGGTACTACCGGGTCCAAAATCCGGTACTACCGCACTTAACCGGTACTACCGGGCTCAAAAATCCGGTACTACCGCCCTATACTGATCAGAAAAAACAGATTCCAGATTTTAGCATAACTTTTTGAGCATAACTTTTGCATTCGAACTCGGATTTTGGTGTTCTTTAGCTCGTTTCGAAGAGGAGAAGGAGCTCTACATCATCATCCACGTGGTTCATGCTATCTACTCCATCCAAATTCCTTGAGCAAGGAGGAATCCAACAATAAAGGGTGAAGATCGTCGACGAAAGGTATAAACATTCCGCGGCTTCTCCCCACCTGCATTCCTTTGGGATCCCCATTATCTTTGCGAGCAACAAACACCTATTGAGACTAGTTCCTATTATGATTGCTTGGGCTATGCACATTTGATACCTTGTAGAATTCCGAGCAAACATTGTGAGCGCTATCTCATATAGTTATCTTGTATAGTTGTTGGCACAAGGAAGAGGCAAGTGAAAAAGAAATAAGAAAGAAAAAGAAAAAAAATAGAAAAAGGAAAAGAGAAAAATAAAGAAATATACATGTGCCTCATAGAATAGGAAGCGCAAGCTCGATGAACATCATATAGGTGGTACTTATTGTGCATATCTTGTAGCCCACCAATCTTGTGCAATCGAACTAGTGTCTCTCCTTGTACTTGTGTGACACGAGCTTATAGTCTTCGCTAGGTAATCATTTGGTTCTTAGCTCACTTTCTCTGTCGCACAAGTCCCATTTATCCCACCGTGTGTGTTTCCTGGTACATATTTCCTATCTTGTGGATTGACTTGTTTTGCTTTTTGATCATTGTGGTTCTTTACTTTCCATTACAACATCTTGATTTCGGATTGGTTCTTGACATGCCACTTTCCATACCGATCCACCATAGGCCTTGTGTGTGTGTGTTTTTTGTTGGTAGTTGGTTTTGGTGTTCCGCGTGAACTTCACTTTGCTTTGTTTATTGCTCTCAAGTGTGGCCACTTGCACGATACGATCTTCCAAGGTAAAGTAAGGTTTGACGTTGTATCCCTAACTCCCACTACCACTTCCATATACACCGCTTGGTCTTGTGCATCATGTCTAGGGACTCCGGAACCGAGGATGATATCTATGAAGAATCCATGATGAGCCACCATGACTACGACTCCACAAGTATAGAGGACATGACGGAGCACAACACCGACAATGGCTCTGCATGCTTTGAGGACCCGGAGCACTACACCTACGACGACTCCACATGCATGGAAGACATGGAGCTCTACGCCGACAATGGCTCCTCATGCATGGAGCCTATGGAGCACTACACCAACAATGGCTCCACATGCTTGGGTGATATGGAGTACTACACCAACAACTACTCCCCAAGCATGGACGACTTCGAGTGCGACATCGATGACGCCTCGCCAAGCATGGAGGACACGGAGAACTTCATCGACTTTGATGGCTCTTCCATGGGCCATGAAGAATTCCTCCACCGTGTGGAGATGGAAGCCTACTACGCCAAGCAAGAGGAGGCGCATCATCAAGATTCCATGACCTTCAAGGCCAAGCGTGCCACACCAAAGGGCACCACCTACTTCGATGATCCACCTCCAAGGCGACATGTGCCACCACCTAGATGGCGTCAAGCGCCACCATCTCCAAGGAACCAAGCTCCATCACCTCCAAGGCGTCATGCTCTACCATCTCCAAGGCGCCAAGCTACATCACCTCCAAGGCGCCAAGATCCACCTCCTATCCAAACAAGAGTGGCGTCCAAACATCATATACATCAAGAGGTGCCAAGAAACAAGAATCTTCATTGACAAACATCCTCTCATGAGCATCGCCACCATAAAGAGGATACAAGAAATCGTCTAAGGCATCTTCGCCACCAAGACGAAGAATTCAAGATGATCACCAACCATAATGCTCAATCAAGCTCAAGAAGGCACCACAAGCACAAGAAGAGTGCCAAGGCAAGTGATCATCGTCGCGAGTGTCATGTGGACGACCAAGTGCGCCACCTACATCAACCATCGGCAAGGCACGCCAATGACCTCCGTCGACACCTTCATAGGGCACCTTCTACTACTAGTGCCACCACCAAAATGGCACCAAGAGCAAGCCTTCGTCCATGCCATCAAGCTTCAACGCCTACGCTTGACTTCCACGACCTCGGGAACGAGGAAAATGTAGACCTCTACTTCGCCAAGTTGGATAGCATGAGCCTACCTCCACCACTACTACGAGATGGCCACAAGACGGTCGAGCATGGGATTTTCCCTTCGACCATGGAGGAGAGCGATGATGCCCACCTTATGGCATCCAACCTTGAAGGCGACAAGGTCAAGAATGGTGAGCATGGGATTTTCCCTTCACCAAAGGAGGCGCATGGAGTTGAGGAAACCGAGCCTACCCCCATATGCTCGATTGATGATGTGGTACCAATCCCATGTGAGTATGAGAGCCACTTAGCCCACTTGAGTGAGAACAATAGTGAGATGAGTGACTCCACCTTATGTGAGATTGAGCGCTTCCACTTGGAGGGCATGAGCGATACTCCTAGTGAGTTGAGAGTGGTAGTTGATAGGTCAAGTGAGACCATTTCGATTTCTAACAACTTACCCTCTACCTCTAGTGTGTTCTCTTGTGTTGTGCTAGGTTCCATGGAGGATGACGCCCGAAGCCATGAAGCAATGATGCCTCAATTGGAAAAGATGTACATGGTGCACGAAGATGATGATATGCCATGGCTACATCAAGAAGATGAAGTCGTCCACAAGGAGACCACTACTTCCACAACACCCACTTCATATGAGAGGTATGAACAAGGTAACAATAAGGGGGTTGATGATGCCATGATCCCACTAGTGGACATGATGAATTGTGAGGATATGCATGCTATGGATGATACTTGTGACATTACATATGCTTCATCCACTTTCCCATGTGATGATTTGCCTTTGCATAATATTGATCATGTGGAATTGTTTGATTGCGAACTCATTGCCATAAACATGCCATGCTATGCATCTTGTGTGTATCCTCCAATTGCTTTGGACTTGCCTTGTCATGCTAGTCATTCAATTTCTCCCGTTGCTTGCGATAAGATGAATGCTTGCTATTTCACTTGTTTTGCTTGCAACAATATTGATCATATGTGTTCTAATGAGATGTCCCCCATAGCTTTCTCAATTTTTGGAGATTTTGATGATGGCCATGATAAGCATGTTCTCCACTTGCATACTCACCATGCATCTATTTCATACTTGATTGAAATTAATGGTGATGTGCACAAAAAGAGATACGTCATGATGGATGATGTGTATCTCTACCATGCACAAACGTTCTTCCTTTTACATATGATGTGTGTAGGTACCCGCACGAGAATGTCAACCTCGGTTGAGCAAGAGTTGACAAAAAGAGCTCTAGAGAGCATTCCACAAGTGAGTTCAAGATCGAACCCAGCTCTGATACCTTTTGCATGCTTTGCATCTTTCATGTTGGCAAATTGCTCTTTCATATGGTTTGATTGCAAGCATGTTAATGGTATTATCTCCCCTTGTGACATTCATGTTTCTTCGCATCTAGATAATGATGTTTTGTGTGTTGCAACAAAAATGTTGAACATTTTCTCTTTCCGATGTTTTGGGTGCAACCACAATTCCATTAAGAGCATGTATTGTCATGAGAGCTTCCAAGAATCTCGTCTTGTTGTTGCAACAAACATAAGGACCACTTGCTCTTTCATTTGGTTTGTTTGCAAATATGTTGTTTTTGCTTCCGCTTGGGATACTCATTTTCCCATGATATTTGCTTTCGATGATTTGTGTGTGACATCCAACATGTCAAACAATTTCTCTTTCCAATGGTTGGTTTGCACACATATTGTTGTTGCTTTGGACATTCTTCCTCGTGTGTTTTTGCCACATTCTCCTATTCTTGCATCAAAGATGTTGTTTGAAATTTGGATGCAATGCTTTGAATGCCCCCACTAATACGTTATATGGAGTTTTTGAGTTTCCACATTTGGATGATGTTCAAACGAGTTCCATGCACATTGACCTTGCATATGCATCCCGTTTGCTATACTTGAGTTGTGCTAATCGTGTTGTGAACAAGAATGGACATGCCACAAATGACATGCTCCTCTATCACACACAAACATATGTTGCTTGGTCTTTGTTGTATGAAGGTACAAATGCATACACGTCAACCTCTATGGACTATATGTTGACAAGAAGAACCGAAGAGAGTTACCTATGGCTACCCTTCATCGAGCTATCTCTACAAGATAAGGTGACTTCCTTCTACTTGAGGACTCATGCTATAATCTTCATGAATTGGCTACGCTTTGAGTGTTGCTTTGGTTTTGTTGTGAGCTTTGTAGGCTTCAAGGAAGGTGAAGGAACATTGAAGTGTTGTCAAGTCAATCTTCCCGAGGACGACTATATGGTGAACCCCAGGATCAAGAAGGTCTCTCGACCGCTTCTACTTTGTGATGAGCATGTAGAGTCGAGGACGACTCTTTTTGAAGGGGGGGGAGATGATGCAGCCCGACCTACGGTCGTTACTACATCAAGGTCTCCAACTTACGCCAAGTCGTCATGGACTCCAAAGGTGAATCCGTTCCTCTATGCGAGCCCCCTTCCTACCCTATTGAATGGTATGCTACTTCATACTCCGTCACATATGCATGATAGGTTTACACCGACCAGTACGGAGGCAAGGGAGGAAGCCCGGAACTTCAAGCCCGACAAGACGGAGGCTTGGAAGAGGAGACGGAAGAAGACATGTCGGCAGCTGCCAGGTCCAAGCGGTACTACCGGTCGGCGGAACCGGTACTACCGCCTCTACTACCGCCTAAGATCTTGAAGCTGCGCCATCGCTTTGGATGCCCCAGATTGGCTTGCAGATTACCATAAGCGGTACTACCGGATACCATGAGCGGTACTACCGGTGATGACCGGTACTACCGGTCCTAGGTCCGGTACTACCGGTCATGTCTGCCTGCGCGCACCAATTGGGCCATAGTCCATGTATCCCCCTTACTTACCTATTCGCCTAGTTTATCCCCAAACTACCCTTCTTTAGTGGCTGGCCTATAAATAGAGCCCCCACCCCTCATGTATCCCTTAGGCATAGATGATAGAATAAAGACAACCCCCATTGTGGAATCTCTAGTTTTGCCTCATCCCCTTTACCAAGGGGACCGACTATCGTCACCAACCTCGATTGGACTTTGCATCACGCATCCATCGTTGAACAAGGCCTTGGAGTTCGATGTCTCGTCTCCAAGTTGTCAACACCCTCCCCAAGGTGTTCTTCCCTCTCCGATGTGGATTTGAGGGAGCACGTTGACCGATCTTTCCTTGCGAGGATTCTATCGGACCGGTGGTCGCCGTTCGGGAGCAATCGGACTTGTATCGTGTGAGTTTTGCGTGTGTTCATCGTGTTCTTCACGAGGTGTGTGTTCGCTTCCGCTACCTTCTCCCTTTCCCCTCGCTTTCCCATCGATTTGACCACGAGATCCGTGAAGATCGGGCACCCAAGAGGTTAACCCCTCCATCATAAGAGCTCATGGATTGAAGAACGGGTCCATCCCGGTGCCTTGAAGCGTGACGGCGAGGTGCACTTGATTCACTTGAGGAGTGCCGAGATGAGCTTAAGTCGCGCGAGCGTGGCCTTGCTAGTCCATCAATGAGGCGTTGAAGCTTCTCATCCGTTGAGGGGAGGGCGCGACCAAGAGCTTCATTTTGATGACCGAGGTTGTGTTGCATGGCATGCATTTGGCCTCGGACTTCTTCGAAGCGGTTGTCGATGTTCTTGAACTCCACGCGGGCTTCGCTAAATTGTTCATCTTGCGCCGAGAGCTTCACAACGGTAGTTGAATTCTCCTCGGACCTTCCAATGGTCCCATCTTGTCATGAATTGTGTGTCGTCCTCCGGAGGTTGTGGTGGTTGGGACGGCTCTCCATTCCTGTCCATGATACAAAGCTAACAAGGGTGGAATATGGAGAAAAAGGGTGCGTAGAGTTATCCTTTTACCTCATCTTGGAGATTATATCAAACCAATTGCCACACAAATGAGCGAACAGCGTGCAAAGTGAAATGGCCAAGAAACTCACACACAAATATGCTACAACTCTCAAAAGCTTTTGCTGGAAGGTTAGGATTGTGGAAAACCAAACGAAACGATCCAAGGAAAAGGTTATTGTTCTACGTGGTAAAGAACCAAAGATCAAAAGCAAAAGGATACGATCTACAAAAACAGGGAGAACGCACACGTGGAGAAAAACGGGGTTAGCACGACTATGAAAATGAGCACAAAAGGTCCTCACGAAGACTACGCTCGGTTGTCGTGCCAACTCAAGGAGAGACCACAACTCGTTTGCCAAAAGAGGATAAGAAATTGATTTGTGCACTTGCCTTGGTGCGCTCTTTCTTCTCTCTTTCTTTGCTTACAAGCTTGGTATTCTCTTTGTATTGGGAGACTAAGTATCTTTTTTCTTTTTCTCTTTCTCGTTTTTTTTATTCTTTTCCCTTTTTTTTGATTCTTTTCCTTTTTCTTTTTCTCCCTTTCTATGCTACTATGTTAACTTTTGTATTTGGCCTCACACTCTCACTTTCCGAAGGCAAGTGCACAATGCTTAGACAAACACAAAATCAGTTGCTCTCAAAGGAGAGATACACACAAAGGAAGATATGGGGTTGTCAAAGTGGCGCAAGTTATACCTTTGGTATTGTTGACGACTTGCAACCGTTGGTGGGGATGATGTTCGAGTGTCGCGGTGTCGATGAGCGCGGGAGACTTTGATGCGGAAGCTTGTGTTAAAATGGCGACAAACACGCGAAACACGAACAATCTAAAGGGGGAAAGTCAGCAAATGAAAGTGAGGCGTCAAGAGAAGAAGAAAAAGTTTCTGTGACGGGCGGTAGTACCGCCAGGCAGGACCGGTAGTACCGGACGGCGGTAGTACCGCCTCTGCGCGATCGGTAGTACCGCTGGTCGCAGAACAAGAACAAGATCCACTTGACACAAACCTCAAATTCGTTGGAAAATGACCGAAAGGCTGGGCTAGGAACAACAGGGGCTATAGATCGACTCCAAAAGCAACAGATCTATGGACCAAAACCACGAAAAACTCACCAAATCCAAAGATCAATCCGAAGGCAAATTGGGGCTCTTTTTGGTGGGATAGAGAAAAATTTGGGGGAAATTCGTGATCAACCTTGCTCTTGATACCAAGATGTTATGGGGTAACCCCTTGGGGTGGCCCGATCTTTCACGAATCTCCGCGGGAATCGAGGGTAAAGCGGTGGAAGGGGGAAAGGGGATGAAATCCACGAACACACGCTCACGAAGAACCCGACGAACTCACGCACACAAAACACGATACGCGCCGATAACTCACGCCGGTGGCAACCGGTCCAACATAATCTCTAGGATCGGTGTTGGGCGAAGCTCTCTCTCCACGCCAACAACAGGGGACGAGGTGCTTGGTGAGATCTTGACGACTTGGGGGCGGGAAACCGAGAACCCAAGGCCTTGTACAACTTGAACGCACTAGGCAAGATCCAAGAGGAGGGTGGATAATAGGGTGCTCCTTGGTAGGAGCATGAGACCAATAGATGTAAGATCCTCAAAGGGTTTCCTTAATCTATTATTATCCAAGTCTAGGGTTTACAATGGAGGGTGGGGGCTATTTATAGGCCAACCACATAAACAGGGGTATTTTAGGAACAAAATAGCGAAATATAGAAAGGGTTACAGGGCGCTGGGCCGACTTAACACGATCAGGTCCACATACGTCCGGTAGTACCGGTCCAGCACGACCGGTAGTACCGGTCAGCCGGTAGTACCGCTTCCAGGCCCGGTAGTGCCGCTTGCCGACCTGGGACTTGCGCTGGTGTCGTCTGTTGGTGGCGGTAGCAGGGGCGGTAGTCGTGGTCCCAGAGTACCGGTCTGGGCGGTAGTACCGCCAATGATGAGAGTATTTGGCTTCTGGGGTCGCCTATTGGTGGTAGCAGGGCCGGTAGTCTCTGGTGATGCTTGGTCCGGTAGTACCGCTGGCGACAAAGAGCATTTGGTTCCCTCTGCTGGTGCTCCTCCGTTCTCTGGGTCATTCTCTTCGTACCTAATGATGCACAAGGTATGCGTATGAAGTAGCAGGCCATCCAAGGGTGTATCGAAGTCACACAAGGAGAGGAGCGAGTTCACCTTAGCTTGAAGGAGTTTGGCTCGGGCTCGAGTCATGGGTCCACTTGGGGAGCTTGTGGGAGTAGATGTAGTAGATGTAGTAGCGTTCGTAGGACGGGCTGCATCACAATTCATCATGTCCACTAGTGGGATCATGGCATCATCAACACCCTTATTGTTACCTTGTTCATACCTCTCATATGAAGTGGGTGTTGTGGAAGTAGTGGTCTCCTTGTGGACGACTTCGTTTTCTTGATGTAGCCATGGCATAACATCATCTTCATGCACCATGTATATCTTCTCCAATTGAGGCATCATTGCTTCATGGTTTGGCGCGTCTTCCTCCATGGAACCTAGCACAACACAAGAGAACACACTAGAGGTGGAGGGTAAGTTGTTAGAATTCGAAATGGTCTCACTTGACCTATCAACTACCACTCTCAACTCACTAGGAGTATCGCTCATGCCCTCCAAGTAGAAGCACTCAATCTCACATAAGGTGGAGTCACTCATGTCACTCTTGTTCTCACTCAAGTGGGCTAAGTGGCTCTCATACTCACATGGGATTGGTACCACATCATCACTCAAGCATATGGGGATAGGCTCGGTTTCCTCAACTCCATGCGCCTCCTTTGGTGAAGGGAAAATCCCATGCTCACCATTCTTGACCTTGTCGCCTCCAAGGTTGGATGCCATAAGATGGGCATCATTGCTCGTCTCCATGGTCAAAGGGAAAATCCCATGCTCGACTGTCTTGTGGCCATCTTGTAGTAGTGGTGGAGGTAGGCTCATGCTATCCAACTTGGCGAAGTAGAGGTCTTCATTTTCCTCGTTCATGAGGTCTTCGAATGCAAGCGTAGTCGTTGAAGCTTGATGGCGTGGACGAATGTTTGCTCTTGGTGCCATTTTGGTGGTGGCACTAGTAGTTGAAGGTGCCTTGTGACGGTGTCGACAGAGGTCATTGGCGTGCCTTGCCGATGGTTGGTGTAGGTGGCGCACTTGGTCATCCACATGACGCTCGCGACGATGACCCTTGTCCTTGGCACTCTTCTTGGTGAGTTGTTGTAATGAGTGCAAAGCATCGTTAATCTTGGCGACCCTGCTCATTGTTTTGTCGAAGTCGTTGTCCATGTCCTTCTTGAAGTTGTGGAGGTCGCTCTCGAACTTGTCCATTTCATGGTGGACCTTGGCGCACTCGAGGTGTAGGCTCTGTCTTGGCCGGTGCGACTTGAGGAGCTTGTCGTTATCGTTCTTGAAGTCGCCCATTCTTGGGGAGTCGTAGTCATGGTGGCTCATCATGGATTCTTCATAGATATCATCCTCAGTTCCGGAGTCCCTAGACATGATGCACAAGACCAAGCAGTGTATATGGAAGTGGTAGTGGGAGTTAGGGATACAACGTAAAACCTTACTTTACCTTGGAAGATCGTATCATGCAAGTGTCCACACTTGAGAGCAATAAACCAAGCAAAGTGAAGTTCACGCGGAACACCAAAACCAACTACTAACCAAAAAACACACACACAAGGCCTATGGTGGATAGGTATGAAAAGTGGCATGTCAAGAACCAATCCGAAATCAAGATGTTGTAATGGCAAGTAAAGAACCACAATGATCACAAAGCAAACAAGTCCATCCACAAGATAGGAAATATGTACAAGGAAACACACACGGTGGGATAAATGGGACTTGTGCGACGGAGAAAGTGAGCTAAGAACCAAATGATTACCTAGCGAAGACTATAAGCTCGTGTCACACAAGTACAAGGAGACACTCTAGTTCGATTGCATAAGATTGGTGGGCTACAAGATATGGACAATAAGTACCACCTATATGATGTTCATCGAGCTTGCGCTTCCTATTCTATGAGGCACTTGTTTGTTTGTTTGTTTCTCTTTTCCTTTTCCTTTTTTCTATTTTTTCTCTTTCTTTTTCACTTGCCTCTTCCTTGTGCTAACAACTATACAAGATAAATATATGAGATAGCGCTCACACGTTTGCTCGGAATTCTACAAGGTATCAAATGTGCATAGCCCAAGCAATCATAAGAGGAACTACTCTCAATAGGTGTTTGTTGCTCGCAAAGATAGTGGGCTTCACAAAGGAATGCAAGTGGGGAAAAGTCGCAGAATGTTTATACCTTTCATCGACGATCTTCACCCTTTATTGTTGGATTCCGCCTTGCTCACGGAATTTGGATGGAGTAGATAGCATGAGCAACGTGGATGATGATGTAGAGCTCCTTCTCCTCTTCGAAACGAGCTGGAGGTAGTACCGGGTTTTTGAGCGGTAGTACCGGTTGTACGAAGGCCCGGTAGTACCTTTTAGGTACCGGGGAGGTGCGGTAGTACCGGGTTTTGAGCCCGGTAGTACCGGTTGGTCCTGGGACGCCCAGATTTGATGCGTTTTCGCGATTTTGGGCGATTTGGGCGAAAAATCTTCAAGAAAAACACCAAATCGAAGGAGGAAATCAAGGAATTAGGCTATGGGAATGCAAAGGAAGGTAGATCAACAAGTTTTGCAAGTAATCCACGGATCAAAACCTACCAAAATGCACTCAAATCACAGATCGATGCAAAACACGAATTGGGGCTATTTTTGGTGGAATTTTCGAATTGATGGGGAAAAGACCAAATCGATGAGAAATCCGTGGCAACCAAAAGCTGTTGATACCAGATGATGGAGGGGTTAACCTCTTGGGTGTCCGATCTTCACGGATCTCGTGGTCAAATCGATGGGAAAGCGAGGGGAAAGGGAGAAGGTAGCGGAAGAGAACACACACCTCGCGAAGAACACGATGAACACACGCAAAACTCACACGATACAAGGCCGATTGCTCACGAACGGCGGCCACCGGTCCAATAGAATCCTTGCAAGGAAAGATCGGTCAACGTGCTCCCTCAAATCCACATAAGAAAGGGAAGAACACCTTGGGGAGGGTCTTGAAAACTTGGAGACGAGACATTGAACTCCAAGGCCTTTTTCAACAATTGATGCGTGATGCAAAGTCCAATCGAGGTTGGTGACGATAGTCGTCCCCTTGGTAAAGGGGATGAGGCAAAACTAGAGATTCCACAATGGGGGTTGTCTTTAGTCTATCATCTATGCCTAAGGGATACATGAGGGGTGGGAGCTCTATTTATAGGCCAGCCACTACACAAGGGTAGTTTGGGGATAAACTAGGCGAATAGGTAAGTAATGGGGAATACATGGGCTGTGGCCAACTGGTGCGCGCAGGCACAGGCATGACCGGTAGTACCAGACTTAGGACCGGTAGTACCGGTCATCACCTGATAGGGAAAAGGTGTCTGATCTTTCGATGAGATGGCGATAATCGATTTGGTGGAGTTCGGGCTTGACGATCCGACTACACGTGCGAGCACGAGCGCCAATGCAATCGCTAGGACAATCTCCTGGAGGTTACCGATCAAGCGGGAACACGATCAGCCTGACCAGCGAGGGTCTTAATTCCTACCTGAAATCGAGAACAAGTAAGAACTAATATTGCAATCAAGATATTGCGGATTAAGATGAAAGATTTATTGAAAAGGTGGGATCCTGAATAGGTGTGAAGTACAAGAGGCCTCTGCAACGCTCGAGCCTTGGCGAAGTTGCTATGATGGCTAACTTATTGTCTAAACAAAATCCGAGTCTAGGGTGACGGCTATGTGGAGTATTTAAGGGCGAAAAGGTGGGGTTTTGGCCAGCCATGGAAGTGGTGGCCGAATCCAACCCTAGAAGTCCTTTTCCCCTCAAATACGGACTCTAAAAAGTGGCTAATTAAAATCCTGCGAAAATTACATGGGCCTGGCCCAAAATAAAGGTGTCGCAGCACCATATTAAGCTATGGACGAATTCGTGAAGTATTGATCTTGAATATTTCGTCCAAGCCTTGTTTCTTCATTATGGTGGCCTCAAAGTTCTGAAATCTTCATCCGTGGCCTTCTCTTGGATCATCACAAGCTTGCTGCCATCTCCATGCATGGCCATGCTCCAATGCTTGTCCCTCTCATGTTGCAGCCCAACACATGGCATTCACCATTGGTCCACACCATGCTACATCAACCACACCCTCAAAGGTGAACTCATTCCATACCCCACCCTCCTTTGGCCATCATGTGAATGGAATCCTACTTGAGACACGTGCCAATGCTATGACCAGGACCATGACCATGACACCAAGAGGAGATGACAAGAGGACCCCAGTGATCAAGACCCCCAAGCAAGAGGCCTGGAAGAGAAGACGCAAGAAGCTGCTGAAGCTTGACCGGAGTCTCCGGTCCATCTCGAGCACCCAAACCAGCGCAGATGTCAGCCAAGGCCCTCATGAGACGACACCGGAGATTGACCGGAGTACGGTCCAGACCGGAGTCTCCGGCCAGCACACCAGAGTCTCCGAACCAGGTGTATCGGGCCTGCGCGCCTCGGGTTGGGCCTGGCCCATGTAACGCCCAGAACTTCCCATTTATTCCTGTTTTACCCTTAGCTCGTGGCTGGCCTATATATAAGCCCCCACCCCCTCCTTGAAACCCTAGAGTTGATGATGAATGAAGGCTTGTGCCTAACCCTAGATGGGAACCCCTCTCTATGGTTAATCTATGAGTTGTAAAAGGCCTTGGAGTTCGGTTATTCGTCTCCAAGTCGTCAAGACCCTCCTCAAGTGTTTGGTCTCTCCTCATCAAGGATTCTAGTAGTGCTAGGTCTCTCCCTTTGGGATTGTACTTGGTTGCTACTCTCTCCTTTTGATTTGGATTCTATCATCCGCTTGCCGATCTCTCCTTTGGTGATTCTACCTAACGGTCTCTCGCCGAGGATTCTATTGGATTGGTTGTTCGAGCCAACAGGAGCAAATCGAATCGTGTGTTTGTATCTTTAGCTTGCGTTTGTGTTGCGTTCATCGTGTTCATCGGGTATCCCCTCACTCCCCGCATCAAATCCGTGAAGATTGGGCCACCCTAGGGTCAATCCCACAAGGGATCCCATATCAACTGGTATCAGCAGCTTTTGGTTGCCACGAATTTGATTTCGTTCCCCCATATCGACCATAAATTCGAAAATACCAAAAATTTTAGCCCCAATTTGCTTTTGGATCGATCTCTTGATTTGGTGAGTTGATTGTGGTTTTGATCCATTAGAAACTTGTCCTTGGATTTGGTCTACCTTTGCCCTACGTTTCCTAGCCCAATTTGGTTGAAATTTTCTAGATTTGAGGGTTAAAGGGCCGAATTTCCGCTCACGAACTCGAGCTGTTCGTCGTGCTAGAACCAGACCGGAGTCTCCGGTCATCACACCGGAGTCTCCGGACCACACCGGAATCTCCGGCCCCAACACACCGGAGTCTCCGGCCATGATCAAATTTTTGCCCCTTTTCCTTTTTCGACTAACTCCCCTTGTGTGTTTGTGTTTCGCCTGAGTGTCTATCAACTAACAAGCTTCCACAACGCCAACAACACCTCGTGCTCGACATCGACACCGCGGAACTCGAACCATCCCTTCACCAACGATTGCAAGTTCAACATCACCAAGAGGTATAACTTGCACAACCATTGTTAACCCCCTTCTTCCTATGTGTGTTACCTAACCTATCGAGAGTAGCCCTCCTATGTTTGCCGAAGCATTGTGCGCTTGCTCTTGCATAGTCATGATATAGAGGCAATAACAAAATTGACTCCATAGTGTACAAAAAAAAAGCTTCTAAGCAAAAGAAACAAAGAAAAGATACCAATAGCTAAAGAGAGTCCAAAGCTTCTAAGCAAGAGTGCGAGCAAGAGCAAGGCAAGCGTACAAATCCATTGCTTCTCAACCTTGCGCGAACGGGCTACGGTCTCTCCTAGTGTTGGCACGACACCGAGCATTAGTCTTCGTTAGGTCCAATTTTGTTCTTTGCTCATTTTTCATATTCGTGCTAGCCACATTAATCTCCACCGTGTGTGTATAGTCGTAGGTTCTCGTCACCCTTTTTGACCTTTTCCTTTGACTTTGTTTTTGTTGGATTTTACCCACTTTTGACAATATCCTTTTCTTTTTGTTGTTCCATTTGCTATCCACCTTTCTAACCTACCACCATAGGCCTTTGTGTGTGTGTGTGTCTTGTGTACCCGCTATTCGCTTTGCTCTCGGCAACAACAATCTTTCCAATCGTTGACTCCGGTGAGGCAAGGTAGCAATTACCATTCCACCAATCTCACCATATCTATCAAGTGTGTTTGTGCACCATGTCTAGGGCAAGTGGAGCTAGTGGAGATAGCAATTTCAACAACCAAGATGGCTTTGCCACACGCCACAACTTATGGGCGCAACGCCAAGAATTCAACAATCAATTTGAGCGACTTGAGCATCGTCTTGATGATACTTTTCGAGAATTTGAGTACTGTGAGCGGCAACGTCAAAAGGAGCACCATGCTCAATTCCAAGCTCTTCACCAAGCTATTGCCAACCTTGGCAACCGACACGGTCATCGCTCAAGCTCGTCAAGTTCATCCCGCACGTGCTCCTCAAGTCGACATGGCGAGTCTTCAAGGTCACACTCCCGCCGCGGAGAACCCCACCACCATAATGGGAACCCACAAGCTCGTCATCGTCGCCCTCAAGCGGTGGTCCCAAATGCTCCCCAACCTCAACAACAACGACAAGAGCATGGTCCACCACCACACCAAGCAATCATCGACGTGCACCAACCTCAAGAACGCCAAGATGAAGCTAACCATAATGATCGGCGTCGTCATCCTCCTCATGACCACCACGAGCAACGTCAACAAAATCAAGAACCGGTATGGGACACAAGTGATGATGATGAGGATGCACGCCAAGGTCGACGCAATAACCGACATGCACAACACCACCACCGACACCGTCAAGCTATGAACGTCAATGATGCCGACCAACGGCGAAGAAGAGACTTCGAGCATCATCAAGAAAACCCCTCACAACAACCTCAAGGCAATCAAGAGCCTCCTCCTCCACCTCCACGCCCTCCATGTGACGCAAGTATGCACCAAGAACGTCGCAACAACCACCATGAGCGTGATGATGGCAAGTTTGGGAAGCTCAAGTTCGTTATGCCCAAGTTCAAAGGAGAAGAAAATGCCGATGCATACCTTGAATGGGATCTCAAAGTCAACAAGATCTTCCGAGTCCACAACTTTTCCGAAGAGAAGAAAGTGGCAATGGCATCTCTTGAGTTTGAGGACTACGCCAATGTTTGGTGGGAGGACTACCAAAGCAATCGTGAGAAGCAAGAAGAACCACCGGTCACCACTTGGACCGAGATGAAGAATGTGATGTATGCAAGATTTGTCCCCGAGCACTATCGCCAAGACCTCTTCGACAAGCTACAAAACTTGAAGCAAGGCACAAAGACAATTGAAGAGTTCTATAAGGAGATGGAGATGACTATGATGAGAGCCGATGTGAAGGAACTTGAGGAGCAAACGATCGCACGGTTCCTCAATGGTTTGAGACGCCTAATACGCAAGATAGTCGATTTCCAACCTTACAAGACTCTCGTGAACCTTCTTCACCAAGCAACAAAGGCCGAGTGCCACTTGCAAAAGGAACATGCTTATGAGAAGCAAAAGGCGTACTACGCTCCACTCAACTCGAGTAACCCCTCCAAGCCAACAAACCAAACAACAAGCACCTCCAAGCAATCCAAGACACCTATGGCATCCACCTCCAACACAATAACGGAAAGTCAATTAGTTTGCTACAAGTGTGGAGGAAAGGGCCACAAGTAATATGAGTGCATCAACACAAGATTCATGCTAACGGATGAGAACGGCGCAACATACTCCGTGAGCGAAGATGAATTTGAAGCTATGACCCAAGCCGCTATCACAAAGGATCCCGCAATGCAAGATGAGGACACACTTCTTTGTGAACATGATCCAAGCCCCTCACTTGTCATCGCCCAAGTTTTGACGACCAACTCCATGCCTAGCGAGGATCAACGCCTCAACATCTTCCAAACCCGAGCCGGAATTGATGGCAAGTCCATAAAAGTTATCATTGATGGAGGAAGTTGTCACAACCTTGCGAGCATCAACCTTTGTGAGAAACTCAAGTTACCATACATGGAGCACCCTTAACCCTATCATGTCAAATGGCTTGATGACAATGGCACCATTCAAATCAAACACAAGGTCAACGTCTCCTTCAAGATTGGTCCATATCAAGACACCGTCGAGTGTGATGTCGTGCCTATGACCGTGTGTCACATGCTCCCTGGAATACCATGGCAATACGACAAGGGTGCTGTTATGGGGGAACCCCTTGGGGTGGCCCGATCTTTCACGAAATTCCACGGGAAACGAGGGGAAAGCGGTGGACGGGGGAAGAAGGGATGAAAACCACGAACACACGCACGCAAATCCAAATCACGATACACGCCGATATCTCACGCCGGTGGCAACCGGTCCAACATAATCTCTAGGATCGGTGTTGGGCGAAGCTCTCTCTCCACGCCAACAACGGGGGACGAGGTGCTTGGTGAGACCTTGACGACTTGGGGGCAAGAAACCGAGAACCCAAGGCCTTGTACAACTTGAACGCACTAGGCAAGATCCAAGAGGAGGGTGGACAATAGGTGCTCCTTGGTAGGAGCATGAGACCAATAGATTAAAAGATCCACAAAGGGGTGTCTTAATCTATCATTATCCAAGTCTTGGGTTTACATATGAGGGGTGGGGCTATATATAGGCCAACCACTTAAACAGGGGTAGTTCTGGAATAAAACTGGAAGTTTGGGGCGAAATTGGGGGTTACATGGGCCAGGCCCAAAAGGCTTTAATATGCCCGGCGACGGTCGGTCCGGAGACTCCGATCTGGGGTCCGGAGACTCTGTTCTGGACCGGAGACTCCGGTCAATCTCCGGTCCCGTCTCCGGAGGGGGCTTCTGGCTGTCCCGGGCTTGAGTCTCCGGCCTGGACCGGAGGAAGGTCCGGTGATGTGGACATCCCTACTATTGATACAACCGTTGTACCTACAGCAACACACATACAAGGACCCATCACAAGATCTCGTGCCAAACAACTTAACTATCAGGTACTTTCGTTTCTTGGAAATATTCCTCACATACATGAGAATATGATGCTGCCTAAATCAGATATATTTCTTACTCTTAGGAATGATGGACCAAGCATGGATGAGAGGGACAAGCATTGGAGCATGGCCATGCATGGAGATGGCAGCAAGCATGTGATGATCCAAGAGAAGGCCACGGATGAAGATTTCAGAACTTTGAGGCCACCATAATGAAGAAAGAAGGCTTGGACGAAATATTCAAGATCAATACTTTACGAATTCGTCCATAGCTTAATATGGTGCTGCGACACCTTTATTTTGGGCCAGGCCCATGTAATTTTCGCAGGATTTTAATTAGCCACTTTTTAGAGTCCGTATTTGAGGGGAAAAGGACTTTTAGGGTTGGATTCGGCCACCACTTCCATGGCTGCCCGAAACCCCACCTTTTCGCCCTTAAATACTCCCCATAGCCGACCCCCTAGACTCGGATTTCGTTTAGACATTAAGTTAGCCATAGTCGCAACTTCGCCAAGGCTCGAGCGTGCAGAGGCCTCTTGTACTTCGCACCTATTCAGGATCCCACCTTTTCAATAAAGCTTTCCTCTTAATCCGCAATATCTCGATTGCAATATTGGTTCTTACTTGTTCTCGATTTCATGTAGGAATTAAGACCCTTGCTGGTCAGGCTGATCGTGTTCACGCAGGATCGGTAACCTCCAGGAGATTGGCCTAGCGATTGCATTGGCGCTCGTGCTCGCACGTGTAGTCGGATCGTCAAGCCCGAACTCCACCAAATCGATTATCTTCATCTCATCGAAAGATCGGACACCTTTGCCCTATCAAGTGGTATCAGATTTCAGGTTGCTCGGTGAGATTTTACTGTTTTCGTAGATTAGATCTGTTTTTACCTATAACCCACGAAAAAAGCCAAAAACACAGTTAGAGTTTAGATCCATCCCATAACCAATCTACGCCTCGCATTATCTTTTCAGTTTTTGCATTGTTGAATTTGTGTCTACATCGTCGCGTCGAGTTGCTGGTCTTAGTGTCTCGCCCTTTAGAGTTTCGAGTTCTGATCATAGTAGTCACCGCCACACTCGCCGATCACCACCACTATATTCCGCCACCATATTCCGCCGCCATATACCCAGCCACCATAAACCCTAAAAACTCCGCCACCGCCTTCCTACCGCGACACGGATCAGATCACCTATCCTGTCGCGGCACGAGTCCGAGTTCAGTTATTGTTTCCTAGCTATTTCTTTTTACTTTCCTTCTTTATTGTTTCCGTGTTTAGCTAAAGTCCGTATCGAGTTCAGAGTTCGGTCGTAAGTCCAGAAGGAGAGCAAAAAAAAAATTCTGGTTATACTGTTTTTCGACCCCGGGGATCACTTTTCTCCATCGGCCGTTATAGCGATATTTTTTTGGCGCCTGCGCGCTTTCCGAATCAAAATAAAAAATTTCGAAATTTTTTTTTGGGGCTAACCTATTTTTAGACCCCGTAGATCAATTCTAGACACTCGCCATCATAGTGATTTTCTGCATCTCGGTTCGCTTTTCAGGGTGCCATATCATCATACAATGCTTGTTGTGTCGCGTCGTGACATCGTTGGTAATCTAGGCTCGCGTCTCTAGTACGGTCTAGCCTAGGACCAGCACAGTACCGTCGTTGAGCATTCTTTCAACTTTTGCATTGCTGTTTTGATAATTGCTAACCCTCCTTGCTAAGCCTTCCCAGAGCTCCACAGATATTCTCCACGTGCGGTGTCTCGACTCCTGGTAATCGCTTGGTTCAATCTCTGGACTCACTGATCCTCGCGGTTGCACATCGCCTTTTCCTGCTGTTTGGTAAGAACTTGTAAGAGCTTCGTATATTGCTTGACGGATTACGCATGACTTCCACCATATTTCCGTACTATATACCTGTGCTTTTTAAGGACTAACCATGGCAGATACTTCGCGGAACCCTGCCACAATGACGAACAAAGAACTCCATGCCCACTTCTCCGCTCTCTTGGTCAGTCGCGCTGAAGACGTGGATACGCGCCTCAGGGAGTTTGACACCAAGCTCACGAACGCCGTGGACAAGATCGATGGACTCGAGAAATCCTTCAACGCCAAGCTTGACGTTCGGTTCAAGGAGCTTTTGAACCGATTGCCCGCACCCGCACCCGCACCCACACATGGCGCACGACGCATTTTGATCACGGGTCGTCTTCTTGGTTGTTCGCCACCACTTGCGGCGGTAGCGCCTCGAGACTTCCGCGCGGCTCTTGCTACGACATTGGGGATGACGGCGGTACTACTACGACCCCGACGACGACGATCTGTTTGACGAGGAGGTTAAACAACCTCCACAGGTACCTGCTGGACGTCCCCGACATTATTACCGCAACTCGACCACCGATACGTGATGATGATCATGCTGCAAAGCTTAAATTAAATATTCCATCTTTTGAGGGTAAATATAATCCTGATGCATATCTTACATGGGATATGGAAGTAGAACAACGTTTTGCATGCTTAAAATATCACGAGAATATGCGTGTTAGTCTTGCTACATGTGAATTTACTAAATTTGCTTCCCTTTGGTGGTCCGAGTATTGTCGCTAAATCCTACTACTATTCCTAGTACTTGATCGCTTTAAAACTGCTATGCGTGTTCGTTTTGTACCTCCTACTTATCAACGTGATTTACTAAAGAATCGACACGTTTAGAGTAAGGAAAAATTCAGAGAAGAGCATTATCGGAATTGCAAGCGGGATGGTTCGGTGTGGTCTTGTTGAATCTAATGAACAAATGCTTGCACGTTTCTTTGGTGGATTAAACAAGGACATTCAAAGACATCTTAGATTATAAGGAATATATTTCTATCACTCGTTTGTTTCATCTTGCTTGCAAAGTTGAGCGTGAAGTGCGAGGATCGCCAAACACCATGGAGGAGGACTAATAATTCTGCAGGTCGCATCCACTTGGACATCGACAATCGGTGTCTCCTCGTGATTCGCCACGGCTACTACCACATCCAAGGCCACCACAAGATTTCCAATGCTCCTCCACCATCATCCAATGCTCCCTCGTAGTGCATCTTCTATGGCTTCCACGGGTAAGACAAAGGATATACAATGCCGCAAGTCTTTGGGGTTTTGGTCATATTGAGAGGCAGTGCACAACACAACGTGTGATGATGGTGCGAGAAGATGGTCGAGACGATTCAAGTGACTTTGATGAAGATACACTAGCCCTTATTTACGCTCGAGATGGAGACAATTACATTGATGAAGAGACAGAGGTAATGGGAGCTGAAGTTGCTGATCAATACAGGAGCTTAATTACACAACGTGTGTTGAGTGTGCAATTGAGCAAATCTGAGCAAGATCAACGCCACAACCTGTTCCAAACACGTGGTGTTGTCAAGGAAAGAGCTATACGGATCATCATTGATGGAGGGAGTTGTAATAATCTGGCCAGTGTTGAAATGGTAGAGAAGCTTGCGCTTCCAACAAGACAACGCCCACATTCATATTACATCCAATGGTTTGAGAGTCCTCGCAAGATCAAGGTAACAAGAACGGTACGTGCATTTTACTATTGGTACATATTCTGATTTTGTTGATTGTGATGTTGTACCTATGCAAGCTTGTTCTTTGTTACTTGGTAGACCATGGCAATTTGATAGAGAATCTGTTCATAATGGCAAAACTAATCACTATTCTCTTATGCATGATGGAAAGAAAATTGGTCTAAAACCTATGACTCCCGAACAGATTTTAAAAGATGATCTTGCTAGAGCTAGTAGAGCTAAAACTGAGGAGAAAAATAAAAGTGAGAATCAGTTGTTCTTTGATTTTATAACACCAAAGAACACTAAATCTGATTCTACACATGCTACTGAAATTCGTTTGAAGAGTCCATGTATGATTGCAAATAAAATTGATATTGCTAAACTAGATATAACCAATACTCAATGTTATGCAATTGTCTGCAAAGAGGTTTTGTTTTCATTTGAGGATATGCCTCCTTCTTTGCCACCCGCTATTGCTAACCTTTTGCAGGAATATGAGGACGTCTTTCCGGTACGCCACGGGACTACCTCCTATTAGAGAAATTGAGCACCAAATTGATCTAATTCCTGGTGCCACGTTGCCCAACCGCGCGCCATTTAGAACCAATCCAGAGGAGACAAAGGAGATACAACGCCAAATTCAGGAACTACTCGACAGAGATCATATTCGTGAGTCCCTTAGCCCTTGTGTTGTTCCTATTATTTTGGTACCTAAGAAAGATGGTTCTTCGCGCATGTGTACTGATTGTAGAGCTATCAATAATATTACTATTCGATATCGTCATCCTATTCCACGTTTAGATGACATGCTTGATGAATTGAGTGGCTCTACCATGTTTTCTAAAGTTGATTTGCGTAGTGGTTACCACTAGATTCGTATGAAATTAGGAGATGAATGGAAAACAACATTTAAAACTAAGTTCGGTTTATATGAGTGGTTAGTAATGCCGTTTGGTTTAACTAATGCACCTAGCACTTTCATGAGATTAATGAACGAAGTTTTACGTGCTTTCATTGGACGTTTTGTGGAAGTCTACTTTGATGATATTCTGATTTATAGAAAATCTTTAGAGGATCATTTGGACCATTTACGTGCTGTTTTCAATGCTTTACGTGATGCACGTTTGTTTGGTAACCTTGCGAAGTGCACCTTTTGCACCAATCGAGTTGTGTTTCTTGGCTATGTTGTTACATCACAGGGTATTGAAGTGGATCCAGCCAAGATTGAAGCTACTGAGAATTGGCTGCAGCCCAAGACGGTCACATAAGTGAGGTGTTTTCTTGGCCTCATTGGTTTTATAGGCGCTTTGTCAAAGACTTTGGATCAATTGCCGCGTCGCTGAATGAGCTTACCAAGAAGGATGTTCCCTTTGTTTGGGGCGATGCACAACAACAGGCCTTCGTCATATTGAAAGATAAGCTAACACATGACTCCAACTTCCTGATTTTACTAAGACTTTTGAGCTTGAATCTGATGCTAGTGGAATTGGTTTGGGAGGGGTGTTATTACAAGAGGGAAAACCTGTTGCATATTTTAGTGAGAAATTGAGTGGGGCTAGTCTGAACTATTCTACTTATGATAAAGAATTACTCCCTCTGTTTGGGATTATAAGTCCCGCACGGATAACTAGGTTGTTATTTTAAACAACAAAATATAAATATTATAGAATAAAAATTATACCATTAGAAACTTTAGAGGTTATATTTTCTAATCGTATAACTTTTGTAATATATAAGTTATATTTTATTGGTTAAAATAACAATCTAGATATGCGCGTAGGACATATAATCCCGAACAGAGGGAGTATATGCGTTGGTTCGGACATTAGAAACTTGGCAACATTATCTATGGCCTAAGGAATTTGTTATTCATTCTGATCATGAATCTTTGAAGCATATTCGTAGTCAAGCTAAGTTGAATCGTCGTCATGCAAAGTGGGTTGAATTTATTGAGTCTTTTCCTTATGTTATCAAACACAAAAAGGGTAAAGATAATATTATTGCTGATGCTTTGTCACGCCGTTATGCTTTGTTATCTCAACTTGACTTCAAAATATTTGGATTGGAAACTATTAAGGAACAATATGTGCATGATGCTGAATTTAAAGATGTGTTGCAGAATTTTAGAGATGGTAGAACTTGGAACAAGTTCGTCTTCAATGATGGATTTGTGTTCCGTGCTAACAAACTATGCATTCCAGATAGCTCTGTTCATCTTTTGTTGTTACAGGAGGCGCATGGAGGAGGATTGATGGGACACTTTGGTGTCAAGAAGACAGAGGATGTTCTTGCTGCACACTTCTTTTGGCCACGTATGCGTCGAGATGTTGAGAGATTTGTGGCACGCTGCACTACTTGTCAAAAAGCTAAGTCTCGCCTTAATCCACATGGTTTATATATGCCTCTTCCTGTTCCTAGTGTTCCTTGGGAGGATATTTCTATGGACTTTGTTTTGGGATTGCCACGAACACGAAGGGAGGGATAGTATTTTTGTTGTTGTGGATCGGTTTTCTAAGATGGCACACTTTATTCCTTGTCATAAAACGGATGATGTTGCGCATATTGCTGATTTGTTCTTTCGTGAAATTGTTCGTTTGCATGGTGTGCCAAATACTATTGTCTCTTATCGTGATACTAAATTTCTTAGCCACTTTTGGAGATATTTATGGGCTAAGTTGGGGACTAAATTGCTCTTTAGTACTACATGTCATCCCCAAACTGATGGTCAAACTGAAGTAGTAAATAGAACTTTGTCTACTATGTTACGGGTTGTTTTAAAGAAGAACTTAAAATTGTGGGAAGAGTGTTTACCTCATATAGAATTTTCTTATAATCGTTCATTGCATTCTACCACAAAGATGTGCCCATTTGAGATTGTGTATGGTTTTGTTCCACGTGCACCTATTGATTTATTGCCTTTACCTTCTTCGGTGCAACATAATTTGGATGCTACACAAAGCGCTGAAATGATATTAAACTTGCATAAGACTACTAAAGATAACATTGAACACATGAATGCTAAGTATAAACTTGCTGGGGATAAAGGGAGAAAGCATGTTGTGTTTGATGTTGGCGATCTTGTTTGGTTACATTTGCGTAAAGATCGTTTTCCGGATTTACGCAAGTCTAAGTTAATGCCACGTCTTCTTTGGTCCCTTTAAGGTGTTAGAGAAAATCAATGATAATGCATATAAACTTGAGTTGCTGTAGACTTTGGTGCAGTTAGTCCTACATTTAACATTGCAGATTTGAAGCCTTACTTTGGTGAGGAAGATGAGATTGCGTCGAGGCGACTTCAATTCAAGAAGGGGAGCATGATGTGGACATCCCTACTATTGATACAACCGTTGTACCTACTGACACACATACAAGGACCCATCACAAGATCTCGTGCCAAACAACTTAACTATCGTACTTTCATTTCTTGGAACTATTCCTCACATACATGAGAATATGATGCTGCCTAAATCAGATATATTTCTTACTCTTGAATGATGGACCAAGCATGGATGAGAGGGACAAGCATTGGAGCATGGCCATGCATGGAGATGGCACAAGCATGTGATGATCCAAGAGAAGGCCACGGATGAAGATTTGAACTTTGAGGCCACCATAATGAAGAAAGAAGGCTTGGACGAAATATTCAAGATCAATACTACGAATTCGTCCATAGCTTAATATGGTCTGCGACACCTTTATTTTGGGCCAGGCCCATGTAATTTTCATGAGATTTTAATTAGCCACTTTTTAGAGTCCGTATTTGAGGAAAAGGACTTTTAGGGTTGGATTCGGCCACCACTTCCATGGCTGGCCGAAACCCCACCTTTTCGCCCTTAAATACTCCCCATAGCCGACCCCCTAGACTCGGATTTCGTTTAGACATTAAGTTAGCCATAGTCACAACTTCGACAAGGCTCGGCCGAGAGAGGCCTCTTGTACGACCAGCACCCCGGGATCCCACCTTTTCAATAAAGCTTCCTCTTAATCCGCAATATCTCGATTGCAATATTGGTTCTTACTTATTTTCGATTGTAGGAATTAAGACCCTCATTGTCGGCCGATCGTGTTCACGCAGGATCGGTAACCTCCGTGAGATTGGCCTAGTGATTGCATTGGCGCGTGTGCTCGACGTAGTCGGATCGGATCGCCAAGCGAACTCCACCAAATCGATTATCTTCATCTCATCGAAGATCGGACACCTTTGCCCTATCATCCGAGACTCCGTAGGAGAGAGGAGGAGACTCGATGCATGAAGTAGCAAGCCATCCAAAGGTAGACCAAAATCACATGAGGAAAGGAGCGAGTTAACCTTGGCTTGTAGGAGCTTGGCACGGGCGCGAGTCATTGGTCCACTTGGGAGACTAGTTGTTGTAGATGGAGGTGCGTCCGTAGGACGGGCTGCATCAGCTCCCCCCCTTGGGAAAGAGTCGTCCTCGACTCTTCAATCTTCTCAACTTCATCTTCGCCATGGTATGGTGATAGGTCCTTAACATTCAATGTCGGGCTCACAAGTGTAACTACCTCGGTGAATTACGCTCCTAGATACAAGCCTGGATGAGCGGTAGTGGTTGAAATAGTACGGTGGGGCCCCAAAAGCCACTCACGGGTAGACCTTTCGGCCGTCCCAACCACTACCATCTCAACGGGACCTGTACGGCGTGTCGGCCTGTGAAGGGATCAAATACATACACAAATGAGTATGTATGCAAGCCACCATACAAGAGTACATCGAGCCATACCATCTAGAAAGAAAGGAAATATAGCATACGGCAAGATTCAAATGACCTAGATAGATCTAATATTTTAGGATACTTCCTCATACAACACACATCAGAGTATCATGCGGAAGCGGCAAACAAGTCCGAGTACGGATAAGAAGCAAATCGGCATAAGATGCCATAGAAATAAGCACATCCCAACCACAGATCTCACGGATCCCCGTTCCCGGAATCTCTACACCGAACGATCGTTGCCCACATCGTCAGCTTCTTCCACCCAGTATCCGTCCTGTGAGGGTACCTGTTCATCTGAACCAATAATTTATCGTGTGAGACCCTAAGGGTACTCAGCAAGTCTTAATGCCTCTAAAGGGGACACAACCTGGGTGACGCAATTGCAGCAAAAGATAAACCCTAGCAGTTCTACAGATACTCGCTATCCATCCGCCTAACCAATGATAGACGGATGTCCGTGAATTAAGAACAACAGTTATAATGGTAATCTCATCAGATCCATCCTCCTCCTCGCTTACCAACGAGGAAGCGGACGAACAACCCCCCATCCGTTGGCAATTTTAATAACCATTCCATGAGTGTTGCACTATTTACTAGTCAATTTACTTAGTCAGATTAACGCGGTACTTTAGTTATGCTTGTCTATGATCGAGAAACTGTGCTCCAAGTCGTCCATAACCGCGGACACGGCTTTCAGAAAGTTTTACCCGGCCGGGGTGCACCAATAGCAACACACGCTCGATCAACCTCGGAAAAACCAAATCAAATCCCAACGAGGCCTTCTCGATAAAGCAATCACAGGATTCAGAAATATTTCAGGGGGCCACCCCTTGGAGTCTTCCATAGCAAGCTAGCTCGAGACGGACTCAAGGTTTGGGTGGGTTTGTGAACGATTGGGAACCCAAAGCGGGCTTGTCGACACGCGGAATCGTGTCCCGATCCTAAATGCAAGTGTGCTCCTCGCCAAATCGTAAATACATAAGTAGCATGGCATAAAATCAGGATCGTAAATAAAACCTCAAACTAGTTTGTGGCCCCAAGAAATAAGATGAATCAAGCTCGCTCGGGTCCCATATACCTCCCGGATGTGGATAGCGATAAATCAAGGAAAGGAATCAAGTACTCGGGGTCTTACGGACAAGTGAGCGGGAAAAACCAAATAGCAGATGTTGCTCACCGGTGCCACTTTCTTTAGTTATCCCACTACTACTCAGGTTAAGTTGTTTAGGTACCTCGTTATCCAACAGACTCTCACATACCCTACACATGCTGTTCTACGACTCGCATGGCTCAAACAACTCCTATAGTAATGGCTCATGGGATGGAGGAACAAGCTTGGTGGGGTTTAAAAGTAAAGGCTATGCATACTTGGGATTCAATTTAATGCAATCGCGACTCAATGATGCAAGAATAAGATAGAGGCAATAGGTATTGTATGTATGCAAGCATGTGGAAGTGCTTGCCTGGCAACTCAGTTGAAGCGAGGGACGGATCTGGGTAGTGCTCCTGGTTCTCTTGATATAACCCCTGCTCAGTGTCTATCCGAGAAAAACCAAACAAACAAGGCCAACATGAATATAGAGCACAAAAATACGAACAAGATGCGTCAAGCAAACAATCATGCCATGATGAATGATGCACAATTTACATGGCAATAAGGTAGCATGGCATGGTGAGGTGTGGAAGGCAAGTAATAACATTTTAATGGGGTTTTGGATCACATTTTGTTGTCATAACAATTGCTGTTTGCTATTTATTTATATGATGCATGCTGCAATTGAAGTCATGGATAGCATAAACAGAAAGGTCTCGTCGAGCTGATCATTTTAGACATATCATTTGTTAAATTTGGAATTATAAATCAAAAGTTATTAATTATTTAAGTTCTAGTGGCATTTGTGGTAATTTAATTCAACTTGGAATTTTAAATGTGCAAAAGGAAATTTGAATGGCATATTTGAATTCCTTACATTTTTCTGGTTCAGAAGCATATAACATTTGTTTAATTTGGATTTGTAGTTTTAAAATTATTAAAAACTGACTGAATTTGAATTTAAAACAATTGGTAAAGTATATATAAAAAAAACAAACAGTGACACTTTTGTCACCTGAGCAGACCCACAGTCTCTGGAGTGGGCACGTCTTGTTGGGCACCCACGTGGTCAGAAGAGGGGAGAGGTACCGCGGGTTGAGGGTGGAGAAGCTGGGGTACCTTTCTGCAAAAAGGCCACGGTCACTGACTGGTGGCCCCGGTAGGACTGCGGTTGTGGGAGAGAAAAGGCAGGGTATTCGCTAATTGAACACGTGCGTGGGAGGATCTGGGTTGTTTCGAGGAAAACACGGAGCCTTTTAGAAAAGGCCACCGTCGCTGACTGGTGGGGCTAACTGGACCGCGGAATAGGAAAAAGGTTGGGGGAGGGGGTCTGTGCAAAAAGCCAAGGCCCACTGTTGTTCTTCCTGCCTCGCTTACGGCGCGTGGCGTGGCGAGTGGCCTCGAACTTCGCGACGCGGCACGCTGGGCGGAGCCACTGCGCTAGGGCGTGGTTGACGTCTTTGCAGGGGTAGCGGCTAGGTAGGCTCTGGCGCGGGAGGTGCAGTAGCGGCGTCCGATTGCAAGCGGTGTTCGACGGCCGAGCGGCGCAACCAGTGAAACTAGCAGAGGCGAGGTTGTCTAGGAGGTTAAGGGCTCACCGCGAGTGTCTTGGTGGTGGTCTGGGAAGGGCGCCGGCGATCGTGGCATGGCGGCCGGAGCTAGGGTTTGTCGGGGCGGCGTCGGCCTGGGGACGTCTGGGCCTGCTCCTCCTCACGGGTCGTACGGGGCTGCTGCAGGGGAGCCGGCCTGTGAACCTTGACCACCCCCTCGACGAGCTAGCCGGCCGGAGCGTCGTGGACGGCGTGATGCAGCCGTCCTCCGACCGCTACTACATCTACTCCCACGAGCTACCCAAATGGACCCATGACTCGTGCCCGAGCCAAGCTCCTTCAAACTAAGGTGAACTCGCTCCTCTCCTTGTGTGACTTCGACACCCCCTTGGATGGCTTGCTACTTCACACCCAAACTCTGTGCATCATCAGGTACGAAGAAGCCACCAGTCGCTGCCAGACGCAAGCGGTACTACCGTTTGGGACGCACTACCGCCTCCAAGCGGACCTACCGCCTCCTCCTACCGCCGCCACAGAAGCACCGCCCCATGCCCCAGACGAAGTGGTACTACCGGTCTGTCAGAATCGTACACGGTGGCAGTACCGCCCCTCCTACCGCCATCGCGCCTCGACGGAAGCTCAGGCCCTCAGCGGTACTAGCTCGAGCGGTACTACGGTCACCACCGGTACTACGGTTACGGCAGTACTACCGGTCTGCTCGACCTGATCACCTAAGTTCGGCCCTGTGCCTTGTAACCCAACCTATCATTTATCTCTCCATTCCGAAACTACCCCTGTTTTGTGGCTGGACTATATATAGCCCCCACCCTCTATTGTAAACGTTTAGACTTGGATAATAATAGATATTAAGGAAACCCCTTTGAGGACTTATATCTATTGGTCTCATGCTCCTACCAAGGAGCACCGGATTATCCACCCCCCTCTTGGATCTTGCCTAGTGCGTTCAAGTTGTACAAGGCCTTGGGTTCTCGGTTTCTCGCCCCCAAGTCGTCAAGGTCTCACCAAGCACCTCATCCCCCGTTGTTGGCGTGGAGAGCGAGCTTCGCCCAACACCGATCCTAGGGATTATGTTGGACCGGTTGCCACCGGCGTGAGGAGAAGGCGTGTATCGTGTTTTGGTGTCCGTGTGTTCGTGGTTTTCATCGCCTTCCCCGATTTCATACCCGACCACCTCTCTTCCCCTCGTTCCTCGTGGAATTCGTGCAAGATCGGGCCAACCCCCGGGTTACCCCATAACATATTGGTATCAAGAGCACGGTTGATCACGAATTTCCTCCAATTTTTTTTTTCTTTTCTTTTCTCCACCTTAAAAACGAAAATCCTACCAAAAAGAGCCCAATTTGCCTTCGGATCGATCTCTGAATTTGGTGAGTTTTTCGTGGTTTTGGTCCATAGATCTGTTGCTTTGGGAGTCGATCTATAGCCCCTCTTGTTTCTAGCTCAGCCTTTCGGTCAGTTTTTCCACGAATTTGAGGTTTTTGGCAAGTTCACCTCGTTCGAACTGTTGTATCGCCGGTATGCAAGCGGTACTACCGCTAATTCAGTCTTACCCGGTAGTACTACCATTACCGGTACTACCATTACCGGTACTCTTTCGCCATTCTCACGCCCTTTGACGCCTCGTTTTCATTCGCTGACCATTTCCACCTCGCTTGTTCGTGTTTCGCGTGTTTGTCGCCATTTTCACAACAGCTTTCGCATCAACGTCATCCCGCGCTCAGCGACACCACGACACTCGAACATCATCCCCCACCAACGGTTGCAAGTCGTCAACAATACCAAAGGTATAACTTGCACCACCTTGACATTTCATATCTTCCTTTGTGTGTATCTATCCTATGAGAGCAACTCATTTTGTGTTTGTCTAAGCATTGTGCACTTGCCTTCGGAAAGTGAGAGTTTGACGCCAAATACAAAAGCCACCATAGTAGCATAGCAAGGAGAAAAGAAAAAAATCAAAAAAAAAAGAAAGAAAAAAAGATACATAGTCCCCAATACAAAGAGAATACCAAGCTTGTAAGCCAAGAAAGAGAGCAGAAAAGCTCATGGCAAGTGCACAAATATATTGCTTACCCTCTTTTGGCAAACGTTGTGGTCTCTCCTTGTGTTGGCACGACGACAGCGTAGTCTTCGTTAGGACCTTTTGTGCTCATTTTCATAGTCGTGCTAACCCTGTTTTTCTCCACGTGTGTGTTTTCCGTGTTTTTGTAGATCGTATCCTTTTTGCTTTTGATCTTTGGTTCTTTACCACGTAGGACAATAACCTTTTGCTTGGATCGTTTCGTTTGGTTTTCCACAACCCTTACCTTCCACCAAAAGCCTTTGAGAGTTTCTTGCCATTTCACTTTGCACGCTTTTCGCTCATTTGTGTGGCAATTGGTTTGATATAATCTCCAAGGTGAGGTAACAGGCTAACTCTCCACACCCTTTCTCTCCATATACAACCATTGTTGGCTTTGCATCATGGACAGGCATGGAGAGCCATCCCAACCACCACCACCTCCAGAGGATGATAACCAATTCATGACAAGATGGGACCATTGGAAGATCCGAGGAGAATTCAACTATCGTTGTGAAGCTCTCGAGCGGCGCCAAGATGAACAATTTAGTGAGGCCCGTGTGGAATTCAAGAACATCGACAACCGCTTCGAAGAAGTGGCCAAATGCATGCCATGCAACACAACCTCGGGCATCAAAATGAAGCTCTTGGTGGCACTCGCCTCAACGGATGAGAAGCTCCAACACATCATCGATGGACTCGCAAGGACACGCCGCGCGAATCAAGCTCATCTCGACACTCATCAAGTGAAACAAGTGCACCTCTCCGTCACGCTTCAAGGCACCGGATGGACCCGTTCTTCAATCCATAAGCTCTTCGCAAGTGGTACCATCTCCGCGTGCCCGCGACATCAAGCTATGATGGTGACCTCTCCGCAAGACCTCCAAGGCGTGAAGCAACCCGACCACAACCAAGGGCACGGTGATTCAACAAGAGCAACCTCGCATAGACCACCACGGCCATCGGCGTCGACGCTCCTTCAACAACAAGTGCAACTTCGAAGAGGACGAACAAGATCATCGTCGACGTGAAGCACTCGAAGATCCTCCAAGGCGTCATCATAGACATGAGCGTCCTCGTCGCCAACATAATGGTCATGACGAGCCTCCCTACACCAAGAAGAAGAAGCAGCCCATCGCATGTGGCTCGGCGTCCTCCTCGCCACGGCGCACGACAATGCTCCTCGACATCACCCACGACAAGAACAAGAGCAAGCTCCCCAAGCTCGTCGTGAGGACCATCAACCTCCTCCTCGTCCTCAACCGCGACAACAAAACGAGCAAGCTCCCCAAGCTCGTCGTCCACAATAAGTTCCACCACCAAACGCGGCACCTCAACAACCGCAAGAGGAACGAAACAATCCCCAAGCAAGACATGAGCGCTCGGATGATGATGATGATGACCGCCAAAATCATGGCAACCGCCGCAACCGGAACCGCAATGGAGAAGAAACTTTCGGCAAGCTCAAATTCACCATGCAATAGTTCACCGGTTCCAATGAGCCCGAAGAATATCTCTCTTGGGAACTCAAGGTCGACAAGATCTTCCGCATGCACAATTATAGCAATGAGAAGATGATGGCCATGGCATCCCTCGAGTTTGATGAGTATGCCAACCTTTGGTGGGAACAAGTCCAACTCGCTCATGAAAAAAGAAGAGCCTCCAATCGCCACTTGGCAAGATATGAAGGCTCATATGAGATCCCGCTTTGTTCCTTCACACTACACGCGTGACCTCTTCAACAAGCTTCAAACGCTTAGTCAAGGGACAAAGACCGTGGAAGAGTACTTCAAGCAAATGGAGCTCAACATGATCCGTGCCAACATTGAAGAGCGCGATGAGCAAACAATGGCACGCTTCCTCAATGGCTTGAACCATCCCATCAAACGCATCACCGAGTTCCAAAAGTACAACAACATGGTTGAGCTTGTGCACATCGCATCCAAGGCCGAGCGCCAAGTGCAAGAGGACATCAAGTACAACAAGCCAAAGACGTACTTCACCTACAAGCAAGCGCCAACCACTACTCCAACAACACCAAGTGGAAGCTCCCCAAGTACAACCAAGATTCCTTCAAGCCAACTATTCCCCAAGGAAAACAGCCCCCAAGTGGCAAACAAACACGGGATGATCAACCATTCAATGGTGAATGCTACAAGTGTGGAGGCAAAGGGCACAAGTCCAATGCATGTGGAAACAAAAAAGTTTTGTTCATCCATGACAACGGCGATGAAGAATACTTGAGTGAAGAAGAGTTTGATGCAAGGGTCAAGGAAGCCATGGCAAGGCAACACTTGGAAGAGGACCAAGAACTTCTTGTGTGTGAGCATGACGCAAGTCCATCGCTTGTGGTCACAAGGGTCTTGACTACCCAAGCCAATGAAAATGAAGACCAACGCTCAAACATCTTCCAAACTCGTGCCGACATCAATGGGAAGTCCATCAAAGTTGTCATCGATGGAGGAAGTTGCCACAACCTCGCAAGCACGGAATTGTGTGAGAAACTCAACCTCACCCTTCACCCACATAGACACCCCTACCATATCCAATGGCTAAGTGACCAAGGATCCGTCAAGATCAAGCACACCGTCTCGGTGACGTTCTCCATTGGACGCTACAAGGACACGGTGGAATGTGACGTGGTTCCAATGACGGTTTGTCACATGTTGCTCGGAAGGCCGTGGAAATATGACAAGTGTGCTTTGCATAATTGATGCAGCCCGTCCTCCGACCGCTACTACATCTACTCCCACGAGCTACCCAAATGGACCCATGACTCGTGCCCGAGCCAAGCTCCTTCAAACTAAGGTGAACTCGCTCCTCTCCTTGTGTGACTTCGACACCCCCTTGGATGGCTTGCTACTTCACGCAAACTCATGCATCATCAGTGCGAAGAAGCCACCGATCGCTGCCAGGGCAAGCGGTACTACCGGTTGGACGGCCGGTACTACCGCTCAAGCGGACCTACGCCTCCTCCTACCGCCGCCACAGAAGCTTGCCCCATGCCCCAGGCATAGCGGTACTATCGGTCTGTAGGTACTACCGGTGGCAGTACTACCGCCCTCCTACCGCTCGCCAGCGCCTCCGGCGGAAGCTCCAGGCCCTCAGCGGTACTCAGCTCGAGCGGTACTACCGGTCACCACCGATTACTGGGACCGGACTACCGGTCTGCTCGACCCCTGATCACCTAAGTTCGCCCTGTGCCTTGTAACCCAACCTATCATTTATCTCTCCATTCAAACTACCCCTGTTTTGTGGTGGACTATATAGCCCCCACCCTCCATTGTAAACCCTAGACTTGGATAATAATAGATATTAAGGAAACCCTTTGAGGACTTATATCTATTGGTCTCATGCTCCTACCAAGGAGCACTGGTTATCCACCCCCCTCTTGGATCTTGCCTAGTGCGTTCAAGTTGTACAAGGCCTTGGGTTCTCGGTTTCTCGCCCCCAAGTCGTCAAGATCTCACCAAGCACCTCATCCCCCGTTGTTGGCGTGGAGAGCGAGCTTCGCCCAACACCGATCCTATGGATTATGTTGGACCGGTTGCCACCGGCGTGAGGAGAAGGCGTGTATCGTGTTTTGGTGTGCGTGTGTTCGTGGATTTCATCGCCTTCCCGATTTCATACCACCTCACTTCCCTCGTTCCTCGTGGAATTCGTGAAAGATCGGCCAACCCCGTTACCCCTAACATATTGGTATCAAGAGCACGGTTGATCACGAATTTCCTCCATTTTCTTTTCTCCACCTTAAAACTAAAATCCTACCAAAAGAGCCCAATTTGCCTTGGATCGATCTCTGGATTTGGTGAGTTTTTCGTGGTTTTGGTCCATAGATCATTGCTTTGGGAGTCGATCTATAGCCCTCTTGTTTCTAGCTCAGCCTTTCGGTTTTTCCACGAATTTGAGGTTTTGGCAAGTTCAACTCGTTCCAGGCTGTGCCAAAGCTTGCAAGCGGTACTACCGCTAGTTACTCTGCATTACCGGTACAAGCGGTACTACTGGCTCACCGATACTCATTTATACCAGTACTACCACTCGCCAACGTGCTCCACGCCTGGACGCCTCGTTTTCGTTGTTGACCTTTCCACCTCGCTTGTTCGTGTTTGGCGTGTTTGTCGCCATTTTCACAACAGCTTCGCATCAACGTCATCCCGCTCAACGACACGCGACACTCGAACATCTTTCCCCTGTGAGTTGCAAGTCGTCAACAATACCAAAGGTATAACTTGCACCACCTTGACAGCCCATATCTTCCTTTGTGTGTATCTATCCTATGAGAGCAACTCATTTTGTGTTTGTCTAAGCATTGTGCACTTGCCTTGGAAAGTGAGAGTTTGACGCCAAATACAAAAGCCACCATAGTAGCATAGCAAGGAGAAAAGGAAAAAGAATCAAAAAAAAGAAAAAAAGATACATAGTCCCCCAATACAAAGAGAATACCAAGCTTGTAAGCCAAGAAGAGAGAAGAAAGAGCTCATGGCAAGTGCACAAATCTATTGCTTACCTCTTTTGGCAAACGAGTTGTGGTCTCTCCTTGTGTTAACTGACACGACCGAGCGTAGTCTTCGTTAGGACCTTTTGTGCTCATTTTCATAGTCGTGCTAACCCCGTTTTCTCCACGTGTGTTTTCCGTGTTTTTGGTAGATCGTATCCTTTTTGCTTTTGATCTTTGGTTCTTTACCACGTAGGACAATAACCTTTTGCTTGGATCGTTTCGTTTGGTTTTCCACAACCCTTACCTTCCACCAAAAGCCTTTGAGAGTTTCTTGCCATTTCACTTTGCACGCTTTTCGCTCATTTGTGTGGCAATTGGTTTGATATAATCTCCAAGGTGAGGTAACAGCTAACTCTCCACCCTTTCTCTCCATATACAACCATTGTTGGCTTTGCATCATGGACAGGCATGGAGAGCCATCCCAACCACCACCACCTCCAGAGGATGATAACCAATTCATGACAAGATGGGACCATGGGAAGATCCGAGGAGAATTCAACTATCGTTGTGAAGCTCTCGAGCGGCGCCAAGATGAACAATTTAGCGAGTCCCGTGTGGAATTCAAGAACATCGACAACCGCTTCGAAGAAGTCCGTGGCCAAATGCATGCCATGCAACACAACCTCGGGCATCAAAATGAAGCTCTTGGTCGTGCACTCGCCTCAACGGATGAGAAGCTCCAACACATCATCGATGGACTCGCAAGGACACGCTCGCGCGAATCAAGCTCATCTCGGCACTCATCAAGTGAAACAAGTGCACCTCGCCGTCACGCTTCAAGGCACCGGGATGGACCCGTTCTTCAATCCATAAGCTCTTCGCAAGTGGTACCATCTCCGCGTCACGCCGCGACATCAAGCTATGATGGTGACCTCTCCGCAAGACCTCCAAGACGTGAAGAAAACCGACCACAACCAAGGGCACTGGTGATTCAACAAGAGCAACCTCGCATAGACCACCACGGCCATCGACGTCGACACGCTCCTTCAACAACAAGTGCACCTTCCGAAGAGGACGAACAAGATCATCGTCGACGTGAAGCACTCGAAGATCCTCCAAGGCGTCATCATAGACATGAGCGTCCTCGTCGCCAACATAATGGTCATGACGAGCCTCCCCTACACCAAGAAGAAGAGCAGCCCATGGCGCATACGGCTCGAGGTCCTCCTCGCCACATGGCCCAAGCTAATGCTCCTCGCCATCAACCACGACAAGAGCAAGAGCAAGCTCCCCAAGCTCGTCGTGAGGACCACCAACCTCCTCCTCGTCCGCATCCGCGACAAGAAAACGAGCACGCTCCCCAAGCTCGTCGTCAACAACAAGTTCCTCCACCAAACGCGGCACCTCAACAACCACGCGAGCATCGCAACAATCACCAATCAAGACATGAGAGCTCGGATGATAATGATGACCGTCCAAATAATGGCAGCAACCTAGCCGGAACCGCAATGGAGAAGAAACTTTCGGCAAGCTCAAATTCACCATGCCCAAGTTCACCGGTTCCAATGAGCCCGAGGAATATCTCTCTTGGGAACTCAAGGTCGACAAGATCTTCCGCATGCACAATTATAGCAATGAGAAGATGATGGCCATGGCATCCCTCGAGTTTGATGAGTATGCCAACCTTTGGTGGGAACAAGTCCAACTCGCTCGTGAAGCAAAAGAAGAGCCTCCAATCGCCACTTGGCAAGATATGAAGGCTCATATGAGATCCCGCTTTGTTCCTTCACACTACACGCGTGACCTCTTCAACAAGCTTCAAACGCTTAGTCAAGGGACAAAGACCATGGAAGAGTACTTCAAGCAAATGGAGCTCAACATGATCCGTGCCAACATTGAAGAGCGAGATGAGCAAACAACGGCACGCTTCCTCAATGGCTTGAACCATCCCATCAAACGCATCACCGAGTTCCAAAAGTACAACAACATGGTTGAGCTTGTGCACATCGCATCCAAGGCCGAGCGCCAAGTGCAAGAGGACATCAAGTACAACAAGCCAAAGACGTACTTCACCTACAAGCAAGCGCCAACCACTACTCCAACAACACCAAGTGGAAGCTCCCCAAGTACAACCAAGCTTCCCTTCAAGCCAACTATTCCCCAAGGAAAACAGCCCCCAAGTGGCAAACAAACACGGGATGATCAACCATTCAATGGTGAATGCTACAAGTGTGGAGGCAAAGGGCACAAGTCCAATGCATGTGGAAACAAAAAAGTTTTGTTCATCCATGACAACGGCGATGAAGAATACTTGAGTGAAGAAGAGTTTGATGCAAGGGTCAAGGAAGCCATGGCAAGGCAACACTTGGCAGAGGACCAAGAACTTCTTGTGTGTGAGCATGACGCAAGTCCATCGCTTGTGGTCACAAGGGTCTTGACTACCCAAGCCAATGAAAATGAAGACCAACGCTCGAACATCTTCCAAACTCGTGCCGGCATCAATGGGAAGTCCATCAAAGTTGTCATCGATGGAGGAAGTTGCCACAACCTCAAAACGAATTGTGTGAAACTCAACCTCACCCTTCACCCACATAGACACCCCTACCATATCCAATGGCTAAGTGACCAAGGATCCGTCAAGATCAAGCACACCGTCTCGGTGACGTTCACCATTGGACACTACAAGGACACGGTGGAATGTGACGTGGTTCCAATGACGGTTTGTCACATGTTGCTCGGAAGGCCGTGGCAATATGACAAGTGTGCTTTGCATAATGGTCACTCAAACACCTACACTTTCAAATGGCTTGATAAAACTTGTGTGTTGCAACCAATGACTCCTAGCCAAATAATTGCGGACAATGCAAAGGCTTTAGCGAGGGCGCAATATGCAAAACACCTTGTGAGAAGAGTGGTGGCGAGAGAGAACCACACCATAGTGAGTGAGCTACAAGCCAAACTCGGCGGAAAAACTAAGAGTGTTCTTCTTGCCACCAAAAGTGAGATGAGAGAAGTGAGGAACAACCCATCCATCTTGCACTACGTCCTCGTATGCAAGGGACTAGCGCAAGGAACTAATGACTTGACAAATATTCCTCCTTCTTTGATGGTTGTTTTGCAGGAATTCCAAGATGTATTTCCCGAAGAGCTCCCTCATGGCCTTCCTCCTCTTCGTGGAATCGAGCACCGTATCGACCTCATACCGGCGCACCACCAAACTGCCAGCTGCGTATCGCACAAACCTGGAAGAGACAAAGGAGATCGAGCGTCAAATCAACCAACTCGTCTCCAAAGGTTTGATCCAAGTAAGCACTAGCCCAAGCGCGGTTCCCGTGATCCTAGTCCCAAAAACGGATGATACGTTGCGGTTATGCATGGACTGCCGTCCAATCAATGCTATCACCGTGCGTTATCGACATCCTATACCGCGTCTTGATGACATGCTTGATGAGTTATGTGGAGCCACTATATTTTCGAAAATTGATCTTCGTAGTGGCTACCATCAAATTCGCATGGCTGAAGGTGATGAGTGGAAAACCGCCTTCAAGACCAAGCTTGGTCTATATGAATGGTTGGTTATGCCTTTTGGCTTATCCAATGCCCCATCTACATTCATGCGCCTCATGAACCATATTTTGCGGTCACTCATTGGAAAGAGTGTAGTTGTTTACTTTGATGACATTCTTGTCTATAGCAAGTCACTAGAGGAGCATGTTACTCATGTTAAGGAGGTCTTACAAATCCTTCGTCATGAAAAACTTTATGCTAACCTCCCCAAGTGCACTTTTGCAAGAGACAAGCTGATTTTCCTTGGTTTTGTCGTGTCTTCTAATGGCATTGAAGTTGATGTATCAAAAGTCAAGGACATACGAGATTGGCCCACCCCTACAAATGTTAGTGAACCGTAGTTTTCATGGGTTGGTGGCTTTTACGTCGCTTTGTGAAAGATTTTTCCACAATTGCTTGCCCCTCAACGAATTGACCAAGAAGAATGTCACGTTCGTTTGGGGAAAAGCACAACAAAAGGCTTTGATGAGCTCAAAAGGAGGCTCACCAAGCACCACTTCTTGCATTGCGGATTTCACAAAACCTTTGAGATTGAATGTGACGCTAGTGGTATTGGCATTGGTGGCGTCCTTATGCAAAATGGGCGTCCTATTGCTTACCATAGTGAGAAACTTGATGGCGCACGCCTCAATTATCCCATTTATGACAAAGAACTTTTTGCCTTGGTTCGTGTTCTTCAAGTATGGCAACACTATCTTTGGCCCAAAGAATTTATAATCCATTCCGACCATGAGTCGTTGAAGTACCTTAAGGGCCAAGCCAACTTGAGTAAAAGGCACACAAAGTGGGTTGAGTTTATGGAGTCTTTTCCTTACATTGTAAAATACAAGAAGGGCAAAGAAAATGTGGTGGCGGACGCCTTGTCTCGCAAAACCACAAGCCTTCTTACACGACTCGAAGTCAATGTTTTGGGTCTTGAGGACATCAAATCTTTATGCAGCGTCCGATTCTTTCTTTGGACCAATATTTGCACAATGTTCAATAGACAAAGGGATTGACGATTTCTATTTGCACAAGGGTTTTCTTTTCAAACAAAACAAGCTTTGCATTCCGAAATCCTCTCTCCAACTTTTGCTTCTTCAAGAGTCCCATGGTGGAGGCCTTATGGGCCACTTTGGCCGTGACAAGACATATGACATGCTCTCCACTCACTACTTTTGGCCAAAGATGAAGCGCGACGTGGAGCGCCACGTTCAACGATGCACTACATGTATCCAAGCTAAGTCTAAGTCCAACCCCTTTGGTCTTTATATGCCATTGCCTATTCCTCATGCACCTTGGTCGGACATTAGCATGGACTTTGTATTAGGCTTGCCTAGATCTAAACATGGTCACGATTCCATATTTGTAGTCGTGGATCGCTTTTCAAAAATGGCACATTTCATTCCGTGCCATAAGACCGATGATGCTTCACATGTCGCAAATTTGTTTTTCAGGGAAATAATTCGGCTACACGGCGTGCCACGAACAATCGTCTC
Organism: Avena longiglumis; assembly: GCA_030063025.1. Classification (NCBI taxonomy): domain Eukaryota; kingdom Viridiplantae; phylum Streptophyta; class Magnoliopsida; order Poales; family Poaceae; genus Avena; species Avena longiglumis. The sequence goes on along the minus strand of CP125974.1, from coordinate 327,221,027 downwards.
CGACCGTGACGTAAAATTCATGAGCTACTTCTGGAAGACCCTCATGGCCAAGCTCGGCATCAAGCTCCTATTCTCGTCCGCCTCGCATCCTCAAACCGATGGACAAACCGAGGTAGTCAATCGAAGTCTTGGCACACTTCTCCGGGTGTTGATAAAGAAGAACCTTAAAGACTGGGAGGAATGCATTCCACACGCCGAGTTCGCCTACAACCGCGCCAAGCACTCCACCACCATGAGGAGCCCGTTCATGATCGTCTATGGATTCGAGCCTCTCACGCTTTCGATATCCTTCCACTTCCACTTCATGAACGTGCCAATATGGACGTTGTCAAGCGTGCCCAAACAATGATGAAACTCCATGAAGACACACGAGCTACTATCGAGCAACAAGTCCTTCGCCAAGCATCAAGGCTAAACAAGACCAAGAAAGAGATGATCTTTGATGAGGGCGACGTTGTATGGATACACTTGAGTAAAGACCGCTTCCCCAAGGAACGCGACTCCAAGCTAAAGCCACGAGGCGACGGACCATTCAAGGTGCTAAAAAGGATAAACAACAACGCCTATGTGATCGATATACCAACATCGAAGTATCTTGTGAGCTCGACATTCAATGTCAAGGACCTCTCACCCTACCATGGCGAAGAGGAAGTTGTAACGGTTGAAGAGTCGAGGACGACTCTTTCCCAAGGGGGGGGGAGCTGATGCAGCCCGTCCTCCGACCGCTACTACATCTACTCCCACGAGCTACCCAAATGGACCCATGACTCGTGCCCGAGCCAAGCTCCTTCAAACTAAGGTGAACTCGCTCCTCTCCTTGTGTGACTTCGACACCCCCTTGGATGGCTTCCTACTTCACACGCAAACTCTATGCATCATCAGTCAGTGAAGAAGCCACGATCGGTTGCCAGACGCAGCGGTACTACCGGTTGGGGCCAGTACTACCGCTCCAAGCGGACCTAACGCCTCCTACCGCCGCCACAGGAAGCCGCCCATGCCCAGGCGCAAGCGGTACTACGGTCCTGAATCAGTACTCTGGTGGCAGTACTACCGCCCCCTCCCGCTTCCATCGGCGCCTCGACGGAAGCTCCAGCCCTCAGCGGTACTACAGCTCGAGCGGTACTAGTCTGCCGGTACCACAGATTACGGGACGGTACCGGTCCTGCCTGACCCTGATCACCTAAGTTCGGCCCTGTGCCTTGTAACCCAACCTATCATTTATCTCTCCGTTCTGAAACTACCCCTGTTTTGTGGCTAGACTATATATAGCCCCCACCCTCTATTGTAAACGCTCAGACTTGGATAATAATAGATATTAAGGAAACCCTTTCAGGGGTTATATCTATTGGTCTCATGCTCCTACCAAGGAGCACCGGATTATCCACCCCCCTCTTGGATCTTGCCTAGTGCGTTCAAGTTCTACAAGGCCTTGGGTTCTCGGTTTCTCGCCCCCAAGTCGTCAAGATCTCACCAAGCACCTCATCCCCCGTTGTTGGCGTGGAGAGCGAGCTTCGCCCAACACCGATCCTAGGGATTATGTTGGACCGGTTGCCACCGGCGTGAGGAGAAGGCGTGTATCGTGTTTTGGTGTGCGTGTGTTCGTGGATTTCATCGCCTTCCCCGATTTCATACCCGACCACCTCTCTTCCCCTCGTTCCTCGTGGAATTCGTGAAAGATCGGGCCAACCCCCGGGTTACCCCCTAACAATAATGGTCACTCAAACACCTACACTTTCAAATGGCTTGATAAAACTTGTGTGTTGCAACCAATGACTCCTAGCCAAATAATTGCGGACAATGCAAAGGCTTTAGCGAGGGCGCAATACGCAAAAACACCTTGTGAGAAGAGTGGTGAGCGAGAGAACCACACCATAGTGAGTGAGAGCTACAAGCCAAACTCGAGCGGAAAAACTAAGAGTGTTCTTCTTGCCACCAAAAGTGAGATGAGAGAAGTGAGGAACAACCCATCCATCTTGCACTACGTCCTCGTATGCAAGGGACTAGCGCAAGGAACTAATGACTTGACAAATATTCCTCCTTCTTTGATGGCTGTTTTGCAGGAATTCCAAGATGTATTTCCCGAAGAGCTTCCTCATGGCCTTCCTCCTCTTCGTGGAATCGAGCACCGTATCGACCTCATACCCGGCGCACCACTACCAAACCGCGCTGCGTATCGCACAAACCCGGAAGAGACAAAGGAGATCGAGCGTCAAATCAACCAACTCGTCTCCAAAGGTTTGATCCAAGTAAGCACTAGCCCAAGCGCGGTTCCCGTGATCCTAGTCCCGAAAACGGATGATACGTTGCGGTTATGCATGGATGCGTCAATCAATGCTATCACCGTGCGTTATCGACATCCTATACCGCGTCTTGATGACATGCTTGACGAGTTATGTGGAGCCACTATATTTTCGAAAATTGATCTTCGTAGTGGCTACCATCAAATTCGCATGGCTGAAGGTGATGAGTGGAAAACCGCCTTCAAGACCAAGCTTGGTCTATATGAATGGTTGGTTATGCCTTTTGGCTTATCCAATGCCCCATCTACCTTCATGCGCCTCATGAACCATATTTTGCGGTCACTCATTGGAAAGAGTGTAGATGTTTACTTTGATGACATTCTTGTCTATAGCAAGTCACTAGAGGAGCATGTTACTCATGTTAAGGAGGTCTTACAAATCCTTCGTCATGAAAAGCTTTTTGCTAACCTCCCCAAGTGCACTTTTGCAAGAGACAAGCTGATTTTCCTTGGTTTTGTCGTGTCTTCTAATGGCATTGAAGTTGATGTATCAAAAGTCAAGGACATACGAGATTGGCCCACCCCTACAAATGTTAGTGAACTTCGTAGTTTTCATGGGTTGGCTGGCTTTTACCGTCGCTTTGTGAAAGATTTTTCCACAATTGCTTGCCCCCTCAACGAATTGACCAAGAAGAATGTCACGTTCGTTTGGGGAAAAGCACAACAAAAGGCTTTTGATAAGCTCAAAAGGAGGCTCACCGAAGCACCACTTCTTGCATTGCCGGGTTTCACAAAAACCTTTGAGATTGAATGTGACGCTAGTGGTATTGGCATTGGTGGCGTCCTTATGCAAAATGGGCGTCCTATTGCTTACCATAGTGAGAAACTTGATGGCGCACGCCTCAATTATCCCATTTATGACAAAGAACTTTTTGCCTTGGTTCGTGTTCTTCAAGTGTGGCAACACTATCTTTGGCCCAAAGAATTTATAATCCATTCCGACCATGAGTCGTTGAAGTACCTTAAGGGCCAAGCCAACTTGAGTAAAAGGCACGCAAAGTGGGTTGAGTTTATGGAGTCTTTTCCTTACATTGTAAAATACAAGAAGGGCAAAGAAAATGTGGTGGCGGACGCCTTATCTCGCAAAACCACAAGCCTTCTTACACGACTCGAAGTCAATGTTTTGGGTCTTGAGGACATCAAATCTTTGTATGCGTCCGATTCTTTCTTTGGACCAATATTTGCACAATGTTCAATAGACAAAGGGATTGACGATTTCTATTTGCACAAGGGTTTTATTTTCAAACAAAACAAGCTTTGCATTCCGAAATCCTCTCTCCAACTTTTGCTTCTTCAAGAGTCCCATGGTGGAGGCCTTATGGGTCACTTTGGCCGTGACAAGACATATGACATGCTCTCCACTCACTACTTTTGGCCAAAGATGAAGCGCGACGTGGAGCGCCACGTTCAACGATGCACTACATGTATCCAAGCTAAGTCTAAGTCCAACCGCTTTGGTCTTTATATGCCATTGCCTATTCCTCATGCACCTTGGTCGGACATTAGCATGGACTTTGTATTAGGCTTGCCTAGATCTAAACATGGTCACGATTCCATATTTGTAGTCGTGGATCGCTTTTCAAAATGGCACATTTCATTCCGTGCCATAAGACCGATGATGCTTCACATGTCGCAAATTTGTTTTTCAGGAAATAATTCGCTACACGGCGTGCCACGAACAATCGTCTCCGACCGTGACGTAAAATTCATGAGCTACTCGAAGACCCTCATGGCCAAGCTCGGCATCAAGCTCCTATTCTCGCCTCGCATCCTCAAACCGATGGACAAACCGAGGTAGTCAATCAAGTCTTGGCACACTTCTCCGGGTGTTGATAAAGAAGAACCTTAAAGATTGGGAGGAATGCATTCCACACGCCGAGTTCGCCTACAACCGCGCCAAGAACTCCACCACCATGAGGAGCCCGTTCATGATCGTCTATGGATTCGAGCCTCTCACCGCGCCGATATCCTTCCACTTCCACTTCATGAATGCCAATATGGACGCGTTGTCAAGCGTGCCCAAGCAATGATGAAACTCCATGAAGACACACGAGCTACTATCGAGCAACAAGTCCTTCGCCAAGCATCAAGGCTAAACAAGACAAAGAAAGAGATGATCTTTGATGAGGCGACCTTGTATGGATACACTTGAGTAAAGACCGCTTCCCAAGGAACGCGACTCCAAGCTAAAGCCACGAGGCGACGGACCATTCAAGGTGCTAAAAGGATAAACAACAACGCCTATGTGATCGATATACCAACATCAAGTATCTTGTGAGCTCGACATTCAATGTCAAGGACCTCTCACCCTACCATGGCGAAGAGGAAGTTGACGATTGAAGAGTCGAGGACGACTCTTTCCCAAGGGGGAGCGATGCAGCCGTCCCAGGCCGCTACTACATCTACTCCCACGAGCTACCCAAATGGACCCATGACTCGTGCCCGAGCCAAGCTCCTTCAAACTAAGGTGAACTCGCTCCTCTCCTTGTGTGACTTGACACCCTTGGATGGCTTGCTACTTCACCCAAACTCTGTGCATCATCAGCACGAAGAAGCCACCATTGCCGCGACGCATAAGCGGTACCGGGTTGGGACGACCAGACTACCGCTCCAAGGACCTACCGCCACAGGAAGCCTTGCCCCATGCCCAGACGCAAGCGGTACTACGGTCTCAGAATCGTACTCTGGGTGGCAGTACTACCGCCCCCTCCTACCACTCGACGCCCGACGGAAGCTCCAGGCCCTCAGCGGTACTACCGCTCGGAAGCGGTACTACGGTCACCACTCTGCCACCACTGGACGGTACTACCGGTCCCGCCTGACCACGATCACCTAAGTTCAGCCCAGTGCCTTGTAACCCAACCTATCATTTATCTCTCCATTCCGAAACTACCCCTGTTTTGTGGCTGGACTATATATAGCCCCCACCCTCTATTGTAAACGTTTAGACTTGGATAATAATAGATATTAAGGAAACCCCTTTGAGGACTTATATCTATTGGTCTCATGCTCCTCCCAAGGAGCACCGGATTATCCACCCCCCTCTTGGATCTTGCCTAGTGCGTTCAAGTTGTACAAGGCCTTGGGTTCTCGGTTTCTCGCCCCCAAGTCGTCAAGGTCTCACCAAGCACCTCATCCCCCGTTGTTGGTGTGGAGAGCGAGCTTCGCCCAACACCGATCCTAGGGATTATGTTGGACCGGTTGCCACCGGCGTGAGGAGAAGGCGTGTATCGTGTTTTGGTGTGCGTGTGTTCGTGGTTTTCATCGCCTTCCCCGATTTCATACCCGACCACCTCTCTTCCCCTCGTTCATCGTGGAATTCGTGAAAGATCGGGCCAACCCCCGGGTTACCCCATAACACGGCGAGGTACTGGCGTTGGGCGGCGGCGGTCTGCTTGTGGCCGTGGAGGAGGAAGGAGGAGGGAAGGCTGGCTCAGCCAGATCTGGGCGAGGCCAGAGAGGCGAGGGAGGACAGATAGGGACGGAGGGGAGAGGCTGGGTGCCGTGGGGAGGTGGTGGCCGAAAAGGTGGCTCGGTCACCCTCCTCTTCACGTGCGCGGGCAGGGGCAGGGCAGGGGTGGCTTCCGGGTGGGACCAGGGGGCGAGGCCAAGGAGGCAGGGCAGGCTCGGTGTGGGGCTTCCAGGCAGAGAGATAAAGAGGGGAGGGAGGAGCTCGGGTTGGGGTGGTGGTAGCCTCGGCTAGGGTTGGAGCTAGGGTAGGAAGAAGAGGGGGTATGGCTCGGGTAGGGTTTGTCTAAGATGGGGTAGCTAGGTGGCATGGTGGGGCCAGCTGGCTGATAGAAAAGGGGCCGAGAGAGAGGGGTAGGTTTTAGGGTTTAGCTTAGAGCTAGGATTAGAGGGGATGGTAGATTAGATGAGATGGAGGGTAGGTTTTAGGGTTTTGAAGAGAGGGGGAAAGGTTAGATGCTAGGGTTTAGCTAGAGGGTTCGGTTTAGAAATAGGTGGGGTTAAGGAGAGAGGGGTAGATTAGGGTTTTTGTTTGGACTAGGAGTAGCTTAGGTTTTATCTAGGATGGTTATGGGGAATGGGAGGGAGAGAGGGAGCTAGGTAGAGGATAGAGAGAAGGGGGTGCAAGCTAGGGATTTAAAGCATGCATGTTCCAAACATGGTCAAGCAAGATCAAAAGAAGAGAGGTAGGGAGAGGGATGGGGTTTTAGGCTTATGCTCACAAATGATCACATGTGTATGCATGGAGCATGGTGATAGAGGTTTTAGCTAGAGGGGAAAAAGAGGTAGATGGTGTGGTGAAGGATTCTACAAGCCAAAACAAGTTAAGCAAAGGATAGGTGATTCATGCAAGCAAAGCCAAAAAAAAACATTCCAAAGTCAAGAGAAAGGTGGCACTTGCATGGCCCATGCAAACAATAATTGCCATGTAGTTATATTGTGAAAACAACATTAAATCATGTGGCACTATTCCTTGCATTCCCAAAAGGTGGGCAAAGGCCAAGCAAAAGATTATGGGTGGAATCCAACCAACCAACATGAGCTAGAGGTAACTCAAATAAAATGCCAAGCTCATATTAATTGGAAGGTGGAATTATAAGGTGGTGAAAGAAAGGTGGTGGAGTTATTAAGAGATATGCCCCCAAATCAACTTGGGCATTTAACAATATATTAAGAACCAAATACAATATCAAGAGGCAACTACAATTAATAATGCACATGAGATAAGAACCAAACAAGAAAGGGTTTTTATATGATGCTCAAATGCAAGGTGGCATGATGACATGGGCATGACATGATGATGATGCAACAATTATATGTTGGAAGTGGCCCTTTTATTACTAGAACAAGTAGCATTACAGGTGTTAGACAACTGGGATGCTACAACTCTCCCCCACTAAACAGGAATCTCGCCCCGAGATTCTAAGAAGAAGAAGAAGACACAAAGAGAGAAGGATGGTTGGCACGGAGTTCATCTTCACGCTCCCATGTGGCTTCATCAACAGAATCGTGTGACCACTGCACCTTGCAGAACTTGATGGACTTGTTGCGAGTCCTTCGTTCTGCGGTCTCAAGGATTTTGGTTGGGTGTTCTTGATAAGACAAGTCTTCTTGGAGATCGATTAGCTCATGATCCACGGTCCTGCCGGGATCTTTGAAGCACTTCTTGAGCTGAGAGATGTGGAAAACATCATGGACTTTGAGTTTTTCCGGAAGCTCAAGTGCATAAGCAACTTCTCCTCTTCTACCACGTATCTTGAAAGGTCCGATGTATCTAGGAGCCAACTTTCCTTTGATACCGAAGCGGTGTGTACCTCTCATGGGAGTGACACGAAGGTAGACGAGATCACCAGGGGCATATACCATATCCGTGTGCTTCCTGTCATAGTTGCTCTTCTGACGACTTTGAGCAATCTTCAGGTTCTCAAGAATGATATGCACCTTCTCCTCTGCTTGGGTTACAATGTCAGGGCCAAACCAGATTCTTTCTCCTGCACCTGACCAACCAATCGGAGTTCTGCACTTGCGACCATAGAGAGCCTCAAATGGTGCCATCTTCAGACTCTTCTGGAAGCTGTTGTTGTAGGAGAATTCAACATATGGAAGGCATTCCTCCCACTTCATGCCAAAAGAGATGACGCAAGCTCTAAGCATATCCTCCGTAACTGATTGATTCTTTCCACTTGTCCTTGCGATCGAGGGTGGTAAGCGATCTTTGAAGTTCAACTTTGTTCCCAAAGCTTTTGGAAACTTTCCCGAACTTTGAGGTGAAGATGCTTCCACGGTCGAACTGATTTCAAGTGGAACCCCATACAGAGACAATTACATTGATATAGAGCTCACCAACTGAATTCCGTAAATTGTTTCCTTGATCGGGAAGAAATGAGCCACTTTAGAAAGCACGTCGATGACAACAAAATTGCATTGTTGCCCTTCTGCGACCTTGGAAAGCCGGTGATGAAGTCCATCTCTACTTTCTCCCATTTCCATTCCGGAGGTTTCAATGGCTGTAGAAGACCGAATGGTTTCGATGGATGCCTTGACTCGACACAAACATCACATTCGAGACATACTTGGCACAATACCGCTTCAACCTGTGCCACCAGATTGTGTTTTCAAGTCCATGTACATCTTTGTCTGCCAGGATGGATAGAAAGAACCGAATCATGCGCCTCCTTGAGAACTTGCTCTCTCGGACCGGGTAGTTTGGAACAAACATCCGGTGTTCAAAGAAAAGCGTGCCTTGATCATCCACGTGGAAGGACTCATACTGAAGCTCAAGTTTAGAGATGATCTTTTGGTGTGCGGATCGCTGTCGACGAGAGCGAATCTTTTCTTCCAAGAGAGGAGTAGCGAAGGTTCGGAGATGCCCTTGTTCCACAATTTCGTGTTGGTCGACGGAATTCCTCGCACAAGAGAGGTTCTGCTCTTCCACCATGAGGTTGTTGACATAAGCTTTACTAAAGCGCATCGCCATCACATTGGCTTTGCCGGAGTGTAGTTGATGGTCACATCAAAGTCATTGATTTCTTCAATCCATCTCCTCTGCCAAGGTTGAGATCAGTGAGTGAAGATATACTTCAAACTCTTGTGGTCGAAAAGATCTCTAGCACACAGTTACCAAGCAAGTAGTGCCTCCATAGCTTCAAAGCAAAGACAACTGCTGCTAGCTCGAGGTCATGTGTGGGATAGTTGATCTCATGCGTCTTCAACTGACGAGAGGCATAAGCAACCACCTGTTTCTCTTGCATAAGGACCGCACCCAATCCTTGCAAAGAGGCGTCGCAGAATATCTGGAAAGGCTTAGAGGTATCCGGAGGAACCAAGACTGGCGTGGAAGTGAGCTTCTCTTTGAGTGTCTCAAAACTTGCTTGACATGCAAGAGTCCACAGGTACTTCTTGCCTTTCTTGAGGAGATCGGTAAGAGGCTTCGCTATCTTCGAGAAGTTCTGAACGAAGTGACGGCAATAGATAGCCAACCCAAGAAAACTCCGCACTTCTTTGACATTAGCAGGGGGAAGCCATTCAACAATTGTCTTCACGGTTTCCGGGTTGACTGCAATGCCCTTGGCAGAGATAACATGACCAAGATAGGTTACTTCAGGCAGCCAAAACTCACACTTTGAGAACTTTGCATACAAGCGGTTCTCACGAAGCTTGTTTAGGACACACCGCAGGTGTTCTTCATGCTCTTCCTTAGACTTGGAATAGACCAGAATGTCATCCAGATAGACCACGACAAACTTATCAAGGTACTCCATGAAAACGGAGTTCATCAGCCTCGAGAAGGTAGCAGGTGCGTTGGTGAGACCGAAAGACATGACCGTGTACTCATACAGGCCATAGCGGGTGGTGAAAGTTGTTTTGGGCACATCTTCTTTGCGAATCTTGATTTGGTGATAACCACTTCTCAAGTCCAGCTTAGAGAACACCACAGCTCCTGCTAGCTGATCAAAAAGATCATTTATCCGTGGGAGAGGATATTTGTTCTTGATGGTTTTAGCATTTAGAGCCCGGTAGTTAACACAGAGTCTATCGGTTCTGTCACGCTTCTTCACAAAGATTGTTGGGCTACCCCAAGACGAAGTGCTGTGTTGAATGAAACCCAACTTCTCTTGTTCATCAAGTTGTCGTTTGAGTTCAGCCAACTCAGAAGGACCCATCTTATAAGGCCGCTTGGAGATAGGAGCCGTTCCAGGTTCAAGCTCAATCACAAACTCAACCTCACGATCCGGAGGCATACCTGACAACTCTTCAGGAAAAACATCTGGGAACTCACAGACCACCGGTACACTCTGAATAGCTTGCATAACATCATCATTCAGAGCTGCCAAGGAGAAGAGCTGGACAGCAGGAGTCAGACTTGGAGAAAAGACTATATGGCCTTCAGGAATATTCAGAGAAACTGAGCATTCAGCACAATCAATCACAGCTGCATTTGCCGTTAACCAATCCATGCCCAAGATGACATCAATGTCAGAATTGCCCAGAACAATTAAAGGAGCCAAGAATGAAGAGCCACCAATCTCAACTTTATTGCCATGGCTGATATGAACAGCCCTCATGTTTGCTCCAGGAGAAAGGACCATCAACCGCTTAAGGAGAGGAACCATTGCTAACTCATTCTCATTTGCAAACTTGTGAGACACAAAAGAATGCGATGCACCAGAATCAAAGAGAACTCGTGCAGGGACTGAGTTAACGGAAAGCATACCCATCACAACTCCAGGTGCGAGCTCAGCTTGAGAGGCGTTGACGTAGTTGGCACGAACAACCGCAGACCCGGGCTTGGTGTTGATGTTGAGAGCCGGAGGTGGTGGTGCACGAACCGAAGGAGAGCTTGTTGCAGATCTTGGCGGGGGTGGAGAGAGAGCTTTGTTCTTCATCGGACAGTTCCAGCTGAGATGTCCAGGATCTCCACACGTGAAGCAGGCACTAGGTGGACGTGGAGCAGTAGCTGTGGACTCCGCCAGCGCCTCGAGTAGTGGTGGTTGTAGCCCCAGGAGCCGCAGTGGTGAAGTTTGGTGGCCTTGGTGCGTAACTTGCAGGTCTTGGTGGAGCCGGGAGCGACGGTGGGGTGTTAGGAACCCAGACACGCCGCTTAGAAGGAGCTGCCATAACTGCAGAGCTTGATGCATCCCTGTTGTGTTTCTTGGACTCCTCAAACATTTGCCTGCTTGCCTCCTCTTGCAGTGTTGTGTGCTGTAGTTCCAGGAAAGTTGCTGGCCTTGCATGTGTGATCGCATACTTGATCGACGCATTGAGCCCTTGCCTGAACCTTTTCTGCTTCTTCTTGTCATCAGATACCTCATCACCACCATAACGGGATAGATTCATGAAGTTCCTGATATAGGTGTTGACGTTATCATTTCCCTGCTTCAGGTTGAGGAAAGCCTCCTTCATCCTTTCCATTACAATCTCTGAGAGAAACTGCTCTTTGAACGCTCCAGTGAACCTCTCCCAAGTTGGCTGGAACCCAGTGCAGCTTGCCTTCAAGTAGTTCTCCCACCAAAGAGCTGCATCTCCCTTGAGAAGGTGAGTAGCACACTTGACCCACTCCTGCTCCGGAACATCAGCAGTCTCGAGCAACCTTGAGATCTCACGCAGCCAATCATCCGCGTCCAGAGGTCGGTCAGAAACATCAAACTGACGAGGGTTGAACTTGAGGAAGCTCTTGATGTCTCCACGCTTGGGAGGTGGAGGTAGTGGAGCAAACTCGTTTCTTCTGACACTCTCCTCAAAGGGCTGCTGGTTCTCTTGCATAGCTGCCAAAGCATTAGCGATGTTTGACAACGAGCCCAGCTCCGAGGTATGTCCTCCTCGATCCGGTGGTGGAGCCATCCCGTCATTGATATAAAACTCACGTCAAGATTATAATGGAAGATGATAATAATCCAAAATAGTACCAAGATGGAATTAACCAAGATTAAAGGATACAATTTCTCGAGGTGATATTAAAATATCAACAAAGTTCATAGCACCTAAAAGATATTAAGCATATCGCACACGACTGAAAAGGAGTGTGGTACACAAAAATATCAAAGAAAAATTTTCCACAAATTTCGGCATTAGAATACCAATAGATGCGCAAAATTACTTAACGAATCAAGATTAGTGACTCTACCGATTCAATATACAAAAGCGAATGATAAAAGTAGTGGTATGGTCGCGACTCCATCCCGCACTCAAATCATTACTCCGCACATGAACAAGTGGAACACATATCCTAACCCCTTCTTCTCACGTTGAACCTGAAGATTGGTAACTACGGAAACGAACACCCCAAACAAGATAGCGTCGGATACAAAGAGGAAGATAGATTGCGTCGGTTTGCAAAAGCCTGTCGGTATGGAATGTACCAACAGTTGATAACCAAAGGCAGATAAGATAACAACTTGGATGCAACAGATAGACAAGGGATTACACACACACACACACACAACCTATGGTACTACGGAAACCCAGAACACGTGAATCCTAGTTTGAATTTTGGGAAGAGGATTGAAAACGTTGCACTCCCTTACCAGAAAAAGGGTGGGTGGAAGGGTAAGAAGAAAAGTGGAAGCAGTCCTACTCTCGCGTTTCGTTTTTCCCTAATATACATAACTACCAAAAATATTTGCTAGACTGACAACGACTGCTTATTGAAACCTCAAGGTCGGGATGGCTCGATACCAATTGTAACTACCTCGGTGAATTACGCTCCTAGATACAAGCCCGATGATGGTAGTGGTTGAAATAGTGCGGCGGGGCCCCAAAAGCCACTCACGGGTAGACCTTTCGGCCGTCCCAACCACTACCATCTCAACGGGACCTGTACGGGCGGCGTAATCGGCAGGCGAAGGGATCAAATACATACACAAATGAGTATGTATGCAAGCCACCATACAAGAGTACATCAGAGCCATACCATCTAGAAACAAAGGAAATATAGCAACGCCATACGGCAAGATTCAAATGACCTAGATAGATCTAATATTTTAGGATACTTCCTCATACAACACACATCAGAGTATCATGCGGAAGCGGCAAACAAGTCCGAGTACGGATAAGAAGCAAATCGGCATAAGATGCCATAGAAATAAGCACATCCCAACCACGGATCTCACGGATCCCGTTCGGAATCTCTACACCGAACGATCGTTGCCCACATCGCGCCTTCTTCCACCCAAAGATCCGGTGAGGGTACTGCTCATCCGAACCAATAATTTATCGTGTGAGACCCTAAGGGTACTCGGAAGTCTTAATGCCTCTAAAGGGGACACAACACGGGTGACGAATTGCAGCAAAAGATAAACCCTAGCAGTTCTAGATACTGCCATCCATCCGCCTAACCAATGATAGACGGATGTCCGTGAATTAAGAACAACAGTTATAATGGTAATCTCATCGATCCATCCTCCTCCTCGCTACCAACGAGGAAGCGATTTAACAACCCCCATCCGTTGGCAATTTTAATAACCATTCCATGAGTGTTGCACTATTTACTAGTCAATTTACTTAGTCGATTAACGGTACTTTAGTTATGCTTGTCTATGATCGAAACTGTGCTCCAAGTCGTCCATAACCGCGACACGGCTTTTAGAAAGTTTTACCCGGCGGGTGCACCAATAGCAACACACGCTCGATCAACCTCGAAAACCAAATCAAATCCCAACGAGGCCTTCTCGACAAAGCAATCACAGGATTGAGAATATTTCAGGGGGGCACCCTTGAGTCTTCCATAGCAACGGTAAGCTAGCTCAGACGGACTCAAGGTTTGGGTGGACGGTGTGAACGACTAGGAACCCAAAACGGGCTTGTCGACACAGCGGAATCGTGTCCCGATCCTAAATAAGACAAGGTGCTCCTCGCACAATCGTAAATACATAAGTAGCATGGCATAAGTACAGATCGTAAATAAAACCTCAAACTAGTTTGGCCCCAAGAAATAAGATGAATCAAGCTCTCGTGGGGTCCCATATACCTCCCGGATGTGGATAGCGCGATAAATCAAGGAACAGGAATCAAGTACTCGGGGTCTTACGGGACACAAGTGAGCAGGAAAAACCAAATAGCAGATGTTGCTCACCGGTGCCACTTTCTTTAGTTATCCCACTACTACTCAGGTTAAGTTGTTTAGGTACCTCGTTATCCAACATACTCTCACATACCCTACACATGATGTTCTACGACTCGCATGGCTCAAACAACTCCTATAGTAATGGCTCATGGGATGGAGGAACAAGCTTGGTGGGGTTTAAAAGTAAAGGCTATGCATACTTGGGATTCAATTTAATGCAATCGCGACTCAATGATGCAAGAATAAGATAGAGGCAATAGGTACTGTATGTATGCAAGCATGTGGAAGTGCTTGCGGCAACTCAGTTGAAGCGAGGACGGATCGGTAGTGCTCCGGTTCTCTTGATATAACCCCCGCCAAAGGTTCTATCCGAGAAAACCAAACAAACAAGGCCAACATGAATATAGAGCACAAAAATACGAACAAGATGCGTCAGCAAACAATCATGCCATGATGAATGATGCACAATTTACATGGCAATAAGGTAGCATGGCATGGTGAGGTGGAAGGCAAGTAATAACATTTTAATGGGGTTTTGGATCACATTTTGTTGTCATAACAGTTGCTGTTTGCTATTTATTTATATGATGCATGCTGCAATTGAAGTCATGGATAGCATAAACAGAAAGGTCTCGTCGGTGATCATTTTAGACATATCATTTGTTAAATTTGGAATTATAAATCAAAAGTTATTAATTATTTAAGTTCTAGTGGCATTTGTGGTAATTTAATTCAACTTGGAATTTTAAATGTGCAAAAGGAAATTTGAATGGCATATTTGAATTCCTTACATTTTTCTGTTCAAGCATATAACATTTGTTTAATTTGGATTTGTAGTTTTAAAATTATTAAAAATATGAATTTGAATTTAAAACAATTGGTAAAGTATATATAAAAAAAAAAAGGTGACACTTTTGTCACCTGTAATGCACTCCAGCCAGTCCGGCGAGTGGCCTGATCTTGACTGGGCACCCACGTGGTCAAGAGGAGAGGTACCATGGTTGAGGTGGAGAAGCTGGGGTACCTTTCTCGCAAAAGGCCACCCATCGACGGGTGGCCTGGTAGGACTGCGGTTGTGGGAGAGAAAAGGGGGGGTATTCGCTAATTGAACACGCTGCGTGGGGAGGATCGGGTTGTTTCAGGAAAACACGGAGCCTTTTAGAAAAGGCCACCGTCATCGCGGGGCTAATCGACCGCGGAATTAGGAAAAAGGTTGGGGAGGGGTTTGTGCAAAAGAGCCAAGGCCCATCGTTGTTCTTCTGGCCCGCTTCGGCTGCTTGTGGCGTGGCGTGGCTGGCCTCGAACTCGCGACGCGGCACGCGCCGAGGGGCGGAGACCGCGCTAGGACGTGGTTGACGTTGCCGCAGTAGCGCTTAGGTAGGCTCTGGCGAGGCGCGGAGGGTGCGCAGCCATGGCGTCCGGCACCGACGGTGTTCGACGGCCGAGGCGCAACCGTGAAACTAGCAGAGGCGAGGTTGTCTAGGAGGTTAAGGCTCACCGAGTGTGCGGGTGGTTTGCGGGAAGGCGCCACGATCATGGCGAGGTGACGGCCGAGCTAGGGTTTGTCGGGCGCGGCACTGGGACGTCTGGGCCCGCCTCCTCATGGTCAGACGGGCTGCAGGGGAGCCGGCTTGTGAACCTTGACCACCCTCGGCGGTGGCCGAGAGCGCCGTGACGGCGAGGCATCTTGGCGTGCATGGCCGGTGGCCGTGGAGGAGGAAGGAGGAGGGAAGGCTGGCTCAGCCAGATCTGGGCGAGGCCAGAGAGGCGAGGGAGGACAGATAGGGACGGAGGGGAGAGGCTGGGTGTCGTGGGGAGGTGGTGGCCGAAAAGGTGGCTCGGTCACCCTCCTCTTCACGTGCGCGGGCAGGGGCAGGGCAGGGGTGGCTTCCGGGTGGGACCAGGGGGCGAGGCCAAGGAGGCAGGGCAGGCTCGGTGTGGGGCTTCCAGGCAGAGAGATAAAGAGGGGAGGGAGGAGCTCGGGTTGGGGTGGTGGTAGCCTCGGCTAGGGTTGGAGCTAGGGTAGGAAGAAGAGGGGGTATGGCTCGGGTAGGGTTTGTCTTAGATGGGGTAGCTAGGTGGCATGGTGGGGCCAGCTGGCTGATAGAAAAGGGGCCGAGAGAGAGGGGTAGGTTTTAGGGTTTAGCTTAGAGCTAGGATTAGAGGGGATGGTAGATTAGATGAGATGGAGGGTAGGTTTTAGGGTTTTGAAGAGAGGGGGAAAGGTTAGATGCTAGGGTTTAGCTAGAGGGTTCGGTTTAGAAATAGGTGGGGTTAAGGAGAGAGGGGTAGATTAGGGTTTTTGTTTGGACTAGGAGTAGCTTAGGTTTTATCTAGGATGGTTATGGGGCATGGGAGGGAGAGAGGGAGCTAGGTAGAGGATAGAGAGAAGGGGGTGCAAGCTAGGGATTTAAAGCATGCATGTTCCAAACATGGTCAAGCAAGATCAAAAGAAGAGAGGTAGGGAGAGAGATGGGGTTTTAGGCTTATGCTCACAAATGATCACATGTGTATGCATGGAGCATGGTGATAGAGGTTTTAGCTAGAGGGGAAAAAGAGGTAGATGGTGTGGTGAAGGATTCTACAAGACAAAACAAGTTAAGCAAAGGATAGGTGATTCATGCAAGCAAAGCCAAAAAAAAACATTCCAAAGTCAAGAGAAAGGTGGCACTTGCATGTCCCATGCAAACAATAATTGCCATGTAGTTATATTGTGAAAACAACATTAAATCATGTGGCACTATTCCTTGCATTCCCAAAAGGTGGGCAAAGGCCAAGCAAAAGATTATGGGTGGAATCCAACCAACCAACATGAGCTAGAGGTAACTCAAATAAAATGCCAAGCTCATATTAATTGGAAGGTGGAATTATAAGGTGGTGAAAGAAAGGTGGTGGAGTTATTAAGAGATATGCCCCCAAATCAACTTGGGCATTTAACAATATATTAAGAACCAAATACAATATCAAGAGGCAACTACAATTAATAATGCACATGAGATAAGAACCAAACAAGAAAGGGTTTTTATATGATGCTCAAATGCAAGGTGGCATGATGACATGGGCATGACATGATGATGATGCAACAATTATATGTTGGAAGTGGCCCTTTTATTACTAGAACAAGTAGCATTACAGGTGTTAGACAACTGGGATGCTACAACAAGATACTTGGATGTTGGGATACCTATGATGTAGGCGTTGTTGTTGACCCTCTTTAGCACTTTGAACGGTCCATCACCTCTTGGCTTGAGTTTGGAGTCGTGGTCCTTGGGGAAGCGGTCTTTACTCAAGTGTATCCACACAAGGTCGTCTTCTTCGAAGATCACCTCTTTCTTGTTCTTGTTTAGCCTTGATGCTTGGCGAAGTACTTGTTTCTCGATCGTGGTTCTTGTGTCTTCATGGAGTTTTTTCATTGTTTGGGCACGCTTGTCCACGTCCATATTGGCACGTTCATGAAGAGGTAGTGGAAGGATATCGAGCGCGGTGAGGGGCTCGAAGCCATAGACGATCATGAAAGGGCTCCTCATTGTGGTGGAGTGCTTGGCGCGGTTGTAGGCGAACTCGGCATGTGGAATACATTCCTCCCAGTCTTTAAGGTTCTTCTTTATCAACACCCGGAGGAGTGTGCCAAGACTTCGATTGACGACCTCGGTTTGTCCATCGGTTTGAGGATGCGAGGCGGACGAGAAGAGGATCTTGATGCCGAGCTTGGCCATGAGAGTCTTCCAGAAGTAGCTCATGAATTTTACGTTGCGGTCGGAGACGATTGTTCTTGGTACACCGTGTAGCCGAATTATTTCCCTGAAAAACAAATTTGCTACATGTGAAGTATCATCGGTCTTATGGCACGGAATGAAATGTGCCATTTTTGAAAAGCAATCCACTACTACAAATATAGAATCATGACCATGTTTAGATCTAGGCGATCCTAACACAAAGTCCATGCTAATGTCCGATCAAGGTGCATGAGGGATAGGCAATGGCATATAAATACCAAAGGGATTGGACTTAGACTTAGCTTGGATACATGTAGTGCATCGTTGAACGTGGCGCTCCACGTCGCGCTTCATCTTTGGCCAAAAGTAGTGAGTGGAGAGCATGTCATAAGTCTTGTCACGGCCAAAGTGACCCAGAAGGCCTCCACCATGGGATTCTTGAAGAAGCAAAAGTTGGAGAGACGATTTCGGAATGCAAAGCTTGTTTTGTTTGAAAAGAAAACCCTTATGCAAATAGAAATCATCAATCCCTTTGTCTATTGAACATGTTGTAAAAATTGGTCCAAAGAAAGGGTCGGACGCGTACAAAGATTTGATGTCATCAAGACCCAAGACATTTACTTCGAGTCGTGTAAGAAGGCTTGTGTTTTTATGAGACAAGGCGTCCGCTACCACATTTTCTTTGCCCTTCTTGTATTTGACAATGTAAGGAAAAAACTCCATGAACTTAACCCATTTTGCGTGCCTTTTACTCAAGTTGGCTTGGCCCTTAAGATAATTCAACGACTCATGGTCGGAATGGATGATAAATTCTTTGGGCCAAAGGTAGTGTTGCCACACTTGAAGAACTCGAACCAAGGCAAAAAGTTCTTTGTCATAAATGGGATAGTTGAGGTGTGCGCCATCGAGTTTCTCACTATGGTATGCAATGGGACGCCCATTTTGCATAAGGACGCCTCCAATGCCAATTCCACTAGCGTCACATTCAATCTCAAAAGTTTTTGTGAAATCCGGTAATGCAAGGAGTGGTGCTTTGGTGAGCCTCTTTTTGAGCTCATCAAAAGCCTTTTGTTGTGCTTTTCCCCAAACGAACGTGACATTTTTCTTGGTCAAATCGTTGAGGGGGCAAGCAATGGTAGAAAAGTCTTTCACAAAGCGACGGTAAAAGCCAGCCAACCCATGAAAACTACGAAGTTCACTAACATTTGTAGGGATGGGCCAATCTCGTATGTCTTTGACTTTTGAGACATCAACTTCAATGCCATTGGAAGACACAACAAAACCAAGGAAAATCAGCTTGTCTTTTGCAAAAGTGCACTTTCGGAGATTAGCATAAAGCTTTTCATGACGGAGGATTTGAAGGACCTCCTTAACATGAGTAACATGCTCCTCTAGTGACTTGCTATAGACAAGGATGTCATCAAAGTAAACAACTACGCTCTTCCCAATGAGAGATCTCAAAATATGGTTCATGAGACGCATGAAGGTAGATGGGGCATTAGATAAGTCAAAAGGCATAACCAACCATTCATAGAGACCAAGCTTGGTCTTGAAGGCGGTTTTCCACTCATCACCTTCGGCCATGCGAATTTGATGGTAACCACTATGAAGATCAATTTTCGAAAATATAGTGGCTCCACATAACTCATCAAGCATTTCATCAAGACGCGCATAGGATGTCGATAACGCACTGTGATAGCATTGATTGGACGACAGTCCATGCATAACCGCAACATATCATCCGTTTTTGGGACTAGAATCACGGGAACCGCGCTTGGGCTAGTGCTTACTTGGATCAAACCTTTGGAGACGACTTGGTTGATTTGGCGTTCGATCTCTTTTGTCTCTTCCGGGTTCGTGCGATACGCGGCGCGGTTTGGGAGTGGGGCGCCGGGTATGAGGTCGTTGCGGTGCTCCATTCCACGAAGAGGAGGAAGGCCATGAGGAAGCTCTTCGGGAAATACATCTTGGAATTCCTGCAAAATAGCCATCAAATAAGGAGGAAAATTTGTCAAGTCGTTAGTTCCTTGCGCTAGTCCCTTGCATACAAGGACATAATGCAAGATGGATGGGTTGTTCCGCACTTCTCTCATCTCACTTTTGGTGGCAAGAACACTCTTAGTTTTTCCACTCGAGTTTGGCTTGTAGCTCTCACTCACTATGGTGTGGTTCTCTCGCTCACCACTCTTCTCACAAGGTGTTTTTGTGATTGCTCCCTCGCTAAAGCCTTTGCATTGTCCGCAATTATTTGGCTAGGAGTCATTGGTTGCAACACACAAGTTTTATCAAGCCATTTGAAGGTATAAGTGTTTGAGTGACCATCATGCAAAGCACGCTTGTCATATTGCCACGGCCTTCCGAGCAACATATGGCACACCGTCATTGGGACCACGTCACATTCCACCGTGTCTTTGTAGGGCCCAATTGAGAACGTTACCGACACGGTGTGCTTGATCTTGACGGATCCTTGGTCACTTAGCCATTGGATATGGTAGGGGTGTTTATGTGGATGGATGGTGAGGTTGAGTTTCTCACACAATTCCGTGCTTGCAAGATTGTGGCAACTCCCTCCATCGATGACAACTTTGATGGACCTCCCATTTATACCGGCACGAGTTTGGAAGATGTTTGATCGTTGGTCTTCATTCTCATTGGCATGAGTAGTTAAGACCCTTGTGACCACAAGCGATGGACTTGCGTCATGCTCACACATGAGTAGCTCTTGGTCCTCTTCCAAATGTTGCCTTGCCATGGCTTCCTTGACCCTTGCATCAAACTCATCTTCACTCAAGTATTCTTCATTGCCGTTGTCATGGATGAACAAAACTTTCTTGTTCCCACATGCGGCTGGCTTGTGTCCTTTGCCTCCACACTTGTAGCACTCACCATTGAATGGTTGTTCATCTCTTGTGTACTTGCTGTTGGAATTATGCCCTAGAGGCAATAATAAAGATGTTATTATTATAATTCTTGTTCATGATAAAGTTTATATTCCATGCTGGAATTGTATTAAGCGGAAACTTTAATACTTGTGTGGTTTGTGAACAACACCGTGTCCCTAGTACGCCTCTATGGACTAACTCATTGATCAATGATGGTTAAGGTTTCCTAACCATAGACATGAGTTGTCAATTGATAATGAGATCATATCATTGGGAGAATGATATGGTGGATAGGCCAACTAAGCGAAGCAATTAGATCGTGTCATCGTGTTCGTCTTTGCGAAGCTTTTCCTATGTCAAATATTGTATTCCTTAGACCATGAGATAATGCAACTCCCTGGTATCGGAAGAAAGCTTTGAGGTCATCAAACGTCATCCTATGAGAGGGTGATCATAAAGGTGTCTCTCAGGTGATCGGAAAGTATCATTGGGTTGTATGTATCGAGATGGAATTTGTCCCTCCCAAGTCGGAGAGATATACTTCGGGCCCACTCGGTAATCGATATCAACACCGCTTGCAAGCATGTGGTTAAGGAGTTAATCACAAAGTGATATCGGATTACGGAACGAGTAAAGTACTTGTTGTGAACGAGATTGAACTAGGTATGACGGTACCGACGATCGAATCTCGGCAAGTAAAATATCGTGAGACGAAGGGAATATATATATGGGATTGATTGAATCACGGCATCGTGGTTCATCCGATATGATCATCGATGAATGTGTGGAGTCAATATGGGTGCCTGCACATTGATTATTGATAGAAGATCATGTGCATGTTCTCGAACCCGAGGGTCACACACTTAACGATCTCGACGCTAGGATAGATTGGATAATTGGTTTATGAATTTTGTTCGAGTCTCGGATGGGATCCGCATATCACGAGAGGTTCCGGAATGGTCCGAGAATAAGATTCATATAAGGCAAGGCAGTTTTTGGAGTTGAATGGTTCCGGTTAATCGGTATTGTACGGAAGCTTCTAGAACCTTCCGGAAGGGGACCAACGTGGCCCCACCTTCCGGAGGGGGCATGGGCCTATGAGGGAGTGTCTGGCGCATTGGGCGGGGCACAAGGCCCCATAGGGCCCAGTGATCTAGATAAGTTTAAACTCGTTTAAACTAGAGATAGGATTTCTAGATAAGTGAGAGTTTAAATCGTTTAAACTAGAGATAGGATTTCTAGATAAGGAGAGTTTAAATTGTTTAAACTGGAGATAGGCTTGGAGGAGGGGCAGGCTGGCCACCCTCTATATAGAGGGTGGTGCGCCTCCCCCACACACACACCTTCCTCCAAGCCCTAGCAGCCTTGCTACCTTCCTCTCTCCTCCCGATCGCTTGTAGGCGAAGCCTGCAGAAAATTCTCCACCATATACACCACGCCGTCGTGTTGTAGATCCAATCTATCTCTCCACCATACTTGCTGGTCCGAGGAAGGAGGAGACGCCGAGGTGTGCACGTGTGCATCTCACGGAGGCACCGCCACTTGTGGTGCTAGATCGGATCGGATCGCGAGGAGGAGAAGCGTACGACTACATCACCCACGCCCGATTTAACGCTCACTGCGGCGAATCTTCAAGGGTATGAAGATCTAATCCAATCTCTCGTTGATTGCATCTCCTAGATTAGATCTTGGCTTTCCCTCCGCTCGCATCCGTAGAAAATTTTGATTTACTATGCCGCGAAACCCTTCAGTGGTATCGAGCTAGATCTATGCGTAGATGTGTTTCACGAGAACGCAACATGGTTGTTGCGGGCGTTGATGTTTTCATTGCAAGCCTCTTGTTTGTGTTCTTCTTATGACGGGATAGTGAGATTGAAGCGGTCCGTGCCAACCTTACGCGACGCCGCTCATGAGACCGGCTCGCACTTGACGGTGGCTTGTTCCACACATGCGGCCGGTGGATGTCGCTTTCTCTCACTATAGTTGTCATGGGATTAACACCGGAGTTTGGCAACCATAATATCACCGTTGTGGCTTTCCGTAGGTAAGAATCATTCTTAGCATCTACTCCCATAAGCCACGTAAAACATGCAACAACAAAGTAGAGGCGTCTAACTTGTTTTTGCATGGAGTGTTTTCTGTGATATGGTATGGCCCAAGATGTGATGTGTATATTGTATGCGATGATCATGTTTTGTAATGTTTCACGACTTGCATGTCGATGAGTACACAACCGGCAGGAGCCATATGGTTGTCTTTATAATTGTGTATGACCTGCGAGTCAACTTCTTATACGCCATGTAATAGCTTTACTTTATCGCTAAGTAGTTAGCAATAGTTGTAGTTGTTGTTCATGGTGGAGGCAATCATGGTGGAGCGATGGAGATCATGCCGGAACACACAAGATGGAGATCATTGCGCGAAGATTGGCTATACCATGTCACATAAAGTTATATGCATGTGATGTTTATCCCTTTATGTATCTTATTATACTTAGATCGCGACGGTAGCATTATAAGATGATTCCTCACTTAAAGATCAAGATAAAAACTGTGTTCTCCCCAAGTATGCACCGTTGTGAAAGTTCGTCGTTTCCAAGCATCACGTGATGATCGGGTGCTATAGACTCTACGCTCACATACAACGGGTGCAAGCCAGTTTTGCACACGAGGAAATACTTGGGTCTAACTTGACGAGCCTAGCATGTACAGACATGGCCTCGGAACACAAGAGCCGAAAGGTTAAGCATGAGTCATATGAATGATATGATCGACATTTTGTTGTCCACCATTGAAACCACATATCTTCTCGTGATGATCGGATTAGGTGTGGTGAATTTGGATCGTGTTCACTAAACAACTTGAGGGATGTTGAATTTAGTGGGAGTTCATCTAGTAATTTGATTAAGTTGAACTATTTATCATGAACATAGTCTAAATTGTACTTGCAAATACTGTAGATCACATGGCCAAGTCCAACTTCAACTTCAACGTTTTTGCTGAGAAGGAAAAGCTTAGAAACAATGGGTCTAACTTCACCAATTGGTTCCGCACTCTAAGAATCATTCTGTCAATGACAAAAGGACTATGTCCTTGTAAAGCGTTAGGTGACCCTCACGCAATCGCTACCGATGAGAAAACTGTCTATCAGTCGCGCAAAGATGATTATGGTGTGATTAAGAGCACCATGTTGTTTGCTATGGAACCGGGGCTTCAAAATCATTTTGAAACCTATCCCGAGCCCTTTGAGATTCTCGAGGAGTTGAAAACCATGTTTCAGACTCAAGCCCGTTCTGAGAGATATGAGATCTCTGAGAAGTTCTTTAACTGCAAGATGGAGGAAGGGAGTTCCGTTAGTGAGCACGCCATAAAGATGTCGGGCTACACTCAACGCCTTGAGCAACTAGAATGCACGATTCCAGAGGAGCTCAAGATTGACAGGTTTCTGCAATCACTCCCTCCCAGCTACAAAAGTTTTGTAGTGACTCATAATCAGATTGGTTCCACTGATACGATCACCGAGCTCTTCGCAGTCAAGGTCGAAGTGGACATCAAGAAGGATAATCATGTGTTGATGGTCAACAAGCCCCTCCTTTAATTTGTAGGGAGCAAAGAAGCCCTTCAAGAAGGGCGGCAAGCGTAATGCTCCTCGAGAAGAAGCTTCAGTCCGGTCCTAATTAATCGAGTGCTTCTATTGCAAGGACAGGGTCCTCGAAGCGCAATCAGAAGTACTTGGCGGACAAGAAGGTGGCACCATCAAAGGTATATTTGATATACATGTTATTGATGTTTTCCTTACTAGCCCTCGTTGTAGTGCCCGGTATTTGATACGGTTCAGTTGCTAATATTTGTAACTCGAAGCAGAGCTACGGAATGAGCGGCTTGCGAGGATGAGGTGACGATACGTGTTGTAACGCGGATCAAGAGTTGATGTGATGGCCGTCGGCACGCTCTCCTTAGTTTTACCTTCGGGATTAGTTTTAAACCTTAATAAATGTTATTATGTGCCTGCGTTGAGCATGAACATTATTTCCGGATCATGTTTATTGCAAGACGGTTATTCATTTAAATCGGAGAATAATGGTTGTTCTATTTATATGAGTAACATCTTTTATGGTCATGCACCTCTTGTGAATGGTTTATTTCTTCTAAATCTCGAAAGGGATGAAACACACATCCATAACATTGAGGCTAAGAGAGATAGTGATAATACTACTTATTTGTGGCACTGTCGTCTAGGTCATATTGGTGTAAAGCGCATGAAGAAACTCCATTCTGATGGACTTTTGGAGTCTCTTGATTTTGAATCATTTGATGCATGCGAACCATGCCTCATGGGCAAGATGATCAAAACCCCGTTCTCCGGTATGATGGAGCGAGCAACGGACTTGTTGGAAATCATACATACCGATGTATGCGGACCGATGAGTGTTTCGACGCGCGGTGGATATCGCTATTTTCTCACTTTTACCGATGACTTAAGTAGTTATGGGTATATCTATTTAATGAAACATAAATCTGAAACGTTTGAAAAGTTCAAAGAATTTCAGAATGAAGTGGAGAACCATCGTAATGTAAGATTAAGTTTCTACGATCCGATCGTGGCGAATATTTGAGTTATGATTTTCTCACGCATCTTAAAGCAAGTGGAATCGTTTCACAACTCATACCGGAACACCACAGTAGCAATGGTGTGTCTGACAGGAATCGAACCCTATTAGATATGGTCCGATCAATGATGTCTCTTCGATTTCGTTATCATTTTGGGGTTATGCATTAGAAACCTTGCATTCACTTTAAATAGGGATCCATCTAAATCCGTTGAGACGACACCGTATGAACTGTGGTTTGGTGCTAAACCTAAGTTGTCGTTCTTAAAGTTTGGGGATGCGAAGCTTACGCCAAGAAGTTGATGCGGACAAGCTCGAACCAAAGCGGAGAAATGCGTCTTCATAGGATACCCTAAGGAAACTATTGGGTATACCTTCTATCACAGAACTGAAGGCAAAGTGTTTGTCGCAAAGAACGGTCCCTTTCTTGAGAAGGAGTTTCTCTCGAAAGAAGTGAGTGGGAGGAAAGTAGAGCTAGACGAGGTTATTGAACCTTCTCTTGAATTGGAGAGTAGCGCACACCGAAATTGTTCCAAAGGTCACCGCACCAACAATAGAGGAATCTAATGACAAGGATCATGAAGCTTTGGACGATGTCACATTGAGCGTCGCAGTCGACAAGGTCGCGTGCCCTCCCGAGTGGTACGGCAACCTGTCTTGACTGTCTTGTTGGTAGAAGATAGTGAACCTACGAACTATGAGGAAGCGATGATGAGCCAGACTCGAGAAATGGTGGAAGCCATGAAATCGAATTGGGATCCATGAGCGAAAACCAAGTATGGACTTTGGTGGATCCTCCTAGCGATCGAAAGGCCGTTGAGTGCAAATGGATATTCAAGAAGAAAGCGGACGCGGATGGTAATGTTACCATCTATAAAGCCGACTTGTCGCAAAGGTTTTCGACAAGTTCAAGGTGTTGACTACGATGAGACTTTCTCTCCGTAGCGATGTTTAAGTCCATTCGGATTTTATTAGCAATTGCTGCGTTTCATGATTATGAAATATGGCGGATGGATGTCAAGATCGCTTTCCTCAATGGCAACATTGATGAAGAGTTGTATATGATGCAACCAAGGTTTTGTCGATCCTAAGGATGCTTGGTAAAGTATGCAAACTTCAGCGTTCCATTTATGGATGAAGCAAGCATCTCGGAGTTGGAACCTTCGTTTTGATCAAGTGATCAAGAGCTTTGGATTTGTTCCAAATTGCTCTGAAGCTTGTATCTACAAGAAAGTGAGTGGGAGCTCGGTGACGTTTACGGTACTATATGTGGATGACATATTGATTATTGGAAATGACATCAACATGCTTAACGATGTGAAGAGTTATTTGAACAAGTGTTTTTCAATGAAAGACCTAGGTGAATGCTTATATATTGGGCATCAAGATCTATAGAGATAGACAAAGATGCACGATAGCTTTAAGCAGTACATACCTAGACAAAGTTCAAAAGGTTCAATGGATAAGGCAAAGAAAGGTTCAGCCTATGTTGTCGGGTAAGATATTGAGCAAGGCTCGGTGTCCAGCTGATGAAATGATAAGGAAGCTATGAGCAAAGTGCCTTATGCCTCGGCCATAGGTTCCATCATGTATGCCATCTTGTGTACTAGACCGGATGTGTCCAATGCTCTTAGTTTGACGAGATATCAAAGTGATCCGAGTGGAACATTTGGACAGCCGTGAAGAACATCCTAAAGTACCTAAATAGAACTAAAGAAATGTTCTTAGTCTATGGGGTGATGAACGACTTGTCGTAAAGGTTACGTCGACGCTAGTTTCGACAATCGACAAGGATGATTCTAAATCTCGACGGGATACGTTTATATTTTGAATGGAGGAGCTGTGAGTGGAGAAGCGCAAGCAAAGCGTGATCGCGGATCTGATGAGAAGCGAATACATGGTCATTGCGAGCGTCAAGTGAAGGAGTTTGGATCGAAACTTCATCCGAGCTTGGCGTGGTTCCAAGTGCATTGGACCCACTGGAGATATTGTGTGACAACACTGGCGCCATAGCACTCGCTAAGGAACCAAGATATCATCCAAAGACCAAGCATATCAACCGCAAGTTTCATATAATCTGAGATTATATAGCAGATGGAGATCTGAAGATTAGCAAAGTACATACGGATATGAATGTCGCAAATCCATTGACTAAACCTCTTCCACGTGTAAAACATGATCAACACCTCAGTGCCATGGGTGTGAGATTGTTGCTAGATGTAAACTAGATTATTTACTCTAGTGCAAGTGGGAGACTGTTGGAATTATGCCCTAGAGGCAATAATAAAGATGTTATTATTATAATTCTTGTTCATGATAAAGTTTATATTCCATGCTGGAATTGTATTAAGCGGAAACTTTAATACTTGTGTGGTTTGTGAACAACACCGTGTCCCTAGTACTCCTCTATGGACTAGCTCATTGATCAATGATGGTTAAGGTTTCCTAACCATAGACATGAGTTGTCAATTGATAATGAGATCATATCATTGGGAGAATGATATGGTGGATAGACCCAAACAAAGCAGAGCAATTAGATTGTGTCATCGTGTTCGTCTTTGCGAAGCTTTTCCTATGTCAAATATTGTATTCCTTAGACCATGAGATAATGCAACTCCCTGGTATCGGAAGAAAGCTTTGAGGTCATCAAACGTCATCCTATGAGAGGGTGATCATAAAGGTGTCTCTCAGGTGTGAGGAAAGTATCTCATTGGGTTGTATGTATCGAGATGGGATTTGTCCCTCCCAAGTCGGAGAGATATACTGGGCCCACTCGGTCGATATCAACACCGCTTGCAAGCATGTGGTTAAGGAGTTAATCACAAAGTGATATCATATTACGGAGCAGTAAAGTACTTCTTTGTGAGCAGATTGAACTAGGTATGATGCAGACGATCGAATCTCGGGCAAGTAAAATATCGAGACGAAGGGAATATATATATGGGATTGATTGAATCACGGCATCGTGGTTCATCCGATATGATCATCGATGAATGTGTGGGAGTCAATATGGGTGCCCAAACCCATTGTTGATTATTGATAGAAGATCATATGCGCATGTTCTCGAACCCGCAGGTCACACACTTAACGTATCGACGCTAGGATAGATTGGATAATTGGTTTATGAATTTTTGTTCGAGTCTCGAATGGGATCCGGCATATCACGAGAGGTTAGGAATGGTCGGAGAATAAGATTCATATAAGGCGGCAGTTTTGGAGTTCGAATTGTTCCGGTTAATCGGTATTACGGAAGCTTCTAGAACCTTGAAGGGGACCAACGTGGCCCCACCTTCCGGGAGGGGCATGGGCCTATGAGGGAGTGTCTGCGCATTGGGCCGGGGCACAAGGCCCCATAGGGCCTAGCCGATCTAGATAAGTTTAAACTCGTTTAAACTAGAGATGGGATTTCTAGATAAGGAGAGTTTAAATCGTTTAAACTAGAGATAGGATTTCTAGATAAGGGAGTTTAAATTGTTTAAGCTGGAGATAGGCTTGGAGGAGGGGCAGGGCTGGCGCCCCCTCTATATATAGAGGGTGGTGCGCCTCCCCACACACACACCTTCCTCCAAGCCCTAGCAGCCTTGCTACCTTCCTCTCTCCTCCCGATTGTTTGTGGCGAAGCCTGCAGTGAAATTCTCCACCATATACACCACGCCGTGGTGTTGTAGATCCAATCTATCTCTCCACCATACTTGCTAGTCCGAGGAAGGAGGAGGCCGAGGTGTCTTTGACGTGTGCATCTCACGGAGGCACCGCCACTTGTGGTGCTAGATCGGATCGGATCGCGAGGAGGAGAAGCGAGTACGACTACATCACCCATGTTCCGACGAACGTTCCGCTGTGCGAATCTTCAAGGGTATGAAGATCTAATCCAATCTCTCTTGTTGATTGCAGCTCCTAGATTAGATCTTGGCTTTCCCTCTGTTCGCATCCGTAGAAAATTTTGATTTACTATGCCGCGAAACCCTTCACTTGCCACTTGGGGGCGGTTTTCCTTGAGGAAGTGTTGGCTTGAAGGGAAGCTTGGTGGTATTTGAGGAGCTTCCACTTGGTGTTGTCGGAGTAGTTGTTGGAGCTTGCTTGTATGTGAAGTATGTCTTTGGCTTGTTGAACTTGATGTCCTCTTGCACTTGACGTTCGGCCTTTGATGCAATGTGCACAAGCTCAATGATGTAGCCCGACCTACGGTCGTTACTACATCTTGGTCTCCAACTTACGCCAAGTCGTCATGGAATCCAAAGGTGAATCCGTTCCTCTATGCGAGCCCCCTTCCTACCCTACTGAATGGTATGCTACTTCATACTCCGTCACATATGCATGATAGGTTCACATTGACAAGTACGGAGGCAAGGGAGGAAGCCCGGAGCATCAAGCCCGACAAGACGGAGGCTTGGAAGAGGAGGCGGAAGAAGACAGATCACCAAATGCTCTCTGTCACCGGCGGCACTACCGGCCCCGGATCCGGTACTACCGGGCCACGGCACTACCGCCCCCTGCTACCGCCACCAACAGAAGGCTCTAGCGCAAGTCCCAGGACGACAAGCGGTACTACCGGGCCAGGAAGCGGTATACCGCTTGACCGGTACTATCGGTCAAGCCGGACCGGTACTACCGGACGACACAGAACATGATCGTGTTAATTCGGCCCAGCGCCTTGTAACCCTCTCTATATTTCGCTATTTTTCCCCAAAATACCCCTGTTTATGTGGTTGGCCTATATATAGCCCCCACCCTCCATTGTAAACCCTAGGCATAGATGATAGACTAAAGAAAACCCCCATTGTGGAATCTCTAGTTTTGCCTCATACACTTTGCCAACGGGCCCGACTATCGTCACCAACCTCGATTGGACTTTGCATCACGCATCCATCGTTGAACAAGGCCTTGGAGTTCGATGTCTCGTCTCCAAGTTGTCAAGACCCTCCCCAAGGTGTTCTTCCCTCTCCGATGTGGATTTGAGGGAGCACGTTGACCGATCTTTCCTTGCGAGGATTCTATCGGGCCGGTGGCCGCCGTTCGGGAGCAATCGGCCTTGTATCATGTGAGTTTTGCATGTGTTCATCGTGTTCTTCGCGAGGTGTGTGTTCGCTTCCGCTACCTTCTCCCTTTCCCCTCGCTTTCCCATCAATTTGACCACGAGATCCGTGAAGATCGGGCACCCAAGAGGTTAACCCCTCCATCATCTGGTATCAGTAGCTTTTGGTTGCCACGGATTTCTCATCGATTTGGTCTTTTCCCCATAAATTCGAAAATTTCACCAAAAACAGCCCCAATTCGTGTTTTGGATCGATCTGTGATTTGAGTGCATTTTGGTAGGTTTTGATCCGTGGATTACTTGCTAAACTTGTTGATCTACCTTCCTTTGCGTTCCCATAGCCTAATTCCTTGATTTCCCCCGTCGATTTGGTGTTTTTCTTAAAGATTTTCCGCCCAAATCGCCCCAAACTCGCGAAATCGCGTCAGATCTGGATTTCTCTGTCTCGAGCGGTACTACCGCTCCAAAAATACGGTACTACCACGGTACTACTGGGCCCAAAATCCGTACTACCTTGATCTGAAGAAAATAGCATGTTCCAGATTTCAGCCTCTCACTGTTTTGAGCATAACTTTTGCATTCGAACTCGGATTTTGGTGTTCTTTAGCTCGTTTCCAAGAGGAGAAGGAGCTCTACATCATCATCCATGTTGTTCATGCTATCTAATCCATCCAAATTCCGTGAGCAAGGCGGAATCCAAAAATAAAGGGTGAAGATCGTCGACGAAAGGTATAAACATTCCGCGACTTCTCCCCACTTGCATTCCTTTGTGAACCCCACTATCTTTGCGAGCAACAAACACCTATTGATACTAGTTCCTCTTATGATTGCTTGGGCTATGCACATTTGATACCTTATAGAATTCCGAGCAAACATTGTGAGCGCTATCTCATATAGTTATCTTGTATAGTTGTTGGCACAAGGAAGAGGCAAGTGAAAAAGAAATAAAAAGAAAAAGAGTGATACAAAAAGAAAAAAAAGAAAAAAAAGAAAAGAAACAAAAAAAAGAGATATACATGTGCCTCATAGAATAGGAAGCGCAAGCTCGATGAACATCATATAGGTGGTACTTATTGTGCATATCTTGTAGCCCACCAATTTTGTGCAATCGAACTAGCGTCTCTCCTTGTACTTGTGTGACACGAACTTATAGTCTTCGCTAGGTAATCATTTGGTTCTTAGCTCACTTTCTCTGTCACACAAGTCCCATTTATCCCACTGTGTGTGTTTCCTTGTATATATTTCCTATCTTGTGGATTGACTTGTTTTGCTTTGTGATCATTGTGGTTCTTTACTTGCCAATAAAACATCTTGATTTCGGATTGGTTCTTGACATGCCACTTTCCATACCTATCCACCATAGGCCTTGTGTGTGTGTGTTTTTTGGTTCGTAGTTGGTTTTGGTGTTCCGCGTGAAGTTAACTTTGCTTGGTTTATTGCTCTCAAGTGTGGCCACTTGCACGATACGATCTTCCAAGGTAAAGTAAGGTTTGACGTTGTATCCCTAACTCCCACTACCACTTCCATATACACCGCTTGGTCTTGTGCATCATGTCTAGGGACTCTGGAACCGAGGATGATATCTATGAAGAATCCATGATGAGCCACCATGACTACGACTCCACAAGTATAGAGGACATGACGGAGCACAACACCGACAATTGCTCCACATGCTTTGAGGACCCGGAGCACTACACCTACGACGACTCCACATGCATGGAAGACATGGAGCTCTACGTCGACAATGGCTCCTCATGCATGGAGACTATGGAGCACTACACCGACAATGGCTCCACATGCTTGGGTGATATGGAGTACTACACCAACAATTACTCCCCAAGCATGGATGACTTCGAGTGCGACATCAACGACGGCTCGCCAAGCATGGAGGACACGGAGAACTTCATCGAATTTGATGGCTCCTCCACGAGCCATGAAGAATTCCTCCACCGCGTGGACATGGAAGCCTACTACGCCAAGCAAGAGGAGGCGCATCATCAAGGCGACAAGTGCCACCACCTAGATGGCGTCAAGCGCCACCATCTCCAAGGCGCCAAGATCCATCACCTCCAAGGCGTCAAGCTCCACCATCTCCAAGGCGCCAAGCTACATCACCTCCAAGGCGCCAAGCTCCAACTCCTATCCAATCAAGAGTGGCGTCCAAACATCATATACATCAAGAGGCGCCAAGAAACAAGAATCTTCATCGACAAACATCCTCTCATGAGCTTCGCCACCATAAAAAGGATACAAGACATCGTCAAAGGCATCTTCGCCACCAAGACGAAGAATTCGTGATGATCACTAACCATAATGCTCAAGCAAGCTCAAGAAGGCAACACAAGCACAAGAAGAGTGCCAAGGCAAGTGATCATCGTCGCGAGTGTCATGTGGACGACGAAGTGCGCCACCTACATCAACCATCGGCAGGTGATAGGGCAAAGGTGTCCGATATTTCGATGAGATGGCGATATTCGATTTGGTGGAGTTCGGGCTTGACGATCCGACTACACGTGCGAGCACGAGCGCCAATGCAATCGCTAGGCCAATCTCCTGGAGGTTACCGATCCTGCGTGAACACGATCGGCGACCCGAGGGTCTTAATTCCTACGAAATCGAGAACAAGTAAGAACCAATATTGCGATCAAGATATTGCGGATTAAGAGGAAAGCTTTATTGAAGAGGTGGGATCACGAATAGGTGCAGTACAAGAGGCCTCTGCGGCCTCGAGCCTTGGCGAAGTTACTATGGCTAACTTAATGTCTAAACAAAATCCGAGTCTAGGGGTCGGCTATGGGGAGTATTTAAGGCGAAAGGTGGGGTTTCGGCCAGCCATGGAAGTGGTGGCCAAATCAACCCTAAAAGTCCTTTTCCCTCAAATCTGGACTCTAAAAAGTGGCTAATTAAAATCTGCGAAAATTACATGGGCCTGGCCCAAAATAAAGGTGTCGCAGCACCATATTAAGCTATGGACGAATTCGTAAAGTATTGATCTTGAATATTTCGTCCAAGCCTTCTTTCTTCATTATGGTGGCTTCAAAGTTCTGAAATCTTCATCCGTGGCCTTCTCTTGGATCATCACATGCTTGCTGCCATCTCCATGCATGGCCATACTCCAATGCTTGTCCCTCTCATCCATGCTTGGTCCATCATTCCTAAGAGTAAGAAATACATCTGATTTAGGCAGCATCATATTCTCATGTATGTGAGGAATAGTTCCAAGAAACGAAAGTACCTGATAGTTCAGTTGTTTGGCACGAGATCTTGTGATGGGTCCTTGTATGTGTGTTGCTGCAGGTACAACGGTTGTACCAATAGTAGGGATGTCCACATCATGCTCCCCTTCTTGAATTGAAGTCGTCCTCGACGCAATATCATCTTCCTCACCAAAGGAAGGCTTCAAATCTGCAATGTTAAATGTAGGACTAACCGTACCAAAGTCTGCAGGCAACTCAAGTTTGTATGCATTATCATTGATTTTCTCTAACACCTTAAAGGGACCAGCAGCACGTGGCATTAACTTAGACTTGCGTAAATCAGGAAAACGATCTTTACGCAAATGTAACCAAACAAGATCACCAACATCAAACACAACATGCTTTCTCCCTTTATCCCCAGCAAGTTTATACTTAGCATTCATGTGTTCAATGTTATCTTTAATAGTCTTATGCAAGTTTAATATCATTTCAGCGCGTTGTGTAGCATCCAAATTATGTTGCACCGAAGAAGGTAAAGGCAATAAATCAATAGGTGCACGAGGAACAAAACCATACACAATCTCAAATGGGCACATCTTTGTGGTAGAATGCAATGAACGATTATAAGCAAATTCTATATGAGGTAAATACGCTTCCCACAATTTTAAGTTCTTCTTTAAAACAGCCCGTAACATAGTAGACAAAGTTCTATTTACTACTTCAGTTTGACCATCAGTTTGGGGATGACATGTAGTACTAAAGAGCAATTTAGTCCCCAACTTAGCCCATAAAAATCTCCAAAAGTGGCTAAGAAATTTAGTATCACGATCAGAGACAATAGTATTTGGCACACCATGCAAACGAACAATTTCACGAAAGAACAAATCAGCAATATGCGCAGCATCATCCGTTTTATGACAAGGAATAAAGTGTGCCATCTTAGAAAACCGATCCACAACAAAAATACTATCCCTCCCCTACGTGTTCGTGGCAATCCCAAAACAAAGTCCACGAAATATCCTCCCAAGGAACACTAGGAGCAGGAAGAGGCATATATAAACCATGTGGATTAAGGCGAGACTTAGCTTTTTGACAAGTAGTGCAGTGCCACAAATCTCTCAACATCTCGACGCAGACGCGTGGCCAAAATAAGTGTGCAAGAAGAACATCCTCCGTCTTCTTGACACCAAAGTGTCCCTTCAATCCTCCTCCATGCGCCTCTGTAACAACAAAAGACGAGCAGAACTATCCGAATGCATAGTTTGTTAGCACGAACACAAATCCATCATTGAAGACGAACTTGTTCCAAGTTCTACCATCTCTACAATTCTGCAACACCTCTTTAAATTCAGCATCATGCACATATTGTTCCTTAATAGTTTCCAATCCAAATATTTTGAAGTCAAGTTGAGATAACAAAGCATAACGGCGCGACAAAGCATCAGCAATAATATTATCTTTACCCTTTTTGTGTTTGATAACATAAGGAAAAGACTCAAAAATTCAACCCGCTTTGCATGACGATTCAACTTAGCTTGACTACGAATATGCTTCAAAGATTCATGATCGAATGAATAACAAATTCCTTAGGCCATAGATAATGTTGCCAAGTTTCTAATGTCGAACCAACGCATATAATTCTTTATCATAAGTAGAATAGTTGACTAGCCCCTCAATTTCTCACTAAAATATGCAATAAGTTTTCCCTCTTGTAATAACACCCCTCCCAAACCAATTCCACTAGCATCACATTCAAGCTCAAAAGTCTTAGTAAAATCAGGAAGTTGGAGTAAGAGAGCATGTGTTAGCTTATCTTTCAATATGACGAAGGCACATTGTTGTGCATCGCCCCAAACAAAGGGCACATCCTTCTTGGTAAGCTCATTCACGTAGCGACAATTGATCCAAAGTTTTTGACAAAGCGCCTATAAAAACCAATGAGGCCAAGAAAACTCCTCACTTGTGTGAGTCTTGCTGCGGCCAATTCTCAATAGCTTCAATCTTGGTGATCCACTTCAATACCCTGTGATGTAACAACATAGCCAAGAAACGCAACTCGATTGGTGCAAAAGGTGCACTTCGCAAGGTTACCAAACAAACGTGCATCACGTAAAGCATTGAAAACAGCACGTAAATGGTCCAAATGATCCTCTAAAGATTTGCTATAAATCAGAATATCATCAAAGTAGACTACCACAAAACGTCCAATGAAAGCACGTAAAACTTCGTTCATTAATCTCATAAAAGTGCTAGGTGCATTAGTTAAACCAAACAGCATTACTAACCACTCATATAAACCGAACTTAGTTTTAAATGCTGTTTTCCATTCATCTCCTAATTTCATATGAATCTGGTGGTAACCACTACGCAAATCAACTTTAGAAAACATGGTAGAGCCACTCAATTCATCAAGCATGTCATCTAGACGTGGAATAGGATGACGATATCGAATAGTAATATTATTGATAGCTCTACAATCAGTACACATGCGCGAAGAACCATCTTTCTTAGGTACCAAAATAATAGGAACAGCACAAGGGCTAAGGGACTCACGAATATGATCTCTGTCGAGTAGTTCCTGAATTTGGCGTTGTATCTCCTTTGTCTCCTCTGGATTGGTTCTATATGGCGCGCGGTTGGTCAACGTGGCACCAGAAATTAGATCAATTTGATGCTCAATTCCTCTTATAGGAGGTAATCCTGGTGGCAAGTCAGCGGGAAAGACGTCCTCATATTCCTGCAAAAGGTTAGCAATAGCGGGTGGCGAAGAAGGAGGCATATCCTCAAATGAAAACAAAACCTCTTTGCAGACAATTGCATAACATTGAGTATTGTTTACATCTAGTTCAGCAATATCAATTTTATTTGCAAGCATACATGGACTCTTCAAACGAATTTCAGTAGCATGTGTAGAATCAGATTTAGTGTTCTTTGGTGGTATAAAATCTGCAGCAACAATCTGATTCTCACTTTTATTTTTCTCCTTAGTTTTAGCTCTACTAGCTCTAGCAAGATCATCTTTTAAAATTTGTTCTGGAGTCATAGGTTTAAGACCAATTTTCTTTCCATCATGCATAAGAGAATAGTGATTAGTGTTGCCATTATGAACAGATTCTCCATCAAATTGCCATGGTCTACCAAGTAACAAAGAACAAGCTTGCATAGGTACAACATCACAATCAACAAAATCAGAATATGTACCAATAGTAAAATGCACGCGTACCGTTCTTGTTACCTTGATCTTGCGAGAACTCTCAAACCATTGGATGTAATATGAATGTGGGCGTTGTCTTGTTGGAAGCGCAAGCTTCTCTACCATGTCAACACTGGCCAGATTATTACAACTCCCTCCATCGATGATGATCCGTATAGCTCTTTCCTTGACAACACCACGTGTTTGGAACAGGTTGTGGCGTTGATCTTGCTCAGATTTGCTCAATTGCACACTCAACACACGTTGTGTAATTAAGCTCTTGTATTGATCGGCACTTGACTCCCATTACCTCTGGCTCTTCATCAGCATCAGAATTGTCTCCATCTCGAGCAGAAATAAGGGCTAGTGTATCTTCATTGAAGTCACTCGCTGAATCGTATTGACCATCTTCTCGCACCATCATCACACGTTGTGTTGTTCACTGTCTCTCAATATGACCAAAACCCCAGCACTTGCGGCATTGGATATCCTTTGTCTTACCCGTGGAAGCCATAGAAGATGCACTACGAGCAGGAGCATTGGATGATGGTGGAG
Organism: Avena longiglumis; assembly: GCA_030063025.1. Classification (NCBI taxonomy): domain Eukaryota; kingdom Viridiplantae; phylum Streptophyta; class Magnoliopsida; order Poales; family Poaceae; genus Avena; species Avena longiglumis. Next base: position 327,184,011 of record CP125974.1, on the reverse strand, counting down.
GAGCAGCTGGAAATCTCGTGGTGGCCTTGGATGTGGTAGTAGCTGGTGGCGAATCACGAGGAGGCGCTGATTGTCGGGATGTCCAAGAGGATGTGCGACCTGCAGAATTATTAGTCCACCTCCATGGTGTTTGGCGATTCTGCACTTCACGTTCAGCTTTGCAAGCAAGATGAAACAAACGAGTGATAGAATTATATTCCTTATAATCTAATATGTGCTGAATGTCCTTGTTTAATCCACCAAAGAAACGTGCAAGCATTTGTTCATTAGATTCAACAAGACCACACCGAACCATCCCTATTTGCAATTCCTGATAATACTCTTCTCTGAAATTTTCCCTTGTTCTAAACGCGTGTGATTCTTTAGTAAATCACGTTGATAAGTAGGAGGTACAAAACGAACACGCATAGCAGTTTTAAAGCGGTCAAGTACTAGGAATAGTAGTAGGATTTAAACGACAATACTCGGACCACCAAAGGGAAGCAAATTTAGTAAATCCACATGTAGCAAAGACTAACACGCATATTCTCGGGATATTTTAAGCATGCAAAACGTTGTTCTACTTCCATCTCCCATGTAAGATATGCATCGATTATATTTACCCTCAAAAGATGGAATATTTAATTTAAGCTTTGCAACATGATCATCATCACGCATCTTGGGTGCGGCGTTGCGGTAGTAATGTCGGGACGGCGGCAGTACACGTGGAGGTTGTTCAACCTCCTCGTCAAACAGATCGTCGTCGCCGGGTCGTAGTAGTACCCGTCGTCATCCCCAATGTCGCAATGACGGAAAGTCGAGGAGCATCGGTTGTTGGCGGCCGCTGCGGCGGCAACGAACCAGCGATCAGACCGTGATCGGAATGCGCCTGCGCCATGTGGGTGCCGGTGCGGATGGGGCAATCGGTTCAAAAGCTCCTTGAACCGAACGTCAAGCTTGGCGTTGAAGGATTTCTCGAGTCCATCGATCTTGTCCACGGCGTTGGTGAGCTTGGTGTCAAACTCCCTCAGGCGCGTATCCACGTCTTCAGCGCGACTGACCAAGAGCGCGGAGAAGTGGGCATGTAGTTCTTCGTTCGTCATGGTGGCAGGGTTCCGCGAAGTATCTGTCATGGTTAGTCCTTAAAAAGCACAGGTATATACTACAGGAATATGGTGGAAGTCACGCGTAATCCGTCAAGCAATATACGAAGCTCTTACAAGTTCTTACCAAACAGCAGGAAAAGGCGATGTGCAACTGCGAGGATCAGTGGGTCCAGAGATTGAACCAAGCGATTACCAGGAGTCGAGACACCGCACGTGAAGAATATCTGTGGAGCTCTGGGAAGGCTTAGCAAGGGGGGTTAGCAATTATCAAAACAGCAATGCAAAAGTTGAAAGAATGCTCAACGACGGTACTGTGCTGGTCCTAGGCTGAAGTACTAGACGCGAGCCTAGATCACCAACGATGTCACGACGCGACACAACAAGCACTGTATGATGATATGGCACCCTGAAAAGCGAACCGAGATGAAGAAAATCACTATGATGGCGAGTGTCTAGAACTGATCTACGGGGTCTAAAAAGAGGTTAGCCCCAAAAAAAAATTCGATTTTTTTTTTATTTTGCTCCGGAAAGCGCGCAGGCACCAATAAAATATCGCTATAACGGCCGATGGAGAAAAGTGATCCCCAAAGCCGAAAACTAGTATAGCCAGATTTTTTTTTTTGCTCTCCTTTTGGACTTACGACCGGACTCTTAGCGCGACACGGACTTTAGCTGAACACGGACACAACAAAGAAGGAAAGTCAAAAGAAATAACTAGGAAACAGTAACTCTACTCGGACTCGTACCGCGGCAGGAAAACTGATCGGATCTGTGTCGCAGTAGGAAGGCGGTGGCGGAGTATTAGGGTTTATGGTGGTGGGTATATGGCGGCGGAATATGGTGGCGGAATATGGTCGGTGATCGGCGAGTGTGGCGGTGACTAGTATGATTAGAACTCGAAACTCTAAGGGACGAGACACTAAGACCAGCAACTCGACGCGACGATGTAGACACAAATTCAACAATGCAAAAACTGAAAAGATAATGCGAGGCGTAGATTGGTTATAGGATGGATCTAAACTCTAACTGTTTTTCTGGCTTTTTCATGGGTTATAGGTAAAAACAGATCTAATCTACGAAAAACAGTAAAATCTCACCGAGCAACCTGAAATCTGATACCACTTGATAGGGCAAAGGTGTCCGATCTTTCGATGAGATGGCGATATTCGATTTGGTGGAGTTCGGGCTTGACGATCGGACTACACGTGCGAGCACGAGCGCCAATGCAATCGCTAGGCCAATCTCCTGGAGGTTACCGATCCTGCGTGAACACGATCAGCGACCAATGAGGTCTTAATTCCTACCTGAAATCGAGAACAAGTGAGAACCAATATTGCAATCAAGATATTGCGGATTAAGAGGAAAGCTTTATTGAAGAGGTGGGATCCTGAATAGGTGCGAAGTACAAGAGGCCTCTGCGACGCTCGAGCCTTGGCGAAGTTGCAACTATGGCTAACTTAATGTCTAAACAAAATCCGAGTCTAGGGGGTCGGCTATGGGGAGTATTTAAGGGCGAAAAGGTGGGGTTTCGTCCAGCCATGGAAGTGGTGGCCGAATCCAACCCTAAAAGTCCTTTTCCCCTCAAATACGGACTCTAAAAAGTGGCTAATTAAAATCCTGCGAAAATTACATGGGCCTAGCCCAAAATAAAGGTGTGTGACACCATATTAAGCTATGGACGAATTCGTAAAGTATTGATCTTGAATATTTCGTCCAAGCCTTCTTTCTTCATTATGGTGGCTTCAAAGTTCTGAAATCTTCATCCGTGGCCTTCTCTTGGATCATCACATGCTTGCTGCCATCTCGATGCATGGCCATGCTCCAATACTTGTCCCTCTCATCCATGCTTGGTCCATCATTCCTAAGAGTAAGAAATATATCTGATTTAGGTAGCATCATATTCTCATGTATGTGAGGAATAGTTCCAAGAAACGAAAGTACCTGATAGTTAAGTTGTTTGGCACGAGATCTTGTGATGGGTCCTTGTATGTGTGTTGCTGCAGGTACAACGGTTGTATCAATAGTAGGGATGTCCACATCAGCAAGGCACACCAATGACCTCCGTCGACACCATCATAGGGCACCTTCAACTACTCGTGCCACCACCACAATGGCACCAAGAGCAAGCCTTCCTCCACGCCATCAAGCTTCAATGCCTACGCTTGACTTCCACAACCTCGCCAACAAGGAAAATGTAGACCTCTACTTCGCCAAGTTGGATAGCATGAGCCTACCTCCACCACTACTACACGATGGCCACAAGACGGTCGAGCATGGGATTTTCCCTTCGACCATGGAGGCGAGCAATGATGCCCATCTTATGGCATCCAACTTTAAAGACGACAAGGTCAAGAATGGTGAGCATGGGATTTTCCCTTCACCAAAGGAGGCGCATGGAGTTGAGGAAACCGAGCCTACCCCCATATGCTTGAGTGATGATGTGGTACCAATCCCATGTGAGTATGAGAGCCACTTAGCCCACTTGAGTGAGAACAAGAGTGACATGAGTGACTCCACCTCATGTGAGATTGAGTGCTTCCACTTGGAGGGCATGAGCGATACTCCTAGTGAGTTGAGAGTGGTAGTTGATAGGTCAAGTGAGACCATTTCGATTTCTAACAACTTACCCTCTACCTCTAGTGTGTTCTCTTGTGTTGTGCTAGGTTCCATGGATGAAGAAGTGCCAAGCCATGAAGCAATGACGCCTCAATTGGAGAAGATGTACATGGTGCACGAAGATGATGCTATGCCATGGCTACATCACGAAAACGAAGTCGTCCACAAGGAGGCCACTACTTCCACAACACCCACTTCATATGAGAGATATTACCAAGGTAACAATAAGGGTGTTGCTGATGCCATGATCCCACTAGTGGACATGATGAATTGTGAGAATATGCATGCTATGGATGATACTTGTGACATTACATATGTTTCATCCATATTCCCATGTGATGCTTTGCCTTTGCATAATATTGATCATGTGGAATTGTTTGATTGCGATATCATTTCCATAAACATGCCATGCTATGCATCTTGTGTGTATCGTCCAATTGCTTTGGACTTGCCTTGTCATGCTAGTCATTCAATTTCTCCCGTTGCTTGCGATAAGATGAATGCTTGCTATTTCACTTGTTTTGCTTGCAACAATATTGATCAAATGCGTTCTAATGAGATGGCCCCCATAGCTTTCTCAATTTTTGGAGATTTTGATGATGGCCATGATAAGCATGTTCCCCACTTGCATACTCACCATGCATCTATTTCATACTTGAATGACATTAATGGTGATCTGCACAAGAAGAGATACGTCATGATGGATGATGTGTATCTCTACCATGCACACACGTTCTTCCTTTTACATATGATGTGTGTAGGTAACCGCACGAGAATGTCAACCTCGGTTGAGCACGAGTTGACAAAAAGAGCTCTAGAGAGCATCCCACAAGTGAGTTCCAGATCGAACCCAGCTCTGATACCTTTTGCATGCTTTGCATCTTTCATGTTGGCAAATTGCTCTTTCCTATGGTTTGATTGCAAGCATGTTAATGGTATTATCTCCCCTCGTGACATTCATGTTTCTTCGCATTTAGATAATGATGCTTTGTGTGTTGCACCAAAAATGTTGAACATTTTCTCTTTCCGATGTTTTGTGTGCAACCACAATTCCTTTAAGAACATGTATTGTCATGAGAGCTTCCAATAATCTCGTCTTGTTGTTGCAACAAACATAAGGACCACTTGCTCTTTCATTTGGTTTGTTTGCAAACATAATAATTTTGTTTTGGATATGCTTCATTGTGTGTTTTTGCCAAATTCTCCTATTCTTGCATCAAAGATGTTGTTTGAAATTTGGATCCAATGCTTTGAGTGCCCCACTACTATGTTATATGGAGTTTTTGAGTTTCCACATTTGGATGATGTTCAAACGATTTCCATGCACATTGGCCATGCATATGCATCCCATTTGCTATACTTGAGTTGTGCTAATCATTTTGTGAACAAGAATGGACATGCCACAAATGACATGCTCCTCTATCACACACAAACATATGTTGCTTGGTCTTTGTTGTGTGAAGGTACAAGTGCATACACGTCAACCTCTATGGACTATATGTTGACAAGAAGAACCGAAGAGAGTTACCTATGGCTACCCTTCATCGAGCTACCCCTACAAGCTAAGGTGACTTCCTTCTACTTGAGGACTCATATTATAATCTTCGTGAATTGGCTACGCTTTGAGTGTTGCTTTGCTTTTGTTGTGAGCTTTGTAGGCTTCAAGGAAGGTGAAGGAACATTGAAGTGTTGTCAAGTCAATCTTCCCAAGGACGACTATATGGTGAACCCCAGGATCAAGAAGGTCTCTCGACCGCTTCTTCTTTGTGATGAGCATGTAGAGTCGAGGACGACTCTTTTTGAAGGGGGGAGCTGATGTAGCCCGACCTACGGTCGTTACTACATCTTGGTCTCCAACTTACGCCAAGTCGTCATGGACTCCAAAGGTGAATCCGTTCCTCTATGCGAGCCCCCTTCCTACCCTATTGAATGGTATGCTACTTCATACTCCATCACATATGCATGATAGGTTCACATTGACAAGTACGGAGGCAAGGGAGGAAGCCCGGAGCATCAAGCCCGACAAGACGGAGGCTTGGAAGAGGAGGCGGAAGAAGACAGATCACCAAATGCTCTCTGTCGCCAGCGGTACTACCGGACCTGGCGACCGGTACTACCGCCCTCTGCTACCGCCACCAACAGACGACACCAGCGCAAGACAAATGCTCTCTATCACCGGCGGTACTACCGGCCCCGGATCCGGTACTACCGGGCCACAGCACTACCGCCCCTGCTACCGCCACCAACAGAAGGCTCCAGCGCAAGTCCCAGGACGACAAGCGGTACTACCGGGCCAAGAAGCGGTACTACCGCTTGACCGGTACTACCGGTCGAGCCGGACCGGTACTACCGGACGACACAGAACATGATCGTGTTAATTCGGCCCAGCGCCTTGTAACCCTCTCTATATTTCGCTATTTTTCCCCAAAATACCCCTGTTTATGTGGTTGTCCTATATATAGCCCCCACCCTCCATTGTAAACCCTAGGCATAGATGATAGACTAAAGAAAACCCCCATTGTGGAATCTCTAGTTTTGCCTCATCCCCTTTACCAAGGGGACCGACTATCGTCACCAACCTCGATTGGACTTTGCATCACGCATCCATCGTTGAACAAGGCCTTGGAGTTCGATGTCTCGTCTCCAAGTTGTCAAGACCCTCCCCAAGGTGTTCTTCCCTCTCCGATGTGGATTTGAGGGAGCACGTTGACCGATCTTTCCTTGCGAGGATTCTATCGGACCGGTGGCCGCCGTTCAGGAGCAATTGGCCTTGTATCATGTGAGTTTTGCGTGTGTTCATTGTGTTCTTCGCGAGGTGTGTGTTCGCTTCCGCTACCTTCTCCCTTTCCCCTCGCTTTCCCATCGATTTGACCACGAGATCTGTGAAGATCGGGCACCCAAGAGGTTAACCCCTCCATCACTCAACCATGTTGTTGTACCTATGGAACTCGGTGATGCGCTTGATAGGATGGTTCAAGCCATTGAGGAAACGTGCCATTGTTTGCTCATCACGCTCTTCAATGTTGGCACGGATCATGTTGAGCTCCATTTGCTTGAAGTACTCTTCCACGGTCTTTGTTCCTTGACTAAGCGTTTGAAGCTTGTTGAAGAGGTCACGCGTGTAGTGTGAAGGAACAAAGCGGGATCTCATATGAGCCTTCATATCTTGCCAAGTTGAGATTGGAGGCTCTTCTTTTGATTCACGAGCGAGTTGGACTTGTTCCCACCAAAGGTTGGTATATTCATCAAACTCGAGGGATGTCATGTCCATCATCTTCTCATTGCTAAAGTTGTGCATGCGGAAGATCTTGTCAACCTTGAGTTCCCATGAGAGGTATTCTTCGGGATCATTGGAACCGGTGAACTTGGGCATGGTGAACTTGAGCTTGCCAAAAGTTTCTTCCTCATTGCGGTTCCGGTTGCGACGGTTGCCATGATTTTGGCGGCCATCTTCATCATCCGAGCTCTCATGTCTTGCTTGTTGATGGTGGCGTTGCTCTTGCCGTTGTTGAGGTGCCGCGTTTGGTGGTGGAACTTGGTTTGGACGACGAGCTTGGGGAGCTTGCTCTTGTTGTTGGCGCGGTTGAGGACGAGGAGGAGGTTGTTGGTCCTCACGGCGAGCTTGGGGAGCTTGGTCTTGTTCTTGTCGTGGTTGATGCCGAGGAGCATTATCTTGCGCCATGTGGCGAGGAGGACGTCGAGCCGCATGCGCAATCGGCTGTTCTCTTTCTTCTTGATGTGGAAGAGGCTCGTCATTTAGATCATGTTGATGGCGATGACGTTCATGTCGAGGAGGACGCCTTGGTGGATCTTCGAATGCTTCACGCCGCCGGTGAACTTGTTCTTCCACTTCGGATGCTTCACTTGTTGTGGAAAGAACATGTCGATGACGATGGGCTTGGTGGTCCATGTGAGGTTGTTCTTGTTGAAGTACAAGTGCCCTTTGTTGTGGTCGGTCCACTTCACGTCTTGGAGGTCTTGCGGAGAGGTCACCATCATAGCTTGACGTTGCGGCGTGTCGCGGAGATGGTACTGCTTGAGAAGAGCTCATGGATTGAAGTACGGGTCCATCCCGGTGCCTTGAAGCGTGACGGCGAGGAGCACTTGATTCACTTGAGGAGTGCCGTGATGATCTTGAGTCTCGCGAGTGTGGCCTTGCCAACCCATCAATGAGGCGTTGAAGCTTCTCATCCGTTGAGGCGAGGGCACGACCAAGAGCTTCATTTTGATGACCGAGGTTGTGTTGCATGGCATGCATTTGGCCTCAGACTTCCTCGAAGCGGTTGTCGATGTTCTTGAACTCCACTCGGGCTTCGCTAAATTGTTCATCTTGGCGCCGCTCAAGGGCTTCACAACGGTAGTTGAATTCTCCTCGAACCTTCCAATGGTCCCATCTTGTCATGTATGGATTGTCGTCCTCCGTAGGTGGTGGTGGTGGTGGTTGGTATGGCTCGCCATTCCTGTCCATGATGCAAAGCTGACAAGGGTTGTATATGGAGAGTAAGGGTGTGCAGAGTTAGCCTTTCACCTCACCTTGGATATTATATCAAACCAATTGCCACACAAAGGAGCGAACAACGCGCAAAGTGAAATGGCAAAGAAACTCACACACAAAGGAGTTACAACTCTCAAAAGCTTTTGGTGGATGGGTAGGATTGTGGGAAAGCCAAAGAACCAACCAAACACAAAGGATAGTCAAAAGTGGAGAAGATCCAACAAAACGCAAGTCAAAAGGAAATGGTCAACTCAAAAGGTGACGAGAACCTACGACTACAGCGTGGAGACGTGGAGAAAAATGGGGTTAGCACGACTATGAAAGTGAGCACGAAATGGCCTAACGAAGACTACGCTCGGGTGTCGTGCCAACGCAAGGAGAGACCACAACTCGTTTGCCAAAAGAGGGTAAGCAATGGATTTGTGCACTTGCCTTGGTGCGCTTCTTCCTGCCTCTTTTGCTTACAAGCTTGATGCTCTCTTTGTATTGGGAGACTATGTATCTTTCTATTTTTCTTTTTTTTCTTTTTCTCTTTTTTTTGATTCTTTTTCTTTTTCTCCCTTGCTATGCTACTATGTTAACTTTTGTATTTGCCCTCACACTCTCACTTTCCAATGGCAAGTGCACAATGCTTAGACAAACACAAAATGAGTTGCTCTCATAGGATAGGTACACACAAAGGAAGATATGGCTACAAGGGTTGACACAAGTTATACCTTAGTTGATGGTGATGATCTTGTGTCGATGGAGCGGGGAAGAGTTTGGGGTCCGTGGTGTCGAAGAGCGCGGCGATGTTGCGGAAGCTAACTGTTAGTTGGTGACACGCACACGGAACACAAACAACAAGTGGATAGATTAGCCAATGTAGAAAAGAGGGAAAATGGGCAAAAACAGGCGTTCAGGGCCGGAGACTCAGGTCTTGGGCCGGAGACTCCGGTCTTGGGCCGGAGACTCCGGTGTAGATCGGAGACTCCGGTGTGCAGGCCGGAGACTCCGGTGTGGGGGGTCTGATCGTGTTCTTGAGCGGAAATCCACGCCTAGAGTCCTCAAATCCGCGAAAATTTGGCCAAAATTGGGCTGGGAAACGCAGGCAAAAGCTGAAGCAACACCTTAGACAAGATTTGGTCAGATCAAAACCACCAAAAACACTCCAAAACGACAGATCGATCCAAAGGCAAATTGGGGCTGTTTTTTGGGAAATTTTCGAAATTATGGTGGATAGAAGAAAAATTGGGGGGAAATTCGTGATTAACCTTGCTCTTGGTACCAAGATGTTATGGGGGAACCGCTTGGGGTGGCCCGATCTTTCACGAAATTCCACGGGAAACGAGGGGAAAGCGGTGGACGGGGGAAGAAGGGATGAAAACCACGAACACACGCACGCAAATCACGATACACGCCGATATCTCACACCGGTGGCAACCGGTCCAACATAATCTCTAGGATCGGTGTTGGGCAAAGCTCTCTCTCCACGCCAACAACGGGGGACGAGGTGCTTGGTGAGACCTTGTGATAGGGCAAAGGTGTCCGATCTTTCGATGAGATGGCGATAATCGATTTGGTAGAGTTCGGGCTTGACGATCTGACTACACGTGCGAGCACGAGCGCCAATGCAATCGCTAGGCCAATCTCCTGGAGGTTACCGATCCTGCGTGAACACGATCTGATGCAGCCCGTCCTACGACCGCTACTACATCTATTCCCGCGAGCTCCCCAAGTGGACCCATGACTCGCGCCCGAGCCAAACTCCTTCAAGCTAAGGTGAACTCGCTCCTCTCCTTGTGTGACTTTGACACACCCTTGGATGGCTTGCTACTTCATACGCATACACTATGCATCATCAGGTATGAAGAGAAGGACCCAAGGAACGGAAGGAAAGCCACCAGTCGCTGCCAGACGCAAGCGGTACTACCGGTTGAGCCGACCGGTACTACCGCTCAAAGCGGTCCTATCGGCCCCAGCTACCGGACGCTCCAGGAAGCACCACTTCATGCCACAGACGCAAGCGGTACTCGGCCCAAAGAACTGCACTACTGACAGCGCAGTACTACCGCCTACCGCTCACCACAGGCGCCCGACGGAAGCTCCAGCCCTCAAGCGGTACTCAGCTCCCGAGCGGTACTACAGGTTACCACCCAGACTACCGGGGCCGGACCGTACTACCGCCCGACCGATCTGAACGCCTAAGGTCGGCCCTGTGCCTTGTAACCCTACCTATAATTTACCTTTTCGTTCTGAAACTACCCCTGTTTTGTGGCTGGACTATATATAGCCGCCACCCTCCATTATAAACCCTAGACTTGGATAATAATAGATATTAAGGAAACCCTTTGAGGAACTTATATCTATTGGTCTCATGCTCCTACCAAGGAGCACCGGATTATCCACCCCCCTCTTGGATCTTGCCTAGTGTGTTCAAGTTGTACAAGGCCTTGGGTTCTCGGTTTCTCGCCCCCAAGTCGTCAAGATCTCACCAAGCACCTCATCCCCCGTTGTTGGCGTGGAGAGCGAGCTTCGCCCAACACCGATCCTAGGGATTATGTTGGACCGGTTGCCACCGGCGTGAGAGATAGGCGTGTATCGTGTTTTGGTGTGTGTGTGTTCGTGGTTTTCATCCCGAACACCGCTTTCCCCCTCGTTTCTCGTGGAATTCGTGAAAGATCGGGCCAACCCCCGGGTTACCCCATAACATATTGGTATCAAGAGCACGGTTGATCACGAATTTTCCCCCAATTTTTCCTTTTTCCACCTTAAAATCGAAATTCCCACCAAAAAGAGCCCCAATTTGCCTTCGGATCGATCTCTGGATTTGGTGCGTTTTTCGTGGTTTTGGTCCATAGATCTGTTGCTTTGGGAGTCGATCTATAGCCCCTGTTGTTTCTAGCCCAGCCTTTCGGTCAGATCTCCGCGAATTTGAGGTTTTTGGCAAGTTCATCTCGTCCCAGTTCTGTGCCAAGCGGTACTACCGTCGGTAAGCGGTACTTAAGTAACTCAGAGTACAAGCGGTACTACCGCTCGCCGGTACTACCGGAAGTTGAGAGCGGTACTACCGCTCGCCTCTGACCGTGTTTCCTTGCCCTTTGCACCTCAATTTTCGTTTGCTGACTTTTCCACTTCGCTTGTTCGTGTTTCGCGTGTTTGTCGCCATTTTCACAATAGCTTCCACATCAAAGTCACCACGCGCTCAACGACACCACGACACTCGAACATCACCCCCCCCCCACCAACGGTTGCAAGTCGTCAACAATACCAAAGGTATAACTTGCACCACCTTGACAGCCCCATATCTTCCTTTGTGTGTATCTATCCTATGAGAGCAACTAATTTTGTGTTTGTCTAAGCATTGTGCACTTGCCTTCGGAAAGTGAGAGTGTAAGGCCAAATACAAAAGCTAACATAGTAGCATAGCAAGGGAGAAAAAGAAAAAGAATCAAAAAAAGGAAAAGAAAAAGATAGAATAGAAAGATACATAGTCTCCCAATACAAAGAGAATACCAAGCTTGTAAGCCAACAAGAGAGAAGAAAGAGCGCACCGAGGCAAGTGCACAAATCTATTGCTTATCCTCTTTTGGCAAACGAGTTGTGGTCTCTCCTTGTGTTGGCACGACAACCGAGCGTAGTCTTCGTTAGGACCTTTTGTGCTCATTTTCATAGTCGTGCTAACCCCGTTATTCTCCACATGTGTGTTTTTCGTGTTTTTGTAGATCGTATCCTTTTGCTTTTGATCTTTGGTTCTTTAACACGTAGGACAATAACCTTTTGCTTGGATCGTTTCGTTTTGTCTTCCACAATCCTAACCTTCCACCAAAAGCTTGTGAGAGTTGTAGCATATTTGTGTGTGAGTTTCTTGCCCATTTCACTTTGCACGCTTTTCGCTCATTTGTGTGGCAATTGGTTTGATATAATCTCCAAGGTGAGGTAAAAGGCTAACTCTCCGCACCCTTTCTCTCCATATACAACCCTTGTTGGCTTTGCATTATGGACAGGCATGGGGAGCCATCCCAACCACCACCACCTCCGGAGGATGATACACAATTCATGACAAGATGGGGCCATTGGAAGGTCCGAGGTGAATTCAACTACCGTTGTGAAGCTCTCGAGCGGCGCCAAGATGAACAATTTAGCGAGGCCCGTGTGGAATTCAAGAACATCGACAACCGCTTCAAAGAAGTCCGTGGCCAAATGCATGCCATGCAACACAACCTCGGGCATCAAAATGAAGCTCTTGGTCGTGCACTCGCCTCAACGGATGAGAAGCTTCAACGCCTCATTGATGGACTCGCAAGGCCACGCTCACGCGAATCAAGCTCATCTCGGCACTCCTCAAGCGAATCAAGTGCACCTCGCCGTCACGCTTCAAGGCACCGGGATGGACCCGTTCTTCAATCCATGAGCTCTTCGCAAGCGGTACCATCTCCGCGTCACGCCGCAACGTCAAGCTATGATGGTGACCTCTCCGCAAGACCTCCAAGACGCGAAGCGAACCGGCCACAACCAAGGGCACTTGTGATTCAACAAGAGCAACCTCACATGGACCACCAAGGCCATCGTCGTCGACATGTCCCTTCCACTCCAAGTGAAGCATCCGAAGAGGACGAACAAGATCACCGTCGACGTGAAGCACTCGAAGACCCTCCAAGGCGTCATCATCGTCATGATCGTCCACGTCGGCAACATGATGGTCATGACGAGCCTCCGCCACATCAAGACGAAGAAGAGCAGCCCATTGCGCATGCGGCTCGACGTCCTCCTTGCCACATGGCGCAAGACAATGCTCCTCGGCACCACCCACGACAAGAACAAGAGCAAGCTCCCCAAGCTCGTCGTGAGGACCATCAACCTCCTCCTCGTCCTCAACTGCGTCAACAAAACGAGCAAGCTCCCCAAGCTCGTCGTCAACAACAAGTTCCACCACCAAACGCGGCACCTCAACAACCGCAAGAGCAACGCAACAATCACCAAGCAAGACATGAGAGCTCAGATGATGATGATGACCGCCCGAATCATGCCAACCGACGCAACCGGAATCGCAATGGAGAAGAAACTTTTGGCAAGCTCAAATTCACCATGCCCAAGTTCAGCGGTTCCAATGAGCCCGAGGAATATCTCTATTGGGAACTCAAGGTCGAAAAGATCTTCCGCATGCACAACTATAGCAATGAGAAGATGATGGCCATGGCATCCCTCGAGTTTGATGAGTATGCCAACCTTTGGTGGGAACAAGTCCAACTCGCTCGCGAAGCAAAAGAAGAGCCTCCAATCGCAACTTGGCAAGATATGAAGGCTCATATGAGATCCCGCTTTGTTCCGTCACACTACACGCGTGACCTTTTCAACAAGCTTCAAACGCTTAGTCAAGGGACAAAGACCGTGGAAGAGTACTTCAAGCAAATGGAGCTCAACATGATCCGTGCCAACATAGAAGAGCGAGATGAACAAACAATGGCACGCTTCCTCAATGGCTTGAACCATCCCATCAAGCGCATCACCGAGTTCCAAAAGTACAACAAGCCAAGGACGTACTTCACCCACAAGCAAGCGCCAACCACTACTCAAACAACACCAAGTGGAAGCTCCTCAAGTACCACCAAGCTTCCCTTCAAGCCAACTCTCCCTCAAGGAAAACAACCCCCAAGTGGCAAACACACAAGGGATGATCAACCATTCAATGGTGAATGCTACAAGTGTGGAGGCAGGCACAAGTCGAATGCATGTGGAAACAAGAAAGTTTTGTTCATACATGACAACGACGATGAAGAATACTTGAGTGAAGAAGAGTTTGATGCAAGGGTCAAGGAAGCCTTGGCAAGGCAACATTTGGAAGAGGACCAAGAACTTCTTGTATGTGAGCATGACGCAAGTCCATCGCTTGTGGTCACAAGGGTCTTGACTACCCAAGTCAATGAAAATGAAGACCAACGCTCGAACATCTTCCAAACTCGTGTCGGAATCAATGGGAAGTCCATCAAAGTTGTCATCGATGGAGGGAGTTGCCACAACCTTGCATGCACGGAATTGTGTGAGAAACTCAACCTCACCCTCCATCCGCATAAACACCCCTACCATATCCAATGGCTAAGTGACCAAGGATCCGTCAAGATCAAGCACACCGTCTCGGTGACGTTCTCTATTGGGCACTACAAGGACACGGTGGAATGTGACGTGGTCCGAATGACGGTTTGCCATATGTCGCTTCTAAGGCCGTGGCAATATGACAAACGTGCTTTGCATAATGGTCACTCAAACACTTACACCTTCAAATGGCTTGATAAAACTTGTGTGTTGCAACCAATGACTCCTAGCCAAATAATTGCGGACAATGCAAAGGCTTTAGCAAGGGCGCAATACGCAAAATCACCTTGTGAGAAGAGTGGTGAGCGAGAGAACCACACCATAGTGAGTGAGAGCTACAAGACAAACTCGAGTGGAAAAACTAAGAGTGTTCTTCTTGCCACCAAAAGTGAGATGAGAGAAGTGCGGAACAACCCATCCATCTTGCACTATGTCCTTGTATGCAAGGGACTAGCGCAAGGAACTAACGACTTGACAAATGTTCCTCCTTTGATGGCTATTTTGCAGGAATTCCAAGATGTATTTCCCGAAGAGCTTCCTCATGGCCTTCCTCCTCTTCGTGGGATAGAGCACCGCATCGACCTCATACCCGGCGCACCACTCCCAAATCGCGCCGCGTATCGAACGAACCCGGAAGAGACGAAGGAGATCGAACGTCAAATCAACCAACTCGTCTCCAAAGGTTTGATCCAAGTAAGCACTAGCCCAAGCGCGGTCCCCGTGATTCTAGTCCCAAAAACGGATGATATGTTGCGGTTATGCATGGACTGCCGTCCAATCAATGCTATCACCTTGCGTGATCGACACCCTATACCGCGTCTTGATGACATGCTTGATGAGTTATGTGGAGCCACTATATTTTCGAAAATTGATCTTCGTAGTGGTTACCATCAAATTCGCATGGTCAAGGGATGAGGAAACCGCCTTCAAGACCAAGCTTGGTCTCTATGAATGGTTGGTTATGCCTTTTGGCTTATCTAACGCCCCATCGACCTTCATGCGTCTAATGAACCATATTTTGAGATCTCTCATTGGGAAGAGTGTAGTTGTTTACTTTGATGACATTCTTGTCTATAGCAAGTCACTAGAGGAGCATGTTACTCATGTTAAGGAGGTACTTCAAATCCTTCGTCATGAAAAGCTTTATGTTAATCTCCCAAAGTGCACTTTTGCAAGAGACAAGCTGATTTTCCTTGGTATTGTCGTGTCTTCTAATGGCATTGAAGTTGATGTCTCAAAGGTCAAGGACATACGAGATTGGACCATCCCTACAAATGTTAGTGAACTTCGTAGTTTTCATGGGTTGGCTGGCTTTTACCGTCGTTTTGTCAATGACTTTTCTACAATTGCTTGCCCCCTCAACGAATTGACCAAGAAAAATGTCACGTTCGTTTGGGGAAAAGCACAACAAAAGGCTTTTGATGAGCTCAAAAACAGACTCACCGAAGCACCACTTCTTGCATTGCCGGATTTCACAAAAACCTTTGAGATTGAGTGTGACGCTAGCGGTATTGGCATTGGTGGTGTCCTTATGCAAAATGGGCGTCCTATTGCTTACCATAGTGAGAAACTTGATGGCGCACGCCTCAATTATCCCATTTATGACAAAGAACTTTTTGCCTTAGTTCGAGTCCTTCAAGTGTGGCAACACTACCTTTGGCCAAAAGAATTTATCATCCATTCCGACCATGAGTCGTTGAAGTATCTTAAGGGCCAAGCCAACTTGAGTAAAAGGCACACAAAATGGGTTGAGTTCATGGAGTCTTTTCCTTACATTGTCAAATACAAGAAGGGCAAAGAAAATGTTTTAGCGGACGCCTTGTCTCGCAAAAACACAAGCCTTCTTACACGACTCGAAGTCAATGTCTTGGGTCTTGATGACATCAAATCTTTGTACGCGTCCGACTCTTTCTTTGGACCAATATTTGCACAATGTTAAATAGACAAAGGGATTGATGATTTCTATTTGCATAAGGGTTTTCTTTTCAAACAAAACAAGCTTTGCATTCCGAAATCGTCTCTTTAACTTTTGCTTCTTCAAGATGTTGGAGATATGCCCTAGAGGCAATAATAAATATAGTTATTATTATATCTTTGTGTTTATGATAAATGTTTATATTCATGCTATAATAGTATTAACAAGGAAACATTAATACTTGTGTGAATTGTAAACTTAAAATTGAAGTCCCTAGTATAGCCTCTATACTTCACTAGCTTGTTGGTTGATTAAATGATTGTGGTTTCCATATCATGAACATTGAGATGTTATCAACAACAAGATCATATCGTTAGGAGAATGATATGGTGGACATACTCCTATTGATAAGCGTAGCATAAAGATCAAGTCATTTCAATAGTTCAATTGCTATATGCTTTCTGGTACATAGTAACCTAATTCCTTCGACCATGAGATCATGCATATCACCTTTACCGGATGGATGCTTTGATGACATCAAACACCACAACGTAACTGGGTGGCTATAAAGGTGGCATTAAGTGTTCGGAAAGTATTGGTTGAAACACATGGATCAAGAGTGGGATTTGTCCATCCACATGACGGATAGATATACTCTGGGCCCTCTCGGTGGAATGTCATCCAATTGGCTTGCAAGCATGTGACTTGGTCACAAGGGATCACATATCACGGGAACGAGAAAAGAGTACTTATCGGTAACGAGGTTGAACTAGGTATGCAGAGATACCGACGATCATAAACCTCGGATAAGTAAACTATCGTGAGACAAAGGGAAATTGGTATCGTATGTAAGTGGTTCATTCGATCGCAAAGTAATCGTAGAAATATGTGGGAGCCATATGAATTTCCAGATTCCTCTATTGGTTATTGTTCGGAGAAGTGTCTCGATCATGTCTGCATAATTCACGAACCGTAGGGAGACACACTTAAGGATTCGACGTTGTTTTGAGTAGTTATGGTATTATGAGAAAGAGACCGAATGTTGTTCAGAGTCTCGGATGGGATCCGGGATATCATGAGGTGATCCGGAATGGTCCGGAGAATAAGATTCATATAAGGAAAGTCCCGTTTCGGAGTTCGGGAATGATTCCGGTGTTTTCATCGGGAATGTTCTAGAAGGTTCCGGATTGTCCGGCACTCCGGGGGGGGGGGGGAGGGTACATGAGTGTGTCATTGAATGATTGCATCATGTACTAAGTGTTCTTGCTGTTCCAAAAACATGAAAGTCAAATTGCCAGTTTGAAAGTCAAACGGCTAAAACAGGAAACTGTGGGAAACAGGAAACTGTGGGAAACAAGCAAGAGGAGTTGGAACCAACTTGG
This sequence comes from Avena longiglumis, assembly GCA_030063025.1. Taxonomy (NCBI): domain Eukaryota; kingdom Viridiplantae; phylum Streptophyta; class Magnoliopsida; order Poales; family Poaceae; genus Avena; species Avena longiglumis. Next base: position 327,166,446 of record CP125974.1, on the reverse strand, counting down.
AGGAGGAGTTGGACTCCTCCAGGCCGGCGCCCAGCCCTAGGCCGAGTTGGGGAGGGACTCCCTCCCTCCCCTGGCGCGCCAAGGCCCCTCCACCCATAAAAGGAGGGGCAGGGCTCCTCCTTGAGACACACAAGTTTCCACCTCTAATCTCAGGTTTAGAGCCGTTTGGTTTAGAGCTTCTAATTGCTTTAGCCTGCGGTTTAGAGCCTTCTAATTGGTGTGTCTAATCTCTAGACCACTAATATCCCTCTCTCATAATCCACCATACTGCCTCGGCCAAGCGAAGCCTGCGGGATCTCCCTCTACTTCCTGTACCACGCCAGTCAGCCGAATCGTGAGGAGAGTGCTACAACCTCCGCCTTCTTTGGAACAAGGGAGAGGAAGGTCTTCGTCAGTACCGAACGTGTGACCGATCATGAAGCGCTTTAACGCAGCTTGGAAGGATCGTCCACATGATCTTGAGATCGGAAAGAGTGCGACTACATCACCCACGAGAATCGCTCTCGTTAAACACTTTGGAATCTTCGAGGGTAAGTTATTCCATCGACTCGTTGCTACAATCTAGTAGATAGATCTTGGCTTGTTTGTTTGTATGCGATAGAAAATTTTGTTTTCCATGCTACGAACCCCACAAAGTATCGAGCCGTGTCTATATGTAGATCTGTTACGCAGTAGAACACAATGGTCATTGTGGGCGTTGATGCTTTTATTGTAGATTGCTTTTGTGTACTTTTCATCTTGCGGTATGTTGGGATGAAGCGGCCGGGCTAACCTTACATGACATCGTTCATGAGACTTGCTCCACGCTTGACATGCAACTTGTATTGCATAAGTGGCTTTATGGTGCTGCTTTCTCCTAGCATAGTTAAGATCCAATTTACAACGTAATCAACAATGCTAGTATCAATGTTGTGGTTCTTGTTCGTAAGTTAGAACGACACTTATTGAAAGCCCCAAACCACGTAAAATATGCAAAGAAAGTAGAAGCGTCTAACTTTGTTTTGCGGGTGTGCGTGATGTGATATGGCCATGATTGTGATTATATTTGATGTATGCAATGTTCCTTATTGTAAGTTGGCAACCGGCAGGAGCCATATGGTTGTCTTTAATTTATGTTAAGACCCGCGTGTCTATTCAAAGTAGTTGTAATAGTTGAAGCCGGTGGACGACAACCATGGTGAAGCGTCATTGACCTTGATGCAATGCCAGTGATGATGGAGATCATGTTCGTGTTTGAAGATGGAGATCGGAAGCACAAAGAAGAAAGGCCATATCATATCACATATTATGAATTGCATGTGATGTTAATCCTTTATGCATCTTGTATTGCTTAGTAGACGACGGTAGCATTATAAGATGATCCCTCATGCACATGAATATCAAATCATAAAGTGTTCACCCTTAGTTAGCACCATTGCTAAAGCTTGTTGTTTCGAAGCACCACGTGATGATCGGGTGTGTTAGATTCTGCAAGTGTATACAACGTGAGCAAGCCAGATTTGCTCATGTAGAAACTAAGGTTTGATCTTGACGAGCCTAGCATGTACAGACATGGTCTCGGAACACGGATTGCCGAAAGGTAAAGCATGAATCGTATAGTAGATATGATGAACATGATGATTGTTCGCCATTGAAACTATATCAACTCTCGTGATGATCGGTGTTGATGTAGTGGATTTGGTTCGTGTGATCACTAAAACAATGTGAGGGATGTTGTTTTGAGTGGGAGTTCACCTAGTTTAATTTCATTAATTAATTTGAACTCAATTTGTCATAAACTTAGTCTAAACTATTGCAAATATGTTGTAGATCAATGGCAGCCCCTACCATCAATTTTAATGCGTTCCTAGAGAAAGAAAAGTTGAAAACAATGGAAGCAACTTCATGGATTGGTTCCGCAATTTGAGGATTGTCCTCACGGTGGTAATTTGACCTATGTCTTTGGATGCACCTGGGTGACCCACTGCGGTGATGCTTCCGATGAAGTAAAGAATGTTTACCTCGCCTCGGAAGAATCAAGTACTCCATAGTTCAGTGTGCTATCTTGTATGGTTTAGAATCGAGCTTGTAAAAGGTTTGAAGAGTCGACCCATATGATATTGTCGAGGATCTCAAATTGATTTTGAGACTCATGCGGCAATTGAAAGCTATGAGGCTTCTGAAAAGTTCTTTAACTGCAAGATGGAAGAGGGCAGCTCCGTCAGTGAGCATGTGCTTAAGATGTCTGGGCACGCAAACAAACTTCAAAGCTTGGGTATAGTAATTCCTAATGCTTTGGGGATTTACCGGCCCTCCATCACGCCACCAAGTTCTGAACTTTGTGATGAACTACAACATGCAGAACATGAACAAAGAGTTGCCAGAACTATTTGCTATGTTAAAGTCTGCAGAAGTGGAGATCAAGAAAGAGCACCAAGTGTTGATGGTCAATAAGACCACCAAACTCAAGAAAGGCAAGTCTAAGCAAAAGGAACACTTCAAGAAGGGTGGTAAGAAACTTACCATGCCGACGAAGAAAACCAAGGCTGGACCAAAGCCTGAAACTGAGTGCTTTTACTGCAAGGGAGAAGGTCACTGGAAGCGGAATTGCCCAAAGTACTTGGCGGATCTGAAGAACGGCAACATCAAGAAGAAAGGTATATCTGATATACATGTTATTGATGTGTATCTCACTAGTACTCATAGTAGTGCTCGGTATTTGATAATCGGTTCGGTTGATCATATTTGTAACTCAAACAGTCTGCAGAATAAACGGAAGCTAGCGAAGAACGAGGTGACGATGCGCGTGGGAAACGGATCAAAGGTTGATGTGATCGCGGTCGGCACGCTACCTCTTCATCTACCATCGGGATTAGTTTTATACTTAAATAATTGTTATTTAGTGCCTGCGTTGAGCATGAACATTATATCAGGATCTTGTTTATTAAGAGGGTTACTTGCTTGTTTAAGTCAGAGAATAATGGTTGTTCGATTTATATGAGTAATATGTTTTACGCACATGCACCTTTGATAGATGGTCTATTCTTATTGAATCTCGATAGTGGAAATACACATATCAACAATATTGAAGCTAAACGTTTGAAATCAAGCGATAATTCGACCTATATGTGGCAATCGCTGCCTTGGTCACATTGGAGTGAAGCGTATGAAGAAACTCCATTCGATGGACTTGAATCACTTGATTTTGAATCACTTGAAAGATGCGAAGCATGTCCGATGGGAAAATGACTAAGACTCCATTTTCTGGTATGATGGAGCGAGCTACGGACTTGTTGGAAATCATACATACCGATGTGTGTGGTCCAATGAGTGTAGCATCGCCCAGTGGTTATCGTTATGTTCTTACCTTCACAGATGACTTGAGTAGATATGGGTATATCTATTTCATGAAACATAAGTCCAAACTTTCGAGAAGTTTAAGGAGTTTCAAAGTGAGGTAGAGAATCAACGTAACAAGAAGATTAAATTTCTACGTTCGATCGTGGAGGTGAATATCTAAGTTACGAGTTTGGCGAGCATTTAAAGAAGTCGGAATACTTTCACAATTGACACACCGGAACACCACAGCGTAATGGTGTGTCCGAACGTCGTAATCGAACTCTCTTAGATATGGTTCGCTCTATGATGTCACTTACAGATTTACCGCTATCATTTTGGGGTTATGCATTAGAAACAGCCGCATTCACTTTAAATAGGGCACCGTCTAAATCCGTTGAAACGACACCATATAAATTATGGTTTGGGAAGAAACCTAAATTGTCGTTCCTTAAAGTTTGGGGATGCGAAGCCTATGTAAAGAAGTTACAGCCGGACAAGCTTGAACCCAAAGCGGAAAAATGCGTCTTCATAGGATATCCAAAAGAAACTATTGGGTATACCTTCTATCATACATCCGAAGGAAAAATCTTCGTTGCCAAGAATGGATCCTTTCTAGAGAAGGAATTTCTCTCGAAAGAAGTGACTGGAAGGAAAGAAGAACTCGACGAGGTTGTCGAACCTTCTCTCGAATTGCGAGTAGCGCAAAGACCGGAAGAAGTTCTGTGGTGCTGCACCAATTAGAGAGGAAGCTAATGATGATGATCATGAAACTTCGGTTGAAGTTGCTACTGAGCCTCGGAGGTCAACGAGAACTCGTACACCTCCATTGGTATGATTCCGTTATGAGTGTCATGTTGGTGGACAACACCGATGACCCCGAGACATATGAGGAAGCGATGATGAGCCCAGATTCCAATAAATGGCAAGAAGCCATGAAATCCGAGATTGGATCCATGTACGAAAACCAAGTATGGACTTTGGTGGACTTACCGGATGGCCTAAGGTGTCGAGAACAAATGGATTTTCAAGAAGAAAGCAGATGTCGATGGTAATGTTAATGTCTATAAAGCTCGACTTGTCGCAAAAGGGTTTCGACAAATTCAAGGAGTTGACTACGATGAGACTTTCTCACCAAGAGCTTAAATTCTGTAGGATTATGTTAGCAATCGGCATATTATGATTATGAGATATGGCGATGGATGTCAAAACAAAGATTCCTCAATGGAGATATTGATGAAGAGTTGTATATGATGCAACCCAAAGGTTTTGTCGATCCTAAAGATGCTAACAAGGTATGCAAACTTCAACGGTCCATCTATGGATTGAAGCAAGCATCCCGGTTGGAATCAACGCTTTGATAAGGTAATCAAAAGTTTTGGTTTTATACAAACTTATGGAGAAGCTTGTATTTACAAGAAAGTGAGTGGGAGCTCAGAGCATTCTTAATACTATATGTGGATGACATATTGTTGATTGGGAATGATGTAGACCTTCTTAATAGTGTCAAGGAATATTTGAATAATAGTTTTCAATGAAGGATCTTGGCGAAGCCTTACATATTAGGCATAAAGATTTATAGAGATAGATCAAACGCCAAATATCATTGTCACAGTACATATTTGGACAAAGTTCTAAAGAAGTTTGGAATGGAAGAAAGCAAGAAAGGGTTCTTGCCCATGTTGCTAATACGACCTTGAGTAAAACTCAAAGTCCAACATCGGCAGAAGATAGAGAAAGGATGAGTAAGACTCCTATGCCTCAGCTATAGGATCTCTAATGTATGCCATGCTATGTACTAGACCCGACATTGCATATGCCGTTAGTTTAACTAGCAGATATCAAAGTGATCCAGAGTGGATCATTGGACAATGTCAAAAACATCCTTAAGTACTTGAGAAGAACTAAGGATATGGTTCTTTCTTATGGAGGTGATGAACACTCGTTGTTAATGGTTACACCGATGCTAGTAGGAACACCGATCCGATGATTCTAAATCACAACTGGGTACGTATTTATTTTGAATGGTGCAGCGTTAATGGAGGAGTGCAAAGCAAAGCGTTGTGGCGAGATCTTCAACCGAATCGGAATACATGGTCGCCGGAGGCTTCACAAGAAGCGATATGGATGAAAGAGTTCATTGCAGCTGGGTGTGGTTCCAAGTGCTACTGGACCCAATGTCTATCTCTTTGTGATAACATGGGCCATAGCCAATGCGCAAGAACCAAGGTCACACAAGAAGTCAAGCATATCAAGTCTGCGTTTTTACGATATTCGAGAACATATCCAGGATGGGGATATAAAGATTTGCAAAGTACACACAGATCTGAATGTGGCGGATCCGTTGACTAAACCTCTCCCGAGGGCAAAACATGACCAACACCAAACTGCCATGGGTGTTCGGTATATTACCATGTAATCTAGATTAGATGACTCTAGTGCAAGTGGGAGATCTGGAGATATGCCCTAGAGGCAATAATAAATATAGTTATTATTATATCTTTGTGTTTATGATAAATGTTTATATTCATGCTATAATAGTATTAACAAGGAAACATTAATACTTGTGTGAATTGTAAACTTAAAATTGAAGTCCCTAGTATAGCCTCTATACTTCACTAGCTTGTTGGTTGATTAAATGATTGTGGTTTCCATATCATGAACATTGAGATGTTATCAACAACAAGATCATATCGTTAGGAGAATGATATGGTGGACATACTCCTATTGATAAGCGTAGCATAAAGATCAAGTCATTTCAATAGTTCAATTGCTATATGCTTTCTGATACATAGTAACCTAATTCCTTCGACCATGAGATCATGCATATCACCTTTACCGGATGGATGCTTTGATGACATCAAACACCACACCGTAACTGGGTGGCTATAAAGGTGGCATTAAGTGTTCGGAAAGTATTGGTTGAAACACATGGATCAAGAGTGGGATTTGTCCATCCACATGACGGATAGATATACTCTGGGCCCTCTCGGTAGAATGTCATCCAATTGGCTTGCAAGCATGTGACTTGGTCACAAGGGATCACATATCACGGGAACGAGAAAAGAGTACTTATCGGTAACGAGGTTGAACTAGGTATGCAGAGATACCGACGATCATAAACCTCGGATAAGTAAACTATCGTAAGACAAAGGGAAACTGGTATCGTATGTAAGTGGTTCATTCGATCGCAAAGTAATCGTAGAAATATGTGGGAGCCATATGAATTTCCAGATTCCTCTATTGGTTATTGTTCGGAGAAGTGTCTCGATCATGTCTGCATAATTCACGAACCGTAGGGAGACACATTTAAGGATTCGACGTTGTTTTGAGTAGTTATGGTATTATGAGAAAGAGACCGAATGTTGTTCGGAGTCTCGGATGGGATCCGGGATATCATGAGGTGATCCGGAATGGTCCGGAGAATAAGATTCATATAAGGAAAGTCCTGTTTGAGTTTGGGAATGATTAGGTGTTTTCATCGGGAATGTTCTAGAAGGTTCGGATTGTCCGGCACTCCGGGGAGGGTACATGAGTGTGTAATCGAATGATTGCATCATGTACTAAGTGTTCTTGCTGTTCCAAAAACATGAAAGTCAAATTGCTAGTTTGAAAGTCAAACGGCTAAAACAGAAACGTGGGAAACAAGAAACTGTGGAAACAAGCAAGAGGAGTTGGAACCAACTTGGAGGAGGAGTTGGACTCCTCCAGCCGCCCAGCCCTAGGCGAGTTGGGGAGGACTCCTCCTCCCCTGGCGCGCCAAGGCCCTCCACCCATAAAAGGAGGGGCTCCTCCTTGAGACACACAAGTTTCCACCTCTAATCTCGTGTTTAGAGCCGTTGGTTTAGAGCTTCTAATTGCTTTAGCCTGGTTTAGAGCCTTCTAATTGGTGTGTCTAATCTCTAGACCACTAATAGCCCTCTCATAATCCACCATACTCTCGGCTTAAGGCGAAGCTCATGGATCTCCCTCTACTTCCACGTACCAGGTTGTCTTAGGAATCGCGAGGAGAGTGCTACAACCTCCGCTTTGGAACAAGGGAGAGGAAGGTCTTCGTCGAGTACCAACGCGTGTGACCGATTGCGAAGCGCCGAAGCAACGCCGGAAGGATCGTCCACACGATCTTGAGATCGGAAAGAGGACGACTACATCACCCACGAGAATCCGCTCTCGTTAAACACTTTGGAATCTTCGAGGGTAAGTTATTCCATCGACTCGTTGCTACAATCTAGTAGATAGATCTTGGCTTGTTTGTTTGTATGCGATAGAAAATTTTGTTTTCCATGCTACGAACCCCTACACAAGAGTCCCATGGTGGAGGCCTTATGGGTCACTTTGGCCGTGACAAGACATATGACATGCTCTCCACTCACTACTTTTGGCCAAAGATGAAGCGCGACCTGGAGCGCCACGTTCAACGATGCACTACATGTATCCAAGCTAAGTCTAAGTCCAACCCCTTTGGTCTTTATATGCCATTTCCTATTCCTCATGCACCTTGGTCGGACATTAGCATGGACTTTGTGTTAGGCTTGCCTAGATCTAAACATGGTCATGATTCCATATTTGTAGTCGTGGATCGCTTTTCTAAAATGGCACATTTCATTCCGTGCCATAAGACCGATGATGCTTCACATGTAGCCAATTTGTTTTCGTGGAAATAATTCGCCACACGGTGTGCCTAGAACAATCGTCTCCGACCGCGACGTAAAATTCATGAGCTACTTCTGGAAGACTCTCATGGCCAAGCTCGGCATCAAGCTCCTCTTCTCGTCCGCCTCGCATCCTCAAACCGATGGACAAACCGAGGTTGTCAATCGAAGTCTTGGCACACTCCTCCGGGTGTTGATAAAGAAGAACCTTAAAGACTGGGAGGAATGTATTCCACACGCCGAGTTAGCCTACAACCGCGCCAAGCACTCCACCACCATGAGGAGCCCGTTCATGATCGTCTATGGCTTCGAGCCTCTCACCGCGCTCGATATCCTTCCACTTCCACTTCATGAACGTGCCAATATGGACGTTGTCAAGCTTGCCCAAACAATGAAGAAACTGCATGAAGACACACGAGCTACTATCGAGCAACAAGTCCTTCGCCAAGCATCACGGCTAAACAAGACCAAGAAAGAGATGATCTTTGATGAGGGCGACCTTGTGTGGATACACTTGAGTAAAGACCGCTTCCCCAAGGAACGCGACTCCAAGCTAAAGCCAAGAGGCGATGGACTATTCAAGGTGCTAAAGCGGATCAACAACAACGCCTACGTCATCGATATACCAACATCGAAGTATCTTGTGAGCTCGACATTCAATGTCAAGGACCTCTCACCCTACCATGGCGAAGAGGAAGTTGTGACGGTTGAAGAGTCGAGGACGACTCTTTCCCAAGGGGGGGAGCTGATGCAGCCCGTCCTACGACCGCTACTACATCTATTCCCACGAGCTCCCCAAGTGGACCCATGACTCGCGCCCGAGCCAAACTCCTTCAAGCTAAGGTGAACTCGCTCCTCTCCTTGTGTGACTTCGACACACCCTTGGATGGCTTGCTACTTCATACGCATACACTGTGCATCATCAGTGCGAAGAAGGACCCAAGGAATGGAGGAAAGCCACCGATCATTGCCAGACGCAAGCGGTACTACAGTTGAGCCGACCGGTACAGCTCAAAGCGGTCCCACTGCCCCGCCTCCGGACGTTGGAAGCACCACTCCACGCCCGGATGCAAGTCAGTACTACCACCCAAGAAGGTACATTGCCGCCTCCTACCGCCACAGGCGCCTCCGACGGAAGCTCCAGGCCCTCAAGTGGTACTACCGCTCCCGGAGCGGTACTACCGGTTACCACCGGTACTACCAGTATCCGGACCGGTACTACCGGCCCTGACTGATCCTGAACGCCTAAGTTCGGCCCTGTGCCTTGTAACCCTACCTATAATTTACCTTTTCGTTCCGAAACTACCCCTGTTTTGTGGCTGGACTATATATAGCCCTCACCCTCCATTGTAAACCCTAGACTTGGATAATAATAGATATTAAGGAAACCCTTTGAGGAACTTATATCTATTGGTCTCATGCTCCTACCAAGGAGCACCGGATTATCCACCCCCCTCTTGGATCTTTCCTAGTGCGTTCAAGTTATACAAGGCCTTGGGTTCTTTGTTTCTCGCCCCCAAGTCGTCAAGATCTCACCAAGCACCTCATCCCCCGTTGTTGGCGTGGAGAGCGAGCTTCGCCCAACACCGATCCTAGGGATTATGTTCGACCGGTTGCCACCGGCGTGAGAGATAGGCGTGTATCGTGTTTTGGTGTGTGTGTGTTCGTGGTTTTCATCTCCTTCCTCGTTTTCATCCCCGACCACTGCTTTCCCCCTCGTTTCTCGTGGAATTCGTGAAAGATCGGGCCAACCCTCGGGTTACCCCATAACACGATTAGCCTGACCAGCTAGGGTCTTAATTCCTACCTGAAATCGAGAACAAGTAAGAACCAATATTGCAATCAAGATATTACGGATTAAGAGGAAGGCTTTATTGAAGAGGTGGGATCCTGAATAGGCGCGAAGTACAAGAGGCCTCTGCGACGCTCGAGCCTTGGTGAACTTGCTATGATGGCTAACTTAATGTCTAAACAAAATCCGAGTCTAGGGGGTCGGCTATGGGGAGTATTTAAGGGCGAAAAGGTGGGGTTTCTGCCAGCCATGGAAGTGGTGGCCGAAACCAACCCTAAAAGTCCTTTTCCCCTCAAATACAGACTCTAAAAAGTGGCTAATTAAAATCCTGCGAAAATTACATGGGCCTGGCCCAAAATAAAGGTGTCGTAGCACCATATTAAGCTATGGACGAATTCGTAAAGTATCGATCTTGAATATTTCGTCCAAGCCTTCTTTCTTCATTATGGTGGCCTCAAAGTTCTGAAATCTTCATCCGTGGCCTTCTCTTGGATCATCACATGCTTGCTGCCATCTCCATGCATGGCCATGCTCCAATGCTTGTCCCTCTCATCCATGCTTGGTCCATCATTCCTAAGAGTAAGAAATATATCTGATTTAGGCAGCATCATATTCTCATGTATGTGAGGAATAGTTCCAAGAAACGTAAGTACCTGATAGTTAAGTTGTTTGGCACGAGATCTTGTGATGGGTCCTTGTATGTGTGTTGCTGTAGGTACAACGGTTGTATCAATAGTAGGGATGTCCACATCATGCTCCCTTCTTGAATTGAAGTCGCCTCGACGCAATCTCATCTTCCTCACCAAAGTAAGGCTTCAAATCGCAATGTTAAATGTAGGACTAACTGTACCAAAGTCTCGAGCAACTCAAGTTTATATGCATTATCATTGATTTTCTAACACCTTAAAGGGACCAGAACACGTGGCATTAACTTAGACATGTAAATCAGGAAAACGATCTTTACGCAAATGTAACCAAACAAGATCGCCAACATCAAACACAACATGCTTTCTCCCTTTATCTCCAAAGAAGTTTATACTTAGCATTCATGTGTTCAATGTTATCTTTAGTAGTCTTATGCAAGTTTAATATCATTTCAGCGTTGTGTAGCATCCAAATTATGTTGCAATCAAGAAGGTAAAGGCAATAAATCAATAGGTGCACGAGGAACAAAACCATACACAATCTCAAATGGGCACATCTTTGTGGTAGAATGCAGACGATTATAAGCAAATTCTATATGAGGTAAACACTCTTCCCACAATTTTAAGTTCTTCTTTAAAACAGCCCGCAACATAGTAGACAAAGTTCTATTTACTACTTCAGTTTGACCATCAGTTTGGGGATGACATGTAGTACTAAAGAGCAATTTAGTCCCCAACTTAGCCCATAAACATCTCCAAAAGTGGCTAAGAAATTTAGTATCACAATCAGAGACAATAGTATTTGGCACACCATGCAAACGAACAATTTCATGAAAGAACAAATCAGCAATATGCGCAGCATCATCCGTTTTATGACAAGGAATAAAGTGTGCCATCTTAGAAAACCGATCCACAACAACAAAAATACTATCCCTCCCCTTCTGTGTTCGTGGCAATCCCAAAACAAAGTCCATAGAAATATCCTCCCAAGGAACACTAGGAACAGGAAGAGGCATATATAAACCATGTGGATTAAGGCGAGACTTAGCGTTTTGACAAGTAGTCCAGCATGCCACAAATCTCTCAACATCTGACGCATACGTGGCCAAAAGAAGTGTGAGCAAGAACATCCTCCGTCTTCTTGACACCAAAGTGTCCCATCAATCCTCCTCCATGCGCCTCCTGTAACAACAAAAGACGAACAGAGCTATCTGGAATGCATAGTTTGTTAGCACGGAACACAAATCCATCATTGAAGACGAACTTGTTCCAAGTTCTACCATCTCTACAATTCTGCAACACATCTTTAAATTCAGCATCATGCACATATTGTTCCTTAATAGTTTTCAATCCAAATATTTGAAGTCAAGTTGAGATAACAAAGCATAACGGCGTGACAAAGCATCAGCAATAATATTATCTTTACCCTTTTTGTGTTTGATAACATAAGGAAAAGACTCAATAAATTCAACCCACTTTGCATGACGACGATTCAACTTAGCTTGACTACGAATATGCTTCAAAGATTCATGATCAGAATGAATAACAAATTCCTTAGGCCATAGATAATGTTGCCAAGTTTCTAATGTCCGAACCAACGCATAATTCTTTATCATAAGTAGAATAGTTCGACTAGCCCCACTCAATTTCTCACTAAAATATGCAATGTGTTTTCCTCTTGTAATAACACCCTCCCAAACCAATTCCACTAGCATCACATTCAAGCTCAAAAGTTTTAGTAAAATCGGGAAGTTGGAGTAAGGGAGCATGTGTTAGCTTATCTTTCAATATGACGGCCTGTTGTTGTGCATCGCCCCAAACAAAGGGCACATCCTTCTTGGTAAGCTCATTCGGTAGCGCAATTGATCCAAAGTCTTTGACAAAGCGCCTATAAAAACCAGCGAGGCCAAGAAAACTCCTCACTTGTGTGACCGTCTTGGGCTGCGGCCAATTCTCAATAGCTTCAATCTTGGCTGGATCCACTTCAATACCCTGTGATGTAACAACATAGCCAAGAAACGCAACTCCATTGGTTGAAAAGGTGCACTTCTCAAGGTTACCAAAAAAACGTGCATCACGTAAAGCATTGAAAACAGCACGTAAATGGTCCAAATGATCCTCTAAAGATTTGCTATAAATCAGAATATCATCAAAGTAGACTACCACAAAACGTCCAATGAAAGCACGTAAAACTTCGTTCATTAATCTCATGAAAGTGCTAGGTGCATTATTTAAACCAAACGGCATTACTAACCACTCATATAAACCGAACTTAGTTTTAAATGTTGTTTTCCATTCATCTCCTAATTTCATACGAATCTGGTGGTAACCACTACGCAAATCAACTTTAGAAAACATGGTAGAGCCACTCAATTCATCAAGCATGTCATCTAAACGTGGAATAGGATGACGATATCGAATAGTAATATTATTGATAGCTCTACAATCAGTACACATGCGCGAAGAACCATCTTTCTTAGGTACCAAAATAATAGGAACAACACAGGGGCTAAGGGACTCACGAATATGATCTCTGTCGAGTAGTTCCTGAATTTGGCGTTGTATCTCCTTTGTCTCCTCTGGATTGGTTCTATATGGAGCGCAGTTGGGCAACGTGGCACCAGGAATTAGATCAATTTGGTGCTCAATTCCTCTAATAGGAGGTAGTCCTTGTGGCAGCCCAGCGGGAAAGACGTCCTCATATTCCTGCAAAAGGTTAGAAATAGCGGGTGGCAAAGAAGGAGGCATATCCTCAAATGAAAACAAAACCTCTTTGCAGACAATTGCATAACATTGAGTATTCGTTACATCTAGTTCAGCAATATCAATTTTATTTGCAAGCATACATGGACTCTTCAAACGAATTTCAGTACCATGTGTAGAATCAGATTTAGTGTTCTTTGGTGGTATAAAATCTGCAGCAACAATCTGATTCTCACTTTTGTTTTTCTCCTCAGTTTTAGCTCTACTAGCTCTAGCAAGATCATCTTTTAAAATTTGTTCGGGAGTCGTAGGTTTTAGACCAATTTTCTTTCCATCATGCATAAGAGAATAGTGATTAGTTTTGCCATTATGAACAGATTCTCTATCAAATTGCCATGGTCTACCAAGTAACAAAGAACAAGCTTGCATAGGTACAACATCACAATCAACAAAATCAGAATATGTACCAATAGTAAAATGCACGCATCGCTCTTGTTACCTTGATCTTGCGAGAACTCTCAAACCATTTGATGTAATATGAATGTGGGCGTTGTCTTGTTGGAAGCGCAAGCTTCACTACCATGTCAACACCGCCGATTATTACAACTCCCTCCATCAATGATGATCCGTATAGCTCTTTCCTTGACAACACCACGTGTTTGGAACAGGTTGTGGCGTTGATCTTGCTCAGATGTGCTCAATTGCACACTCAACACACGTTGTGTAATTAAGCTCCTGTATTGATCAGCAGCTTCAGCTCCCATTACCTCTGTCTCTTCATCAGCATCAGAATTGTCTCCATCTCGAGCAGAAATAAGGGCTAGTGTATCTTCATCAAAGTCACTTGATGAATCGTACTGACCATCTTCTCCCACCATCATCACATGTTGTGTTGTGCACTGTCTCTCAATATGACCAAAACCCCAGCACTTGCGGCATTGTATATCCTTTGTCTTACCCGTGGAAGCCATAGAAGATGCACTACGAGCAGGAGCATTGGATGATGGTGGAGGAGCAGCTGGAAATCTTGTGGTGGCCTTGGATGTGGTAGTAGCTGGTGGCGAATCACGAGGAGGCGCTGATTGTCGGGATGTCCAAGTGTATGTGCGACCTGCAGAATTATTAGTCCTCCTCCATGGTGTTTGGCGATCCTGCACTTCACGTTCAGCTTTGCAAGCAAGATGAAACAAACAAGTGATAGAATTATATTCCTTATAATCTAAGATGTGCTGAATGTCCTTGTTTAATCCACCAAAGAAACGTGCAAGCATTTGTTCATTAGATTCAACCAGACCACACCGAACCATCCCAGTTTGCAATTCCTGATAATACTCTTCCACAAAATTTTTCCCTTGCTCTAAACGCGTCAGATTCTTTAGTAAATCTCGTTGATAAGTAGGAGGTACAAAACGAACACGCATAGCAGTTTTTAAAGCAGTCCAAGTACTAGGAATAGTAGTAGGATTTAAACGACAATACTCAGACCACCAAAGGGAAGCAAATTTAGTAAATTCACATGTAGCAGCACTAACACGCATATTCTCAGGATATTTTAAGCATGCAAAACGTTGTTCTACTTCCATCTCCCATGTAAGATATGCATCTAGATTATATTTACCCTCAAAAGATGGAATATTTAATTTAAGCCTTGCAACATGATCATCATCACGTACCGGTGGTCGAGCATTGCGGTAGTAATGTCGGGGACGACCAGCAGGTACCTGTGGAGGTTGTTCAACCTCCTCGTCAAATAGATCGTCGTCGTCGGGGTCGTAGTAGTACCCGTCGTCTGTCCCCAATGTCGCAGCAGCAGCCGCGGCGAAAGTTTGAGGAGCGTCAGCCATAGCGGTAGCCGCCGGGGGTGCGACGGCAGCCGAACCAGCAGTCCGACCCGTGATCGGAATGCGCCGTGCGCCATGTGTGGGTGCCGGTGCGGGTGCGGGCAATCGTTTCAAAAGCTCCTTGAACCGAACGTCAAGCTTGGCGTTGAAGGATTTCTCGAGTCCATCGATCTTGTCCACGGCGTTGGTGATCTTGGTGTCAAACTCCCCGAGGCGCGTATCCACGTCTTCAGCGCGACTGACCAAGAGCGCGGAGAAGTGGGTCGTTCGTCATTGTGGCAGGGTTCCGCGAAGTATCTGTCATGGCTAGTCCTTAAAAAGCACAGGTATATAGTACGGAAATATGGTGGAAGTCACGCGTAATCCGTCAAGCAATATATGAAGCTCTTACAAGTTCTTACCAAACAGCAGTAAAAAGGCGATGTGCAACCGCGAGGATCAGTGGGTCCAGAGATTGAACCAAGCGATTACCAGGAGGCGAGACACCGCACGTGGAGAGTATCTGTGGAGCTCTGGGAAGGCTTAGCAAGGGGGTTAGCAATTATCAAAACAGCAATGCAAAAGTTGAAAGAATGCTCAACGAAGGTACTGTGCTGGTCCTAGGCTAGACCGTACTAGAGACGCGAGCCTAGATCACCAACGATGTCACGACGCGACACAACAAGCACTGTATGTTGATATGGCACCCTGAAAAGCGAACCGAGATGCAGAAAATCACTATGATGGCGAGTGTCTAGAACTGATCTACGGGGTCTAAAAATAGGTTAGCCCCCAAAAAATTTTTTTCGAAATTTTTTATTTTGCTCCGGAAAGTGCGCCTTCGCCACAAAAATATCGCTATAACGGCCGATGGAGAAAAGTGATCCCCGTGGTAGAAAACTAGTATAGCCAGATTTTTTTTTTGCTCTCCTTCGGGACTTACGACCGGACTCTTAACTCGACACGAAAACAACAAAGAAGAAAAGTAAAAAGAAATAACTAGGAAACAATAACTCTACTCGGAATCGTACCACGGCAGGAAACTGATCGGATCTGTGTCACGGTAGGAAGGCGGTGGCGGAGTATTAGGGTTTATGGTGGCGGAATATGGTGGCGGAATATGGTGGCGATGATCGGCGAGTGTGGCGGTGACTACTATGATCAGAACTCGAAACTCTAAGGGATGAGACACTAAGACCAGCAACTCGACGCGACGATGTAGACACAAATTCAACAATGCAAAAACTGAAAAGATAATGCGAGGCGTAGATTGGATATGGGATGGATCGAAACTCTAACTGTGTTTTTGGCTTTTTCGTGGGTTAGAGGTAAAAAAACAGACCTAATCTACGAAAACAGTAAAATCTCACCGAGCAACCTGAAATCTGATACCACTTGATAGGGCAAAGGTGTCCGATCTTTCGATGAGATGGCGATAATCGATTTGGTGGAGTTCGGGCTTGACGATCCGACTACACGTGCGAGCACGAGCGCCAATGCAATCGCTAGGCCAATCTCCGGGAGGTTACCGATCCTGCGTGAACACGATCGGCCGACCAATGAGGGTCTTAATTCCTACGAAATCGAGAACAAGTAAGAACCAGTATTGCAATCAAGATATTGCGGATTAAGATGAAAGCTTTATTGAAGAGGTGGGATCTGAATAGGTGCGGTACAAGAGGCCTCATGACGCTCAAGCCTTGGCGAAGTTGAATATATGGCTAACTTAATGTCTAAACAAAATCCGAGTCGGAGGGTCGGCTATGGGTTAAGGCGAAAAGGTGGGGTTTCGCTAGCCATGGAAGTGGTGGAAACCAACCCTAAAAGTCCTTTCCCTCAAATACGGACTCTAAAAATGGATAATTAAAATCCTGCGAAAATTACATGGGCCTGGCCCAAAATAAAGGTGTCGCACCATATTAAGCTATGGACGAATTCAGAAAGTATTGATCTTGAATATTTCATCCAAGCCTTCTTTCTTCATTATGGTGGCCTCAAAGTTCTGAAATCTTCATCCGTGGCCTTCTCTTGGATCATCACATGCTTGCTGCCATCTCCATGCATGGCCATGCTCCAATCCTTGTCCCTCTCATCCATGCTTGGTCCATCATTCCTAAGAGTAAGAAATATATCTGATTTAGGCAGCATCATATTCTCATGTATGTGAGGAATAGTTCCAAGAAACGAAAGTACCTGATAGTTAAGTTGTTTGGCACGAGATCTTGTGATGGGTCCTTGTATGTGTGTTGCTGTAGGTACAACGGTTGTATCAATAGTAGGGATGTCCACATCAATAGCAAGGGAGAAAAAGAAAAAGAATCAAAAAAAAGAGAGAAAAAGAAAAAGAAAAATAGAAAGATACATAGTTTCCCAATACAAAGAGAGCATCAAGCTTGTAGGCAAAAGAGAGAGGAAGAAGCGCGCCAAGGCAAGTGCACAAATCCGTTGCTGACCCTCTTTTGGCAAACGAGTTGTGGTCTCTCCTTGCGTTGGCACGACACCCGAGCATAGTCTTCGTTAGGCCATTTCGTGCTCACTTTCATAGTCGTGCTAACCCCATTTTTCTCCACGCGTGCGTGTAGTCGTAGGTTCTCGTCACCTTTTGAGTTGACCATTTCCTTTTGACTTGCGTTTTGTTGGATCTTCTCCACTTTTGACTATCCTTTGCGTTCGATTGGTTCTTTGGCTTGTCCACAATCCAACCCATCCACCAAAAGCTTTTGAGAGTGTAGCTCCTTTCTGTGTGAGTTTCTTTGCCATTTCACTTTGCACGTTGTTCGCTCCTTTGTGTGTCAATAGGTTTGGTGAGGTAAAAGGCTAACTCTACGCACCTTTACTCTCCATATACAACCCTTGTCGGCTTTGCATCATGGACAGGAATGGCGAGCCGTCCCAACCACCACCACCACCTACGGAGGACGACAATCCATACATGACAAGATGGGACCATTGGAAGGTTCGAGGAGAATTCAACTACCGTTGTGAAGCCATTGAGCGGCGCCAAGATGAACAATTTAGCGAAGCCCGAGTGGAGTTCAAGAACATCGACAACCGCTTCGAGGAAGTCCGAGGCCAAATGCATGCCATGCAACACAACCTCGGTCATCAAAATGAAGCTCTTGGTCGTGCCCTCGCCTCAACGGATGAGAAGCTTCAACGCCTCATTGATGGGTTGGCAAGGCCACACTCGCGAGACTCAAGATCATCACGGAACTCCTCAAGTGAATCAAGTGCTCCTCGCTGTCACGCTTCAAGGCACCGGTATGGACCCGTACTTCAATCCATGAGCTCTTCTCAAGCGGTACCATCTCCGCGACACGCCGCAACGTCAATCTATGATGGTGACCTCTCCGCAAGACCTCCAAGACGTGAATTAGACCGGCCACAACAAAGGGCACTTGTACTTCAACAAGAACAACCTCACATGGACCACCAAGCCCATCATCATCGACATGTTCTTTCCACAACAAGTGAAGCATCTGAAGTGGAAGAACAAGTTCGCCGACGGCGTGAAGCATTCCAAGATCCACTAAGGCGTCCTCCTCGACATGAACGTCATTGCCGTCAACATGATCTAAACGACGAGCCTCCTCCACATCAAGAAGAAAGAGAACAGCCGATTGCGCATGCGGCTCGACGTCCTCCTCGCCACATGGCGCAAGTTAATGCTCCTCGGCATAAACCACGACAAGAACAAGAGCAAGCTCCCCAAGATCGCCGTGAGGACCAACAACCTCCTCCTCGTCCTCAACCGCGCCAACAACAAGAGCAAGCTCCCCAAGCTCGTCGTCCAAACCAAGTTCCACCACTAAACGCGGCACCTCAACAACCGCAAGAGCAACGCCACCATCAACAAGCAAGACATGAGAGCTCGGATGATGAAGATGGCCACCAAAATCATGGCATCCGTCGCAACCGGAACCGCAATGAGGAAGAAACTTTCGTCAAGCTCAAGTTCACCATGCCGAAGTTCACCGGTTCCAATGATCCCGAAGAATACCTCGCATGGGAACTCAAGGTTGACAAGATCTTCCGCATGCACAACTTTAGCAATGAGAAGATGATGGCCATGGCATCCCTCGAGTTTGATGAATATGCCAACCTTTGGTGGGAACAAGTCCAACTCGCTCG
Source organism: Avena longiglumis (assembly GCA_030063025.1). NCBI lineage: Eukaryota > Viridiplantae > Streptophyta > Magnoliopsida > Poales > Poaceae > Avena > Avena longiglumis. The sequence goes on along the minus strand of CP125974.1, from coordinate 327,147,389 downwards.
TGAATCAAAAGAAGAGCCCCCAATCTCAACTTGGCAAGATATGAAGGCTCATATGAGATCCCTCTTTGTTCCTTCACACAACACGCGTGACCTCTTCAACAAGCTTCAAACGCTTAGTCAAGGAACAAAGACCGTGGAAGAGTACTTCAAGCAAATGGAGCTCAACATGATTCGTGCCAACATTGAAGAGCGTGATGAGCAAACAATGGCACGTTTCCTCAATGGCTTGAACCATCCTATCAAGCGCATCACCGAGTTCCAAAGGTACAACAACATGGTTGAGATTGTGCACATTGCATCAAAGGCCGAACTTCAAGTGGAAGAGGACATCACGTTCAACAAGCCAAAGACATACTTCACATACAAGCAAGCTCCAACCACTACTCCGACAACACCAAGTGGAAGCTCCTCAAATACCACCAAGCTTCCCTTCAAGCCAACACTTCCTCAAGGAAAACCGCCCCCAAGTGGCAAGTACACAAGAGATGAACAACCATTCAATGGTGAGTGCTACAAGTGTGGAGACAAAGGACACAAATCGGCCGCATGTGGGAACAAGAAAGTTTTGTTCATCCATGACAACGACGATGAAGAATACTTGAGTGAATATGAGTTTGATGCAAGGGTCAAGGAAGCCATGGCAAGGCAACATTTGGAAGAGGACCAAGAGCTACTCATGTGTGAGCATGACACAAGTCCATCGCTTGTGGTCACAAGGGTCTTAACTACTCAAGCCAATGAGAATGAAGACCAACGATCAAACATCTTCCAAACTCGTGCCGGTATAAATGGGAGGTCCATCAAAGTTGTCATCGACGGAGGGAGTTGCCACAACCTTGCAATCACGGAGTTGTGTGAGAAACTCAACCTCACCCTCCATCCGCATAAACACCCATACCATATCCAATGGCTAAGTGACCAAGGATCCGTCAAGATCAAGCACACCGTCTCGGTAACGTTCGCAATTGGGCCCTACAAGGACACGGTGGAATGTGACGTGGTACCAATGACGGTTTTCCATATGTTGCTCGGAAGGCCGTGGCAATATGACAAGCGTTCTTTGCATGATCGTCACTCAAACACTTATACCTTCAAATGGCTTGATAAAACTTGTGTGTTGCAACCAATGACTCCTAGCCAAATAATTGCGGACAATGCAAAGGCTTTAGCGAGGGCGCAATACACAAAAACACCTTGTGAGAAGAGTGGTGAGCGAGAGAACCACACCATAGTGAGTGAGAGCTACAAGCCAAACTCGAGTGGAAAAACTAAGAGTGTTCTTCTTGCCACCAAAAGTGAGATGAGAGAAGTGCGGAACAACCCATCCATCTTGCACTATGTCCTTGTATGCAAGGGACTAGCGCAAGGAACTAATGACTTGACAAATGTTCCTCCTTCTTTGATGGCTATTTTGCAGGAATTCCAAGATGTATTTCCCGAAGAGCTTCCTCATGGCCTTCCTCCTCTTCGTGGAATCGAGCACCGCATCGACCTCATACCCGGCGCCCGACTCCCAAACCGTGCCACGTATCGCTCGAACCCGGAAGAGACAAAAGGGATCGAACGACAAATCAACCAACTCATCTCCAAAGGGTTGATCCAAGTAAGCACTAGCCCAAGCGCGGTCCCCGTGATTCTAGTCCCAAAAACGGATGATACGTTGCGGTTATGCATGGACTGCCGTCCAATCAATGCTATCACCGTGCGTTATCAACATCCTATACCGCGTCTTGATGACATGCTTGATGAGTTATGTGGAGCCACTATATTTTCGAAAATTGATCTTCGTAGTGGTTACCATCAAATTCGCATGGCAGAAGGTGATGAGTGGAAAACCGCCTTCAAGACCAAGCTTGGTCTCTATGAATGGTTGGTTATGCCTTTTGGCTTATCTAATGCCCCATCTACCTTCATGTGTCTCATGAACCATATTTTGAGATCTCTCATTGGGAAGAGTGTAGTTGTTTACTTTGATGACATCCTTGTCTATAGCAAGTCACTAGAGGAGCATGTTACCCATGTTAAGGAGGTCTTTCAAATCCTCCGTCATGAAAAGCTTTATGCTAATTTCCCAAAGTGCACTTTTGCAAAAGACAAGCTGATTTTCCTTGGTTTTGTTGTGTCTTCCAATGGCATTGAAGTTGATGTCTCAAAAGTCAAGGACATACGAGATTGACCCATCCCTACAAATGTTAGTGAACTTCGTAGTTTTCATGGGTTGACTGGCTTTTACCGTCGCTTTGTGAAAGACATTTCTACCATTGCTTGCCCCCTCAACGAATTGACCAAGAAAAATGTCACGTTCGTTTGGGGAAAAGCACAACAAAAGCCTTTTGATGAGCTCAAAAAGAGGCTCACCGAAGCACCACTCCTTGCATTACCGGATTTCACAAAAACTTTTGAGATTGTATGTGACGCTAGTGGAATTGGCATTGGAGGCGTCCTTATGCAAAATGGGCTTCCCATTGCATACCATAGTGAGAAACTCGATGGCGCACGCCTCAACTATCCCATTTATGACAAAGAACTTTTTGCCTTGGTTCGAGTTCTTCAAGTGTGGCAACACTATCTTTGGCCCAAAGAATTTATCATCCATTCCGACCATGAGTCGTTGAAGTATCTTAAGGGCCAAGCCAACTTGAGTAAAAGGCACGCAAAACGGGTTGAGTTCATGGAGTCTTTTCCTTACATTGTCAAATACAAGAAGGGCAAAGAAAATGTGGTAGCGGACGCCTTATCTCGCAGAAACACAAGCCTTCTTACACGACTCGAAGTAAATGTCTTGGGTCTTGATGACATCAAATCTTTGTACACGTCCGACCCTTTCTTTGGACCAATTTTTGCAACATGTTCAATAGACAAAGGGATTGATGATTTCTATTTTCATAAGGGTTTTCTTTTCAAACAAAACAAGCTTTGCATTCCGAAATCGTCTCTCCAACTTTTGCTTCTTCAAGACTCCCATGGTGGAGAGGACTTATGGGTCACTTTGGCCGTGACAAGACTTATGACATGCTCTCCACTCACTACATTTGGCCAAAGATGAAGCGCGGCGTGGAGCGCCACGTGCAACGATGCACTACATGTATCCAAGCTAAGTCTAAGTCCAATCCCTTTGGTCTTTATATGCCATTGCCTATCCCTCATGCACCTTGGTCGGACATTAGCATGGACTTTGTGTTAGGCTTGCCTAGATCTAAACATGGTCATGATTCTATATTTGTAGTAGTGGATCGCTTTTCAAAAATGGCACATTTCATTCCGTGCCATAAGACCGATGATGCTTCACATGTAGCAAATTTGTTTTTTAGGGAAATAATTCGGCTCCACGGTGTACCAAGAACAATCGTCTCCGACCGCGACATAAATTCATGAGCTACTTCTGGAAGACTCTCATGGCCAAGCTCGGCATCAAGCTCCTCTTCTCGTCCGCCTCGCATCCTCAAACCGATGGACAAACCGAGGTCGTCAATCGAAGTCTTGGCACACTCCTCCGGGTGTTGATAAAGAAGAACCTTAAAGACTGGGAGGAATGTATTCCCCATGCCGAGTTCGCCTACAACCGCGCCAAGCACTCCACCACCATGAGGAGCCTGTTCATGATCATCTATGGCTTCGAGCCCCTCATTGCGCTCGATATCCTTCCACTACCTCTTCATGAACGTGCCAATATGGACGTGGACAAGCATGCCCAAACAATGAAGAAACTCCATGAAGACACAAGAGCCACGATCGAGAAACAAGTCCTTCGCCAAGCATCAAGGCTAAACAAGAACAAGCAAGAGGTGATCTTCGAAGAAGGCGACCTTGTGTGGATACACTTGAGTAAAGACCGCTTCCCCAAGGACCGCGACTCCAAACTCAAGCCAAGAGGTGATGGACCGTTCAAAGTGCTAAAGAGGGTCAACAACAACGCCTACATCATAGATATCCCAACATCCAAGTATCTTGTGAGCCCGACATTCAATGTCAAGGACCTATCACCCTACCATGGCGAAGATGATGTTGAGAAGGTTGAAGATTCGAGGACGACTCTTTCCCAAGGGGGGGGGAGCTGATGCAGCCCGTCCTACGGACGCACCTCCATCTACAACACCTAGTCCCCCAAGTGGACCAATGACTCGCGCCCGTGCCAAGCTCCTACAAGCCAAGGTTAACTCGCTCCTTTCCTCATGTGATTTTGGTCTACCTTTGGATGGCTTGCTACTTCATGCATCTAAGTTGTGTATCCTCAGATATGAAGCAACACCACCACACCAAGCCACCAAGGAAGCAGGACCAGGAGAAGAAGCCCTGGGCGTTGCACCGGAGTCTCGGTGTTTACCGAGTCTCGGACCTTCCTCCGGTCGGCCGGAGACCCAACAGACAGCCAGAAGCCCCCTCCGGAGACGGGTCCGGAGATTGACCGGAGTCTCCGGACCGACCGTCGCCAGGCATGTTAAAGCCTTTTGGGCCTGGCCCATGTAACCCCCAATTTCGCCCAAACTTCCAGTTTTATTCCAGAACTACCCCTGCTTATGTGGTTGGCCTATATACCCCTCATATGTAAACCCTAGACTTGGATAATGATAGATTAAGACACCCCTTTGAGGATCTTTTAATCTATTGGTCTCATGCTCCTACCAATGAGCACCTATTGTCCACCCTCCTCTTGGATCTTGCCTAGTGCGTTCAAGTTGTACAAGGCCTTGGGTTCTCGGTTTCTCGCCCCCAAGTCGTCAAGGTCTCACCAAGCACCTCGTCCCCCGTTGTTGGCATGGAGAGAGAGCTTCGCCCAACACCGATCCTAGAGATTATGTTGGACCGGTCTCCACCGGCGTGAGATATCGGCGTGTATCGTGATTTGCGTGCGTGTGTTCGTGGTATTGATCCATTCTTTCCCCGTCCACCGCTTTCCCCTCGATTCCCGTGGAATTTCGTGAAAGATCGGGCCACCCCAAGGGGTTACCCCATAACATTTCCGCTCAAGAACACGAGCAGACCCCCCACACCGGAGTCTCCGGCCTGCACACCGGAGTCTCCGGTCTACACCGGAGTCTCCGGCACAAGACCGGAGTCTCCGGCCCTGGACGCTAGTTTTGCCCATTTTTCCTCTTTTCTGCATTGGCTAATCTATCCACTTGTTGTTTGTGTTCCGTGTGCGTGTCACCAACTAACAGATAGCTTCATAACATCGCCGCTCTTCGACACCACGGACCCCAAACTCTTCCCCGCTCCATCGACACAAGATCATCACCATCAACAAAGGTATAACTTGTGTTAACCCTTGTAGCCATATCTTCCTTTGTGTGTACCTATCCTATGAGAGCAACTCATTTTGTGTTTGTCTAAGCATTGTGCACTTGCCATTGGAAAGTGAGAGTGTGAGGGCAAATACAAAAGTTAACATAGTAGCACAGCAAGGGAGAAAAAGAAAAAGAATCAAAAAAAAGAGAGAGAAAAAGAAAAAGAAAAATAGAAAGATACATAGTCTCCCAATACAAAGAGAGCATCAAGCTTGTAAGCAAAAGAGAGAGGAAGAAGCGCGCCAAGGCAAGTGCACAAATCCGTAGCTTACCCTCTTTTGGCAAACGAGTTGTGGTCTCTCCTTGCGTTGGCACGACACCCAAGCGTAGTCGTCGTTAGACCATTTCGTGCTCACTTTCATAGTCGTGCTAACCCCATTTTTCTCCATGCGTGTGTGTAGTCGTAGGTTCTCGTCACCTTTTGAGTTGACCATTTCCTTTTGACTTGAGTTGTTGGATTTTATCCACTTTTGACTATCCTTGTCGTTCGGTTGGTTGTTTGGCTTTCCCACAATCCTACCCATCCACCAAAAGCTTTTGAGAGTTGTAGCTCTGTGTGTGAGTTTCTTTGCCATTTCACTTTGCACGTTGTTCGCTCCTTTGTGTGGCAATTGGTCTGATATAATCTCCAAGGTGAGGTAAAAGGCTAACTCTACGCACCTTACTCTCCATATACAACCCTTGTCGGCTTTACATCATGGACAGGAATGGCGAGCCGTCCCAACCACCACCACCACCTCCGGAGGACGACAATCCATACATGACAAGATGGGACCATTGGAAGGTCCGAGGAGAATTCAACTACCATTGTGAAGCACTTGAGCGGCGCCAAGGTGAACAATTTAGCGAAGCCCGAGCGGAGTTCAAGAACATCGACAACCGCTTCGAGGAAGTCCGAGGCCAAATGCATGCCATGCAACACAACCTTGGTCATCAAAATGAAGCTCTTGGTCGTGCCCTCGCCTCAACGGATGAGAAGCTTCAACGCCTCATTTATGGATTGGCAAGGCCATGCTCGCGAGACTCAAGATCATCATGGCACTCCTCAAGTGAATCAAGTGCACCCTGCCGTCACGCTTCAAGGAACCGGTATGGACCCGTCCTTCAATCCATGAGATCTTCTCAAGCGGTACCATCTCCGCGACACACCGCAACGTCAAGCTATGATGGTGACCTCTCCGCAAGACCTCCAAGACGTGAAGTGGACCGGCCACAACAAAGGGCACTTGTGCTTCAACAAGAAAAACCTCACATGGACCACCAAGCCCATCGCCATCGACATGTTCTTTCCACAACAAGTGAAGCATCCGAGGTGGAAGAACAAGTTCGCCGGCGGCGTGAAGCACTCGAAGATCCACCAAGGCGTCCTCCTCGACATGAACGTCAACGTCGTCAACATGATCTTCACAACGAGCCTCCTCCACATCACGAAGAAAGAGAGCAGCCCATTGCGCATGCGGCTCGACGTCCTCCTCGCCACATGGCGCAAGATAATGCTCCCCCGCATCAACCACGACAAGAACAAGAGCAAGCTCGCCGTGAGGACCAACAACCTCCTCCTCGTCCTCAACCGCGCCAACAACAAGAGCAAGCTCCCCAAGCTCGTCGTCCAAACCAAGTTCCACCACCAAACGCGGCACCTCACTAACCGCAAGAGCAACACCACCATCAACAAGAAAGACATGAGAGCTGAGATGATGCAGATGGCCGCCACAATCATGGAACGGTCGAAACTAGAACCGCAATGAGGAAGAAACTTTTGGCAATCTCAAGTTCACCATGCCCAAGTTCACCGGTTCCAATGATCCCAAAGAATACCTCTCATGGGAACTCAAGGTTGACAAGATCTTCCGCATGCACAACTTTAGCAATGAGAAGATGATGGCCATGGCATCCCTCGAGTTCGATGAATATGCCAACCTTTGGTGGGAACAAGTCCAACTCGCTCGTGAATCAAAATAAGAGCCCCCAATCTCAACTTGGCAAGATATGAAGGCTCCTATGAGATCCCGCTTTGTTCCTTCACACTACACGCGTGACCTCTTCAACAAGCTTCAAACGCTTAGTCAAGGAACAAAGACCGTGGAAGAGTACTTCAAGCAAATGGAGCTCAACATGATCCGTGCCAACATTGAAGAGCGTGATGAGCAAACAATGGCACGTTTCCTCAATGGCTTGAACCATCCTATCAAGCGCATCACCGAGTTCCAAAGGTACAACAACATGGTTGAGCTTCTGCACATTGCATCAAAGGCCGAACGTCAAGTGCAAGAGGACATCAAGTTCAACAAGCCAAAGACATACTTCACATACAAGCAAGCTCCAACCACTACTCCGACAAAACCAAGTGGAAGCTCCTCAAATACCACCAAGCTTCCCTTCAAGCCAACACTTCCTCAAGGAAAACCTCCCCCAAGTGGCAAGTACACAAGAGATGAACAACCATTCAATGGTGAGTGCTACAAGTGTGGAGGCAAAGGACACAAGTCGGCCGCATGTGGGAACAAGAAAGTTTTGTTCATCCATGACAACGGCGATGAAGAATACTTGAGTGAAGATGAGTTTGATGCAAGGGTCAAGGAAGCCATGGAAAGGCAACATTTGGAAGAGGACCAAGACCTACTCATGTGTGAGCATGACGCAAGTCCATCGCTTGTGGTCACAAGGGTCTTAACTACTCAAGCCAATGAGAATGAATACCAACGATCAAACATCTTCCAAACTCGTGTCGGTATCAATGGGAGGTGATAGGGCAAAGGTGTCCGATCTTTCGATGAAATGGCGATAATCAATTTGGTGGAGTTCGGGCTTGACAATCCGACTACACGTGCGAGCACAAGCGCCAATGCAATCGCTAGGACAATCTCCTGGAGGTTAGCGATCCTGCGTGAACACGATCAGCCTGACCAGCGAGGGTCTTAATTCCTACCTGAAATCGAGAACAAGTAAGAACCAATATTGCAATCAAGATATTGCGGATTAAGAGGAAAGCTTTATAAGAGGTGGGATCCTGAATAGGCGCAAAGTACAAGAGGCCTCTGCAATGCTCGAGCCTTGGCGAAGTTGCTATGATGGCTAACTTAATGTCTAACCAAAATCCGAGTCTAGGGGGTCGGCTATGGGGCGTATTTAAGGGCGAAAAGGTGGGGTTTCGGCCAGCCATGGAAGTGGTGGCCGAATCCAACCCTAGAAGTCCTTTTCCCCTCAAATACGGACTCTAAAACGTGGCTAATTAAAATCCTGCGAAAATTGCATGGGCCTGGCCCAAAATAAAGGTGTCGCAGCACCATATTAAGCTATGGACGAATTTGAAAAGTATTTATCTTGAATATTTCGTCCAAGCCTTCTTTCTTCATTATGGTGGCCTCAAAGTTCTGAAATCTTCATCCGTGGCCTTCTCTTGGATCATCACATGCTTGCTGCCATCTCCATGCATGGCCATGCTCCAATGCTTGTCCCTCTCATCCATGCTTGGTCCATCATTCCTAAGAGTAAGAAATACATCTGATTTAGGCAGCATCATATTCTCATGTATGTGAGGAATAGTTCCAAGAAACGAAAGTACCTGATAGTTAAGTTGTTTGGCACGAGATCTTGTGATGGGTCCTTGTATGTGTGTTGCTGTAGGTACAACGGTTGTATCAATAGTAGGGATGTCCACATCATGCTCCCCTTCTTGAATTGAAGTCGTCCTCGACGCAATCTCATCTTCCTCACCAAAGTAAGGCTTCAAATCTGCAATGTTAAACGTAGGACTAACCGTACCAAAGTCTGCAGGCAACTCAAGTTTATATGCATTATCATTTATTTTCTCTAACACCTTAAAGGGACCAGCAGCACGTGGCATTAACTTAGACTTGCGTAAATCAGGAAAATGATCTTTACGCAAATGTAACCAAACAAGATCGCCAACATCAAACACAACATGCTTTCTCCCTTTATCCCCAGCAAGTTTATACTTAGCATTCATGTGTTCAATGTTATCTTTAGTAGTCTTATGCAAGTTTAATATCATTTCAGCGCGTTGTGTAGTGTGGCATCCCGCAAAAACCACTACTAGAAAATCGCGTTGTTTTTGTGCATTGCATCGTCACCATCATGCATTGTTTGTCTGAACTATTTCGAAAAGCCTAGTTTTGATTTATACAAATACCCTCTTTGTTTCAAATACAAAACCCCGATCGTGTCGGATATTTTATTTACCTATAATTATTGCAAAGTGGCCTTGTTTTAAAATAAACGAAACCAAAACAAACACACATTCTAAACCAGCCCCCTATAAATCCTATTTACACCCAGACCTAATCTAACCTCCAACCACCGGCCGCCACCTCACCCTCTCCCCAAACTCCTACCCACCCTGCCACCTCACCAATCCCCCCCTTCCCCCCCCCCCTCTCCTTCTCACCCAGCCATCCACACACCCCTCTCTCTCTCCCTCACTTACGCCCCGACCCCACCGCGGCCCCACCCCACCCACTCAACTCCCTCTCCCACCTGGAACCACCCCAGGCCCCCACCTGTCGGCCCCCTGGACCCCACCACCGTGACCCCTCGCCCCGCAGACCCTGCACCACTCCCTCTCCCCACGCGTCCCTCACCCTTCCTTCTTCCTCTCTCCCCACCTCCATGACGGCTCCTCCTGCCCGCCGCCTCCTCCCGTCAGCTCTGCCGCCCGGCCTCTCATGCCGGCCTCCTCGCCTCCCGGCCCGGCCAACACCAACCGCCTCGCCTCAGCGCCCGCCGCTAAGCCCGTGGTCCGACCCGTCGTCCTTGCCGCCTCGGCCCGGCCACGTGGTCTCGCCCGGCGACCATCCCCACCTTCATGAGCTCCTCCGTAGTCCTCGAGACCGTCTTGGCCGACATCGCCTCGCCCGTTCGACCCGACCCGTGGGCCCGAGCCGCTAGTCGCCTCGCCGAGCCTGTCGGCCCTACAAGAACCTCACCGGCCGCCTCTCCGTGTCCTGCACCATGGCCGTGAACGCCAAGCTCGTCGCCGATGTCAAGCTCGTCGTTCAAGTTTTTGCCTCATGGTGCTCCTTGTGTCCAGTGAAGACCCGTCGAGGTGGTAGGGAACATGTTGAGTAGCCGCCCACAGCTACAAATCCTTGCTATGTGATGGATACTTCAAGTGCTTCCTCCGCATGATCCAAGACCACCAGGGTAAGGTGTCATCGACAAGAACAATAATTAGTACACCAGGAACAACCAATGCAAGATCGTCCGAAGACTTTCGGAGACATGAACCCCGAAGATCGTCGCCACGGACGCAATGACCTTCTTCAAGGATCCGATGGCCGGGACCCTGAAGACCGATCTAGAGCGCCAAGGCCTTCGCATGGAGTCGGCAAGATCATCCGGTAACACTAAGATCAACTGCGCGGGCCCGACAAGACCGACACCAACCAGGGCGAGTCCGATGCCCCGACGCCAGACCAAGTACTTCCTCCCGGAACGCCAAGATCTCTGCGTGAGACGACAAGACCGACAACATGGCCCGACCACCGCGAATGCGACAAGACCTACCCCTGTTATCCGAGAACGATCCCGCCGAGACCGAATCCCGGATCCGGACCCTGAGATCGAACCCCGAACCCCGAGACCGACCCCGAACCCCGGAACCAAGATCTGCCGAACCCTAATGTGTGAACCTTTTTTCCGAGCCCCTATTTTATAAATGCCATATATGAAACGTGATGCATATTTAATTGTCATACTCGCATGCATATTTGTGTGGTTTGGGGGCCTTATGCCAATTCACCATATAGTTAAATATGGGGCCCATATGCGGGCAAATCTAGTCTCATATTGGCCTCATTTAAATTGGTGTAGCGAACCCGGTACTATCTTCTGCCATGTTATGACAACATTTAATTTGCGGGATAGATAAATAACATGAATCACCTAATTAATTGTCGGGACCCTGGTTCCGCTTAACATGACCTAATTGCATCGCACCTTTGCCATGCCATGCATCATACATGCATCATGCCCGATCTTTTGCCGTAGTATTAAATGCTGCATCCGGTGTTTATTCTAGTGTTTTGCTTCTTCGCGAATAAGGCCGTTGAGTTGATGTGAGCTTCGCCCCGATCTTCGGATGAACCCTTCGGCAATGTTTTCAGGCGAGCATCTCCCTCTTTCTACCTATCTTACTTTTATAGTATTTATTCCCTCCTGTTGATCTTTGCTATATGTGTTGCGATGCTCTAGTTTTCGTACCCGTAATATCCCTTGCAGCCTTATATTGCCTTGGACACATCCTATTACCTGTTGTTTGGTAGATAGATGGACTTGCGCGTCGTAGTCGCTTGCTCAAGTGCTGTTGCGTGTCGTCAAGTGCCTCAGTTGTTGGTGTATTGCCGCATGTTTGATGTTGGAGATGATCATGGCTTTACTTTTCGTTCACTTTAATTACTGTTTAACAACTAAAATTGAAGTAAGTAAGCAGAGGCATCGGTGGGTGATAGATAATATTTGGTTTCCGACCGCCCACTTGTGTCCCGTAGGACCCCGAGTACTTGATACCTGTTCCTTGTTTTATCGCTCTATCCACATCCGGGAGGATTATGGGACCCCCCTGAGCCAGAGCTTGATTCATTCTTATTTCTTGGGGCCACAAACTAGTTTGAGGTTTTATATACTATCCTGTACTTATGCCATGCTTTACTGCTTTATTACGATTGTGCGAGGAGCACACTGTACTGTTTAGGATCGGGACATGTTTTCGCGGTGTCGACAAGCCCAGTTTTGGGTTCCCAGTCGTTCACAGCCGTCCACCCAAACCTCGGGTCCGTCTCGGAGTCAGCTAACTTTGTTGCGGGTGTACTCCAAGGGGTGGCCCCCTGAAATATTTCTGAATCCTGTGATTGCTTTGTCATGAAGGCCTCGTTGGGTTTTGATTTGGTTTTTCCGAGGTTGATCGAGTGTGTGTTGCTATTTGTGCACCCCGGCCGGGTAAAAACTTTCTGAAAGCCGTGTCCGCGGTTATGGACGACTTGGAGCACAGTATCTCGATCATAGACAACTATAACTAAAGTAGTGCTATAAATTTGACTCTAAAATGACTAGTAATCAGCTTCACTATAATGGAATGGCTAAATAATACTGCCCACAATTGCTTGTTTGGTTTGTCGCTTGCGACGATCGTATTTGACTAGTAAGTATTGCAACTACAACGGAATGGCTGAATAAAAGTACCAACAACTGCTGGGTTTTGGGTTATCTCATACTAATTGTATTTGACTAGTAATTATTGCAACTACAATGGAACGGTTAACTAAAATGGCCCACTGCTTATTTTATCAGGATGATTATCTATACTTGACTAGTAATTGCTGCAACGATAACTGAATAAATAAAACTGCCAACTGTGTGAGTTCCTCGGTTGACTTCCTCGTTTGGTCTCGAGGGGGAAACACCAGGATGGGTTTTGTTTGGTGATAGCATCGGGTTGGCTCCGAATAGGTATTTCTTACCCCTCTCTAATAGTCGCCAGTTGTATCGAGTCTCTATAGGTTGTTTAGTGCATGCTGCCTCTGCCGCTTCAGTCCACCATACCTATGTAGGCAAGGACCGCCGAATTCTAGCCTCGCCGTGTACTGGCCTCAGTAATGACGCTCCTCTTTTTCCTTTGCCCTTTGTCGGCACCCCTTTTTGTTTAAGAAGGTTTTGAGATGCGACGTCGTTAGCAGGGTTACCCTTCCGGCTTGGCCTGGGCAGGGTTATGGACGCCATTGGTTATTCTTCAGGGCTCTTAGCCCCATTTGCATCTTGTCCGTAGCCGGACGCTCCATCGTTTTCGAGGTGATTTGGATCTTTGTACCGTATATTTGTATTCTTGACTCATGGAGTCGTGTTGTATATATATCTGTTCTGTGGGTCCCATCGAGGACTGTTGTGTAATGTTATTACTTCGTTTTCCACCCGCACGAAAGTGCCTGGTGGGCACCTTTGAATCGTTTCTATGCGGGTTTGGCGAGTTTCGCTAAAACTTGCATAGGGTCGATTCTGAGGGTGTTACAGAGTGGTATCAGAGCTCAGCAGTTGCGATACCCCACAAGTCCAGCCTGTAGGATAACCTAGCTAACGGCCGAAGTAGAGTGTCAAAACTATTTTTGCAAATCGGTTGGATAGTTCTGATTAGGTCTGCTTTTACTCCTTACCCTCTGCTGCTCTCCTCTCACCTCTGCGTGTTTTGAATCTGCTCCCTTATCTTTTCTTCGAGTCCAGGATTTCTCGTGGTTGGGTTCCGTCGTACCTTCAGGGTTTCGCTTCCTCTTTCGGTAACGGTGTGTCTACATCCGGTCTTCATGCTATCCGAGGAATCCTTCGTCCGGTGGCCTTCTCTTTGATCCTTCTCGTGCCTTCCGGTGTTTTCCGACGCGACGACATCATCTACGCCAGATCCGAAGCAGAGTATGCATCACTCCTTTGTTTCCGAACCTCGATTGTTGAGATCTTCAGTCTGATTCCGAGAATGGTTGCACTCCCTTCTACTGATTGTGCAAAGTAATAGTTTGGGTGCGTGATGGATTGGACCCCATGCCGACTACCCTTTCTATTCGCTTTTGTACATTGAAGTGGATGAGGATGCATCGGTTCCCCCTTTCCACGGAAGTTAGAAGTGGCCTTTATCTTTTGATACCTCTACCTCTGTCCTTTGTTTCTCCGGAGTGTTCTCTCAATGGACGTGAGCCCCGACCATTGTTGGTGGTGTCGCCAATTTCAAGATGAAGAAGGAACCCTTGTTAGTGGTGTCGCGCGGATCTATACGAAGCGAGAAGATGCAGATCACCGACCTTCTTCCGGTACCATGAGGCGGATCTCGAGGGCGAGATCCATTGTTAGTGGTGTCGAATTGTGGCATCCCGCAAAAACCACTACTAGAAAATCGCGTTGTTTTTGTGCATTGCATCGTCACCATCATGCATTGTTTGTCTGAACTATTTCGAAAAGCCTAGTTTTGATTTATACAAATACCCTCTTTGTTTCAAATACAAAACCCCGATCGTGTCAGATATTTTATTTACCTATAATTATTGCAAAGTGGCCTTGTTTTAAAATAAACGAAACCAAAACAAACACACATTCTAAACTAGCCCCCTATAAATCCTATTTACACCCAGACCTAATCTAACCTCCAACCACCGGCCGCCACCTCACCCTCTCCCCAAACTCCTACCCACCCTGCCACCTCACCAATCCACCCCTTTCCCCCCTCTCTTTCTCACCCAGCCATCCACACACCCCTCTCTCTCTCCCTCACTTACGCCCCGACCCCACCGCGGCCCCACCCCACCCACTCAACTCCCTCTCCCACCTGGAACCACCCTAGGCCCCACTGCCCCCTGACCCGGACCCCCACCTGGCCGACCCCCCGCCCCACCCCACCTCTCCCTCCCCCACGCGTCCCTCACCCTTCCTTCTTCCTCTCCCCCTACCTCCCGCGACGGCTCCTCCTGCCCGCCGCGCCTCCTCCCCCGGCCGCCTCCAGCTCCCGGCCTCCTCGCCGCCCGGCCGCCCAACACCAACCGCCTCCGCCTCCCTCAGCGCCCGCGGCCGCCAAGCCTGGCCGACCCGTCATCCTTCTTGCCTCAGCGGCCCGGCCGTCCGCCACGGCGACCCCACCTTGTGAGCTCCTCCGCCATCCTCGAGACCACGCCGGCCAGACCGCCGCGCCTGCTCGACCCCGACCAGGCCCGAGCTAGTCGCCCGCCGAGTCTGTCGTCCCTACAAGAACGTCACCGGCCGTGTCGCCCCTCTCCTGTGTACTGCACCTCATGGCCGTGAACGCCAAGCTCGTCGCTGATGTCAAGCTCGTCGTTCAAGTTTTTGCCTCGCGGTGCTCCTTGTGTCTGGTGAAGACCCGTCGAGGTGGTAGGGAACATGTTGAGTAGCCGCCCACGCAGCTCTGCATCCTTGCTATGTGATGGATACTTCAAGTGCTTCCTCCGCATGATCCAAGACCACCAGGGTAAGGTGTCATCGACAAGAACAATAATTAGTACACCAGGAACAACCAATGCAAGATCGTCCGAAGACTTTCGGAGACATGAACCCCGAAGATCGTCGCCACGGACGCCATGACCTTCTTCAAGGATCCGATGGCCGGGACCCTGAAGACCGATCTAGAGCGCCAAGGCCTTCGCATGGAGTCGGCAAGATCATCCGGTAACACTAAGATCAACCGCGCGGGCCCGACAAGACCGACACCAACCAGGGCGAGTCCGATGCCCCGACGCCAGACCAAGTACTTCCTCCCGGAACGCCAAGATCTCCGCGTGAGACGACAAGACCGACAACATGGCCCGACCACCGCGAATGCGACAAGACCTACCCCCGTTATCCGAGAACGATCCTGCCGAGACCGAATCCCGGATCCGGACCCTGAGATCGAACCCTGAACCCCGAGACCGACCCCAAACCCCGGAACCAAGATCTGCCGAACCCTAATGTGTGAACCTTTTTTCCGAGCCCCTATTTTATAAATGCCATATATGAAACGTGATGCATATTTAATTGTCATACTCGCATGCATATTTGTGTGGTTTGGGGACCTTATGCCAATTCACCATATAGTTAAATATGGGGCCCATATGCGGGCAAATCTAGTCTCATATTGGCCTCATTTAAATTGGTGTAGCAAAACCGGTACTATCTTCTGCCATGTTATGACAACATTTAATTTGCGGGATAGATAAATAACATGAACCACCTAATTAATTGTCGGGACCCCGGTTCCGCTTAACATGACCTAATTGCATCGCACCTTTGCCATGCCATGCATCATACATGCATCATGCCCGATCTTTTGCTGTAGTATTAAATACTGCATCCGGTGTTTATTCTAGTGTTTTGCTTCTTCGCGGATAAGGCCGTTGAGTTGATGTGAGCTTCGCCCCGATCTTCGGATGAACCCTTCGGCAATGTTTTCAGGCGATCATCTCCCCCTTTCTACCTATCTTACTTTTATAGTATTTATTCCCTCCTGTTGATCTTTGCTATCTGTGTTGCGATGCTCTAGTTTTCGTACCCGTAATATCCCTTGCAGCCTTATATTGCCTTGGACACATCCTATTACCTGTTGTTTGGTAGATAGATGGACTTGCGCGTCGTAGTCGCTTGCTCAAGTGCTGTTGCGTGTCGTCAAGTGCCTCAGTTGTTGGTGTATTGCCGCATGTTTGATGTTGGAGATGATCATGGCTTTACTTTTCGTTCACTTTAATTACTGTTTAACAACTAAAATTGAAGTAAGTAAGCAGAGGCATCGGTGGGTGATAGATAATATTTGGTTTCCGACCGCCCACTTGTGTCCCGTAGGACCCCGAGTACTTGATACCTGTTCCTTGTTTTATCGCGCTATCCACATCCGGGAGGATTATGGGACCCCCCTGAGCCAGAGCTTGATTCATTCTTATTTCTTGGGGCCACAAACTAGTTTGAGGTTTTATTTACTATCCTGTACTTATGCCATGCTTTACTGCTTTATTACGATTGTGCGAGGAGCACACTGTACTGTTTAGGATCGGGACACATTTTCGCGGTGTCGACAAGCCCAGTTTTGGGTTCCCAGTCGTTCACAGCAGTCCACCCAAACCTCGGGTCCGTCTCGGAGTCAGCTAACTTCGTTGCGGGTGTACTCAAGGGTGGCCCCAAATATTTCTGAATCATGTGATTGCTTTGTCGTGAAGGCCTCGTTGGGTTTTGATTTGGTTTTTCCGAGGTTGATCGGTGTGTGTTGCTATTTGTGCACCCGGCCGGGTAAAACTTTACGAAAGCCGTGTCATGTTATGGACGACTTGGAGCACAGTATCTCGATCATAGACAACTATAACTAAAGTAGTGCTATAAATTTGACTCTAAAATGACTAGTAATCAGCTTCACTATAATGGAATGGCTAAATAATACTGCCCACAATTGCTTGTTTGGTTTGTCGCTTGCGACGATCTTATTTGACTAGTAAGTATTGCAACTACAACGGAATGGCTGAATAAAAGTACCAACAACTACTGGGTTTTGGGTTATCTCATACTAATTGTATTTGACTAGTAATTATTGCAACTACAATGGAACGGTTACCTAAAATGGCCCACTGCCTATTTTATCAGGATGATTATCTATACTTGACTAGTAATTGCTGCAACGATAACTGAATAAATAAAACTGCCAACTGTGTGAGTTCCTCGGTTGACTTCCTCGTTTGGTCTCGAGGGGGAAACACCAGGATGGGTTTTGTTTGGTGATAGCATCAGGTTGGCTCCGAATAGGTCTTTCTTACCCCTCTCTAATAGTCGCCAGTTGTATCGAGTCTCTATAGGTTGTTTAGTGCATGCTGCCGCTGCCGCTTCAGTCCACCATACCTATGTAGGCGAGGACCGCCGAATTCTAGCCTCGCCGTGTACTGGCCTCAAGATCGACGCTCCTTTTTCCTTTGCTCTTTGTCGGCACCCTTTTTGTTTAAGGTTTTGAGATGCGACGTCGTTAGCGAGGTTACCCTTCCGCTTGGCTGGGCAGGTTATGGACGCCATTGGTTATTCTTCGGGCTCTTAGCCCCATTTGCATCTTGTCCGTAGCCGACGCTCCATCGCTTTCGAGGTGATTTCGATCTTTGTACCGATATTTGTATTCTTGACTCATGGAGTCGTGTTGTATATATATCTGCGTGGGTCCCATCGAGGACTGTTGTAATGTTATTACTTCGCTTTCCACCCGCACGAAAGTGCTGGTGGCACCTTTGAATCGTTTCTATGCGGGTTTGGCGAGTTTCGCTAAAACTTGCATAGGTCGATTCGAGGGTGTTACAGTGGTATCGAGCTCCAGTTGCGATACCCCACAAGTCCAGCCTGTAGGATAACCTAGCTAACGGCCGAAGTAGAGTGTCAAAACTATTTTTGCAAATCGGTTGGATAGTTCTGATTAGGTCTGCTTTTACTCCTTACCCTCTGCTGCTCTCCTCTCACCTCTGCGTGTTTTGAATCTGCTCCCTTATCTTTTCTTCGAGTCCAGGATTTCTCGTGGTTGGGTTCCGTCGTACCTTCAGGGTTTCGCTTCCTCTTTCGGTAACGGTGTGTCTACATCCGGTCTTCATGCTATCCGAGGAATCCTTCGTCCGGTGGCCTTCTCTTTGATCCTTCTCGTGCCTTCCGGTGTTTTCCGACGCGATGACATCATCTACGCCAGATCCGAAGCAGAGTCTGCATCACTCCTTTGTTTCCGAACCTCGATTGTTGAGATTTTCAGTCTGATTCCGAGAATGGTTGCACTCCCTTCTACTGATTGTGCAGAGTAATAGTTTGGGTACGTGATGGATTGGCCCCCATGCCGACTACCCTTTCTATTCGCTTTTGTACATTGAAGTGGATGAGGATGCATCGGTTCCCCCTTTCCACGGAAGTTAGAAGTGGCCTTTATCTTTTGATACCTCTACCTCCGTCCTTTGTTTCTCCGGAGTGTTCTCTCAATGGACATGAGCCCCGACCAATGTTGGTGGTGTCGCCAATTTCAAGATGAAGAAGGAACCCTCGTTAGTGGTGTCGCGAGGATCTATACGAAGCGAGAAGATGCAGATCACCGACCTTCTTTCCGGTACCATGAGGCGGATCTCGAGGGCGAGATCCATTGTTAGTGGTGTCGAATTGTGGCATCCCGCAAAAACCACTACTAGAAAATCGCGTTGTTTTTGTGCATTGCATCGTCACCATCATGCATTGTTTGTCTGAACTATTTCGAAAAGCCTAGTTTTGATTTATACAAATACCCTCTTTGTTTCAAATACAAAACCCCGATCGTGTCAGATATTTTATTTACCTATAATTATTGCAAAGTGGCCTTGTTTTAAAATAAACGAAACCAAAACAAACACACATTCTAAACCAGCCCCCTATAAATCCTATTTACACCCAGACCTAATCTAACCTCCAACCACCGGTCGCCACCTCACCCTCTCCCCAAACTCCTACCCACCCTGCCACCTCACCAATCCACCCCTTTCTCACCCACCCATCCACACACCCCTCTCTCTCTCCCTCACTTACGCCCCACCATGCCCCACCCCACCCACTCAACTCCCTCTCCCACCTGGAACCACCCCAGGCCCCCACCTGTCGGCCCCCTGGACCCGGACCCCCCACCTGCCGCTGACCCCGGCCCCTGAGACCCCACCCCCTCCTCCCCCACGTCCCTCACCCTTCCTTCTTCCTCTCCCCTACCTCCCGTGGCGGGCTCTTGCCCGCCAGCCTCTCCTCCTCGTAGCAGCTCCGCCCTGCCGCCTTGTGACCTCGCCTCCGGCCTCCCCGCCGGCAGGCCGCTTAACACCAACCGCCTCCGCCTCAGCGCCGCCAAGCCTGTGCCGTGCCCCAGCTGCCTTGCCTCGTCATGGCCCGCCACGGCGACCACCCCCACCTTCGCGAGCTCCTCCGGCCGTCCCGAGATCCGGCATGGCCGCCTCTCCGCCCGTTTCGACCCAGGCCCGAGCCAGGCTAGTCGCCGAGCCCGCTGTCGGCCCTACAAGAACGTCACCGGCCGTGTTGCCCCTCTCCTATGTCCTGCACCTCATGGCCGTGAACGCCAAGCTCGTCGCTGATGTCAAGCTCGTCGTTCAAGTTTTTGCCTCGCGGTGCTCCTTGTGTCTGGTGAAGACCCATCGAGGTGGTAGGGAACATGTTGAGTAGTTGGCCCACGCAGCTACAGATCGTTACTATGTGATGGATACTTCAAGTGCTTCCTCCGCATGATCCAAGACCACCAGGGTAAGGTGTCATCGACAAGAACAATAATTAGTACACCAGGAACAACCAATGCAAGATCGTCCGAAGACTTTCGGAGACATGAACCCCGAAGATCGTCGCCACGGACGCCATGACCTTCTTCAAGGATCCGATGGCCGGGACCCTGAAGACCGATCTAGAGCGCCAAGGCCTTCGCATGGAGTCGGCAAGATCATCCGGTAACACTACGATCAACTGCGCGGGCCCGACAAGACCGACACCAACCAGGGCGAGTCCGATGCCACCAAGTACTTCCTCCCGGAACGCCAAGATCTCCGCGTGAGACGACAAGACCGACAACATGGCCCGACCACCGCGAATGCGACAAGACCTACCCCCGTTATTCGAGAACGATCCTGCCGAGACCGAATCCCGGATCCGGACCCTGAGATCGAACCCTGAACCCCGAGACCGACCCCGAACCCCGGAACCAAGATCTGCCGAACCCTAATGTGTGAACCTTTTTTCCGAGCCCCTATTTTATAAATGCCATATATGAAACGTGATGCATATTTAATTGTCATACTCGCATGCATGTTTGTGTGGTTTGGGGACCTTATGCCAATTCACCATATAGTTAAATATGGGGCCCATATGCGGGCAAATCTAGTCTCATATTGGCCTCATTTAAATTGGTGTAGCAAAACCGGTACTATCTTCTGCCATGTTATGACAACATTTAATTTGCGGGATAGATAAATAACATGAACCACCTAATTAATTGTCGGGACCCCGGTTCCGCTTAACATGACCTAATTGCATCGCACCTTTGCCATGCCATGCATCATACATGCATCATGTCCGATCTTTTGCTGTAGTATTAAATACTGCATCCGGTGTTTATTCTAGTGTTTTGCTTCTTCGCGGATAAGTCCGTTGAGTTGATGTGAGCTTCGCCCCGATCTTCGGATGAACCCTTCGGCAATGTTTTCAGGCGAGCATCTCCCCCTTTCTACCTATCTTACTTTTATAGTATTTATTCCCTCCTGTTGATCTTTGCTATCTGTGTTGCGATGCTCTAGTTTTCGTACCCGCAATATCCCTTGCAGCCTTATATTGCCTTGGACACATCCTATTACCTGTTGTTTGGTAGATAGATGGACTTGCGCGTCGTAGTCGCTTGCTCAAGTGCTATTGCGTGTCGTCAAGTGCCTCGTTGTTGGTGTATTGCCGCATGTTTGATGTTGGAGATGATCATGGCTTTACTTTTCGTCACTTTAATTCTTGTTTAACAACTAAAATTGAAGTAAGTAAGCGGAGGCATCGGTGGGTGATAGATAATATTTGGTTTCCTACCGCCCACTTGTGTCCGTGGGACCCCGAGTACTTGATACTGTTCCTTGTTTTATCGCTATCCACATCCGGGAGGATTATGGGACCCCTGAGCGAGCTTGATTCATTCTTATTTCTTGGGGCCACAAACTAGTTTGAGGTTTTATTTACTATCCTGCTTATGCCATGCTTCTCGCTTTATTACGATTGTGCGAGGAGCACCTTGATCGCTTAGGATCGGGACACGTTTTGCGGTGTCGACAAGCCCGATTTTGGGTTCCCGCTCGTTCACGTCCACCCAAACCTCGGGTCCGTCTGAGTCGCTAACTAACGTTGCTGGTGTACTCAAGGGTGGCCCCTGAAATATTTCTGAATCCTGTGATTGCTTTGTCGTGAAGGCCTCGTTGGGTTTTGATTTGGTTTTTCCGAGGTTGATCGAGTGTGTGTTGCTATTTGTGCACCCCGGCCGGGTAAAACTTTCTGAAAGCCGTGTCCGCGGTTATGGACGACTTGGAGCACAGTATCTCGATCATAGACAACTATAACTAAAGTAGTGCTATAAATTTTACTCTAAAATGACTAGTAATCAGCTTCACTATAATGGAATGGCTAAATAATACTGCCCACAATTGCTTGTTTGGTTTGTCGCTTGCGACGATCGTATTTGACTAGTAAGTATTGCAACTACAACGGAATGGCTGAATAAAAGTACCAACAACTGCTGGGTTTTGGGTTATCTCATACTAATTGTATTTGACTAGTAATTATTGCAACTACAATGGAACGGTTAACTAAAATGGCCCACTGCCTATTTTATCAGGATGATTATCTATACTTGACTAGTAATTGCTGCAACGATAACTGAATAAATAAAGCGCCAACTGTGAGTTCCTCGGTTGACTTCCTCGTTTGGTCTCGAGAAACACGGGATGGGTTTTGTTTGGTGATAGCATCGAGTTGGCTCGAATAGGTCTTTCTTACCCTCTAATAGTCGCCATTGTATCGAGTCTCTATAGGTTGTTTAGTGCATCTTTGCCGCCGCTTGATCCACCATACCTATGTAGGCGAGGACCGAATTCTAGCCTCATGGTGTCTTGGCCTCGATCGACGCTCCTCTTTTCCTTTGCCCTTTGTCGGCACCCTTTTGTTTAAGGTGTTTGAGATGCGACGTTGTTAGCAGGGTTACCCTTCCGGCTTGGCCTGGGCAGGGTTATGGACGCCATTGGTTATTCTTCAGGGCTCTTAGCCCCATTTGCATCTTGTCCGTAGCCGGACGCTCCATCGTTTTTGAGGTGATTTGGATCTTTGTACCGTATATTTGTATTCTTGACTCATGGAGTCGTGTTGTATATATATCTGTTCTGTGGGTCCCATCGAGGACTGTTGTGTAATGTTATTACTTCGTTTTCCACCCGCACGAAAGTGCCTGGTGGGCACCTTTGAATCGTTTCTATGCGGGTTTGGCGAGTTTCGCTAAAACTTGCATAGGGTCGATTCTGAGGGTGTTACATGTAGCATCTAAATTATGTTGCACCGAAGAAGGTAAATGCAATAAATCAATAGGTGCACGAGTTACAAAACCATAGACAATCTCAAACGGGCACATCTTTGTGGGAGAATGCAGCGAACGATTATAAGAAAATTCTATATGAGGTAAACACTCTTCCCACAATTTTAAGTTCTTCTTTTAAACAGCCCTCAACATAGTAGACAAAGTGCTATTTACTACTTCAGTTTGTCCATCAGTTTGGGGTTGACATGTAGTACTAAACAGCAATTTAGTCCCCAACTTAGCCCATAAACATCTCCAAAAGTGGCTAAGAAATTTAGTATCACGATCAGAAACAATAGTATTTGGCACACCATGCAAACGAACAATTTCACGAAAGAACAAATCAGCAATATGCGCAGCATCATCCGTTTTATGACATGGAATAAAGTGTGCCATCTTAGAAAACCGATCCACAACAACAAAAATACTATCCCTCCCCTTTTGTGTTCGTGGCAATCCCAAAACAAAGTCCATAGAAATATCCTCCCAAGGAACACTAGGAACAAGAAGAGGCATATAGAAACCATGTGGATTAAGGCGAGACTTAGCATTTTGACAAGTAGTGCAGCGTGCCACAAATCTCTCAACATCTCGACGCATACGTGGCCAAAAGAAGTGTGCAGCAAGAACATCCTCCGTCTTCTTGACACCAAAGTGTCCCATCAATCCTCCTCCATGCGCCTCCTGTAACAACAAAAGACGAACAGAGCTATCTGGAATGCATAGTTTGTTAGCACGGAACACAAATCCATCATTGAAGACGAACTTGTTCCAACTTCTACCATCTCTACAGTTCTGCAACACATCTTCAAATTCAGCATCATGCACATATTGTTCCTTAATAGTTTCCAATCCAAATATTTTGAAGTCAAGTTGAGATAACAAAGCATAACAGCGTGACAAAGCATCAGCAATAACATTATCTTTACCCTTTTTGTGTTTGATAACATAAGGAAAAGACTCAATAAATTCAACCCACTTTGCATGACGACGATTCAACTTAGCTTGACTACGAATATGCTTCAAAGATTCATGATCAGAATGAATAACAAATTCCTTAGGCCATAGATAATGTTGCCAAGTTTCTAATGTCCGAACCAACGCATATAATTCTTTATCATAAGTAGAATAGTTCAGAATAGCCCCACTCAATTTCTCACTAAAAATATGCTACAGGTTTTCCCTCTTGTAATAACACCCCTCCCAAACCAATTCCACTAGCATCACATTCAAGCTCAAAAGTCTTAGTAAAATCAGGAAGTTGGAGTAAGGGAGCATGTGTTAGCTTATCTTTCAAAATAACGAAGGCCTGTTGTTGTGCATAGCCCCAAACAAAGGGCACATCCTTCTTGGTAAGCTCATTCAACAAGGCAATTGATCCAAAGTCTTTGACAAAGCGCCTATAAAACCAAATGAGGCCAAGAATACTCCTCACTTGTGACCGTCTTGGCATGCCAATTGTCAATAGCTTCAATCTTGGCTGGATCCACTTCAATACCCTGTGATGTAACAACATAGCCAAGAAACGCAACTCGATTGGTGCAAAAGGTGCACTTCTCAAGGTTACCAAACAAACGTGCATCACGTAAAGCATTGAAAACAGCACGTAAATGGTCCAAATGATCCTCTAAAGATTTGCTATAAATCAGAATATCATCAAAGTAGACTACCACAAAACGTCCAATGAAAGCACGTAAAACTTTGTTCATTAATCTCATGAAAATGCTAGGTGCATTAGTTAAACTAACGGCATTACTAACCACTCATATAAACCGAACTTAGTTTTAAATGCTGTTTTCCATTCATCTCCTAATTTCATACGAATCTGGTGGTAACCACTACGCAAATCAACTTTAGAAAACATGGTAGAGCCACTCAATTCATCAAGCATGTCATCTAAACGTGGAATAGGATGACGATATCGAATAGTAATATTACTGATAGCTCTACAATCAGTACACATGCACGAAGAACCATCTTTCTTAGGTACCAAAATAATAGGAACAACACAGGGGCTAAGGGACTCACGAATATGATCTCTGTCGAGTAGTTCCTGAATTTGGCGTTGTATCTCCTTTGTCTCCTCTGGATTGGTTCTATATGGCACGCGGTTGGGCAACGTGGCACCAGGAATTAGATCAATTTGGTGCTCAATTCCTCTAATAGGAGGTAGTCCTGTGGCGACTTAGCGGAAAGACGTCCTCATATTCCTGCAAAAGGTTAGCAATAGCGGGTGGCAAAGAAGGAGGCATAGCCTCAAATGAAAACAGAACCTCTTTGCAGACAATTGCATAACATTGAGTATTGTTTACATCTAGTTCAACAATATCAATTTTATTTGCAAGCATACATGGACTCTTCAAACGAATTTCAGTAGCATGTGTAGAATCAGATTTAGTGTTCTTTGGTGGTATAAAATCTGCAGCAACAATCTGATTCTCACTTTTATTTTTCTCCTCAGTTTTAGCTCTACTAGCTCTAGCAAGATCATCTTTTAAAATCTGTTCAGGAGTCATAGGTTTTAGACCAATTTTCTTTCCATCATGCATAAGAGAATAGTGATTAGTTTTGCCATTATGAACAGATTCTCTATCAAATTGCCATGGTCTACCAAGTAACAAAGAACAGGCTTGCATAGGTACAACATCACAATCAACAAAATCAGAATATGTACCAATAGTAAAATGCACGCGTACCATTCTTGTTACCTTGATCTTGCGAGAACTCTCAAACCATTGGATGTAATATGAATGTGGGCATTGTCTTGTTGGAAAGGCAAGCTTCTCTACCATGTCAACACTGGCCAGATTATTACAACTCCCGCTATCAATGATGATCCGTATAGCTCTATCCTTGACAACACCACGTGTTTGGAACAGGTTGTGGCATTGATCTTGCTCAGATTTGCTCAATTGCATACTCAACACACGTTGTGTAATTAAGCTCCTGTATTGATCAGCAACTTCAGCTCCCATTACCTCTGTCTCTTCATCAACATCAGAATTGTCTCCATCTCGAGCAGAAATAAGGGCTAGTGTATCTTCATCAAAGTCATTTGAATCAGATCGACCATCTTCTCGCACCATCATCACACGTTGTGTTGTGCACTGTCTCTCAATATGACCAAAACACCAGCACTTGCGGCATTGTATATCCTTTGTCTTACCCGTGGAAGCCATAGAAGATGCACTACGAGCAGGAGCATTGGATGATGGTGGAGGAGCAGCTGGAAATCTTGTGGTGGCCTTGGATGTGGTAGTATCTGGTGGCGACTCACGAGGGGGCGTTGATTGTCGGGATGTCCAAGTGGATGTGCGACCTGCAGAATTATTAGTCCTCCTCCATGGTGTTTGGTGATCCTGCACTTCACGTTCAGCTTTGCAAGCAAGATGAAACAAACGAGTGATAGAATTATATTCCTTATAATCTAAGATGAGCTAAATGTCCTTGTTTAATCCACCAAAGAAACGTGCAAGCATTTGTTCATTAGATTCAACAAGACCACACCGAACCATCCCCGTTTGCAATTCATGATAATACTCTTCTACAGAATTTTTCCCTTGCTCTAAACGTGTCAGATTCTTTAGTAAATCACGTTGATAAGTAGGAGGTACAAAACGAACACGCATAGCAGTTTTTAAAGCAGTCCAAGTACTAGGAATAGTAGTAGGATTTAAACGGCAATACTCAGACCAGCAAAGGGAAGCAAATTTAGTACATTCACATGTAGCAGCACTAACACGCATATTCTCAGGATATTTTAAGCATGTAAAACGTTGTTCTACTTCCATCTCCCATGTAAGATATGCATCAGGATTATATTTACCCTCAAAAGATGGAATATTTAATTTAAGCTTTGCAACATGATCATCATCACGCATCGTGGTCGACGTTGCGGTAGTAATGTCGGGACGACCAAAGAGTACCGTGGAGGTTGTTCAACCTCCTCGTCAAATGATCGTCGTGCCGGGTCGTAGTAGTACCCGCCGTCCCAATGTCGCAAAGAAGATCCGCGGTGGAAGTCCGAAGAGCGCCACCGAGCAAGTCGGCGGCGGCAACAAGAATCCGACCCGTGATCGGAATCGCCATGCGCCATGTGTGGGTACCGGCGTGCGGGCAACTGTTCAAAAGCTCCTTGAACCGAACGTCAAGCTTGGAGTTGAAGGATTTCGAGTCCATCGATCTTGTCTCTGGCGTTGGTGAGCTTGGTGTCAAACTCCCGAGGCGTGTATCCACGTCTTCAAGACGACCGACCAAGAGCGGAGAAGTGGGCATGTAGTTCTTCGCTCGTCATTGTGGCGGGGTTCGCCAAGTATCTATCATGGTTAGTCCTTAAAAAGCACAGTTATATAGTACGGAAATGTGGTGGAAGTTACGCGTAATCCGTCAAGCAATATACGAAGCTCTTACAAGTTCTTACCAAACAGCAGGAAAAGGCGATGTGCAACCACGAGGATCAGTGGGTCCAGAGATTGAACCAAGCGATTACCAGGAGTCGAAACACCGCACGTGGAGAGTATCTGTGGAGCTCTGGGAAGGCTTAGCAAAGGGGGTTAGCAATTATCAAAACAGCAATGCCAAAGTTGAAAGAATGCTCAACGACGGTACTGTGCTGGTCCTAGGCTAGACCGTACTAGAGACGCGAGCCTAGATCACCAACGATGTCACGACGCGAGACAACCAGCAATGTATGATGATATGGCACCCTGAAAAGCAAACCGAGAGGTGGAAAATCACTATGATGGCAAGTGGCTAGAACTGATCTACGGGGTCTAAAAATAGGTTAGCCCCAAAAAAAATGTTTGCGGCTAACCTATTTTCTCTGGAAAGCGCGCAGGCGCCAAAAAAATATCGCTATAACGGCCGATGGAGAAAAGTGATCCCCGGGGTCAAAAAACAGTATAGCCAGAAATTTTTTTCGGAGGCGGTTCCAGACTCTTAGCTCGACACAGACTTTAGCTGAACACGGGAACAACAAAGAAGGAAAGTAAAAAGAAATAACGAGGAAATAATAACTCTACTCGGACTGCGTACGACAGTGAAACCGATCGGCTGTGTCGCCAGTAGGAAGGCGGAGTATTAGGGTTTATGGTGGTAGGGTATATGGCGGCGGAATATGGTGGTGGAAATGGTGGCGGTGATCGGCGAGTGCGGCGGTGACTACTATGATCAGAACTCGAAACTCTAAGGGACGAGACACTAAGACCAGCAACTCGACGCGACGATGTAGACACAAATTCAACAATGCAAAAACTGAAAAGATAATGAGAGGCATAGATTGGTTATGGGATGGATCTAAACTCTAAGTTTGTTTTTGGCTTTTTCGTGGGTTTATAGGTAAAAACAGATCTAATCTACGAAAACAGTAAAATCTCAGCAAGCAACCTGAAATCTGATACCACTTGATAGGGCAAAGGTGTCCGATCTTTCGATGAAATGGCGATAATCGATTTGGTGGAGTTCGGGCTTGACGATCTGACTACACGTGCGAGCACGAGCGCCAATGCAATCGCTAGGCCAATCTCCTGGAGGTTACCGATCTTGCGTGAACACGATCAGCCTGACCAGCGAGGGTCTTAATTCCTACCTGAAATCGAGAACAAGTAAGAACCAATATTGCAATCAAGATATTGCGGATTAAGAGGAAAGCTTTATTGAAGAGGTGGGATCCTGAATAGGCGCTGGTACAAGAGGCCTCTGCGGACGCCGAGCCTTGGCGAAGTTATGATGGCTAACGAATGTCTAAACAAAATCTGAGTCTAGGGGGTCGCTATGGGCGATTTAAGGCGAAAAGGTGGGGTTTTGGCCAGCCATGGAAGTGGTGGCCGAATCCAACCCTAGAAGTCCTTTTCCCCTCAAATACGGACTCTAAAAAGTGGCTAATTAAAATCCTGCGAAAATTACATGGGCCAGGCCCAAAATAAAGGTGCCGCAGCACCATATTAAGCTATGGACGAATTTGTAAAGTATTGATCTTGAATATTTTGTCCAAGCCTTCTTTCTTCATTATGGTGGCCTCAAAGTTCTGAAATCTTCATCCGTGGCCTTCTCTTGGATCATCACATGCTTGCTGCCATCTCCATGCATGGCCATGCTCCAATGCTTGTCCCTCTCATCCATGCTTGGTCCATCATTCCTAAGAGTAAGAAATACATCTGATTTAGGCAGCATCATATTCTCATGTATGTGAGGAATAGTTCCAAGAAACGAAAGTACCTGATAGTTAAGTTGTTTGGCACGAGATCTTGTGATGGGTCCTTGTATGTGTGTTGCTGTAGGTACAACGGTTGTATCAATAGTAGGGATGTCCACATCAGGAGGTCCATCAAAGTTGTCATCGATGGATGGAGTTGCCACAATCTTGCAAGCACGGAATTGTGTGAGAAACTCAACCTCACCCTCCATCCGCATAAACACCCCTACCATATGCAATGGCTAAGTGACCAAGGATCCGTCAAGATCAAGCACACCGTCTCGGTAACGTTCTCAATTGGGCCCTACAAGGACACGGTGGAATGTGACGTGGTCCCAATGACGGTTTGCCATATGTTGCTCGGAAGGTCGTGGCAATATGACAAGCGTGCTTTGCATGATGGTCACTCAAACACTTATACCTTCAAATGGCTTGACAAAACTTGTATGTTGCAACCAATGACTCCTAGCCAAATAATTGCGGACAATGCAAAGGCTTTAGCGAGGGCGCAATACACAAAACCATCTTGTGAGAAGAGTGGTGAGCGAGAGAACCACACTATAGTGAGTGAGTGCCACAAGCCAAACTCGAGTGGAAAAACTAAGAGTGTTCTTCTTGCCACCAATAGTGAGATGAGAGAAGTGCGGAACAACCCATCCATTTTGCACTATGTCCTTGTATGCAAGGGACTAGCGCAAGGAACTAATGACTTGACAAATGTTCCTCCTTCTTTGATGGCTGTTTTGTGAATTCCAAGATGTATTTCGAAGAGCTTCCTCATGGACTACCTCCTCTTCATGGAATCGAGCACCGATCGACCTCATACCCGGCCCACTCCCAAACCGCGTATCGCCTGAACCCTAAGAGACGAAGGAGATAGAACGATAAATCAACCAACTCGTCTCCAAAGGTTTGATCCAAGTAAGCACTAGTCCAAGCGCGGTTCCGTGATTCTATTCCCAAAACGGATGATACGTTGGTTATGCATGGATGCCGTCCAATCAATGCTATCACCGTGCGTTATCGACATCCTATACCGCGTCTTGATGACATGCTTGATGAGTTATGTGGAGCCACTATATTTTCGAAAATTGATCTTCGTAGTGGTTACCATCAAATTCGCATGGTCGAAGGTGATGAGTGGAAAACGCCTTCAAGACCAAGCTTGGTCTCTATGAATGGTTGGTTATGCCTTTTGGCTTATCAAATGCTCCATCTACCTTCATGCGCCTCATGAACCATATTTTGCGATCTCTCATTGGGAAGAGTGTAGTTGTTTACTTTGATGACATCCTTGTCTATAGCAAGTCACTAGAGGAGCATGTTACTCATGTTAAGGAGGTCCTTCAAATCCTTCGTCATGAAAAGTTTTATGCTAATCTCCCAAAGTGCACTTTTGCAAAAGACAAGCTGATTTTCCTTGGTTTTGTTGTGTCTTCCAATGGCATTGAAGTTGATGTCTCAAAAGTCAAGGACATACGAGATTGGCCCATCCCTACAAATGTTAGTGAACTTCGTAGTTTTCATGGGTTGGCTGGCTTTACCGCTTTTTGTGAAAGACTTTTCTACCATTGCTTGCCCCCTCAACGAATTGACCAAGAAAAATGTCACGTTCGTTTGGGGAAAAGCACAACAAAAGGCTTTTGATGAGCTCAAAAAGAGGCTCACCGAAGCACCACTCCTTGCATTACCGGATTTCACAAAAACCTTTGAGATTGAATGTGACGCTAGTGGTATTGGCATTGGTGGCGTCCTTATGCAAAATGGGCGTCCTATTGCTTACCATAGTGAGAAACTTGATGGCGCACGCCTCAACTATCCCATTTATGACAAAGAACTTTTTGCCTTGGTTCGAGTTCTTCAAGTGTGGCAACACTATCTTTGGCCCAAAGAATTTATCATCCATTCCGACCATGAGTCGTTGAAGTATCTTAAGGGCCAAGCCAACTTGAGTAAAAGGCACGCAAAATGGGTTGAGTTCATGGAGTCTTTTCCTTACATTGTCAAATACAAGAAGGGCAAAGAAAATGTGGTGGCAGACGCCTTGTCTCGGAAAAACACAAGCCTTCTTACACGACACGAAGTAACTGTCTTAGGTCTTGATGACATCAAATCTTTGTACGCGTTTCTTTGGACCAATTTTTGCAACATGTTCAATAGACAAAGGGATTGATGATTTCTATTTGCATAAGGGTTTTCTTTTCAAACAAAACAAGCTTTGCATTCTGAAATCGTCTCTCCAACTTATGCTTCTTCAAGAGTCCCATGGTGGAGGCCTTATGGGTCACTTTGGCCGTGACAAGACTTATAACATGCTCTCCACTCACTACTTTTGGCCAAACAAGAAGCGCGACGTGGAGCGCCACGTCCAACGATGCACTACATGTATCCAAGCTAAGTCTAAGTCCAACCCCTTTGGTCTTTATATGCCATTGCCTATTCCTCATGCACCTTGGTCGGACATTAGCATGGACTTTGTGTTGGGCTTGCCTAGATCTAAACATGGTCTTGATTCTATATTTGTAGTAGTGGATCGCTTTTCAAAAATGGCACACTTCATTCTGTGCCGTAAGACCGATGATGCTTCACATGTAGCAAATTTGTTTTTCAGGGAAATAATTCGGCTACACGGTGTACCAAGAACAATCGTCTCTGACCGCGACGTAAAATTCATGAGCTACTTCTGGAAGACTCTCATGGCCAAGCTCGGCATCAAGCTCCTCTTCTCGTCCGCCTCGCATCCTCAAACCGATGGACAAACCGAGGTCGTCAATCGAAGTCTTGGCACACTCCTCCGGGTGTTGATAAAGAAGAACCTTAAAGACTGGGAGGAATGTATTCCACATGCCGAGTTCGCCTACCACCACGCCAAGCACTCCACCACCATGAGGAGCCCGTTCATGATCGTCTATGGCTTCGAGCCCCTCACCGCGCTCGATATCCTTCCACTACCTCTTCATGAACGTACCAATATGGACGTGGTCAAGCGTGCCCAAACAATGAAGAAACTCCATGAAGACACAAGAGCTACGATCGAGAAACAAGTCCTTCGCCAAGCATCCAGGCTAAACAAGAACAAGAAAGAGATGATCTTCGAAGAAAGCGACCTTGTGTGGATACACTTGAGTAAAGACCGCTTCCCCAAGGACCGCGACTCCAAACTCAATCCAAGAGGTGATGGACCGTTCAAAGTGCTCAAGAGGATCAACAACAACGCCTACATCATAGATATCCTAACATCCAAGTATCTTGTGAGCCCGACATTCAATGTCAAGGACCTCTCACCTTACCATGGCGAGGATGAAGCTGAGAAGGGTGAAGAGTCGAGGACGACTCTTTCCCAAGGGGGGGAGCTGATGCAGCCCGTCCTACGGACGCACCTCCATCTACAACACCTAGTCCCCCAAGTGGACCAATGACTCGCGCCCGTGCCAAGCTCCTACAAGCCAAGGCTAACTCGCCCTCATGTGATTTTGGCCTACCTTTGGATGGCTTGCTACTTCATGCATCTACGTTGTGTATCCTTAGATATGAAGCAACACCACCACACCAAGCCACCAAGGAAGCGGGACCAGGAGAAGAAGCTGCTGGAGCTCTGCGCACCGGAGTCTCCGGTGTAGACCAGAGTCTCCGGTCTCCTACACCGGAGTCTCCGGACCTTCCTCCGGTCCAGACCGGAGACCCAAGCCCGGGGCTGAAGCCCTCAGAAGACGGTCCGAGTCTCAGTCAGACCGAGTCTCCGGACCAGACCGGAGTCTCCGGACCGACCGTCGCCAGGCATGTTAAAGCCTTTTGGGCCTGGCCCATGTAACCCCCAATTTCGCCCAAACTTCCATTTTTATTCCAGAACTACCCCTGTTTATGTGGTTGGCCTATATATAGCCCCACCCCTCATATGTAAACCCTAGACTTGGATAATGATAGATTAAGACACCCTTTGAGGATCTTTTAATCTATTGGTCTCATGCTCCTACCAAGGAGCACCTATTGTCCATCCTCCTCTTGGATCTTGCCTAGTGCGTTCAAGTTGTACAAGGCCTTGGGTTCTCGGTTTCTCGCCCCCAAGTCGTCAAGGTCTCACCAAGCACCTCGTCCCCCGTTGTTGGCGTGGAGAGAGAGCTTCGCCCAACACCGATCATAGAGATTATGTTGGACCGGTTGCCACCGGCGTGAGTTTTCGGCGTGTATCGTGTTTTGTGTGCGTGAGTTCATCGGGATCTTTGCGTGCGTGTGTTCGTGGATTTCGTCCCATCTTCCTCTTCCACCGCTTCCCCCTCGATCCCGCGGAGATTCGTGAAAGATCGGGCCACCTGATGGGGCAAAGGTGTCCGATCTTTCGATGAGATGGCGATATTCGATTTGGTGGATTTCGGGCTTGACGATCCGACTACACGTGCGAGAACGAGCGCCAATGCAATCGCTAGGCCAATCTCCCGGAGGTTACCGATCCTGCGTGAACACGATCAGCCTGACCAGCAAGGGTCTTAATTCCTACCTGAAATCGAGAACAGGTAAGAACCAATATTGCAATCAAGATATTGCGGATTAAGAGGAAAGCTTTATTGAAGAGGTGGGATCCTGAATAGGTGCGAAGTACAAGAGGCCTCTGCGATGCTTGAGCCTTGGCGAAGTTGCGACTATGGCTAACTTAATGTCTAAACAAAATCCGAGTCTAGGGGGTCGGCTATGGGGAGTATTTAAGGGCGAAAAGGTGGGGTTTCGGCCAGCCATGGAAGTGGTGGCCGAATCCAACCTTAAAAGTCCTTTTCCCCTCAAATACGGACTCTAAAAAGTGGCTAATTAAAATCCTGCGAAAATTACATGGGCCTGGCCCAAAATAAAGGTGTCGCAGCACCATATTAAGCTATGGACGAATTCGTAAAGTATTTATCTTGAATATTTCGTCCAAGCCTTCTTTCTTCATTATGGTGGCCTCAAAGTTCTGAAATCTTCATCCGTGGCCTTCTCTTCGATCATCACATGCTTGCTGCCATCTCCATGCATGGCCATGCTCCAATGCTTGTCCCTCTCATCCATGCTTGGTCCATCATTCCTAAGAGTAAGAAATATATCTGATTTAGGCAGGAGGAATAGTTCCAAGAAGAAAGTAAAAGAAGTTAAGTTGTGTTTTTTACGAGATCTTGTGATGGGTCCTTGATTGTGTGTTGTGTGTTCAAGTACAGCGGTTGTGTCAATAGGATGTCCACATCACATCATGCTCCCTTCTAAATTGATGAGCCCCCTCGCAATCTCATCTTCCTCGCCAAAGTAAGGCTTCAAATCTGCAATGCTAAATGTGATGAGGATACAATCATGGATCATGTTGATTCTAGTTGTCTCAGCTGGGATGAAATATTGAACCTTATTGAAAAATATCACAAGGTGACTTCATTCCTAGTTGGACAAGATACGTTGATTTATAAGAACTTTATACTACCTAAACCATGGTGTTATTGTTTGACTAGATTTAATATCCATCGGACTAACGTCAGCGGGAAGGAGAGGGAGGAAGGCAAGGAGTCCAGCATGATGATCGCCAAGGATGCGCGAGGGAGGAGCGGGAGGAAGGCGCAAGAGAAGATCATCAAGAAGAAAGGTTCAGTTCGGACAGACAGAAGCCCTGAAATTGAAACGGACGTGGATTCTTCATACGAACTCCAAATCAAGAAAATAAGCACTTTTTGGAAACCTCACTCCGAGAGCTTTCCAACGAGTACTTACACGTCCCTAGGGGGTAGATAATCCGGCCCCCACAAGGGCGGATAATCCGGCCCTGCTCCAGGAATTCTGCTAAGGACTTCAGGCGCGAGGCTCAGTATAGGGGGCGGATAATCCGCCCCAGGGGAGGATAATCCGGGGGGGGCGGATAATCCGGCCCCTACTTAGGAAAGTCCGGCTGAAGTTACAAACAGATCCGGATCGATCAGACGGACACGTTTTTTAGCGATTTTGGCCGCCCCAGCCGCCCTTATAAGCCCTGGGACGTCCCCATAGTTAGGGTGAGACCACGTTAAAACTATTTTGGAGTTGTTTCTTATCAAGAACCTCTGGAATTACCCTGTGATCGAATTATCTACTGCAATTGAGTGTGATCTGTTGTTCCATTGGGAATTAGTAGATTGCAAACTACCGTTCGTGGTCGACGGCTGCGTGCGCAAGAGCGTGGTGTTGTGAATATCCCATAGGGTTCGAGAGCTGTTGCATTGGCATCAGGGTTCGAGCGGGAGAGTTCATAGCTACAGGCTAGTTATCTATTATCCACCATCATCATCGACAAGTGCTTGCTGAGAAGATCGGGCCACCCCTTATCATCTCGGTATCAGAGATCTTTATCTCCTCGATTCTTTATCATCTTGGTATCAGATTTCCTCGTTTACTCGGTGAGCATCCACAAATCCATCCATAGATTAGTTCTTGTTTTCGTCCTATACAGAAAAAGCCATACAAAAAGATTTGCCCTAGCCTAGATTGCATCGTTTTCAAGTTTTAGTTGCTGGTCGTGTCTTCTCGTAGATCCGATCTGAAGGTTTTTCTCGTAGGAGTCTAGTTTTCGTTTGTGTTTAAGTTTAGGGTTTTGATCTTGTTTTCCACCGAGTCCACCATCACCGTTTTCCGCAAAGTTTCCATCTACTTTTCCGAGTCCACATAGCGTACTTTTGTGTTTCAAACCTAGCTCCAGCCTATCTACAACATCCGTGCCTAGGAACGTACCCACGAGACTAGTTGCTTTGCTCTAACAGGCTGCTCATTAGGGTTTTGAAAGTGCAAAATTTTCGCCCCGACAGACCGGATTATCCGGCCCCCGACAAACCGGATTATCCGGCCCCCCCTCCTAATTTGCATTCATTTTGCATTGAGTCATATAGTTAAAAAAATAAAAAAAAAACAGAAAAGGAAAAGAGATTCAGTATCAAAAAAAAAGAGAAAAGAGTACAAGTGTGACAAAAAGAGATATCAAAGTGTGCATTATTGGAGGCCTAGTTGATCATAGCACTTGTAGATTGAGCAATCTTGTGCCTGTTTATTTTGAGCTATTACTAGCGTCTCTCTTGTGCATTGCAATATTCCTATTCATAAATTGCTTTGCCACGTTTATCTCCACCGTGTGTGTTTCTTGGGTATCATAACGATCAGCACTAGGACTTGTTTGCGGTGTAGTTAGGATTCCATACCTACAGCTCCACCATAAATAACCTGTGTGCCCTGTGATCGTTCTCTATACCCTTGATATTCACTTCATCACATCCATGCATAAGTTGTTGATTCGAATTGGTAAGCATCACTATTCACTTTGGAATGGTAAGATCTGCTTTCTTGTTAGTTTTGAGTGAGTTGTGAGAGTTCCACCAACAGATTTTGTTTTATGCACTAACATACTAATCATGTCTTTTAGTAGTGTTGATGTGATGCAGAAAAAGGATGCAAATGATTATCCCTTTCCATTACGATACCACTGCAGTCATACATTTTGGGAGGAGTCAGGAGTAGTGCCTAATCTGGGTTTGTTCCACTTCACGACGGAAATTTGTGGTAGACATGCTGCTACTACCATTGATACTTGTTCTTCCATAAATTTGGTTAGTGTTGAGGTTGTTGAAAAGTTACAATTATACACACGTGCATTAACAATCCCATTTATGTTAGCAACTTCTGGTCATGCACTACCAGTTACTCAGATCGCATGTGTTCCACTCACCATTTATGGCCCTCACAGATATGTTTCTTGTTTTATCGTTCCTAAAGCGTTAACTCCTGCCATATCATGTTGGGAACAAACTGGTGTAACCACTTCCAGGTTGTGTTTGGTAATGAATATTCTGATCCTTCCATCTTTTGGAATGATAAGCACACTTGGTTATCACGTACACGTATTAAGCAATTTCAGGAGATTAGGCGTCAAAACCTCCATCACTGAACCACCAACATAAACCCATATGTTGATCTTATCGTAGAAGAACCGAGTGAAAGTTAGTGAGACAAATGAGGTTTCTACTAATGTAATTATCTCTACTCCTAGTGTTGTTTCTTGTGATATGCAGTTGCTTTTGAAAGGAGTCGTCTATTTTACAAACTGCATCGATTTGTGCATTGTCACTTGAGGAGGATGTTCAAGTGCCTACTACATGTGAGGAGCATACTAAAGATATCGGTAGTCTTGATTTGGAGCTACAGCCAACAAGCACAACCTTTGTGAGTCTATTCCTTTGTTGGTACCTCCTTGTGACTTGTCTTGCAATAATGTTACTGACCATGTGATAGTTTACCAAATTAGCATTTTGATCATGTGGTACTGATTACACATAAGGAAATACTTGCTCGAATACCACCCTCGATATTGTATATTCCATCATGCTAAATGAACCTATGAATATGAGTTGTGCTGTGGATAAGATTTCTGCAATTTCATGTCTAAATTCAAGCACATATTCTCCATATTTCATCTTTAATCTAATTGGTGAATATAGCATGGATGAAAATTTTCTTGTGGATCACATATGCATTACATGTGATAGAATCTTGAATTGAAATTTCTTGTGTTTAGCCATAGATGCTATCTGTCAAGATATCTTTGTGGTGGGATAGATACTATAATTTTTGATAATATGAAAGTACATTTTCATCTAGTTGATATAGTCCGCCCAACAAAAGTAACTTTACCTATGTTGGATTGTTCCAATCTTTCTAGATTTGAATCGATTTTTCATACCCCTTGTGTTTGTCCCACAATGTATTGCATAAGTGTACTCTTGATGTATACTTCAAGAATATTTGCAAATTGAGTTGTATGTTACATACTAAACAAAATGATTATGTTCCTACTAATCGAGTAGCCTGATTGAAGCATGGCATGAATCACTTGGTTTTCACATATTTTGAATTGGTGCGATCTTGTTCATCACAAATTTGATCATAGATCTTCTTTGAGAAAACTGAATTTAGTAATGCACAACAAGACTATATATCTATTTGTTTTCAACATGATCATGATTCTTTGTACTTCACTTATACCTGCAATTTAAGTTGCTTGATGTATAGTAAACATATTATTCACGTGAACACAAATAATACAACATGTTATGTATACATATACTCTGCGTACACGTTGTTCTTTTTGTTCATTCCACTTTCAGCTTACCCAAAGCCGTGGACGGCTTTTCTTGAAGAAAGGGAGGATGATGAGGATACAATCATGGATCATGTTGATTCTAGTTGCCTCAGCTGGGATGAAATATTGAACCTTATTGAAAAATATCACAAGGTGACTTCATTCCTAGTTGGACAAGATACGTTGATTTATAAGAACTTTATACTACCTAAACCATGGTGTTATTGTTTGACTAGATTTAATATCCATCGGACTAACGTCAGCGGGAAGGAGAGGGAGGAAGGCAAGGAGTCTAGCATGATGATCGCCAAGGATGCGCGAGGGAGGAGCGGGAGGAAGGCGCAAGAGAAGATCATCAAGAAGAAAGGTTCGGATGCATGAAGCCCTGAAATTGAAACGGACGTGGATTCTTCATACGAACTCCAAATCAAGCAAATAAGCACTTTTTGGAAACCTCACTCCGAGAGCTTTCCAACGAGTACTTACACGTCCCTAGGGGCGGATAATCCGGCCCCCACAAGGGCGGATAATCCGGCCCTGCTCCAGGAATTCTGCTAAGGACTTCAGGCGCGAGGCTCAGTATAGGGGGCGGATAATCCGCCCCAGGGGAGGATAATCCGGAGGGGGGGATAATCCGGCCCCTACATAGGACGGAAAGTCCGGCCTGGAAGTTACCAACAGATCTGGACAGATCTGACTGTATCGGACACGTTTTTTTTCGCGATTTTGACCGCCCCAGCCGCCCTTATAAGCCCTGGGACGTCCCCATAGTTAGGGTGAGACCACGTTAAAACTATTTTGGAGTTGTTTCTTATCAAGAACCTCTGGAATTACCCTGTGATCGAATTATCTACTGCAATTGAGTGTGATCTGTTGTTCCATTGGGAATTAGTAGATTGCAAACTACCGTGGTCGATTTGCGTCGCAAGAGCGTGGTGTTGTGAATATCCCATAGGGTTCGAGAGCTGTTGCATTGGCATCAGGGTTCGAGCGGGAGAGTTCATAGCTACAGGCTAGTTATCTATCATCCACTATCATCATCGACAAGTGCTTGCTGAGAAGATCGGGCCACCCCATATCAAAATGTAGGACTAACCGTACCAAAGTCTGCAGGCAACTCA
Source organism: Avena longiglumis (assembly GCA_030063025.1). Classification (NCBI taxonomy): domain Eukaryota; kingdom Viridiplantae; phylum Streptophyta; class Magnoliopsida; order Poales; family Poaceae; genus Avena; species Avena longiglumis. The sequence goes on along the minus strand of CP125974.1, from coordinate 327,108,091 downwards.
AGTTTGTATGCATTATCATTGATTTTCTCTAACACCTTAAAGGGTCCAGTAGCACGTGGCATTAACTTAGACTTGCGTAAATCAGGAAAATGATCTTTACGCAAATGTAACCAAACAAGATCGCCAACATCAAACACAACATGCTTTCTCCCTTTATCCCCAGCAAGTTTATACTTAGAATTCATGTGTTCAATGTTATCTTTAGTAGTCTTATGCAAGTTTAATATCATTTCAGCGCGTTGTGTAGCATCCAAATTATGTTGCACCGAAGAAGGTAAAGGCAATAAATCAATAGGTGCACGAGGAACAAAACCATACACAACCTCAAATGGGCACATCTTTGTGGTAGAATGCAATGAACGATTATAAGCAAATTCTATATGAGGTAAACACTCTTCCCACAATTTTAAGTTCTTCTTTAAAACAGCCCGTAACATAGTAGACAAAGTTCTATTTACTACTTGGTTTGACCATCGGTTTGGGGATGACATGTAGTACTAAAGAGCAATTTAGTCCCCAACTTAGCCCATAAACATCTCCAAAAGTGGCTAAGAAATTTAGTATCACGATCGAGACAATAGTATTTGGCACACCATGCAAACGAACAATTTCACGAAAGAACAAATCAGCAATATGCGCAGATCATCCGCTTTTATGACAAGGAATAAAGTGTGCCATCTTAGAAAACCGATCCACAACAACAAAATACTATCCTCCCCTTCGTGTTCGTGGCAATCCCAAAACAAAGTCCATAGAAATATCCTCCCAAGGAACACTAGGAACAGGAAGAGGCATATATAAACCATGTGGATTAAGGCGAGACTTAGCTTTTTGACAAGTAGTGCGGCGTGCGACAAATCTCTCAACATCTCGTCGCATACGTGGCCAAAAGAAGTGTGCAGCAAGAACATCCTCCGTCTTCTTGACACCAAAGTGTCCCATCAATCCTCCTCCATGCGCCTCCTGTAACAACAAAAGACGAACAGAACTATCTGGAATGCATAGTTTGTTAGAACGGAACACAAATCCATCATTGAAGACGAACTTGTTCCAAGTTCTACCATCTCTACAATTCTGCAACACCTCTTTAAATTCAGCATCATGCACATATTGTTCCTTAATAGTTTCCAATCCAAATATTTTGAAGTCAAGTTGAGATAGCAATGCATAACGGCGCGACAAAGCATCAGCAATAATATTATCTTTACCCTTTTTGTGTTTGATAACATAAGGAAAAGACTCAATAAATTCAACCCACTTTGCATGACGACGATTCAACTTAGCTTGACTACGAATATTCTTCAAAGATTCATGATCAGAATGAATAACAAATTCATTAGGCCATAGATAATGTTGCCAAGTTTCTAATGTCCGAACCAACGCATATAATTCTTTATCATAAGTAGAATAGTTCAGACTAGCCCCACTCAATTTCTCACTAAAATCTGCAATAGGTTTTACCTCTTGTAATAACACGCCTCCCAAACCAATTCCACTAGCATCACATTCAAGCTCAAAAGTCTTAGTAAAATCAGGAAGTTGGAGTAAGGGAGCATGTGTTAGCTTATCTTTCAATATGACGAAGGCCTGTTGTTGTGCATCGCCCCAAACAAAGGGCACATCCTTCTTGGTAAGCTCATTCAGTGACGGCAATTGATCCAAAGTCTTTGACAAAGCGCCTATAAAAACCAATGAGGCCAAGAAAACTCCTCACTTGTGCGAGTCTTGGCTGCGCCAATTCTCAATAGCTTCAATCTTGGTGGATCCACTTCAATACCCTGTGATGTAACAACATAGCCAAGAAACGCAACTCGATTGGTGCAAAAGGTGCACTTCTCAAGGTTACCAAACAAACGTGCATCACGTAAAGCATTGAAAACAACACGTAAATGGTCCAAATGATCCTCTAAAGATTTGCTATAAATCAGAATATCATCAAAGTAGACTACCACAAAACGTCCAATGAAAGCACGTAAAACTTCGTTCATTAATCTCATGAAAGTGCTAGGTGCATTAGTTAAACCAAACGGCATTACTAACCACTCATATAAACCTAACTTAGTTTTAAATGCTGTTTTCCATTCATCTCCTAATTTCATACGAATCTGGTGGTAACCACTACGCAAATCAACTTTAGAAAACATGGTAGAGCCACTCAATTCATCAAGCATGTCATCTAAACGTGGAATAGGATGACGATATCGAATAGTAATATTATTGATAGCTCTACAATCAGTACACATGTGCGAAGAACCATCTTTCTTAGGTACCAAAATAATAGGAACAGCACAGGGGCTAAGGGACTCACGAATATGATCTCTGTCGAGTAGTTCCTGAATTTGGCGTTGTATCTCCTTTGTCTCCTCTGGATTGGTTCTATATGGCGCGCGGTTGGGCAACGTGGCACCAGGAATTAGATCAATTTGATGCTCAATTCCTCTAATAGGAGGTAATCTTGGTAACTCAATGGAAAGACGTCCTCATATTCCTGCAAAAGGTTAGCAACAGCGAGTGGCAAAGAAGGAGGCATATCCTCAAATGAAAACAAAACCTCTTTGCAGACAATTGCATAACATTGAGTATTGCTTACATCTAGTTCAGCAATATCAATTTTATTTGCAAGCATACATGGACTCTTCAAACGAATTTCAGTAGCATGTGTAGAATCAGATTTAGTGTTCTTTGGTGGTATAAAATCTGCAGCAACAATCTGATTCTCACTTTTATTTTTCTCCTCAGTTTTAGCTCTACTAGCTCTAGCAAGATCATCTCTTAAAATTTGTTCGGGAGTCATAGGTTTTAGACCAATTTTCTTTCCATCATGCATAAGAGAATAGTGATTAGTTTTGCCATTATGAACAGATTCTCTATCAAATTGCCATGGTCTACCAAGTAACAAAGAACAAGCTTGCATAGATACAACATCACAATCAACAAAATCAGAATATGTACCAATAGTAAAATGCACGCGTACCGTTCTTGTTACCTTGATCTTGCGAGAACTCTCAAACCATTGGATGTAATATGAATGTGGGCGTTGTCTTGTTGGAAGCGCAAGCTTCTCTACCATGTCAACACCGGCCGATTATTACAACTCCTCCATCGATGATGATCCAGATAGCTCTTTCCTTGACAACACCACGTGTTTGGAACAGGTTGTGGCGTTGATCTTGCTGATTTGCTCAATTGCACACTCAACACACGCGTTGTGTAATTAAGCTCTTGTATTGATCGCCAGCTTGACTCCCATTACCTCGGCTCTTCATCCATCGAATTGTCTCCATCTCGAGCAGAAATAAGGGCTAGTGTATCTTCATCGAAGTCACTCGCTGAATCGTATTGACCATTTTCTCGCACCATCATCACACGTTGTGTTGTGCACTGTCTCTCAATATGACCAAAACCCCAGCACTTGCGGCATTGGATATCCTTTGTCTTACCCGTGAAAGCCATAGAAGATGCACTATGAGCAGGAGCATTGGATGATGGTGGAGGAGCAGCTGGAAATCTTGTGGTGGCCTTGGATGTGGTAGTAGCTGGTGGCGACTCACGAGGGGGCGCTGATTGTCGGGATGTCCAAGTGGATGTGCGACCTCCAGAATTATTAGTCCTCCTCCATGGTGTTTGGCGATCCTGCACTTCACGTTCAGCTTTGCAAGCAAGATGAAACAAACGAATGATAGAATTATATTCCTTATAATCAAAGATGAGCTAAATGTCCTTGTTTAATCCACCAAAGAAACGTGCAAGCATTTGTTCATTAGATTCAACAAGACCACACCGAACCATCCCCGTTTGCAATTCATGATAATACTCTTCTACAGAATTTTTCCCTTGCTCTAAACGTGTCAGATTCTTTAGTAAATCACGTTGATAAGTAGGAGGTACAAAACGAACACGCATAGCAGTTTTTAAAGCAGTCCAAGTACTAGGAATAGTAGTAGGATTTAAACGGCAATACTCAGACAAAGAAAGGAAGCAAATTTAGTACATTCACATGTAGCAAAGACTAACACGCATATTCTCTGGATATTTTAAGCATGTAAAACGTTGTTCTACTTCCATCTCCCATGTAAGATATGCATCAGGATTATATTTACCCTCAAAAGATGGAATATTTAATTTAAGCTTTGCAACATGATCATCATCACGTACCGGTGGGCGGCGCGGTAGTAATGTCGGGACGGCCACAGTAATTGTGGAGGTTGTTCAACCTCCTCGTCAAAATGATCGTCGTCGGGTCGTAGTAGTACCCGTCTGTCCCCAATGTTGCAAGCACAGAAGTCTCGAGGAGCGCCACCGCAGCTGTAGCCGGTGTGTGAACTGAACCAGAATCGACTCGTGATCGGAATGCGCCGTGCGCCATGTGTGGGTGCGGGTGCGGGCAATCGGTTCAAAAGCTCCTTGAACCGAACGTCAATCTTGGCGTTGAAGGATTTCTCGAGTCCATCGATCTTGTCCACGGCGTTGGTGAGCTTGGTGTCAAACTCCCCGAGGCGCGTGTCCAAGTCTTCAGCGCGACTGACCAAGAGCGCGGAGAAGTGGGCATGTAGTTCTTCGTCATTGTGGCAGGTTCATGAGTATCTGTCATGGTTAGTCCTTAAAAAGCACAGGTATATAGTACGGAAATATGGTGGGAGACACGCGTAATACGTCAAGCAATATACGAAGCTCTTACAAGTTCTTACCAAACAGCAGGAAAAGGCGATGTGCAACCACGAGGATCAGTGGGCCCAGAGATTGAACCAAGCGATAACCAGGAGTCGAAACACCGCACATGGAGAGTATATGTGGAGCTCTGGGAAGGCTTAGCAAAGGGGGTTAGCAATTATCAAAATAGCAATGCAAAAGTTGAAAGAATGCTCAACTACGGTACTGTGCTGGTCCTAGGCTAGACCGTACTAGAGACGCGATCCTAGATCACTAATCGATGTCACGACGCGACACAACAAGCACTGTATGATGATATGGCACCCTGTAAAGCGAACCGAGAGGTGAAAAATCACTATGATGGCGAGTGTCTAGAATTGATCTACGGGGTCTAAAAAATAGGTTATCCCCAAAAAAAAATTTCGAAATTTTTTATTTTGCTCCGGAAAGCGCGCAGACGCCAAAAAAATATTGCTATAACGGCCGATGGAGAAAAGTGATCCCCGGGGTCGAAAAATAGTTTAGCCAGAAAAAATTTTCGGAGGCGGTTCCACACTTTTTTTTTGCTCTCCTTCTGGACTTACGACCGGACTCTTAGCGCGACACGGACTTTAGCTGAACACGGAAACAACAAAGAAGGAAAGTCAAAAGAAATAACTAGGAAACAGAACTCTCAGACTGCACTTGTGGCAGAAAACCGATCGGATCTATGTCGCGGTAGGAAGGCGTGGCGAGTATTAGGGTTTATGGTGGCTGGGTATATGGCGCGGAATATGGTGGCGGAATAATATGGTGGCGGTGATCGCGAGTGTGGCGGTGACTAGTATGATCGAACTCGAAACTCTAAGGGACGAGACACTAAGACCGAACTCGACGATGTAGACACAAATTCAACAATGCAAAACCGAAAAGATAATGCGAGCGTAGATTGGTTATGGGATGGATCTAAACTCTAAGCATGTTTTGGATTTTCGTGGGTTATAGGTAAAACACAGATCTAATCTATAAAACAAGAAAATCTCACCGAGCAACCCAAATCGATACCACTTGATGGGGCAAAGGTGTCCGATCTTTCGATGAGATGGCGATATTCGATTTGGTGGATTTCGGCTTGACGATCCGACTACACGGCGAAAGCACGAGCGCCAATGCAATCGCTAGGCCAATCTCCGAGGTTACCGATCCTGCGTGAACACGATCGGCTGACCAATGAGGGTCTTAATTCCTACCGAAATCGAGAACAATTAAGAACCAATATTGCAATAAAGATATTGCGGATTAAGAGGAAAGCTTTATTGAAGAGGTGGGATCTGAATAGGTGCGAAGTACAAGAGGCCTCTGACGCCGAGCCTTGGCGAAGTTGCGACTATGGCTAACTTAATGTCTAAACAAAATCCGAGTCTAGGGGCTCGCTATGGGGAGTATTTAAGGCGAAAAGGTGGGGTTTCGCCAGCCATGGAAGTGGTGGCGAATCCAACCTAAAAGTCCTTTTCCCTCAAATACGGACTCTAAAAGTGGCTAATTAAAATCCTTGAAAATTACATGGGCCTGGCCCAAAATAAAGGTGTCGCAGGACCATATTAAGCTATGGACGAATTCGTAAAGTATTGATCTTGAATATTTCGTCCAAGCCTTCTTTCTTCATTATGGTGGCCTCAAAGTTCTGAAATCTTCATCCGTGGCCTTCTCTTGGATCATCACATGCTTGATGCCATCTCCATGCATGGCCATGCTCCAATGCTTGTCCCTCTCATCCATGCTTGGTCCATCATTCCTAAGAGTAAGAAATATATCTGATTTAGGCAGCATCATATTCTCATGTATGTGAGGAATAGTTCCAAGAAACGAAAGTACCTGATAGTTAAGTTGTTTGGCACGAGATCTTGTGATGGGTCCTTGTATGTGTGTTGCTGCAGGTACAACGTTTGTATCAATAGTAGGGATGTCCACATCACCACCCCAAGGGGTTACCCCATAACAAACACCCTCCATCGATGACAACTTTGATGGACTTCCCATTGATGCCAGCACGAGTTTGGAAGATGTTCGAGCGTTGGTCTTCATTCTCATTGACTTGGGTAGTCAAGACCCTTGTGACTACAAGCGATGGACTTGCGTCATGCTCACACACAAGAAGTTCTTGGTCGTCTTCCAAATGTTGCCTTGCCATGGCTTCCTTGACCCTTGCATGAAACTCTTCTTCACTCAAGTATTCTTCATCGCCATTGTCATGGATGAATAAAACTTTCTTGCTTCCACATGCGGCCGACTTGTGTCCTTTGCCTCCACACTTGTAGCATTCACCATTGAATGGTTGGTCATCCCTTGTGTTTTTGCCACTTGGGGGCTGTTTTCCTTGAGGGAGAGTTGGCTTGAAGGAAAGCTTGGTGGTACTTGAGGAGCTTCCACTTGGTGTTGTTGCAGTAGTGGTTGATGCTTGTTTGTAGGTGAAGTACGTCTTTGGCTTGTTGTACTTGATGTCTTCTTGCACTTGACGCTCGTCCTTTGATGCGATGTGCACAAGCTCAACCATGTTGTTGTACTTTTGGAACTCGGTGATGCGCTTGATGGGATGGTTCAAGCCATTGAGGAGGCGTGCCATTGTTTGTTCATCTCTCTCTTCAATGTTGGCACGGATCATGTAGAGCTCCATTAGCTTGAAGTACTCTTCCACGGTCTTTGTCCCTTGACTAAGCGTTTGAAGCTTGTTGAAGAGGTCACGCGTGTAGTGTGAAGGAACAAAGCGGGATCTCATATGAGCCTTCATATCTTGCCAAGTTGCGATTGGAGGCTCTTCTTTTGCTTCGCGAGCGAGTTGGACTTGTTCCCACCACTCATCAAACTCGAGGGATGCCATGACCATCATCTTCTCATTGCTATAGTTGTGCATGCGGAAGATCTTGTCGACCTTGAGTTCCCACGAGATATATTCCTCGGGTTCGTTGGAACCGGTGAACTTGGGCATGGTGAATTTGAGCTTGCCGAAAGTTTCTTCTCCATTGCGGTTCCGGTTGCGGCGGTTGCCATGATTTGGGCGGTCATCATCATCATCTGAGCTCTCACGTCTTGCGTGGTGATGGTTGCGTTGCTCTTGCGGTTGTTGAGGTGCCGCGTTTGGTGGTGGTACTTGGTTTTCACGACGAGCTTGGGGAGCTTGCTCGTTTTATTGACGCGGTTGAGGACGAGGAGGAGGTTGATGGTCCTCACGACGAGCTTGGGGAGCTTGCTCTTGTTCTTGTCGCGGTTGATGCCGAGGAGCATTGGCTTGCGCCATGTGACGAGGAGGACGTCCAGCCGCATGCGCAATGGGCTGCTCTTCTTCTTCTTGATGTAGAGGAGGCTCGCTATGACCATCATGTTGCCGACATGGACGATCATGTCGATGATGACGCCTTGGTGGTGATGCAGCCCGTCCTCCGACCGCTACTACATCTACTCCCACGAGCTACCCAAATGGACCCATGACTCGTGCCCGAGCCAAGCTCCTTCAAACTAAGGTGAACTCGCTCCTCTCCTTGTGTGACTTGACACCCTTGGATGGCTTGCTACTTCACACGCAAACTCGTGCATCATCAGTGCGAAGAAGCCACCGCCATTGCAGACGCAAGCGGTACCTGGGTTGGGACGACCGTACTACCGCTCCAAGCGACCTACCGCCTCCCTACCGCCGCCACAGGAAGCACTACCCCATGCCCCAGACGCAAGCGGTACTACGGTCTCAGAACCAGTACTACGGTGGCCGGCAGACTACCGCCTCTCCTGGCCGCCATCGACGCCTCGACGGAAGCTCCAGCCCTCAAGCGGTACTATCGGCCCGAAGCGGTACTACTGGTCACCACCGATTACTTGCATCGGACCGTACTACCGGTCCCGCTGATCCCGATCACCTAAGTTCGCCTGTGCCTTGTAACCCAACCTATCATTTATCTCTCCATTCAAACTACCCCTGTTTTGTGGCTGGACTATATATAGCCCCCACCCTCTATTGTAAACGGTAGACTTGGATAATAATAGATATTAAGGAAACCCTTTGAGGACTTATATCTATTGGTCTCATGCTCCTACCAAGGAGCACCGGATTATCCACCCCTCTTGGATCTTGCTTAAGTGCGTTCAAGTTGTACAAGGCCTTGGGTTCTCGGTGTCTCGCCCCAAGTCGTCAAGGTCTCACCAAGCACCTCATCCCCGTTGTTGGCGTGGAGCGAGCCGCCCAACACCGATCCTAGGGATTATGTTGGACCGTTGCCACACGGCGAGGAGTAGGCGTGTATCGTGTTTTGGTGTGTGTGTGTGTTCGTGGCTTTCATCGTTTTCCTCGATTTCATCCACCGACCACCTCTTTCCCCCTCGTTTCCCGTGGAATTCGTGAAAGATCGGGCCAACCCCAGGGTTACCCCATAACATATTGGTATCAAGAGCACGGTTGATCACGAATTTCCTCCAATTTTTTTTCTTTTATCCATCTTAAAAACGAAAATCCTACCAAAAAGAGCCCAATTTACCTTCGGATCGATCTCTGGATTTGGTGAGTTTTTCGTGGTTTTGGTCCATAGCTCTGTTGCTTTGGGAGTCGATCTATAGCCCCTCTTGTTTCTAGCTCAGCCTTTCGGTCAGTTTTTCCACGAATTTGAGGTTTTTGGCAAGTTCACCTCGTGCTCGCGCTAAGCCAGAGCTGGCCGGTGCAAGCGGTATTACCGCTTAGTTACCAGATTACCGGTAGTACAAAACGGTACTACCGCCTGCTACTAGCCAGATTACCGCCGCCACCGCCGTGCTCCCGCCCTTTGACGCCTCGATTGCTCGTGACCTTTTCCACCTCGCTTGTTCGTGTTTAGCGTGTTTGTCGCCATTTTCACAACAGCTTCCGATCAACGTCATCCCGCTCAACGACACCGCGACACTCGAACATCTTTCCCCACCAACAGCGTAAGTCGTCAACAATACCAAAGGTATAACTTGCACCTTGATGCCCATATCTTCCTTTGTGTGTACCTATCCTATGAGAGCAACTCATTTTGTGTTTGTCTAAGCATTGTGCACTTGCCTTCGGAGAAGTGAGAGTGTGAGTCCAAATACAAAAGCTAACATAGTAGCATAGCAAGGGACAAAAAGGAAAAAGAATCAAAAAAAAAAGAGAAAAAAAAAGGATACATAGTCCCCCAATACAAAGAGAATACCAAGCTTGTAAGCCAAGAAAGAGAGAAGAAAGAGCGCTCCGCGGCAAGTGCACAAATCTATTGCTTACCCTCTTTTGGCAAACGAGTTGTGGTCTCTCCTTGTGTTGGCACGACAGCCGAGCGTAGTCTTCGTTAGGACCTTTTGTGCTCATTTTCATAGTCGTAACCCGCTTTCTCCACGTGTGTTTTCCGTGTTTTTGGTAGATCGTATCCTTTTGCTTTTGATCTTTGGTTCGTTACCACGAGGACAATAACCTTTTGCTTGGATCGCTTCGTTTGGTTTTCCACAACCCTTACCTTCCACCAAAAGCCTTTAAGAGTTTCTTGCCATTTCACTTTGCACGCTTTTCGCTCATTTGTGTGGCAATTGGTTTGATATAATCTCCAAGGTGAGGTAACAGGCTAACTCTCCACACCCTTTCTCTCCATATACAACCATTGTTGGCTTTGCATCATGGATGGGCATGGAGAGCCATCCCAACCACCACCACCTCGGAGGATGATAACCAATTCATGACAAGATGGGACCATTGGAAGATCCGAGGAGAATTCAACTATCGTTAGAAGCTCTCGAGCGCGCCAAGATGAACAATTTAGCGAGGCCCGTGGAATTCAAGAACATCGACAACCGTCAAGAAGTCCGTGGCCAAATGCATGCCATGCAACACAACCTCGGGCATCAAAATGAAGCTCTTGGTCGCACTCGCCTCAACGGATGAGAAGCTCCAACACATCATCGATGGACTCGCAAGGACACGCCGCGAATCAAGCTCATCTCGACACTCATCAAGTGAAACAAGTGCACCTCGCCACGCTTCAAGGCACCGGATGGACCCGTTCTTCAATCCATAAGCTCTTCGCAAGTGGTACCATCTCCGCGTCACGCCGCGACATCAAGCTATGATGGTGACCTCTCCGCAAGACCTCCAAGACGTGAAGCAAAACGACCACAACCAAGGGCACTGGTAATTCAACAAGAGCAACCTCGCATAGACCACCACGGCCATCGACGTCGACACGCTCCTTCAACAACAAGTGAAACTTCCGAAGAGGACGAACAAGATCATCGTCGACGTGAAGCACTCGAAGATCCTCCAAGGCGTCATCATAGACATGAGCGTCCTCGTCGCCAACATAATGGTCATGACGAGCCTCCCCTACACCAAGAAGAAGAAGAGCAGCCCATCGCGCATGTGGCTCGACGTCCTCCTCGCCACAGGGCGCACGACAATGCTCCTCGACATCACCCACGACAAGAACAAGAGCAAGCTCCCCAAGCTCGTCGTGAGGACCATCAACCTCCTCCTCGTCCTCAACCGCGACAACAAAACGAGCAAGCTCCCCAAGCTCGTCGTCCACAACAAGTTCCACCACCAAACGCGGCACCTCAACAACCGCAAGAGGAACGAAACAATCCCCAAGCAAGACATGAGCGCTCGGATGATGATGATGATGACCGCCAAAATCATGGCAACCGCAAGAACCGAACGCAATGGAGAAGAAACTTTGGCAAGCTCAAATTCACCATGCCAAAGTTCACGGTTCCAATGAGCCCAAGAATATCTCTTGGGAACTCAAGGTCGACAAGATCTTCCGCATGCACAACTATAGCAATGAGAAGATGATGGCCATGGCATCCCTCGAGTTTGATGAGTATGCCAACCTTTGGTGGGAACAAGTCCAACTCGCATGAAGCAAAAGAAGAGCCTCAATTGCAACTTGGCAAGACATGAAGGCTATATGAGATCCCGCTTTGTTCCTTCGCACTACACGCGTGACCTCTTCAACAAGCTTCAAACTCTTAGTCAAGGAACAAAGACCGTGGAAGAATATTTCAAGCAAATGGAGCTCAACATGATCCGTGCCAACATTGAGGAGCGATGAGCAAACAATGGCCCGCTTCCTTAATGGCTTGAACCATCCTATCAAGCGCATCACCGAGTTCCAAAGGTACAACAACATGGTTGAGCTTGTGCACATTGCATCAAAGGCTGAACGTCAAGTGCAAGAGGACATCAAATTCAACAAGCCAAAGACGTACTTCACATACAAGCAAGCTCCAACCACTACTCCAACGACACCAAGTGGAAGCTCCCCAAGTACAACCAAGCTTCCCTTCAAGCCAACTATTCCCCAAGGAAAACAGCCCCCAAGTGGCAAACAAACACGGGATGATCAACCATTCAATGGTGAATGCTACAAGTGTGGAGGCAAAGGGCACAAGTCCAATGCATGTGGAAACAAAAAAGTTTTGTTCATCCATGACAACGGCGATGAAGAATACTTGAGTGAAGAAGAGTTTGATGCAAGGGTCAAGGAAGCCATGGCAAGGCAACACTTGGAAGAGGACCAAGAACTTCTTGTGTGTGAGCATGACGCAAGTCCATCGCCAGGTCACAAGGGTCTTGACTACCCAAGCCAATGGAAATGAAGACCAACGCTCGAACATCTTCCAAACTCGCGGCATCAATAGGAAGTCCATCAAAGTTGTCATCGATGGAGGAAGTTGCCACAACCTCAAGCAACGGCCGGAATTGTGTGAGAAACTCAACCTCACCCTTCACCCACATAGACACCCCTACCATATCCAATGGCTAAGTGACCAAGGATCCGTCAAGATCAAGCACACCGTCTCGGTGACGTTCTCCATTGGACACTACAAGGACACGGTGGAATGTGACGTGGTTCCAATGACGGTTTGTCACATGTTGCTCGGAAGGCCGTGGCAATATGACAAGTGTGCTTTGCATAATGGTCACTCAAACACCTACACTTTCAAATGGCTTGATAAAACTTGTGTGTTGCAACCAATGACTCCTAGCCAAATAATTGCGGACAATGCAAAGGCTTTAGCGAGGGCGCAATACGCAAAAACACCTTGTGAGAAGAGTGGTGAGCGAGAGAACCACACCATAGTGAGTGAGAGCTACAAGCCAAACTCGAGCGGAAAAACTAAGAGTGTTCTTCTTGCCACCAAAAGTGAGATGAGAGAAGTGAGGAACAAATCATCCATCTTGCACTACGTCCTCGTATGCAAGGGACTAGCGCAAGGAACTAATGACTTGACAAATATTCCTCCTTCTTTGATGGCTGTTTTGCAGGAATTCCAAGATGTATTTCCCGAAGAGCTTCCTCATGGCCTTCCTCCTCTTCGTGGAATCGAGCACCGATCGACCTCATACCCAAGCACCACTACCAAACTGCCGCAGATCGCACAAACCCGGAAGAGACAAAGGAGATCGGCCAAATCAACCAACTCGCTCCAAAGGTTTGATCCAAGTAAGCACTAGCCCAAGCGCGGTTCCCGTGATCCTAGTCCCAAAACGGATGATACGTTGCGGTTATGCATGGATCGCCATTCAATCAATGCTATCACCGTATGCTTATCGACATCCTATACCGCGCCTTGATGACATGCTTGATGAGTTATGTGGAGCCACTATATTTTCGAAAATTGATCTTCGTAGTGGCTACCACCAAATTCGCATGGCTGAAGGTGATGAGTGGAAAACCGCCTTCAAGACCAAGCTTGGTCTATATGAATGGTTGGTTATGCCTTTTGGCTTATCCAATGCCCCATCTACCTTCATGCGCCTCATGAACCATATTTTGCGGTCACTCATTGGAAAGAGTGTAGTTGTTTACTTTGATGACATTCTTGTCTATAGCAAGTCACTAGAGGAGCATGTTACTCATGTTAAGGAGGTCTTACAAATCCTTCGTCATGAAAAGCTTTATGCTAACCTCCCCAAGTGCACTTTTGCAAGAGACAAGCTGATTTTCCTTGGTTTTGTCGTGTCTTCTAATGGCATTGAAGTTCATGTATCAAAAGTCAAGGACATACGAGATTGGCCCACCCCTACAAATGTTAGTGAACTTCGTAGTTTTCATGGGTTGGCTGGCTTTTACCGTCGCTTTGTGAAAGATTTTTCCACAATTGCTTGCCCCCTCAACGAATTGACCAAGAAGAATGTCACGTTCGTTTGGAGAAAAGCACAACAAAAGGCTTTTGATGAGGTCAAAAGGAGGCTCACCGAAGCACCACTTCTTGCATTGCCGGATTTCACAAAAACCTTTGAGATTGAATGTGACGCTAGTGGTATTGGCATTGGTGGCGTCCTTATGCAAAATGGGCGTCCTATTGCTTACCATAGTGAGAAACTTGATGGCGCACGCCTCAATTATCCCATTTATGACAAAGAACTTTTTGCCTTTGTTCGTGTTCTTCAAGTGTGGCAACACTATCTTTGGCCCAAAGAATTTATAATCCATTCCGACCATGAGTCGTTGAAGTACCTTAAGGGCCAAGCCAACTTGAGTAAAAGGCATGCAAAGTGGGTTGAGTTTATGGAGTCTTTTCCTTACATTGTAAAATACAAGAAGGGCAAAGAAAATGTGGTGGCGGACGCCTTGTCTCGCAAAACCACAAGCCTTCTTACACGACTCGAAGTCAATGTTTTGGGTCTTGAGGACATCAAATCTTTGTAGCGTCCGATTCTTTCTTTGGACCAATATTTGCACAATGTTCAATAGACAAAGGATTGACGATTTCTATTTGCACAAGGGTTTTCTTTCAAACAAAACAAGCTTTGCATTCCAAATCCTCTCTCCAACTTTTGCTTCTTCAAGAGTCCCATGGTGGAGGCCTTATGGGTCACTTTGGCCGTGACAAGACATATGACATGCTCTCCACTCACTACTTTTGGCCAAAGATGAAGCGACGTGGAGCGCCACGTTCAACGATGCACTACATGTATCCAAGCTAAGTCTAAGTCCAACCCCTTTGGTCTTTATATGCCATTGCCTATTCCTCATGCACCTTGGTCGGACATTAGCATGGACTTTGTATTTGGCTTGCCTAGATCTAAACATGGTCACGATTCCATATTTGTAGTCGTGGATCGCTTTTCAAAAATGGCACATTTCATTCTGTGCCATAAGACCGATGATGCTTCACATGTCGCAAATTTGTTTTTCAGGGAAATAATTCGGCTACACGGCGTGCCACGAACAATCGTCTCCGACCGTGACGTAAAATTCATGAGCTACTCGAAGACCCTCATGGCCAAGCTCGCATCAAGCTCCTATTCTCGTCCGCCTCGCATCCTCAAACCGATGGACAAACCGAGGTAGTCAATCGAAGTCTTGGCACACTTCTCCGGGTGTTGATAAAGAAGAACCTTAAAGACTGGGAGGAATGCATTCCACACGCCGAGTTCGCCTACAACCGCGCCAAGCACTCCACCACCATGAGGAGCCCGTTCATGATCGTCTATGGATTCGAGCCTCTCACCGCGCTCGATATCCTTCCACTCCCACTTCATGAACGTGCCAATATGGACGTTGTCAAGCGTGCCCAAGCAATGATGAAACTCCATGAAGACACACGAGCTACTATCGAGCAACAAGTCCTTCGCCAAGCATCAAGGCTAAACAAGACCAATAAAGAGATGATCTTTGATGAGGCGACCTTGTATGGATACACTTGAGTAAAGACCGCTTCCCAAGGAGCGACTCCAAGCTAAAGCCACGAGGCGACGGACCATTCAAGGTGCTAAAACGGATAAACAACAACGCCTATGTGATCGATATACCAACATCGAAGTATCTTGTGAGCTCGACATTCAATGTCAAGGACCTCTCACCCTACCATGGCGAAGAGGAAGTTGTGACGATTGAAGAGTCGAGGAAGACTCTTTCCCAAGGGGGAGCGATGCAGGCCGTCGGACCGCTACTACATCTACTCCCACGAGCTACCCAAATGGACCCATGACTCGTGCCCGAGCCAAGCTCCTTCAAACTAAGGTGAACTCGCTCCTCTCCTTGTGTGACTTCGACACCCCCTTGGATGGCTTGCTACTTCACACGCAAACTCTGTGCATCATCAGGTACGAAGAAGCCACCAGTCGCTGCCAGACGCAAGCGGTACTACCGGTTGGGACGACCGGTACTACCGCTCCAAGCGGACCTACCGCCTACCGCCGCCACAGAAGCACTACCCCATGCCCTGACACAAGCGGTACTACCGGTCTCAGAATCGTACTACCGGTGGCCGTACTACCGCCCCTCCTACCGCCACCATCGACGCCCGACGGAAGCTCCAGGCCCTCAAGCGGTACTAAGCTCGAAGGTATTACCGTCACCACCGGTACTACAGTTACCGACCGGTACTACCGGTCTGCTCGATCTCGATCACCTAAGTTCGGCCCTGTGCCTTGTAACCCAACCTATCATTTATCTCTCCATTCAAACTACCCTGCTTTTGTGGCTGGACTATATATAGCCCCCACCTCTATTGTAAACGTTTAGACTTGGATAATAATAGATATTAAGGAAACCCTTTAAGGACTTATATCTATTGGTCTCATGCTCCTACCAAGGAGCACCGGATTATCCACCCCCCTCTTGGATCTTGCTTAAGTGCGTTCAAGTTGTACAAGGCCTTGGGTTCTCGGTTTCTCGCCCCCAAGTCGTCAAGATCTCACCAAGCACCTCATCCCCCGTTGTTGGCGTGGAGAGCGAGCTTCGCCCAACACCGATCCTAGGGATTATGTTGGACCGGTTGCCACCGGAGTGAGGAGTAGGTGTGTATCTTGTTTTGGTGTGTGTGTGTGTTCGTGGCTTTCATCGCTTTCCTCGATTTCATCCCCCGACCACCTCTTTCCCCTCGTTTCTCGTGGAATTCGTGAAAGATCGGGCCAACCCCAGGGTTACCCCATAACAGGTGGATCTTCGAGAGCTTCACATCGATGGTGATCTTGTTCGTCCTCTTCGGGTGCTTCACTTGTTGTTGAAGGGACATGTCGACGACGATGGGCTTGGTGGTCCATGTGAGGTTGCTCTTGTTGAATTACAAGTGCCCTTGGTTGTGGCCGGTTCGCTTCACGTCGTGGAGGTCTTGCGGAGAGGTCACCATCATAGCTTGACGTTGCGGCGTGTCGCGGAGATGGTACCGCTTGAGAAGATCTCATGGATTGAAGAACGGGTCCATCCCGGTGCCTTGAAGCGTGCCAGCAAGGTGCACTTGATTCACTTGAGGAGTGCCAAGATGAGCTTGATTCGCGCGAGCGTGGATTTGCTAGTCCATCAATGAGGCGCTGAAGCTTCTCATCCGTTGAGGCGAGTGCACGACCAAGAGCTTCATTTTGATGACCGAGGCTGTGTTGCATGGAATGCATTTGGCCACGGACTTCTTCGAAGCGGTTGTCGATGTTCTTGAATTCCACGCGGGCCTCGCTAAATTGTTCATCTTGGCGCCGCTCGAGAGCTTCACAACGGTAGTTGAATTCTCCTCGGACCTTCCAATGGTCCCATCTTGTCATGAATTGTGTGTCGTCCTCCGGATGTTGTGGTGGTTGGGATGGCTCTCCATGCCTGTCCATGATGAAAAGCCAACAAGGGTTGTATAAGGAGAATAAGGGTGCGTAGAGTTAGCCTTTTACCTCACCTTGGAGATTATATCAAACCAATTGCCACACAAATGAGCGAACAACGTGCAAAGTGAAATGGCAAGAAACTCACACACAAATATGCTACAACTCTCAAAAGCTTTTGGTGGAAGGTTAGGATTGTGGAAAACCAAACGAAACGATCCAAGCAAAAGGTTATTGTTCTACGTGGTAAAGAACCAAAGATCAAAAGCAAAAGGATACGATCTACAAAAACACGGAAAACACACACGTGGAGAAAAACGGGGTTAGCACGACTACAAAAATGAGCGCAAAAGGGCCTAACGAAGACTACGCTCGGTTGTCGTGCCAACTCAAGGAGAGACCACAACTCGTTTGCCAAAAGAGGATAAGCAATAGATTTGTGCACTTGCCTTGGTGCGCTCTTTCTTCTCTCTTTCTTGGCTTACAAGCTTGGTATTCTCTTTGTATTGGGAGACTATGTATCTTTTTTTTTCTCTTTTTTTTTTGATTCCTTTCCTTTTTCTCCCTTTCTATGCTACTATGTTAACTTTTGTATTTGGCCTCACACTCTCACTTTCCGAAGGCAAGTGTACAATGCTTAGACAAACACAAAATGAGTTGCTCTCATAGGATAGATACACACAAAGGAAGATATGGGGTTGTCAAAGTGGTGCAAGTTATACCTTTGGTATTGTTGACGGCTTGCAACCGTTGGTGGGGATGATGTTCGAGTGTCGCGGTGTCGATGAGCGCGGGTGACTTTGGTGCGGAAGCTTGTGTTAAGATGGCGACAAACACACGAAACACGAACAATCTAAAGGGGAAAAGTCAGCAAACGAAAGTGAGGCGTCAAGAGAAAGGGAAAAGTCAGGATCGGCGGTAGTACCGCCAGCAGGTCGATAATTAGGACAGTACCGCGGTACCGCCGACCGGTAGTACCGGTCGCAGTAACAAGAACGAAAACGAGATCCACTTGACACAAACCTCAAATTGTGGGAAATCAATCGAAGGCCGGGCTAGGAACAACAGGGGCTATAGATCGACTCCAAAAGCAACAGATCTATGGACCAAAACCACGAAAAACTCACCAAATCCAAAGATCTATCCGAAGGCAAATTGGGGCTCTTTTTGGTGGGATTTTCGATTTTAAGGGGGGATAAATAAAAATTGGGGGAAAATTCGTGATCAACCTTGCTCTTGATACCAAGATGTTATGGGGTAACCCCTTGGAGTGGCCCGATCTTTCACGAATCTCCGCGGGAAAAGAGGGGAAAACGGTGGAAGGGGGAAAGGGGATGAAATCCACGAACACACGCACACGAAGAACCCGACGAACTCACGCACAGAAAACACGATACACGCCGATAACTCGCGCCGGTGGCAACCGGTCCAACATAATCCCTAGGATCGGTGTTGGGCGAAGCTCTCTCTAAGCCAACAACGGGGGACGAGGTGCTTGGTGAGATCTTGACGACTTGGGGGCGAGAAACCGAGAACCCAAGGCCTTGTACAACTTGAACGCACTAGGCAAGATCCAAGAGGTGGGTGGATAATCCGGTGCTCCTTGGTAGGAGCATGAGACCAATAGATATAAGTTCCTCAAAGGGTTTCCTTAATCTATTATTATCCAAGTCTAGGGTTTACAATGGAGGGTGGGGGCTATTTATAGGCCAACCACGAAAACAGGGGTATTTTAGGAACAAATAGCGAAATATAGAGAGGGTTACAGGGCGCTGGCCCGACTTAACACGAACAGGTCTTCCCAGGTCCGGTAGTATCGGTCCAGCTCGTCCGGTAGTATCGGTCAGCCGATAGTACCGCTTCCTGGCCCGGTAGTACTGCTTGTCGTCCTGGGACTTCCGCTGGAGCCTTCACAGAGTGGCAGGTGATAGAGTCTGCCGTCCAGTACCGGTCCTGGCGGTAGTACCGCCAAGGATGAGAGAATTTGGCTTCATTTGGGGTCTTCACATGGCGAGAAGGGGGCGGTAGTGCCGCCGGGCGGTAGTACCGGTCGCCAGATCCGGTAGTACCGCTGGCGACAGAGAGCATTGGGTCTCTTCCGCAGGTGCTCCTCCGTTCTGTGGGTCCTTCTCTTCGTACCTGATGATGCACAAGGTATGGGTATGAAGTATGTTATGGGGTGACCCCTTGGGGTGGCCCGATCTTTCACGAATCTCCGCGGGAATCGAGGGTAAAGCGGTGGAAGGAGGAAAGGGGATGGAATCCACGAACACACGCCACGAAGAACCCGACGAACTCACGCACACAAAACACGATACACGCCGATAACTCACGCCGGTGGCAACCGGTCCAACATAATCCCTAGGATCGGTGTTGGGCGAAGCTCGCTCTCCACGCCAACAACGGGGGATGAGGTGCTTGGTGAGATCTTGACGACTTGGGGGCGAGAAACCGAGAACCCAAGGCCTTGTACAACTTGAACGCACTAGGCAAGATCCAAGAGGGGGGTGGATAATCCGGTGCTCCTTGGTAGGAGCATGAGACCAATAGATATAAGTTCCTCAAAGGGTTTCCTTAATCTATTATTATCCAAGTCTAGGGTTTACAATGGAGCGTGGGGGCTATATATAGGCCAACCACATAAACAGGGGTATTTTGGGAACAAATAGCGAAATATAGAGATGGTTACAAGGCGCTGGGCCGACTTAACACGATCAGGTTTTGTGTCGTCCGGTAGTACCGGTCCAGCTCGACCGGTAGTACCGGTCATGCGGTAGTACGACTTCCTGGCCCAGTAGTACCGCTTGTCGCCGGGACTTCTTATTGGGGCATCTGTTGGTATGAGTGGCGGTAGTGCCGCGGTAGTACGGATCCGGGCAGTAGTACCAAAGTGATGAGAGAATTTGGCTAGCTGGGTCTTCGTTGTTGTGGGCGGTAGTGCCGCCGAGCGGTAGTACCGGTCACCACGTCCGGTAGTACCGCTGGCGATAGAGAGCGTTTCGTCTCTTCTGCTGGCGCTCCTCCGTCCTGTGGGTCCTTCTCTTCGTACCTGATGATGCACAAGGTATGGGTATGAAGAGGAGGGCCTTCCAAGGGTGTATCGAAGTCACACAAGGAGAGGAGCGAGTTCACCTTAGCTTGAAGGAGTTTGGCTCGGGCGCGAGTCATGGGTCCACTTGGGGAGCTTGTGGGAGTAGATGTAGTAGCGGTCGTAGGACGGGCTGCATCAGCTCCCCCCCTTGGGAAAGAGTCGTCCTCGACTCTTCAACCTTCTCAACTTCATCTTCTCCATGGTAGGGTGAGAGGTCCTTGACATTGAATGTCGAGCTCACTAGATACTTTGATGTTGGGATATCAATGATATATGCACTGTTGTAGATCCTCTTTAGCACTTTGAATGGTCCATCACCTCTTGGCTTTAGCTTGGAGTCGTGTTCCTTGGGGAAGCGGTCTTTACTCAAGTGTATCCACACAAGGTCGCCCTCTTCGAAGATTATCTCTTTCTTGTTCTTGTTTAGCCTTGATGCTTGGCGAAGGACTTGTTGCTCGATAGTAGCTCTTGTGTCTTCATGGAGTTTCTTCATTGTTTGGGCACGCTTGACAACGTCCATATTGGCACGTTCATGAAGTGGAAGTGGGAGGATATCGAGCGCGGTGAGAGGCTCGAAGCCATAGACGATCATGAACGGGCTCCTCATGGTGGTGGAGTGCTTGGCGCGGTTGTAGGCAAACTCGGCGTGTGGAATACATTCCTCCCAGTCTTTAAGTTTCTTTATCAACACCCAGAGGAGTGTGCAAAGACTTCGATTGACGACCTCGGTTTTTCCATCGGTTTGAGGATGCGAGGCGGACGAGAAGAGGAGCTTGATGCCGAGCTTGGCCATGAGAGTCTTCCAGAAGTAGCTCATGAATTTTACGTCGCGGTCGGAGATGATTGTTCTTAGAACACCGTGTAGCCGAATTATTTCCCTGAAAAACAAATTTTCTACATGTGAAGCATCATCGGTCTTATGGCACGGAATGAAATGTGCCATTTTGGAAAAGCGATCCACTACTACAAATATAGAATCATGTCCATGTTTAGATCTAGGCAAGCCTAACACAAAGTCCATGCTAATGTCCGACCAAGGTGCATGAGGAATAGGCAATGGCATATAAAGACCAAAGGGGTTGGACTTAGACTTAGCTTGGATACATGTAGTGCATTGTTGGACGTGGCGCTCCACGTCGCGCTTCATCTTTGGCCAAAAGTAGTGAGTGGAGAGCATGTCATATGTCTTTTCACGGCCAAAGTGACCCATAAGGCCTCCACCATGGGACTCTTGAAGAAACAAAAGTTGGAGAGACGATTTCGGAATGCAAAGCTTGTTTTGTTTGAAAAGAAAACCCTTATGCAAATAGAAATCATCAATCCCTTTTTCTATTGAACATTGTGCAAATATTGGTCCAAAGAAAGGGTCGGACGCGTACAAAGATTTGATGTCATCAAGACCCAAGACATTTACTTCGAGTCGTGTAAGAAGGCTTGTGTTTTTGCGAGACAAGGCGTCTGCTACCACATTTTCTTTGCCCTTCTTGTATTTGACAATGTAAGGAAAAGACTCCATGAACTCAACCCATTTTATGCGTTTTTACTCAAATTGGCTTGGCCCTTAAGGTACTTCAACGACTCATGGTCGGAATGTATGATAAATTCTTTGGGCCAAAGATAGTGTTGCCACACTTGAAGAACTCGAACTAAGGCAAAAAGTTCTTTGTCATAAATGGGATAGTTTAGGCGTGCGCCATCAAGTTTCTCACTATGGTAAGCAATAGGATGCCCATTTTGCATAAGGACGCCACCAATGCCAATTCCACTAGTGTCACATTCAATCTCAAAGGTTTTTGTGAAATCCGGTAATGCAAGAAGTGGTGCTTCGGTGAGCCTCTTTTTGAGCTCGTCAAAAGCCTTTTGTTGTGCTTTCCCCAAACGAACGTGACATTTTTCTTGGTCAATTCGTTGAGGGGGCAAGCAATGGTAGAAAAGTCTTTCACAAAGCGACGGTAAAAGCCAGCCAACCCGTGAAAACTACGAAGTTCACTAACATTTGTAGGGATGGGCCAATCTCGTATGTCCTTTACTTTGGAGATATCAACTTCAATGCCATTAGAAGACACGACAAAGCCAAGGAAAATCAGCTTGTCTCTTGCAAAAGTGCACTTTGGGAGATTAGCATAAAGCTTTTCATGACGAAGGATTTGAAGGACCTCCTTAACATGAGTAACATGCTCCTCTAGTGACTTGCTATAGACAAGAATGCCATCAAAGTAAACAACTACACTCTTCCCAATGAGAGATCTCAAAACATGGTTCATAAGGCGCATGAAGGTAGATGGGCATTAGATAAGCCAAAAGGCATGACCAACCATTCATAGAGACCAAGCTTGGTCTTGAAGGCGGTTTTCCACTCATCACCTTCGGCCATGCGAATTTGATGGTAACCACTACGAAGATCACTTTTCGAAAATATAGTGGCTCCACATAACTCATCAAGCATGTCATCAAGACGCGGTATAGGATGTCGATAATGCACGGTGATAGCATTGATTGGACGGCAGTCCATGCATAACCGCAACGTATCATCCGTTTTTGGAACTAAGATCACGGGGACCGCGCTTGGTCTAGTGCTTACTTGGATCAAACCTTTGGAGACGAGTTGGTTGATTTGACGTTCGATCTCCTTCGTCTCTTCCGGGTTTGTGCGATACGCGGAGCGGTTTAGGAGTGGTGCGCCGGGTATGAGGTCGATGCGGTGCTCGATTCCACGAAGAGGAGGAAGGCCATGAGGAAGCTCTTCGGGAAATACATCTTGGAATTCCTGCAAAATAGCCATCAAAGAAGGAGGAGCATTTGTCAAGTCGTTAGTTCCTTGCGCTAGTCCCTTGCATACAAGGACATAGTGCAAGATGGATGGGTTGTTCCGCACTTCTCTCATCTCACTTTTGGTGGCAAGAAGAACACTCTTAGTTTTTCCACTCGAGTTTGGCTTGTAGCTCTCACTCACTATGGTGTGGTTCTCTCGCTCACCACTCTTCTCACAAGGTGTTTTTGTGTATTGCGCCTCGCTAAAGCCTTTGCATTGTCCGCAATTATTTGGCTAGGAGTCATTGGTTGCAACACACATGTTTTATCAAGCCATTTGAAGGTGTAAGTGTTTGAGTGACCATTATGCAAAGCACGCTTGTCATATTGCCACGGCCTTCCGAGCAACATATGGAAAACCGTCATTGGGACCACGTCACATTCCACCGTGTCCTTGTAGTGCCCAATTGAGAACGTCACCGAGACGGTGTGCTTGATCTTGACGGATCCTTGGTCACTTAGCCATTGGACATGGTAGGGGTGTTTATGCGGATGGAGGGTGAGATTGAGTTTCTCACACAATTCCGTACTTGCAAGGTTGTGGCAACTCCCTCCATCGATGACAACTTTGATGGACTTCCCATTGATGTCGGCATGAGTTTAGAAGATGTTCGAGCGTTGGTCTTCATTCTCATTGGCTTGGGTATGATGCAGCCCGTCCTACGGACGCACCTCCATCTACAACACCTAGTCCCCCAAGTGGACCAATGACTCGCGCCCGTGCCAAGCTCCTACAAGCCAACGTCACCAATGACTCGCTCCTTTCCTCATGTGATTTTGGTCTACCTTTGGATGGCTTGCTACTTCATGCATCTACGTTGTGTATCCTCAGATATGAAGCAACACCACCACACCAAGCCACCAAGGAAGCAGGACCAGGAGAAGAAGCCGCTGGAGCGCTGCACACCGGAGTCTCCGGTGTAGACCGGAGTCTCCGGTCTCCTACACCGGAGTCTCCAGACCTCCCTCCGGTCCAGGCCGGAGACTCAAGCCCGGGACAGCCAGAAGCCTCCTCCGGAGACGGGTCCGGATATTGACCGGAGTCTCCGGTCCAGACCGGAGTCTCCGGACCCTGCACCGAGTCTCCTGACCGGCCGCCAGCATGTTAAAGCCTTTTGGGCCTGGCCCATGTAACCCCAATTTCGCCCAAACTTCCAGTTTTATTCGAACTACCCAGTTTATGCGGTTGGCCTATATAGCCCTACCCTCATATGTAAACCCTAGACTTCGGATAATGATAGATTAAGACACCTTTGTGGATCTTTTAATCTATTGGTCTCATGCTCCTACCAAGGAGCACCTATTATCCACCCTCCTCTTGGATCTTGCCTAGTGCGTTCAAGTTGTACAAGGCCTTGGGTTCTCTTCTCGCCTCAAGTCGTCAAGGTCTCACCAAGCACCTCGTCCCCCGTTGTTGGCGTGGAGAGAGAGCTTCGCCCAACACCGATCCTAGATATTATGTTGGACCGGTTGCCACCGGCGTGAGATATCGGCGTGTATCGTGATTTGCGTGCGTGTGTTCGTGGTTTTCATCCCTTCTTCCCCCGTCCACCATTTCCCCCTCGTTTCCCGTGCAATTTCGTGAAAGATCGGGCCACCCCAAGGGGTTACCCCATAACATCTTAGTATCAAGAGAAAGGTTGATCACGAATTTCCCCCCAATTTTTCTTCTATCCATCATAAATTCGAAAATTTCCCAAAAAACAGCCCCAATTTGCCTTTGGATCGATCTGTCGTTTTGGAGTGTTTTTGGTGGTTTTGATCCGACCAAATCTTGTCTAAGGTGTTGGTTCAGCTTTTTCCTGCGTTTTCCAGCCCAATTTTGGCCAAATTTTCGTGGATTTGAGGACTCTAGGCGTGGATTTCCGCTCAAGAACACGAGCAGACCCCACCACACCGGAGTCTCCGGCCTGAGACCGGAGTCTCCGGCCGTGAACGCCAGTTTTGCCCATTTTTCCTCTTTTCCTACATTGGCTAATCTGTCCACTTGTTGTTTGTGTTCCGTGTGCATGTCACCAACTAACAGATAGCTTCCGCAACATCGCCGCTCTCTTCGACACCACGGACCCCAAACTCTTCCCCGCTCCATCGACACAAGATCATCACCATCAACTAAGGTATAACTTGTGTCAACCCTTGTAGCCATATCTTCCTTTGTGTGTACCTATCCTATGAGAGCAACTCATTTTGTGTTTGTCTAAGCATTGTGCACTTGCCATTGGAAAGTGAGAGTGTGAGGGCAAATACAAAAGTTAACGTAGTGGCATATCAAGGGAGAAAAAGAATAAAAAAAGAGAGAAAAAGAAAAAGAAAAAGAAAAATAGAAAGATACATAGTCTCCCAATACAAAGAGAGCATCAAGCTTGTAGGCAAAAGAGAGAGGAAGAAGCGCGCCAAGGCAAGTGCACAAATCCGTTGCTTAACCTCTTTTGGCAAACGAGTTGTGGTCTCTCCTTGCGTTGGCACGACACCCGAGCGTAGTATTCGTTAGGCCATTTCGTGCTCACTTTCATAGTCTAACCTTAACCCCATTTTTTCTCCAGTGTGTGTTGTGTAATGAGTTCTCGTCACCTTTAGAGTTGACCATTTTCCTTCGCGTGGAGTTCGTCACCCCTTTTCTCGACCCATTTCCTTTTGACTTGCGTTTTGTTGGATTTTCTCCACTTTTGACTATCCTTTGCGTTCGGTTGGTTCTTTGGTTTTTCCACAATCCTACCCATCCACCAAAAGCTTTTGAGAGTGTAGCTCCTTTGTGTGTGAGTTTCTTTGCCATTTCACTTTGCACGCTGTTCGCTCCTTTGTGTGGCAATTGGTTTGATATAATCTCCAAGGTGAGGTAAAAGGCTAACTCTATGCACCTTTACTCTCCATATACAACCCTTGTCGGCTTTGCATCATGGACATGAATGGCGAGCCGTCCCAACCACCACCACCACCTACGAAGGACGACAATCCATACATGACAAGATGGGACCATTGGAAGGTTCGAGGACAACTCAACTACCGTTGTGAAGCCCTTGAGCGACGCCAAGATGAACAATTTAGCGAAGCCCGAGTGGAGTTCAAGAACAACGACAACCGCTTCGAGGAAGTCCGAGGCCAAATGCATGCCATGCAACACAACCTCGGTCATCAAAATGAAGCCCTTGGTCATGCCCTAGCCTCAACGGATGAGAAGCTTCAACGCCTCATTGATGGGTTGGCAAGGCCACGCTCGCGCGACTCAAGATCATCACGGCACTCCTCAAGTGAATCAAGTGCTCCTCGCCGTCACGCTTCAAGGCACCGGGATGGACCCATCTTTCAATCCATGAGCTCTTCTCTAGCGGTACCATCTCCGTGACACGCCGCAACGTCAAGCTATGATGGTGACCTCTCCGCAAGACCTCCACGACATGAAGCGGACCGGCCACAACAAAGGGCACTTGTGCTTCAACAAGAACAACCTCACATGGACCACCAAGCCCATCGCCATCGACATGTTCTTTCCACAACAAGTGAAGCATCCAAAGTGGAAGAACAAGTTCGCCGGCGGCGTGAAGCACTCGAAGATCCACCAAGGCGTCCTCCTCGACATGAACGTCATCGCCGTCAACATGATCTAAACGACGAGCCTCCTCCACATCAAGAAGAAAGAGAACAGCCAATTGCGCATGCGGCTCGACGTCCTCCTCGCCACATGGCGCAAGATAATGCTCCTCGGCATCAACCACGACAAGAACAAGAGCAAGCTCCCCAAGCTCACCGTGAGGACCAACAACCTCCTCCTCGTCCTCAACCGTGCCAACAACAAGAGCAAGCTCCCCAAGCTCGTCGTCCAAACCAAGTTCCACAACCAAACGCGGCACCTCAACAACCGAAAGAGCAACGCCACCATCAACAAGCAAGACATGAGAGCTCGGATGATGAAGATGGCCGCCAAAATCATGGCAACCGTCGCAACCGGAACCGCAATGAGGAATAAACTTTCGGCAAGCTCAAGTTCACCATGCCCATGTTCACCGGTTCCAATGATCCCGACGAATACCTCTCATGGGAACTCAAGGTTGACAAGATCTTCCGCATGCACAACTTTAGCAATGAGAAGATGATGGCCATGGAATCCCTCGAGTTTGATGAATATGCCAACCTTTGGTGGGAACAAGTCCAACTCGCTCGTGAATCAAAAGAAGAGCCTCCAATCTCAACTTGGCAAGATATGAATGCTCATATGAGATCCCGCTTTGTTCCTTCACACTACACGCCTGACCTCTTCAACAAGCTTCAAACGCTTAGTCA
Organism: Avena longiglumis; assembly: GCA_030063025.1. Lineage (NCBI taxonomy): Eukaryota > Viridiplantae > Streptophyta > Magnoliopsida > Poales > Poaceae > Avena > Avena longiglumis. The sequence continues at coordinate 327,080,711 of CP125974.1, read as the reverse complement.
AGGAACAAATACCGTGGAAGAGTACTTCAAGCAAATGGAGCTCAACATGATCCGTGCCAACATTGAAGAGCGTGATGAGCAAACAATGGCACGTTTCCTCAATGGCTTGAACCATCCTATCAAGCGCATCACCGAGTTCCAAAGGTACAACAACATGGTTGAGCTTGTGCACATTGCATCAAAGGCCAAACGTCAAGTGCAAAAGGACATCAAGTTCAACAAGCCAAAGACATACTTCACATACAAGCAAGCTCCAACCACTACTCCGACAACACCAAGTGGAAGCTCCTCAAATACCACCAAACTTCCCTTCAAGCCAACACTTCCTCAAGGAAAACCGCCCCCAAGTGGCAAGTACACAAGAGATGAACAACCATTCAATGTGAGTTATACAAGTGTGGAGGCAAAGGACACAAGTCAGCCGCATGTGGGAACAAGAAAGTTTTGTTCATCCATGACAACGGCGATGAAGAATACTTGAGTGAAGATGAGTTTGATGCAAGGGTCAAGGAAGCCATGGCAAGGCAACATTTGGAAGAGGACCAAGAGCTACTCATGTGTGAGCATGACGCAAGTCCATCGCTTGTGGTCACAAGGGTCTTAACTACTCAAGCCAATGAGAATGAAGACCAACAATCAAACATCTTCCAAACTCGTGCCGGTATCAATGGGAGGTCCATCAAAGTTATCATCGATGGAGGGAGTTGCCACAATCTTGCAAGCACGGAATTGTGTGAGAAACTCAACCTCACCCTCCATCCGCATAAACACCCCTACCATATCCAATGGCTAAGTGATGTGGACATCCCTACTATTGATACAACCGTTGTACCTACAGCAACACACATACAAGGACCCATCACAAGATCTCGTGCCAAACAACTTAACTATCAGGTACTTTCGTTTCTTGGAACTATTCCTCACATACATGATTATATGATGCTGCCTAAATCGGATATATTTCTTACTCTTAGGAATGATGGACCAAGCATGGATGAGAGGGACAAGCATTGGAGCATGGCCATGCATGGAGATGGCAGCAAGCATGTGATGATCCAAGAGAAGCCAACGGATGAAGATTTCAGAACTTTGAGGCCACCATAATGAAGAAAGAAGGCTTGGACGAAATATTCAAGATCAATACTTTACGAATTCGTCCATAGCTTAATATGGTGCTGCGACACCTTTTATTTTGGGCCAGGCCCATGTAATTTTCGCAGGATTTTAATTAGCCACTTTTTAGAGTCCAGATTTGAGGAAAAGGACTTTTAGGGTTGGATTCGCCACCACTTCCATGGCTGGCGAAACCCCACCTTTTCGCCTTTAAATACGCCCATAGCCGAACCTCTAGACTTGGATTTTGTTTAGACATTGTTAGCCATAGTCGCAACTTCGCCAAGGCTCGGCGTCAGAGAGGCCTCTTGTACTGCACCTATTCAGATCCCACCTCTTCAATAAAGCTTTCCTCTTAATCCGCAATATCATGATTGCAATATTGGTTCTTACTTGTTCTCGATTTCAGGTAGGAATTAAGACCCTCTGGTCGGCCGATCGTGTTCATGCATGATCGGTATCCTCCAGAGATTGGCCTAGCGATTGCATTGGCGCGTGCTCGCACGTAGTTGGATCAAGCCCGAACTCCACCAAATCGAATATCGCCATCTCATCGAAAGATCGGACACCTTTGCCCTATCAAGTGGTATCGATTTCAGGTTGCTCGGTGAGATTTTACTGTTTCATAGATTAGATCTGTTTTTACCTATAACCCACTTAAAAGCCAAAACATGCTTAGAGTTTAGATCCATCCCATAACCAATCTACGCCTCGCATTATCTTTTCAGTTTTTGCATTGTTGAATTTGTGTCTACATCGTCGGCCGAGTTCTTGCTCTTAGTGTCTCGTCCCTTAGAGTTTCGAGTTCGATCATCATACTAGTCACCGCCACACCTGCCGATCACCGCCACCATATTCCTCCACCATATTCCGCCATATACCCAGCCACCATAAACCCTAATACTCCGCCACCGCCTTCCTACCGCGACACACATCCGATCAGTTTTCCTGCCGCGGTACGAGTCCGAGTAGAGTTACTGTTTCCTAGTTATTTCTTTTGCCTTTCCTTCTTTGTTGTTTCCGTGTTCAGCTAAAGTCCGTGTCGCGCTAAGAGTCCGGTCGTAAGTCCAGAAGGAGAGCAAAAAAAAGTCTGGAACCGCCTCCGAAAAAATTTTCTGGCTATACTATTTTTCGACCCCGGGGATCACTTTTCTCCATCGGCCGTTATAGCAATATTTTTTGGGCAAGGCTTTCGAGCAAAATAAAAAATTTCAAATTTTTTTTTTGGGGCTAACCTATTTTTAGACCCCGGAGATCAATTCTAGACACTCGCCATCATAGTGATGTTTCACCTCCCGGTTCGCTTTTCAGGGTGCCATATCATCATACAAGGCTTGTTGTGTCGCGTGACATCGTTGGTGATCTAGGCTCGCGTCTCTAGTACGTCTAGCCTAGGACCAAGACAAGATCGTCGTTGAGCATTCTTTCAACTTTTGCATTGCTGTTTTGATAATTGCTAACCCCTTTGCTAAGCCTTCCCGAGCTCCACGATACTCTCCACGTGCGGTGTTTCGACTCTGGTTATCGCTTGGTTCAATCTCTGGACCCACTGATCCTCGTGGTTGCACATCGCCTTTTCCTGCTGTTTGGTAAGAACTTGTAAGAGCTTTGTATATTGCTTGACGGATTACACGTGATTTCCACCATATTTCAGTACTATATACCTGTGCTTTTTAAGGACTAACCATGATGATATCATGGACCCCTGCCACAATGACGAACGAAGAACTACATGCACAATTCTCCGCGCTCTTGGTCAGTCGCGCTGAAGACGTGGATATGCGCCTCGGGGAGTTTGACACCAAGCTCACCAACGCCGTGGACAAGATCGATGGACTAGAGAAATCCTTCAACGCCAAGCTTGACGTTCGGTTCAAGGAGCTTCTGAACCGATTGCCCGCACCCGCACCGCACCATTATTACGGCGCATTTCGATCACGGTCTGATTGCTGGTTATTGTCGCCGCACTTCGGCCATCGCTGCGACCGACGTTCCTCGGACTTCAGCCGCTGGCCGCGACATTGGGGATGACGACGGGTACTACTACGACCCGACGACGATGATCTGTTGACGAGGAGGTTGAACAACCTCCAGTGTACACCGGTCGTCCCGACATTACTACCACAACGCCGCCCACCAGACGTGATGATGATCATGTTGCAAAGCTTAAATTAAATATTCCATCTTTTGAGGGTAATTATAATCGATGCATATCTTACATGGGAGATGGAAGTAGAACAACGTTTTGCATGCTTAAAATATCCCGAGAATATGCGTGTTAGTGCTGCTACATGTGAATTTACTAAATTTGCTTCCCTTTGGTGGTCTCGAGTATTGTCGTTTAAATCCTACTACTATTCCTAGTACTTGACCGCTTTAAAACTCCTATGCGTGTTCGTTTTGTACCTCCCACTTATCAACGTGATTTACTAAAGAATCTGACACGTTTGGAGCAAGGGAAAAATTCTGTAGAAGAGTATTATCAGGAATTACAAACGGGGATGGTTAGGTGTTGTCTTGTTGAATCTAATGAACAAATGCTTGCACGTTTCTTTGGTGGATTAAACAAGGACATTCAGCACATATTAGATTATAAGGAATATAATTCTATCACTCGTTTGTTCCATCTTGCTTGCAAAGCTGAACGTGAAGTGCAGGATCGCCAAACACCATGGAGGAGGACTAATAATTCTGCAGGTCGCACATCCACTTGGACATCCCGAAAATCAGCACCTCCTCGTGATTCGCCACCATCTACTACCACATCCAAGACCACCACAAGATTTCCAGCTGCTCCTCCACCATGATCCAATGATCCTGCTCGTAGTGCATCTTCTATGGCTTCCACGGGTAAGACAAAGGATATACAATGCCGCAAGTGCTGGGGTTATGGTCATATAGAGAGACAGTGCACAACACAACGTGTGATGATGGTGCGAGAAGATGGTCAATACGATTGAATGAGTGACTTGATGAAGATACACTAGCCCTTATTTCGCTCGAGATGGATACAATTCGATGTGATGAAGAGCTAGAGGTAATGGGAGTCAAGTCCGATCAATACAAGAGCTTAATTACACAACGTGTGTTGAGTGTGAAATTGAGCAAATCTGAGCAAGATCAACGCCACAACCTGTTCCAAACACGTGGTGTTGTCAAGGAAAGAGCTATACGGATCATCATTGATGTAGGGAGTTGTAATAATCCGCCGTGTTGACATGGTAGAGAAGCTTGCGCCCAACAAGACAACACCCACATTCATATTACATCCAATGGTTTGAGACTTCTCGAAGATCAAGGTAACAAGAACAGACGCAGCATTTTACTATTGGTACATATTCTGATTTTGTTGATTGTGATGTTGTACCTATGCAAGCTTGTTCTTTGTTACTTGGTAGACCATGGCAATTTGATAGAGAATCTGTTCATAATGGCAAAACTAATCACTACTCTCTTATGCATGATGGAAATAAAATTGGTCTAAAACCTATGACTCCCGAACAGATTTTAAAAGATGATCTTGCTAGAGATAGTAGAGCTAAAACTGAGGAGAAAAATAAAAGTGAGAATCAGATTGTTGCTGCAGATTTTATACCACCAAAGAACAATAAATCTGATTCTACACATGCTACTGAAATTCGTTTGAAGAGTCCATGTATGCTTGCAAATAAAATTGATATTGCTGAACTAGATGTAAACAATACTCAATGTTATGCAATTGTCTGCAAAGAGGTTTTGTTTTCATTTGAGGATATGCCTCCTTCTTTGCCACCCGCTGTTGCTAACCTTTTGCAGGAATATGAGGACGTCTTTCCTGCTGAGCTGCCACCAGTACTACCTCCTATTAGAGGAATTGAGCACCAAATTGATCTCATTCCTGGTGCCACGTTGCCCAACCGCGCGCCATATAGAACCAATCCAGAGGAGACAAAGGAGATACAACGCCAAATTCAGGAACTACTCGACACAGATCATATTCGTGAGTCCCTTAGCCCCTGTGCTGTTCCTATTATTTTGGTACCTAAGAAAGATGGTTCTTCGCGCATGTGTACTGATTGTAGAGCTATCAATAATATTACGATTCGATATCGTCATCCTATTCCACGTTTAGATGACATGCTTGATGAATTGAGTGGCTCTACCGTGTTTTCTAAAGTTGATTTCCGTAGTGGTTACCACCAGATTCGTATGAAATTAGGAGATGAATGGAAAACAGCATTTAAAACTAAGTTCGGTTTATATGAGTGGTTAGTAATGCCGTTTGGTTTAACTAATGCACCTAGCACTTTCATGAGATTAATGAACGAAGTTTTACATGCTTTCATTGGACGTTTTGTGGTAGTCTACTTTGATGATATTCTGATTTATAGCAAATCTTTAGAGGATCATTTGGACCATTTACGTGCTGTTTTCAATGCTTTACGAGATGCACGTTTGTTTGGTAACCTTGAGAAGTGCACCTTTTGCACCAATCGAGTTGCGTTTCTTGGCTATGTTGTTACATCACAGGGTATTGAAGTGGATCCAGCCAAGATTGAAGCTATTGAGAATTAGCCGCAGCCCAAGACGGTCACACAAGTGAGGAGTTTTCTTGGCCTCGCTGGTTTTTATAGGCGCTTTGTGAAAGACTTTGGATCAATTGTCGCGCCGCTGAATGAGCTTACCAAGAAGGATGTGCCCTTTGTTTGGGGCGATGCACAACAACAGGCCTTCGTCATATTAAAAGATAAGCTAACACATGCTCCCTTACTCCAACTTCCTGATTTTACTAAGACTTTTGAGCTTGAATGTGATGCTAGTGGAATTGGTTTGGGAGGGGTGTTATTACAAGAGGGAAAACCTGTTGCATATTATAGTGAGAAATTGAGTGGGGCTAGTCTGAACTATTCTACTTATGATAAAGAATTATATGCGTTGGTTCGGACATTAGAAACTTGGCAACATTATCTATGGCCTAAAGAGTTTGTTATTCATTCTGATCATGAATCTTTGAAGCATATTCTTAGTCAAGCTAAGTTGAATCGTCGTCATGCAAAGTGGGTTGAATTTATTGAGTCTTTTCCTTATGTTATCAAACACAAAAAGGGTAAAGATAATATTATCGCTGATGCTTTGTCACGCCGTTATGCTTTGTTATCTCAACTTGACTTCAAAATATTTGGATTGGAAACTATTAAGGAACAATATGTGCATGATGCTGAATTTAAAGATGTGTTGCAGAATTGTAGAGATGGTAGAACTTGGAACAAGTTCGTCTTCAATGATGGGTTTGTGTTCCGTGCTAACAAACTATGCATTACAGATAGCTCTGTTCGTCTTTTGTTGTTACAGGAGGCGCATGGAGGAGGATTGATGGGACACTTTGGTGTCAAGAAGACGGAGGATGTTCTTGCTGCACACTTCTTTTGGCCACGTATGCGTCGAGATGTTGAGAGATTTGTGGCACGCTGCACTACTTGTCAAAAAGCTAAGTCTCGCCTTAATCCACATGGTTTATATATGCCTCTTCCTGTTCCTAGTGTTCCTTGGGAGGATATTTCTATGGACTTTGTTTTGGGATTACCACGAACACAGAAGGGGAGGGATAGTATTTTTGTTGTTGTGGATCGGTTTTCTAAGATGGCACACTTTATTCCTTTTCATAAAACGGATGATGCTACGCATATTTCTGATTTGTTCTTTCGTGAAATTGTTCGTTTGCATGGTGTGCCAAATACTATTGTCTCTGATCGTGATACTAAATTTCTTAGCCACTTTTGGAGATGTTTATGGGCTAAGTTGGGGACTAAATTGCTCTTTAGTACTACATGTCATCCCCAAACTGATGGTCAAACTGAAGTAGTAAATAGAACTTTGTCTACTATGTTACGGGTTGTTTTAAAGAAGAACTTAAAATTGTGGGAAGAGTGTTTACCTCATATAGAATTTGCTTATAATCGTTCATTGCATTCTACCACAAAGATGTGCCCATTTGAGATTGTGTATGGTTTTGTTCCTCGTGCACCTATTGATTTATTGCCTTTACCTTCTTGATTGCAACATAATTTGGATGCTACACAACGCTGAAATGATATTAAACTTGCATAAGACTACTAAAGATAACATTGAACACATGAATGCTAAGTATAAACTTGTCAGGGATAAAGGGAGAAAGCATGTTGTGTTTGATGTTGGCGATCTTGTTTGGTTACATTTGCGTAAAGATCGCTTTTCCGATTTACGCAAGTCTAAGTTAATGCCACGTCCGCTTTGGTCCCTTTAAGGTGTTAGAGAAAATCAATGATAATGCATATAAACTTGAGTTGCCTGCAGACTTTGGTATGGTTAGTCCTACATTTAACATTGCAGATTTGAAGCCTTACTTTGGTGAGGAAGATGAGATTGCGTCGAGGACGACTTCAATTCAAGAAGGGGAGCATGATGTGGACATCCCTACTATTGATACAACCGTTGTACCTACAGCAACACACATACAAGGACCCATCACAAGATCTCGTGCCAAACAACTTAACTATCAGGTACTTTCGTTTCTTGGAACTATTCCTCACATACATAAGAATATGATGCTGCCTAAATCGGATATATTTCTTACTCTTAGGAATGATGGACCAAGCATGGATGAGAGGGACAAACATTGGAGCATGGCCATGCATGGAGATGACAGCAAGCATGTGATGATCCAGGAGAAGGCCACGGATGAAGATTTTAGAACTTTGAGGCCACCATAATGAAGAAAGAAGGCTTGGACGAAATATTTAAGATCAATACTTTACGAATTCGTCCATAGCTTAATATGGTGCTGCGACACCTTTTATTTTGGGCCAGGCCCATGTAATTTTCGCAGGATTTTAATTAGCCACTTTTTAGAGTCCGTATTTGAGGGGAAAAGGACTTTTAGGGTTGGATTCGGCCACCACTTCCATGGCTGGCCGAAACCCCACCTTTTCGCCCTTAAATACGCCCATAGCCGAACCTCTAGACTTGGATTTTGTTTAGACATTAAGTTAGCCATAGTCGCAACTTCGCCAAGGCTCGAGCGTCGCAGAGGCCTCTTGTACTGCACCTATTCGTGATCCCACCTCTTCAATAAAGCTTTCCTCTTAATCCGCAATATCTTGATTGCAATATTGGTTCTTACTTGTTCTCGATTTCAGGTAGGAATTAAGACCCTCGCTGGTCAGGCTGATCGTGTTCACGCAGGATCGGTAACCTCCAGGAGATTGGCCTAGCGATTGCATTGGCGCTCGTGCTCGCACGTGTAGTCGGATCGTCAAGCCCGAACTCCACCAAATCGAATATCGCCATCTCATCGAAAGATCGGACACCTTTGCCCTATCACTAAGTGACCAAGGATCCGTCAAGATCAAACACACCGTCTCGGTAACGTTCTCAATTGGGCCCTACAAGGACACGATGGAATGTGACGTGGTCCCAATGACGGTTTGCCATATGTTGCTCGGAAGGCCGTGGCAATATGACAAGCGTGCTTTGCATGATGGTCACTCAAACACTTATACCTTCAAATGGCTTGACAAAACTTGTATGTTGCAACCAATGACTCCTAGCCAAATAATTGCGGACAATGCAAAGGCTTTAGCGAGGGCGCAATACACAAAACCATCTTGTGAGAAGAGTGGTGAGCGAGAGAACCACACTATAGTGAGTGAGTGCCACAAGCCAAACTCGAGTGGAAAAACTAAGAGTGTTCTTCTTGCCACCAAAAGTGAGATGAGAGAAGTGCGGAACAACCCATCCATTTTGCACTATGTCCTTGTATGCAACGGACTAGCGCAAGGTACTAATGACTTGACAAATCTTCCTCCTTCTTTGATGGCTGTTTTGCAGGAATTCCAAGATGTATTTCCCGATGAGCTTCCTCATGGACTACCTCCTCTTCGTGGAATCGAGCACCGCATCGACCTCATACCCGGCGCCCCACTCCCAAACCGCGCCGCGTATCGCACGAACCCGGAAGAGACGAAGGAGATAGAACGACAAATCAACCAACTCGTCTCCAAAGGTTTGATCCAAGTAAGCACTAGCCCAAGCGGTCCCGTGATTCTAGTTCCAAAAGCGGATGATACGTTGCGGTTATGCATGGATCGTCAATCAATGCTATCACCGTCGTTATCGACATCCTATACCGCGTCTTTATGACATGCTTGATGAGTTATGTGGAGCCACTATATTTTGAAATTGATCTTCGTAGTGGTTACCATCAAATTCGCATGGCCGAAGGTGATGAGTGGAAAACCGCCTTCAAGACCAAGCTTGGTCTCTATGAATGGTTGGTTATGCCTTTTGGCTTATCAAATGCTCCATCTACCTTCATGCGCCTCATGAACCATATTTTGCGATATCTCATTGGGAAGAGTGTAGTTGTTTACTTTGATGACATCCTTGTCTATAGCAAGTCACTAGAGGAGCATGTTACTCATGTTAAGGAGGTCCTTCAAATCCTTCGTCATGAAAAGCTTTATGCTAATCTCCCAAAGTGCACTTTTGCAAAAGACAAGCTGATTTTCCTTGGTTTTGTTGTGTCTTCCAATGGCATTGAAGTTGATGTCTCAAAAGTCAAGGACATACGAGATTGGCCCATCCCTACAAATGTTAGTGAACTTCGTAGTTTTCATGGGTTGGCTGGCTTTTACCGTCGCTTTGTGAAAGACTTTTCTACCATTGCTTGCCCCCTCAACGAATTGACCAAGAAAAATGTCACGTTCGTTTGGGGAAAAGCACAACAAAAGGCTTTTGATGAGCTCAAAAAGAGGCTCACCGAAGCACCACTTCTTGCATTACCGGATTTCACAAAAACCTTTGAGATTGAATGTGACGCTAGTGGTATTGGCATTGGTGGAGTCCTTATGCAAAAATGGGCGTCCTATTGCTTACCATAGTGAGAAACTTGATGGCAAACGCCTCAACTATCCCATTTATGACAAAGAACTTTTTGCCTTGGTTCGAGTCCTGCAAGTGTGGCAACACTATCTTTGGCCCAAAGCATTTATCATCCATTTAGACCATGATTCGTTGAAGTATCTTAAGGGCCAAGCCAACTTGAGTAAAAGGCACGCAAAATGGGTTGAGTTCATGGAGTCTTTTCCTTACATTGTCAAATACAAGAAGGGCAAAGAAAATGTGGTAGCGGACGCCTTGTCTCGCAAAAACACAAGCCTTCTTACATGACTCGAAGTAAATGTCTTGGGTCTTGATGACATTAAATCTTTGTACGCGTCCGACCCCTTCTTTGGACCAATTTTTGCAACATGTTCAATAGACAAAGAGATTGATGATTTCTATTTGCATAAGGGTTTTCTTTTCAAACAAAACAAGCTTTGCATTCCGAAATCGTCTCTCCAACTTTTGCTTCTTCAAGAGTCCCATGGTGGAGGCCTTATGGGTTCGGGCCCTCACCATGAGGAGCCCGTTCATGATCGTCTATGGCTTCGGGCTAGGGCTGTCAACGAGCCGAACTCGAGCGAACATTGTTAGGCGGTAGAAGCTCGAGCCGAGCTCGAGCGAGCCTAGGTTCACCTTCGAGCCTACATCTAAGCTCGAGTTCGGCTCGACCAAAGCTCGAGTAGGCTTGAGCTCGGTTCGTTGAAGCTCGGTAAGAAAATTTTAGTACATCGACATGCAGCTACATAGCAAGAAAATAGTAAAGCTTGAAAACGGAATAGTAGAAATGGCTTGGCGTTTCATATAATAATGTCTGATGCCAACATGCAAGCATAATTATTTTAGCGGTCTTACAACAGATGGAATAATAATAGTAGTCTCAATTTTGCGGCTGTACAAAAATCACGAGCTTTATCAAACTGTTTGAGTTTGGCTCGACTAAGATCGCGAGCTCGAAAACAGGCTCGAGCTTGGTTTGTTAGAGAGACGAATCAAGCTCGAGCCGAGCTGTTAACGCGCCGAACTCGCACAGTTTGTCAAGCCCGAACTTTTTTGACAGCCCTACTTCGGGCCCCTCACCGCGCTCGATATCCTTCCACTACCTCTTCATGAACGTGCCAATATGGACGTGGTCAAGCGTGCCCAAACAATGAAGAAACTCCATGAAGAAACAAGAGCTACGATCGAGAAACAAGTCCTTCACCGAGCATCAAGGCTAAACAAGAACAAGAAAGAGATGATCTTCGAAGAAGGCGACCTTGTGTGGATACACTTGAGTAAAGACCGCTTTCCCAAGGACCACGACTCCAAGCTCAAGCCAAGAGGTGATGGACCGTTCAAAGTGCTAAAGAGGATCAACAACAACGCCTACATCATAGATATCCCAACATCCAAGTATCTTGTGAGCCCTACATTCAATGTCAAGGACCTATCACCCTACCATGGCAAAGATGAAGTTGAGAAGGTTGAAGAGTCGAGGACGACTCTTTCCCAAGGGGGGGGGGGAGATGATGCAGCCCGTCCTACGGACGCACCTCCATCTACGACACCTAGTCCCCCAAGTGGACCAATGACTCACGCTCGTGCCAAGCTCCTACAAGCCAAGGTTAACTCGCTCCTTTCCTCATGTGATTTTGGTCTACCTTTGGATGACTTGCTACTTCATGCATCTACGTTGTGTATCCTCAGATATGAAGCAACACCACCACACCAAGCCACCAAGGAAGCAGGACCAGGAGAAGAAGTGTTATGGGGTAACCCGGGGGTTGGCCCGATCTTTCACGAATTCCACGAGAAACGAGGGGGAAAGAGGTGGTCGGTGGATGAAATCGAGGAAAACGATGAAAACCACGAACACACACACCAAAACACGATACACGCCTACTCCTCACGCCGGTGGCAACCGGTCCAACATAATCCCTAGGATCGGTGTTGGGCGAAGCTCGCTCTCCACGCCAACAACGGGGGATGAGGTGCTTGGTGAGACCTTGACGACTTGGGGGCAAGAAACCGAGAACCCAAGGCCTTGTACAACTTGAACGCACTAGGCAAGATCCAAGAGGGGGGTGGATAATCCGGTGCTCCTTGGTAGGAGCATGAGACCAATAGATATAAGTCCTCAAAGGGTTTCCTTAATATCTATTATTATCCAAGTCTCAACGTTTACAATAGAGGGTGGGGGCTATATATAGTCCAGCCACAAAACAGGGGTAGTTTCGGAATGGAGAGATAAATGATAGGTTGGGTTACAAGGCGCAGGGCCGAACTTAGGTGTTCAGGGTCAGGCAGGACCGGTAGTACCGGTCCGTGGCCCGGTAATACCGGTGGTGACTAGTACCGCTCGAGCGGTAGTACCGCTTGAGCCCTGGAGCTTCCGTCGAGGCGTCGATGGCGGCGGTAGGAGGGCGGTACTGCCACCACCGGTACCGATTCTGGACCGGTAGTACCGCTGCGTCTGGGGCATGGGGTAGTGCTTCTGTGGCGGCGGTAGGAGGCGGTAGGTCCGCTTGAGCGGTAGTACCGGCCGTCCCAACCGTAGTACCGCTTGCGTGGCGGCAAATCGGTGGCTTCTTGCACTGATGATGCATGAGTTTGCGTGTGAAGTAGCAAGCCATCCAAGGGGTGTCAAGTCACACAAGGAGGAGCGATTTCACCTTAGTTTGAAGGAGCTTGGCTCTGCACGAGTCATGGGTCCATTTGGGTAGCTCATGGGAGTAGATGTAGTAGCGGTGGACGGGCTGCATCAAGAAGTCACTGAGGCCAGACACCGGAGTCTCCGTGTAGACCGAGTCTCCGGTCTCCTACCGAGTCTCCTGACCTCCCTCTAGTCCAGGCCGAGACTCAAGCCGGACAGCTGAGCCCCCTCCGGAGACTGCATCGATATTAATCGGAGTCTCCGGTCCAGACCGGAGTCTCCGGACCGACCGTCGCCAGGCATGTTAAAGCCTTTTGGGCCTGGCCCATGTAACTCCCAATTTCGGCCCAAACTTCCAGTTTTATTCCAGAACTACCCCTGTTTATGTGGTTGGCCTATATATAGCCCCACCCCTCATATGTAAACCCTAGACTTGGATAATGATAGATTAAGACACCCCTTTGTGGATCTTTTAATCTATTGGTCTCATGCTCCTACCAAGGAGCACCTATTGTCCACCCTCCTCTTGGATCTTGCCTAGTGCGTTCAAGTTGTACAAGGCCTTGGGTTCTCGGTTTCTCGCCCCCAAGTCGTCAAGGTCTCACCAAGCACCTCGTCCCCCGTTGTTGGCGTGGAGAGAGAGCTTCGCCCAACACCGATCCTAGAGATTATGTTGGACCGGTTGCCACCGGCGTGAGATATAGGCGTGTATCGTGATTTGCGTGCGTGTGTTCGTGGTTTTCACCCCTTCTTCCCCCGTCCACCGTTTCCCCCTCGTTTCCCGTGGAATTTCGTGAAAGATCGGGCCACCCCAAGGGGTTACCCCATAACAGGGTAGTCAAGACCCTTGTGACTACAAGCGATGGACTTGCATCATGCTCACACACAAGAAGTTCTTGGTCCTCTTCCAAATGTTGCCTTGCCATGGCTTCCTTGACCCTTGCATCAAACTCTTCTTCACTCAAGTATTCTTCATCGCCGTTGTCATGGATGAACAAAACTTTCTTGTTTCCACATGCGTTCGACTTGTGCCCTTTGCCTCCACACTTGTAGCACTCACCATTGAACGGTTGATCATCCCTTGTGTTTTTGCCACTTGGGGGCTGTTTTCCTTGAGGGAGAGTTGGCTTGAAGGGAAGCTTGGTGGTACTTGAGGAGATTCCACTTGGTGTTGTTGGAGTAGTGGTTGGTGCTTGCTTGTAGGTGAAGTACGTCTTTGGCTTGTTGTACTTGATGTCCTCTTGCACTTGACGCTCGGCCTTTGAAGCGATGTGCACAAGTTCAACCATGTTGTTGTACTTTTGGAACTTGGTGATGCGCTTGATGGGATGGTTCAAGCCATTGAGGAAGCATGCCATTGTTTGTTCATCTCGCTCTTCAATGTTGGCACGGATCATGTTGAGCTCCATTTCCTTGAAGTACTCTTCCACGGTCTTTGTCCCTTGACTAAGCGTTTGAAGCTTGTTGAAGAGGTCACGCGTGTAGTGTGAAGGAACAAAGCGGGATCTCATATGAGCCTTCATATCTTGCCAAGTTGCGATTGGAGGCTCTTCTTTTGCTTCGTGAGCGAGTTGGACTTGTTCCCACCAAAGGTTGGCATACTCATCAAACTCGAGGGATGCCATGGCCATCATCTTCTCATTGCTATAGTTGTGCATGCGGAAGATCTTGTCGACCTTGAGTTCCCAAGAGAGATATTCCTCGGGCTCATTGGAACCGGTGAACTTGGGCATGGTGAATTTGAGCTTTCCGAAAGTTTCTTCTCCATTGCGGTTCCGGTTGCGGCGGTTGCCATGATTTGGGCGGTCATCATCATCATCCGAGCTCTCATGTCTTGCTTGGTGATGGTTGCGTTGTTTCGGTTGTTGAGGTGCCGCGTTTGGTGGTGGAACTTGGTTTTGGCGACGAGCTTGGGGAGCTTGCTCGTTTTGTTGGCGCGGTTGAGGACGAGGAGGAGGTTGATGGTCCTCACGACGAGCTTGGGGAGCTTGCTCTTGTTCTTGACGTGGGTGGTGCCGAGGAGCATTGTCTTGCGCCCTGTGGCGAGGAGGACGTCGAGCCGCATGCGCAATGGGCTGCTCTTCTTCTTGATGTGGCGGAGGCTCGTCATGACCATCATGTTGCCGACGTGGACGATCATGTCGATAATGACTCCTTGGAGGATCTTCGAGTGCTTCACGTCGACGGTGATCTTGTTCGTCCTCTTTGGATGCTTCACTTGGTGTGGAAGGGACATGTCGACGACGATGGCCTTGGTGGTCCATGTGAGGTTGCTCTTGTTGAATCACAAGTGCCCTTGGTTGTGGCCGGTTCGCTTCACGTCTTGGAGGTCTTGCGGAGAGGTCACCATCATAGCTTGACGTTGCGGCGTGGCGCGGAGATGGTACCGCTTGAGAAGATCTCATGGATTGAAGAACGGGTCCATCCCGGTGCCTTGAAGCGTGACGGCGAGGTGCACTTGATTCACTTGAGGAGTGCCGAGATGAGCTTGATTCGCGCGAGCGTGGCCTTGATAGTCCATCAATGAGGCGTTGAAGCTTCTCATCCGTTGAGGCCAGTGCACGACCAAGAGCTTCATTTTGATGATCGAGGTTGTGTTGCATGGCATGCATTTCGCCACGGACTTCTTCGAAGCGGTTGTCGATGTTCTTGAATTCCACACGGGCCTCTCTAAATTGTTCATCTTGGCGCCGCTCAAGAGCTTCACAACGATAGTTGAATTCTCCTTGGACCTTCCAATGGTCCCATCTTGTCATGAATTGTGTGTCATCCTCCGAAGATTATGGTGGTTGGGACGGCTCTCCATTCTTGTCCATGATGCAAAGCCAACAAGGGTTGTATATGGGGAATAAGGGTGCGTAGAGTTAGCCTTTTACCTCACCTTAGAGATTATATCAAACCAATTGCCATACAAATGAGCGAACAGCGTGCAAAATAAAATGGGCAAGAAACTCACACACAAATATGCTACAACTCTCAAAAGCTTTTGGTGGAAGGTTAGGATTGTGAAAAACCAAACGAAACGATCCAAGCAAAAGGTTATTGTCCTACGTGGTAAAGAACCAAAGATCAAAAGCAAAAGGATACGATCTACAAAAACACGGAAAACACACACGTGGAGAAAAACGGGGTTAGCACGACTATGAAAATGAGCACAAAAGGTCCTAACGAAGACTACGCTTTGTCGTTAACAACGCAAGGAGAGACCACAACTCATTTGCCAAAAGAGGATAAGCAATAGATTTGTGCACTTGCCTTGGTGCGCTCTTTCTTCTCTCTTTCTTGGCTTACAAGCTTGGTATTCTCTTTGTATTGGGAGACTATGTATTTTTTTTCTTTTTCTCCTTTTTTTTGGTTCTTTTCCTTTTGCTCCCTTTCTATGCTACTATGTTAGCTTTTGTATTTGGCCTCACACTCTCACTTTTCGAAGGCAAGTGCACAATGCTTAGACAAACACAAAATGAGTTGCTCTCATAGGGGAGATACACACACAGGAAGATATGGGGCTGTCAAGGTGGTGCAAGTTATACCTTTGGTATTGTTGACGACTTGCAACCATTGGTGGGGGATGATGTTCGAGTGTCACGGTGTCGATGAGCGCGGGTGACTTTGATGCGGAAGCTTGTGTTAAGATGGCGACAAACACGCGAAACACGAACAAGCTAAAGGGGGAAAGTCAGCAAACGAAAATGAGGCGTCAAGAAGAAGAAAAAGTTTGTGTTGCTGGCGGTAGTACCGCCTGGAAGGGCCGGTAGTACCGCCTGCTCGACCGGTAGTACCGCTGTCACAGAACAAGAACGAAAACGAGATCCACTTGACACAAACCTCAAATTCGTGGGAAATCTGACCGAAAGGCTGGGCTAGGAACAACATGGGCTATAGATCGACTCCAAAAGCAACAGATCTATGGACCAAAACCATGAAAAACTCACCAAATCCAGAGATCGATCCGAAGGCAAATTGGGGCTCTTTTTGGTGGGATTTTCGATTTTAAGGGGGATAAAGAAAAATTGGGGGGAAATTCGTGATCAACCTTGCTCTTGATACCAAGATGTTATGGGGTGACCCCTTGGGGTGGCCCGATCTTTCACGAATCTCCTTGGGAATCGAGGGTAAAGCGGTGGAAGGGGGAAAGGGGATGGAATCCACGAACACACGCCACGAAGAACCCGACGAACTCACGCACACAAAACACGATACACGCCGATAACTCACGCCGGTGGCAACCGGTCCAACATAATCCCTAGGATCAGTGTTGGGCGAAGCTCGCTCTCCACGCCAACAACGGGGGATGAGGTGCTTGGTGAGATCTTGGCGACTTGGGGGCGAGAAACCGAGAACCCAAGGCCTTGTACAACTTGAACGCACTAGGCAAGATCCAAGAGGGGGTTGGATAATCCGGTGCTCCTTGGTAGGAGCATGAGACCAATAGATATAAGTTCCTCAAAGGGTTTCCTTAATCTATTATTATCCAAGTCTAGGGTTTACAATGGAGGGTGGGGGCTATATATAGGCCAACCACATAAACATGGGTATTTTGGGAACAAATAGCGAAATATAGAGAGGGTTACAAGGCGCTGGGCCGACTTAACACGATCAGGTTCTGTGTCGTTCGGTAGTACCGGTCATGCGGTAGTACCGCTTCCTGGCCCGGTAGTACCGCTTGTCGTCCTGGGACTTGCGCTGGGGCCTTCTGTTGGTGGCGGTAGCAGGGGCGGTAGTGCCGTGGCCCGGTAGTACCGGATCCGGGGCCGGTAGTACCGCCAGTGACAGAGAGCATTTGGCTAGCGCTGGGGTCTTCTGTTGTTGGCGGTAGCAGGGGCGGTAGTCTGTGCGGTAATGTCGCCAGTCGATAGTACCGCTGGCGACAGGCGTTTGGTCTCTTCTCAGGCGCCTCCGTGGGTCCTTCTCTTCGTACCTGATGATGCACAAGGTATGGGTATGAAGTAGCAGGCCATCCAAGGGTGTATCGAAGTCACACAAGGAGAGGAGAGAGTTCACCTTAGCTTGAAGGAGTTTGGCTCGGGCGCGAGTCATGGGTCCACTTGGGGAGCTTGTGGGAGTAGATGTAGTAGCGGTCGTAGGAAGGGCTGCATCAAAGTAGCAGGCCATCCAAGGGTGTATCGAAGTCACACAAGGAAAGGAGCGAGTTCACCTTAGCTTGAAGGAGTTTGGCTCGGGCGCGAGTCATGGGTCCACTTGGGGAGCTCGTGGGAGTAGATGTAGTAGCGGTCGTAGGACGGGCTGCATCAAGCAACCAACCACTTTTAGACTCCAGCGGTACTACTGGACCCCACGACTGGTACTAGCGGTCCAAGCGGCACAACCGGCCCCAGCTACCGGACGCTCCAGGAGGAACTCAACCAAGCCCCAGACGCCGACAGTACTACCGGATCGGGAACCGGTACTACCGGTTAGCGGTACTATCGCCCTCTACTACCGCCCGCTACAGGCGACTCCGACGGAAGCCTCAGGACCGCCAGCGGTACTACCGGTTGCGACATCGTTCTACCGACTCCGTCGATACTGCCCGGTCTTGGCCCGAACCTGTTCGTCGGCTCGCAACTGCACCCCTCTCTATATTTTCCCATTTCGTTCCTAAACTACCCCTATTTTATGTGGCTGATATAGCCCCCACCCTCTATTGTAAACCCTAGACTTGGATAATAAAAGTTGAGGACACCCCTTTGAGGATCTTTTCAACTATTGGTCTCATGCTCCTACCAAGGGGCACCAAATTATCCACAACCTCTTGGATCTTGCCTAGTGCGTTCAAGTTGTACAAGTCCTTGGGATCTCGGTGTCTCGTGCCCAAGTAGTAAAGATCTCACCAAGCACCTCGCCCCCGTTGTTGGCCGTGGAGAGAGAGCTTCACCCAACACCGATCCTAGGGATTATGTTGGACCGGATGCCACCGGCGTGAGTTATCGGCGTGTATCGTGTTTTTATGCGCATGAGTTCATCGGGTTCTTCGTGTGTGTGTGTGTGTTCGTGGATTTCATCCCCTTTCTCCCTTCCCCCGCTTTCCCCTCGATTCCCGCAGAATTCGTGAAAGATCGGGCCACCCCAAGGGGTTACCCCATAACACCCAGGCATCAAGAGAAAATGATTGGCTTCTTTATTTGGTAGATTACGTGTACAACCATGTGCCAATAATGAAATGAGCGGTTGGTTGGACTTAGTAGGTTGTGGCAACTCGAACCCACGTAGCCAGAGATGTAGAATTTTGGTAGGTTGGTACGGTGCGTGTTGGGTTTGTGGAGCTACTTCCCGAACGGTCCTTCTTGGACTTCTCCCTATCATCACCCAATATGAAAGTGGTGGTACGTGCTGGGCTGGCCAAGTCACATGGGTAAAGCGTACTAACCCCTGCAGGGTGTATAATATAATCGATTAGCCGTGTCCCCGGTTATGTACATCTGAGTTGCTTGATATTGAGTTCATAATATCTTTCTTGCTCATTCTAATTTCCTGATTTCTTGTTGATGGGTTAACTTAACTGGGATCTTTTCAAAGAAAGACAAAACTATTTATGAAAGTAGGACAAAGGTATTTGCAAATTTCAAGCGAACCACAGGTCCACTAGCAAAATATGCATATATGATGGAGGGGTTAACCTCTTGGGTGCCCGATCTTCACGGATCTCGTGGTCAAATCGATGGGAAAGCGAGGGGAAAGGGAGAAGGTAGCGGAAGCGAACACACACCTCGCGAAGAACACGATGAATACACGCAAAACTCACACGATACAAGGCCGATTGCTCCCGAAGGGCGGCCACCGGTCCGATAGAATCCTCGCAAGGAAAGATCGGTCAACGTGCTCCCTCAAATCCACATCGGAGAGGGAAGAACACCTTGGGGAGGGTCTTGACAACTTGGAGACGTGACATCGAACTCCAAGGCCTTGTTCAACGATGGATGCGTGATGCAAAGTCCAATCGAGGTTGGTGACGATAGTCGGTCCCCTTGGTAAAGGGGATGAGGCAAAACTAGAGATTCCACAATGGGGGTTGTCTTTAGTCTATCATCTATGCCTAAGGGATACATGAGGGGTGGGGGCTCTATTTATAGACCAACCACTTAAACAAGGGTAATTTGGGGATAAACTAGGCGAATAGGTAAGTAAAGGGGGGATACATGGGCTGTGGCCCAACTAGTGCTTGTGATCGACATGACCGGTAATCTGGGACTTAGGACCCAGAGTACCGGTCATCACCGTAGTACCGCTCGGGACCCGGTAGTACCGCTTATGCGTGATAGTCTGACAAGCCGATCACAGGGCATCCGAAGGGCGATGGCGCGAGATGCGGTGGCAGAAGCGGTAATCACTGACCGGTAGTACCGGTTCCGACAACTGGTAGTACCGCTTGGACCTGGCAGCTTCCGACATGTCTTCTTCCGCCTCCTCTTCCAAGCCTCCGTCTTGTCGGGCTTGATGCTCCGGGCTTCCTCCCTTGCCTCCGTACTTGTCAATATGAACCTATCATGCATATGTGACGGAGTATGAAGTAGCATACCATTCAATAGGGTAGGAAGGGGGCTCGCATAGAGGAACGGATTCACCTTTGGAGTCCATGACGACTTGGCGTAAGTTGGAGACCAAGATGTAGTAACGACCGTAGGTCGGGCTACATCAGCTCCCCCCCTTCAAAAAGAGTCGTCCTCGACTCTACATGCTCATCACAAAGTAGAAGCGGTCGAGAGACCTTCTTGATCCTGGGGTTCACCTTAGAGTCATCCTCGGGAAGATTGACTTGACAACACTTCAATGTTCCTTCACCTTCCTTGAAGCCTACAAAGCTCACAACAAAAGCAAAGCAACACTCAAAGCGTAGCCAATTCATGAAGATTATAGCATGAGTCCTCAAGTAGAAGGAAGTCACCTTAGCTTGTAGAGATAGCTCGATGAAGGGTAGCCATAGGTAACTCTCTTCGGTTCTTCTTGTCAACATATAGTCCATAGAGGTTGACGTGTATGCACTTGTACCTTCACACAACAAAGACCAAGCAAAATATTTTCGTGCGTGATAGAGGAGCATGTCAAATGTGGCATGTCCATTCTTGTTCACAACACGATTAGCACAACTCAAGTATAGCAAACGGGATGCATATGCATGGTCAATGTGCATGGAAGTCGTTGCAATATCATCCAAATGTGGGAACTCAAAAACTCCATATAACATCTTATTGTGGCACTCAAAGCAATCGAATAGAAATTTTATCAACATCTTTGATGCAAAGCTTGGAGAATTTGGCAAAAACACAAAAGGAAGCATATCCAAAACAAAAGTATTATGTTTGCAAACAAACCAAATGAAAGAGCAAGTGGTCCTTATGTTTGTTGCAACAACAAGACGAGATTCTTGGAAGCTCTCATGACAATACATGTTCTTAAAGGAATTGTGGTTGCACACAAAACATCGGCAAGAGAAAATGTTCAACATTTTTGTTGCAACACACAAAGCATCATTATGTAAATGCGAAGAAACATGAATGTCACAAGGAGAGATAATACCATCAACATGCTTGCAATCAAACCATAGGAAAGAGCAATTTGCCAACATGAAAGATGCAAAGCATGCAAAAGGTATCAGAGCTGGGTTCGATCTTGAACTCACTTGTGGGATGCTCTCAAGAGCTCTTTTTGTCAACTCGTGCTCAACCGAGGTTGACTGATGCAGCCCGACCTACGGTCGTTACTACATCTTGGTCTCCAACTTACGCCAAGTCGTCATGGACTCCAAAGGTGAATCCGTTCCTCTATGCGAGCCCCCTTCCTACCCTATTGAATGGTATGCTACTTCATACTCCGTCACTTATGCATGATAGGTTCACATTGACAAGTACGGAGGTAAGGGAGGAAGCCCGGAGCATCAAGCCCGACAAGACGGAGGCTTGGAAGAGGAGGCGGAAGAAGACAGATCGCCAAATGCTCTCTGTCGCCAGCGGTACTACTCGACACGGCGACCGGTACTACCAGGTACTACCGCCCTTTGCTACCGCCAACAGAATGACACCAAGCCAAATACTCTCTGCTCGTGGTACTCGATCTGGACCAGATTACTCTGGGTCGGCCTTACTACCGCCTCCCCATCGACGGCTCACTGAAGCTCCAGATCATAAGCGGTACTCATCGGTACTCTGGACAAGCGGTACTACCGGTCTGGCGATTGCTGTGGCACTAGTTGGGCCATAGCCCATGTATCCCCCTTTACTTACCAAACCCTAGTTTTATCCCCAAACTACCCTTGTTTTGTGGTTGGCCTATAAATAGATCCCCCACCCCTCATGTATCCCTGAGGCATAGATGATAGACTAAAGAAAACCCCCATTGTGGAATCTCTAGTTTTGCCTCATCCCCTTTACCAAGGGGACCGACTATCGTCACCAACCTCGATTGGACTTTGCATCACGCATCCATCGTTGAACAAGGCCTTGGGTTCTCGGTTTCTCGCCCCCAAGTCGTCAAGACCCTCCTCAAGGTGTTCTTCCCTCTCCGATGTGGATTTGAGGGAGCACGTTGACCGATCTTTCCTTGCGAGGATTATATCGGACCAATGGTCGCCGTTCGGGAGCAATCGGCCTTGTATCGTGTGAGTTTTGCGTATGTTCATCGTGTTCTTCGCGAGTGTGTGTTCTTCGCTACCTTCTCCTTTCCTCGCTTTCCCATCGATTTGACCACGAGATCCGTGAAGATCGGGCACCCAAGAGGTTAACCCTCCATCATCCGGTATCGGCAGCTTTTGGTTGCCACAGTTCTCATCGATTTGGTCTTTTCCCATAAATTGAAAATTTCACCAAAATAGCCCCAATTCGTGTTTTGGATCGATCTGTGATTTGAGTGCGTTTGGTAGGTTTTGATCCGTGGATTGCTTGCTAAACTTGTTGATCTACCTTCCTTTGCGTTCCCATAGCCTAATTCCTTGATTTCCCGTCGATTTGGTGTTTTCTTGAAGATTTTCCGCCTAAATCGCTTCAAACTCGCGAAATCGCGTCGATCTGGTTTTCTTCTGTCGGTACTACCGCTCCAAAATCTGGTACTACTACCAGCGGTACCAAAATCGGTACTACCGCGATCTGAGAAAGAAAACAGCAAGTTCCAGATTTCAGCCTCTCACCGTTTTGAGCATAACTTTTGCATACGAACTCGGATTTTGGTGTTCTTTAGTTCGTTTCGAAGAGGAGAAGGAGCCCTACATCATCATCCACGTGGTTCATGCTATCTACTTCATCCAAATTCCGTGAGCAAGGCGGAATCCAACAATAAAGGGTGAAGATCGTCGATGAAAGGTATAAACATTCCGCGACTTCTCCCCACTTGCATTCCTTTGTGAACCCCACTATCTTTGTGAGCAACAAACACCTATTGAGACTAGTTCCTCTTATGATTGCTTGGGCTATGCACATTTGATACCTTATAGATTCCGAGCAAACATTGTGAGCGCTTTCTCATATAGTTATCTTGTATAGTTGTTGGCACAAGGAAGAGGCAAGTGAAAAGAAATAAAAAGAAAAGGAGTGATACAAAAAGAGAAAAAAATAGAAAAATAAAGAAAAATAAAGAAAAAGAAAGAAATATACGTGTGCCTCATAGAAAAGGAAGCGCAAGCTCGATGAACATCATATAGGTGGTACTTATTGTGCATATCTTGTAGCCCACCAATTTTATGCAATCGAACTAGCGTCTCTCCTTGTACTTGTGTGACACGAGCTTATAGTCTTCGCTAGGTAATCATTTGGTTCTTAGCTCATTTTCTCCGTCGCACAAGTCCCATTTATCCCACCGTGTGTGTTTCCTTGTTTATATTTCCTATCTTGTGGATCGACTTGTTTGCTTTGTGATCGTTGTGGTTCTTTACTTGCCATTACAACATCTTGATTTCGGATTGGTTCTTGACATGCCATTTTCCATACCTATCCACCATAGGCCTTGTGTGTGTGTTTTTTGGTTAGTAGTTGGTTTTGGTGTTCCGCGTGGACTTAACTTTGCTTGGTTTATTGCTCTCAAGTGTGGCCACTTGCACGATACGATCTTACAAGGTAAAGTAAGGTTTGACGTTGTATCCCTAACTCCCACTACCACTTCCATATACACCGCTTGGTCTTGTGAAGCATGTCTAGGGACTCCGGGACCGTGGATGATTTCCATGAAGAATCCATGATGAGCCACCATGCCTATGTCTCCACAAGCATGGATAACATGATGGAGCACTACACCAACAATGGCTCCACATGCTTGGGTGACATGGAGTACTACACCAACAACTACTCCCCAAGCATGGACGACTTCGAGTGCGACATCGATGATGCCTCGTGATGTGGACATCCCTACTATTGATACAACTGTTGTACCTACAGCAACACACATACAAGGACCCATCACAAGATCTCGTGCCAAACAACTGAACTATCAGGTACTTTCGTTTCTTGGAACTATTCCTTACATACATGAGAATATGATGCTGCCTAAATCAGATATGTTTCTTACTCTTAGGAATGATGGACCGAGCATGGATGAGAGGGACAAGCATTGGAGCATGGCCATGCATGGAGATGGCAGCAAGCATGTGATGATCCGAGAGAAGGCCACGGATGAAGATTTCAGAACTTTGAGGCCACCATAATGAAGAAAGAAGGCTTGGACGAAATATTCAAGATCAATACTACGAATTGTCCATAGCATAATATGGTGTCGACACCTTTATTTTGGGCCAGCCCATGTAATTTTCGCAGGATTTTAATTAGCCACTTTTTAGAGTCCGTATTTGAGGAAAAGGACTTTTAGGTTGGATTCGCCACCACTTCCATGGCTGGCGAAACCCCACCTTTTCGCCTTAAATACGCCCCATAGCCGAACCTTTAGACTCGGATTTTGTTTAGACATTGTTAGCCATAGTCGCAACTTCGCCAAGGCTCGGCGTCGAGAGGCCTCTTGTACTGCACCTATTCAGATCCCACCTCTTTCAATAAAGCTTTCCTCTTAATCCGCAATATCTTGATTGCAATATTGGTTCTTACTTGTTCTCGATTTGGTAGGAATTAAGACCCTCGCGGTCGGTGATCGTGTTCACGCAGGATCGGTAACCTCCAGAGATTGGCCTAGCGATTGCATTGGCGCCGTGCTTTCGCGTGTAGTCGGATCGTCAAGCCGAACTCCACCAAATCGATTATCGCCATCTCATCGAAGATCGGACACCTTTGCCCTATCAAGTGGTATCATTTCAGGTTGCTCGGTGAGATTTTACTGTTTTCGAGATTAGATCTGTTTTACCTATAACCCACGAAAAAGCCAAAACACTTAGAGTTTAGATCCATCCCATAACCAATCTCGCCTCGCATTATCTTTTCAGTTTTTGCATTGTTGAATTTGTGTCTACATCGTCGCGTCGAGTTGCTGGTCTTAGTGTCTCGTCCCTTAGAGTTTCGAGTTCTGATCATACTAGTCACCGCCACACTCGCCGATCACCGCCGCCATATATCCTGCCACCATATTCCGCCATATACCCCGCCACCATAAACCCTAATACTCCGCCACCGCCTTCCTACGCGACACAGATCCGATCAGTTTTTTCCGTGGTACGAGTCCGAGTAGAGTTCTTGTTCTCGTTATTTCTTTTGACTTTCCTTCTTTCTTTCCGTGTTCACTAAAGTCCGTGTCGAGCTAAGAGTCCGTCATAAGTCCGAAGGAAAAAAAAAAAAAAAATTTCTGGCTATCTTGGTTTTCGGCTTTGGGATCACTTTTCTCCATCGGCCGTTATAGCGATATTTTTTGGCGCTGCGCTTTCCGAGCAAAATAAAAATTTCAAAAAAATTTTGGGGCTAACCTCTTTTAGACCCGTAGATCGATTCTAGACACTCACCATCCTAGTAATTTTCGCATCTCGGATCGCTTTAGGTGCTATATCATCATACAGGCTTGTTGTGTCGCGTCGTGACATCGTTGGTGATCTAGGCTCGCGTCTCTAGTACGGTCTAGCCTAGGACCAAAGACAGACCGTCGTTGAGCATTCTTTCAACTTTTGCATTCTGTTTGATAATTGTTGACCCCTTTGCTAAGCCTTCCCGAGCTCCACAGATACTCTCCACGTGCGGTGTTTCAACTCCCGGTAATCGCTTGGTTCAATCTGGACCCATCGATCCTCGTGGTTGCACATCGCCTTTTCTCGCTGTTGGTAAGAACTTGTAAGAGCTTCAGATATTGCTTGACGGATTACGCGTGACTTCCACCATATTCCCGTAGTATATACCTGGCTTTTTAAGGACTAACCATATGAGATACAGCGGAACCCCGCCACCATGATTTAACGAAGAACTACATGCCCACTTCTCCGCTCACAGCCGGTCACGGCGAAGACGTGGACACGCCGCCTAGGGAGTTTGACACCAAGCTCACCAACGCCGTGGACAAGATCGATGGACTCGAGAAATCCTTCAACGCCAAGCTTGACGCTCGTTCAAGGAGCTTCAACAGATTGCCCACACCCGCACCCACACATGGTGCATCGCATTCGATCACGGCTCGGACTGCTGGATGCAGTGCCGCCGCACGGCTCTGCTGCGCGAGCGTTCCTCGAGACTTCCGCTGCTGTCATTGCGACATTGGGGACAGACGGCGGGTACTACTACGACCCGACGGCGACGATCATTTGACGAGGAGGTTGAACAACCTCCACAGTACCGCTGGTCGTCCCCGACATTACTACCGCAACGCCGCCAAGACGTAATGATGATGATCATGTTGCAAAGCTTAAATTAAATATTCCATCTTTTGAGGGTAAATATAATCTGATGCATATCTTACATGGGAGATGGAAGTAGAACAACGTTTTGCATGCTTAAAATATCCCGAGAATATGCGTGTTAGTCTTTGTTACATGTGAATTTACTAAATTTGCTTCCCTTTGGTGGTCTCGAGTATTGTCGTTTAAATCCTACTACTATTCCTAGTACTTGGACGCTTTAAAACTGCTATCGTGTTCGCTTTGTACCTCCCACTTATCAACGTGATTTACTAAAGAATCGACACGCTTAGAGCAAGGGAAAAATTCTGTAGAAGAGTATTATCGGAATTGCAAACGGGATGGTTAGGTGTGGTCTTGTAGAATCTAATGAACAAATGCTTGCACGTTTCTTTGGTGGATTAAACAAGGACATTCAGCACATATTAGATTATAAGGAATATAATTCTATCACTCGTTTGTTTCATCTTGCTTGCAAAGCTGAACGTGAAGTGATGGATCGCCAACCACCATGGAGGAGGACTAATAATTCGCAGGTCGCACATCCACTTGGACATCCCGACAATCGCCTCCTCGTGATTCGCCTCCGACTACTACCACATCCAAGGCCACCACAAGATTTCCATGCTCCTCCACCATCATCCAATGCTCCCGTCAGTGCATCTTCTATGGCTTCCACGGGTAAGACAAAGGATATACAATGCCGCAAGTCTGGGGTTTTGGTCATATTGAGAGATGCTGCAACACAACGTGATGATGGTGCGAGAAGATGGTGAATACGATTCCGAAAGTGACTTCGATGAAGATACACTAGCCCTTATTTCGCTCGAGATGGAGACAATTCGATGATGATGACGAGCCAGAGGTAATGGGAGCTGAAGCTGCTGATCAATACAAGAGTTTAATTACACAACGTGTGTTGAGTGTGTAATTGAGCAAATCTGAGCAAGATCAACGCCACAACCTGTTCCAAACACGTGGTGTTGTCAAGGAAAGAGCTATACGGATCATCATTGATGGAGGAGTTGTAATAATCGGCGGTGTTGACATGGTAGAGAAGCTTGCGCTTCCAACAAGACAACGCCCACATTCATACTACATCCAATGGTTTGAGAGTTCTTGCAAGATCAAGGTAACAAGAACGGTACGCGTGCATTTTACTATTGGTACATATTCTGATTTTGTTGATTGTGATGTTGTACCTATGCAAGCTTGTTCTTTGTTACTTGGTAGACCATGGCAATTTGATAGAGAATCTGTTCATAATGGCAAAACTAACCACTATTCTCTTATGCATGATGGAAAGAAAATTGGTCTAAAACCTATGACTCCCGAACAGATTTTAAAAGATGATCTTGCTAGAGCTAGTAGAGCTAAAACTGAGGAGAAAAATAAAAGTGAGAATCAGATTGTTGCTGCAGATTTTATACCACCAAAGAACACTAAATCTGATTCTACACATGCTACTGAAATTCGTTTGAAGAGTCCATGTATGCTTGCAAATAAAATTGATATTGCTGAACTAGATGTAAACAATACTCAATGTTATGCAATTGTCTGCAAAGAGGTTTTGTTTTCATTTGAGGATATGCCTCCTTCTTTGCCACCCGCTATTGCTAACCTTTTGCAGGAATATGAGGACGTATTTCCCGCTGAGTTGCCACCAGGACTGCCTCCTATTAGAGGAATTGAGCATCAAATTGATCTAATTCCTGTGCCACGTTGCCCAACCGCTACCATATAGAACCAATCCAGAGGAGACAAAGGAGATACAACGCCAAATTCAGGAACTACTCGAGAGATCATATTCGTGAGTCCCTTAGCCCTTGTCTTGTTCCTATTATTTTGGTGCCTAAGAAAGATGGTTCTTCGCATGTGTCTGATTGTAGAGCTATCAATAATATTACTATTCGATATCGTCATCCTATTCCACGTTTAGATGACATGCTTGATGAATTGAGTGGCTCTACCATGTTTTCTAAAGTTGATTTGCGTAGTGGTTACCACCAGTTCGTATGAAATTAGGAGATGAATGAAAACAGCATTTAAAACTAAGTTCGGTTTATATGAGTGGTTAGTAATGCCGTTTGGTTTAACTAATGCACCTAGCACTTTCATGAGATTAATGAACGAAGTTTTACGTGCTTTCATTGGACGTTTTGTGGTAGTCTACTTTGATGATATTCTGATTTATAGCAAATCTTTAGAGGAACATTTGGACCATTTACGTCTTGTTTTCAATGCTTTACGTGATGCACGCTTGTTTGGTAACCTTGAGAAGCGCACCTATTGCACCAATCGAGTTGCGTTTCTTGGCTATGTTGTTACATCACAGGGGATTGAAGTGGATCCAGCCAAGATTGAAGCTATTGAGAATTGGTCGCAGCCCAAGACGGTCACACAAGTGAGGAGTTTTCTTGGCCGCTGGTTTTATAGGCGCTTTGTCAAAGACTTTGGATCAATTGCCGCTACCGAATGAGCTTACCAAGAAGGATGTGCCCTTTGTTTGGGGCGATGCAACAACAGCCTTCTTCATATTGAAAGATAAGCTAACACATGCTCCATTACTACAACTTCCGATTTTACTAAGACTTTTGAGCTTGAATGTGATGCTAGTGGAATTGGTTTGGGAGGGTGTTATTACAAGAGGAAAACCTGTTGCATATTTTAGTGAGAAATTGAGTGGGGCTAGTCTGAACTATTCTACTTATGATAAAGAATTATATGCGTTGGTTCGGACATTAGAAACTTGGCAACATTATCTATGGCCTAAGGAATTTGTTATTCATTCGATCATGAATCTTTGAAGCATATTCGTAGTCAAGCTAAGTTGAATCGTCGTCATGCAAAGTGGGTTGAATTTATTGAGTCTTTCCTTATGTTATCAAACACAAAAGGGTAAAGATAATATTATTCTGATGCTTTGTCACATGTTATCTTTGTTATCTCAACTTGACTTCAAAATATTTGGATTGGAAACTATTAAGGAACAATATGTGCATGATGCTGAATTTAAAGATGTGTTGCGAATTGTAGAGATGGTAGAACTTGGAACAAGTTCGTCTTCAATGATGGATTTGTGTTCGTGCTAACAAACTATGCATTCCAGATAGCTCTGTTCGTCTTTTGTTGTTACAGAGGCGCATGGAGGAGGATTGATGGGACACTTTGGTGTCAAGAAGACGGAGGATGTTCTTGCTACACACTTCTTTTGGCCACGTGTCGTCGAGATGTTGAGAGATTTGTGGCACGCTGCAATACTTGTCAAAAAGCTAAGTCTCGCCTTAATCCACATGGTTTATATATGCCTCTTCCTGTTCCTAGTGTTCCTTGGGAGGATATTTCTATGGACTTTGTTTTGGGATTGCCACGAACACGTAAGGGAGGATAGTATTTTTGTTGTTGTGGATCGGTTTTCTAAGATGGCACACTTTATTCCTTGTCATAAAGCGGATGATGTTGCGCATATATTGCTGATTTGTTCTTTCGTGAAATTGTTCGTTTGCATGGTGTGCCAAATACTATTGCCTCTGATCGTGATACTAAATTTCTTAGCCACTTTTGGAGATGTTTATGGGCTAAGTTGGGGACTAAATTGCTGTTTAGTACTACATGTCATCCCCAAACTGATGGTCAAACTGAAGTAGTAAATAGAACTTTGTCTACTATGTTACGGGCTGTTTTAAAGAAGAACTTAAAATTGTGGGAAGAGTGTTTACCTCATATAGAATTTGCTTATAATCGTTCATTGCATTCTACCACAAAGATGTGCCCATTTGAGATTGTGTATGGTTTTGTTCCTGCACCTATTGATTTATTGCCTTTACCTTCTTGATTGCAACATAATTTGGATGCTACACAACGCTAAAATGATATTAAACTTGCATAAGACTACTAAAGATAACATTGAACACATGAATGCTAAGTATAAACTTGTCAGGGATAAAGGGAAAGCATGTTGTGTTTAATGTTGGCGATCTTGTTTGGTTACATTACATGAAAGATCGTTTTCCTGATTTACGCAAGTCTAAGTTAATGCCACGTGCTGGTCCCTTTAAGGTGTTAGAGAATCAATGATAATGCATATAAACTTGAGTTGCTGCAGACTTTGGTACAGTTAGTCCTACATTTAACATTGCGATTTGAAGCCTTACTTTGGTGAGGAAGATGAGATTGCGTCGAGGGACTTCAATTCAAGAAGGGGAGCATGATGTGGACATCCCTACTATTGATACAACCGTTGTACCTACAAAGAACACACATACAAGGACCCATCACAAGATCTCGTGCCAAACAACTATCAGGTACTTTCGTTTCTTGGAACTATTCCTTACATACATGAGAATATGATGCTGCCTAAATCAGATATGTTTCTTACTCTTAGGAATGATGGACCGAGCATGGATGAGAGGGACAAGCATTGGAGCATGGCCATGCATGGAGATGGCAGCAAGCATGTGATGATCCGAGAGAAGGCCACGGATGAAGATTTCAGAACTTTGAGGCCACCATAATGAAGAAAGAAGGCTTGGACGAAATATTCAAGATCAATACTTTACGAATTCGTCCATAGCATAATATGGTGTCATGACACCTTTATTTTGGGTGCCCATGTAATTTTCAGGATTTTAATTAGCCACTTTTTAGAGTCCGTATTTGAGGAAAAGGACTTTTAGGGTTGGATTCGGCCACCACTTCCATGGCTGGCGAAACCCCACCTTTTCGCCCCCATAGCCGAACCTTTAGACTCGGATTTTGTTTAGACATTAAGTTAGCCATAGTCGCAACTTCGCCAAGGCTCGGCGTCTGAGAGGCCTCTTGTACTTCGCACCTATTCAGGATCCCACCTTTTCAATAAAGCTTTCATCTTAATCCGCAATATCTTGATTGCAATATTAGTTCTTACTTGTTGTCGATTTCAGGTAGGAATTAAGACCCTCGCTGGTCAGTCTGATCGTGTTCCCGCAGGATCGGTAACCTCCAGGAGATTGGCCTAGCGATTGCATTGGCGCTCGTGCTCGCATGTGTAGTCGGATCGTCAAGCCCGAACTCCACCAAATAGATTATCGCCATCTCATCGAAAGATCGGACACCTTTGCCCTATCACCTCGCCAAGCATGGGCGACTTCAAGAACGACAACGACAAGCTCCTCAAGTCGCACCGGCCAAGACGGAGCCTACACCTCGAGTGCGCCAAGGTCCATCATCAAATGGACAAGTTCCAAAGAGACCTCCACAACTTCAAGAAGGACATGGACAACGACTTCAACAAGAACATGAGGATGGTCGCCAAGACTAATGATGCTTTGCGCTCATTAGAAAAACTTACAAGGAAGAGTGCCAAGGACAAGGGTCATCGTCGCGAGCGTCATGTGGATGACCAACTGCGCCACCTACATCAACCATCGGCAAGGCACGCCAATGACCTCCGTCGACACCATCACAAGGCACCTTCAACTTCTTGTGCCACCACCAAAATGGCACCAAGAGCAAGCCTTCGTCCACGCCATCAAGCTTCAACGACTACGCTTGCATTTGAAGACCTCATGAAGGAGGAACATGAAGACCACTACTTCGCCAAGTTGGATAGCATGAGACTACCTCCACCACTAGTACAAGATGGCCATAAGACGGTCGAGCATGGGATTTTCCCTTCGACCATGGAGGTGAGCAATGATGCCCATCTTATGGCATCCAACCTTGAAGGCGACAAGGTCAAGAATGGTGAGCATGGGATTTTCCCTTCACCAAAGGAGGCGCATGGAGTTGAGGAACCCGGGCCTACCCCCATATGCTTGAGTGATTGTGTGGTGTCAATCCCATGTGAGTATGAGAGCCACTTAGCCCACTTGAGTGAGAATAAGAGTGCGATGAGTGACTCCACCTTATGTGAGATTGAGTGCTTCCACTTGGAGGGCATGAGCGATACTACTAGTGAGTTGAGAGTGGTAGTTGATAGGTCAAGTGAGACCATTTCGAATTCTAACAACTTACCCTCTATCTCTAGTGTGTTCTCTTGTGTTGTGCTAGGTTCCATGGATGAAGAAGCGCCAAGTCATGAAGCAATGATGCCTCAATTGGAGAAGATGTACATGGTGCACGAAGATGATGCTACGCCATGGCTACATCAAGAATACGAAGTCGTCCACAAGGAGGCCACTACTTCCACAACACCCACTTCATATGAGAGGTATGAACAAGGTAACAATAAGGGTGTTGATGATGCCATGATCCCACTAGTGGACATGATGAATTGTGAGGATATGCATGTTTTGGATGATACTTGTGACATTACATATGCTTCACTCATATTCCCATGTGATGCTTTGCCTTTGCATAATATTGATCATGTGGAATTGTTTGATTGCGAACTCATTGCCATAAACATGCCATGCCATGCATCTTGTATGTATCCTCCAATTGCTTTGGACTTGCCTTGTCATGCTAGTCATTCAATTTCTCCCGTTGCTTGCGATAAGATGAATGCTTGCTATTTCACTTGTTTTGCTTGCAACAATAGTGATCACATGCGTTATAATGAGATGGCCCCCATAGCTTTCTCAATTTTTGGAGATTTTGATGATTGCCATGATAAGCATGTTCCCCACTTGCATACTCACCATGCATCTATTTTATACTTGATTGAAATTAATGGTGATGTGCACAAAAAGAGATACGTCATGATGGATGATGTGTATCTCTACCATGCACACACATTCTCCCTTTTGTGTATGATGTGTGTAGGGACCCGCATTATCATGTCAACCTCGGTTGAGCACGAGTTGACAAAAAGAGATCTTGAGAGCATCCCACAAGTGAGTTCAAGATCGAACCCAGCTCTAATACCTTTTGCATGCTTTGCATCTTTCATGTTGGCAAATTGCTCTCTCATATGGTTTGATTGCAAGCATGTTAATGGTATTATCTCCCCTTGTGACATTCATGTTTCTTCGCATCTAGATAATGATGTTTTGTGTGTTGCAACAAAAATGTTGAACAATTTACCTTTCTGATATTTTGTGTGCAACCACAATTCCTTTAAGAACATGTATTGTCATGAGAGCTTCCAAGAATCTCGTCTTGTTGTTGCAACAAACATAAGGACCACTTGCTCTTTCATTTGGTTTGTTTGCAAACATAATAATTTTGTTTTGGATATGCTTCCTTGTGTGTTTTTGCCAAATTCTCCTATTCTTGCATCAAAGATGTTGTTTGAAATTTGGATCCAATGCTTTGAGTGCCCCACTACTATGTTATATGGAGTTTTGAGTTTCCACATTTGGATGATGTTCAAACGATTTCCATGCACATTGGCCATGCATATGCATCCCGTTTGCTATACTTGAGTTGTGCTAATTGTGTTGTGAACAAGAATGGACATGCCACAAATGACATGCTCCTCTATCACACACAAACATATGTTGCTTGGTCTTTGTTGTATGAAGGTACAAATGCATACACGTCAACCTCTATGGACCATATGTTGACAAGAAGAATCGAAGAGAGTTACCTATGGCCACCCTTCATCGAGCTATCTCTACAAGCTAAGGTGACTTCCTTCTACTTGAGGACTCATGCTATAATCTTCATGAATTGGCTACGCTTTGAGTGTTGCTTTGCTTTTGTTGTGAGCTTTGTAGGCTTCAAGGAAGGTGAAGGAACATTGAAGTGTTGTCAAGTCAATCTTCCCGAGGACGACTATATGGTGAACCCCAGGATCAAGAAGGTCTCTCGACCGCTTCTACTTTGTGATGAGCATGTAGAGTCGAGGACGACTCTTTTTGAAGGGGGGGGAGCTGATGCAGCCCGACCCTCGTTACTACATCTTGGTCTCCAACTTACGCCAAGTCATCATGGACTCCAAAGGTGAATCCGTTCCTCTATGCGAGCCCCTTCCTACCCTATTGAATGGTATGCTACTTCATACCGTCACTTATGCATGATAGGTTCACATTGACAAGCACGGAGGCAAGGGAGGCCAAGCATCAAGCCCGACAAGACGGAGGCTTGGAAGAGGAGGGAAGAAGACAGATCAAATGCTCTCTGTCGCCCGGTACTTCCGGGACCGCGACCGGCCGGTCTTACTCACTTTGCTACCGCCAACAGACGACACCAACAGAAGCCAAATACTCTCTGTCTCCCGCGGTACTACCGGATCTGGAACCGGTACTACCGGTCCAGGTACTACCGCCTTACTACCGCTCCCCATCGCGGCTCCATCTGAAGCTCCGGGACGCAAGCGGTACTACTACCGGTCCTCGACTCTGGGACCAAGCGGTACTACCGGTCCCAAGTCCGGTACTACCGCTCCTGGCAGTGCCTGCGCGCACTAGTTGGGCCACAGCCCATGTATCCCCCTTTACTTACCAAACCCTAGTTTTATCCCCAAACTACCCTTGTTTTGTGGTTGGCCTATAAA
Source organism: Avena longiglumis (assembly GCA_030063025.1). Lineage (NCBI taxonomy): Eukaryota > Viridiplantae > Streptophyta > Magnoliopsida > Poales > Poaceae > Avena > Avena longiglumis. The sequence goes on along the minus strand of CP125974.1, from coordinate 327,045,908 downwards.
TAGAGCCCCCACCCCTCATGTATCCCTGAGGCATAGATGATAGAGTAAAGAAAACCCCCATTGTGGAATCTCTAGTTTTGCCTCATCCCCTTTACCAAGGGGACCGACTATCGTCACCAACCTCGATTGGACTTTGCATCACGCATCCATCGTTGAACAAGGCCTTGGGTTCTCGGTTTCTCGCCCCCAAGTCGTCAAGACCCTCCTCAAGGTGTTCTTCCCTCTCCGATGTGGATTTGAGGGAGCACGTTGACCGATCTTTCCTTGCGAGGATTCTATCGGATCGGTGGCCGCCGTTCGGGAGCAATCGGCCTTGTATCGTGTGAGTTTTGCATGTGTTCATCGTGTTCTTCGCGAGGTGTGTGTTCGCTTCTGCTACCTTCTCCCTTTCCCCTCGCTTTCCCATCGATTTGACCACGAGATCCGTGAAGATCGGGCACCCAAGAGGTTAACCCCTCCATCATTGACATGATAATGCTGGTACCTACACACATCATACACAAAAGGGAGAATGTGTGTGCATGGTAGAGATACACATCATCCATCATGACGTATCTCTTCTTGTGCACATCACCATTAATGTCAATCAAGTATGAAATAGGTGCATGGTGAGTATGCAAGTGGGGAACATGCTTATCATGGCAATCATCAAAATCTCCAAAAATTGAGAAAGCTATGGGGGCCATCTCATTATAACGCATGTGGTCAACATTGTTGCAAGCATTCATCTTATGGCAAGCAACGGGAAAAATTGAATGACTAGCATGACAAAGCATGTCCATAGAAATTGGAGGATACACACAAGATGCATAGCATGGCATGTTTATGGCAATGATATCGCAATCAAACAATTCCACATGATCAATATTATGCAAAGGCAAATCATCACATGGGAAAGTGGATGAAGCATATGTAATGTCACAAGTATCATCCATAGCATGCATATCCTCACAATTCATCATGTCCACTAGTGGGATCATGGCATCATCAACACCCTTATTGTTACCTTGTTCATACCTCTCATATGAAGTGGGTGTTGTGGAAGTAGTGGCCTCCTTGTGGACGACTTCATCTTCTTGGTGTATCCATGGCGTAGCATCTACCATGTACATCTTCTCCATTCGAGGCATCATTGCTTCATAGCACCGGGCGTCTTCATCCATGGAACCTAGCACAACACAAGAGAACACACTAGAGGTAGAGGGTAAGTTGTTAGAAATCGAAATGGTCTCACTTGACCTATCAACTAGCACTTTCAACTCACTAGGAGTATCACTCATGCCCTCCAAGTGGAAGCACTCAATCTCACATAAGGTGGAGTCACTCGTCTCACTCTTGTTCTCACTCAAGTGGGCTAAGTGGCTCTCATACTCACATGGGATTGGTACCACATCATCACTCAAGCATATGGGGGTAGGCTCGGGTTCCTCAACTCCATGCGCCTCCTTTGGTGAAGGGAAAATCCCATGCTCACCATTCTTGACCTTGTCGCCTCCAAGGTTGGATGCCATAGGATGGGCATCATTTCTCTCCTCCATGGTCGAAGGGAAAATCCCATGCTCGACCGTCTTGTGGCCATCTCGTAGTAGTGGTGGAGGTAGGCTCATGCTATCCAACTTGGCGAAGTAGGCGTCTACATTTTCCTCGTTCGCGAGGTCGTAGAAGTCAAGCGTCGGCTTTGAAGCTTGATGGCGTGGAGGAAGGCTTGCTCTTGGTGCCATTATGGTGGTGGCACGAGTAGTTGAAGGTGCCCTATGATGGTGTCGACGGAGGTCATTGGCGTGCCTTGCCGATGGTTGATGTAGGTGGCGCACTTGGTCGTCCACATGACACTCGCGACGATGATCATTTGCCTTGGAACTCTTCTTGTGCTTGTGGTGCCTTCTTGAGCTTGCTTGAGCATTATGGTTGGTGCTCATCTTGAATTCTTCGTCTTTATGGCAAAGATGCCTTTGACTATGTCTTGTATCCTCTTTATGGTGGCGATGCTCATGAGAGGATGTTTGTCGATGAAGGTTCTTGTTTCTTGGCGCCTCTTGATGCATATGATGTTTGGACGCCACTCTTGTTTCGATAGGAGTTGGAGCTTAGCGCCTTGGCGGTGATGAAGCTTGGCGCCTTAGAGATGGTAGAGCTTGACGCCTTGGAGGTGATGGAGTTTGGTGCCTTGGAGATGGTGGCGCTTGACGCCATCTAGGTGGTGGCACATGTCGCCTTGGAGGTGAATCATCGAAGTAGGTGGTGCCCTTTGGTGTGGCACGCTTGGCCTTGAAGTTCATGGAATCTTGATGATGCGCCTCCTCTTGCTTGGCGTAGTAGGCTTCCATATCCACACGGTGGAGGAATTCTTCATGGCTCATGGAGGAGCCATCAAAGTCGATGAAGTTCTCCGTGTCCTCCATGCTTGGCGAGGCGTCATCGATGTCGCACTCGAAGTCGTCCATGCTTGGGGAGTAGTTGTTGGTGTAGTACTCCATATCACCCAAGCATGTGGAGCCATTGTCGGTGTAGTGCTCCATAGGCTCCATGCATGAGGAGCCATTGTCGACGTAGAGCTCCATGTCTTCCATGCATGTGGAGTCGTCGTAGGTGTAGTGCTCCGGGTCCTCAAAGCATGCGGAGCCATTGTCGGTGTTATGCTCCTTCATGTCCTCTATACTTGTGGAGTCGTAGTCATGGTGGCTCATCATGGATTCTTCATAGATATCATCCTTGGTTCCGGAGTCCCTAGACATGATTCACAAGACCAAGTGGTGTATATGGAAGTGGTAGTGGGAGTTAGGGATACAACGGCAAACCTTACTTTACCTTGGAAGATCGTATCGTACAAGTGGCCACACTTGAGAGCAATAAACCAAGCAAAGTGAAGTTCACGCGGAACACCAAAACCAACTACGAACCAAAACACACACACGCACAAGGCCTATGGTGGATAGGTATGGAAAGTGGCATGTCAAGAACCAATCCGAAATCAAGATGTTGTAATGGCAAGTAAAGAACCACAATGATCACAAAGCAAAACAAGTTAATCTACAAGATAGAAAATATGTACAAGGAAACACACACGGTGGGATAAATGGGACTTGTGCGACGGAGAAAGTGAGCTAAGAACCAAATGATTACCTAGCGAAGACTATAAGCTCGTGTCACACAAGTACAAGGAGAGACGCTAGTTCGATTGCATAAGATTGGTGGGCTACAAGATATGCACAATAAGTACCACCTATTTGATGTTCATTGAGCTTGCGCTTCCTATTCTATGAGGCACATGTATATTTCTTTCTTTTTCTCTTTTCCTTTTTCTTTTTTTTTCTTTTCCTTTTTCTTTTTTCACTTGCCTCTTCCTTGTGCCAACAACTATACAAGATAACTATATGAGATAGCGCTCACAATGTTTGCTCGGAATTCTACAAGGTATCAAATGTGCATAGCCCAAGCAATCATAAGAGGCACTACTCTCAATAGGTGTTTGTTGCTCGCAAAGATAGTGGGGTTCACAAAGGAATGCAAGTGGGGAGAAGTCGCGGAATGTTTATACCTTTCGTCGACGATCTTCACCCTTTATTGTTGGATTCCGCCTTGCTCACGGAATTTGGATGGAGTAGATAGCATGAACCACGTGGATGATGATGTAGGGATCCTTCTCCTCTTCGAAACGAGCTAAAGAACACCAAAATCCGAGTTCGTATGCAAAAGTTATGCCCAAAACGGTGAGAGGCTGAAATCTGGAACTTGCTGTTTTGGATCAGTATGGGGCGGTAGTACCGGTTGTTTGGGCCCGGTAGTACCGGTTAAGGGCGGTAGTACCGGTTTTTGGACCCGGTAGTACCGCTTGGACCTGGGACGCCCAGATTTGACGCGTTTTCGTGATTTTGGGGTGATTTGGGCGGAAAATCTTCAAGAAAAACACCAAATCGAAGGGGGAAATCAAGGAATTAGGCCATGGAAACGCAAGGAAGGTAGATCAACAAGTTTAGCAAGTAATCCACGGATCAAAATCTACCAAAACGCACTCAAATCACAGATCGATCCAAAACACGAATTGGGGCTATTTTTGGTGGAATTTTCGAATTTATGGGGAAAAGACCAAATCAATGAGAAATCCGTGGCAACCAAAAGCTGCTGATACCAGATGATGGAGGGGTTAACCTCCTGGGTGCCCGATCTTCACGGATCTCGTGGTCAAATCGATGGGAAAGCGAGGGGAAAGGGAGAAGGTAGCGGAAGCGAACACACACCTCGCGAAGAACACGATGAATACACGCAAAACTCACACGATACAAGGCCGATTGCTCCCGAACGGCGGCCACCGGTCCGATAGAATCCTCGCAAGGAAAGATCGGTCAACGTGCTCCCTCAAATCCACATCGGAGAGGGAAGAACACCTTGGGGAGGGTCTTGACAACTTGGAGACGTGACATCGAACTCCAAGGCCTTGTTCAACGATGGATGCGTGATGCAAAGTCCAATCGAGGTTGGTGACGATAGTCGGTCCCCTTGGTAAAGGGGATGAGGCAAAACTAGAGATTCCACAATGGGGTTTGTCTTTAGTCTATCATCTATGCCTAAGGGATACATGAGGGGTGAGGGCTCTATTTATAGGCCAACCACTTAAACAAGGGTAGTTTGGGGATAAACTAGGCGAATAGGTAAGTAAAGGGGGGGATACATGGGCTGTGGCCCAACTAGTGCTGCCAGCATCGACATGACAGTAATCTGGGACTTAGGACCGGTAGTACAGGTCATCACCGGTAGTACCGCTCGGGGACCGGTAGTACCGCTTGCGGGCGGTAGTACCGCAAGCCGCATCGGGCATCCAAAGGCGATGGCGCAGATCAAAAGAGGCGGTAGCAAGGGGGCGGTAGTACCGGTTCCGACAACCGGTAGTACCGCTTGAACCTGGCAGCTGTCGACATGTCTTCTTCCGCCTCCTCTTCCAAGCCTCCGTCTTGTCGGGCTTGATGCTCCGGGCTTCCTCCCTTGCCTCCGTACTTGTCAATATGAACCTATCATGCATATGTGGCGGAGTATGAAGTAGCATACCATTCAATAGGGTAGGAAGGGGGATCGCATAGAGGAACGGATTCACCTTTGGAGTCCATGACGACTTGGCGTAAGTTGGAGACCAAGATGTAGTAACGACCGTAGGTCGGGCTACATCAGCTCCCCCCCTTCAAAAAGAGTCGTCCTCGACTCTACATGCTCATCACAAAGTAGAAGCGGTCGAGAGACCTTCTTGATCCTGGGGTTCACCTTATAGTCGTCCTCGGGAAGATTGACTTGACAACACTTCAATGTTCCTTCACCGTCCTTGAAGCCTACAAAGCTCACAACAAAAGCAATGCAACACTCAAAGCGTAGCCAATTCATGAAGAATATAGCATGAGTCCTCAAGTAGAAGGAAGTAACCTTAGCTTGTAGAGATAGCTCGATGAAGGGTAGCCATAGGTAACTCTCTTCGGTTCTTCTTGTCAACATATAGTCCATAGAGGTTGACGTGTATGCACTTGTACCTTCACACAACAAAGACCAAGCAAAATATTTTCGTGCGTGATAGAGGAGCATGTCAAATGTGGCATGTCCATTCTTGTTCACAACACGATTAGCACAACTCAAGTATAGAAAACGGGATGCATATGCATGGTCAATGTGCATGGAAGTCGTTGCAATATCATCCAAATGTGGGAACTCAAAAACTCCATATAACATCTTATTGTGGCACTCAAAGCAATCGAATAGAAATTTTATCAACATCTTTGATGCAAAGCTTGGAGAATTTGGCAAAAACACAAAAGGAAGCATATCCAAAACAAAAGTATTATGTTTGCAAACAAACCAAATGAAAGAGCAAGTGGTCCTTGTGTTTGTTGCAACAACAAGACGAGATTCTTGGAAGCTCTCATGACAATACATGTTCTTAAAGGAATTGTGGTTGCACACAAAACATCGGCAAGAGAAAATGTTCAACATTTTTGTTGCAACACACAAAGCATCATTATCTAAATGCGAAGAAACATGAATGTCACAAGGAGAGATAATACCATCAACATGCTTGCAATCAAACCATAGGAAAGAGCAATTTGCCAACATGAAAGATGCAAAGCATGCAAAAGGTATCAGAGCTGGGTTCGATCTTGAACTCACTTGTGGGATGCTCTCAAGAGCTCTTTTTGTCAACTCGTGCTCAACCGAGGTTGACATGATAATGCGGGTACCTACACACATCATACACAAAAGGGAGAATGTGTGTGCATGGTAGAGATACACATCATCCATCATGACGTATCTCTTCTTGTGCACATCACCATTAATGTCAATCAAGTATGAAATAGGTGCATGGTGAGTATGCAAGTGGGGAACATGCTTATCATGGCAATCATCAAAATCTCCAAAAATTGAGAAAGCTATGGGGGCCATCTCATTATAACGCATGTGGTCAACATTGTTGCAAGCATTAATCTTATGGCAAGCAACGAGAAAAATTGAATGACTAGCATGACAAAGCATGTCCATAGCAATTGGAGGATACATACAAGATGCATAGCATGGCATGTTTATGGCAATGATATCGCAATCAAACAATTCCACATGATCAATATTATGCAAAGGCAAATCATCATATGGGAAAGTGGATGAAGCATATGTAATGTCACAAGTATCATCCATAGCATGCATATCCTCACAATTCATCATGTCCACTAGTGGGATCATGGCATCATCAACACCCTTATTGTTACCTTGTTCATACCTCTCATATGAAGTGGGTGTTGTGGAAGTAGTGGCCTCCTTGTGGACGACTTCATCTTCTTAGTGTATCCATGGCGTAGCATCTACCATGTACATCTTCTCCATTCGAGGCATCATTGCTTCATAACATCGGGCGTCTTCATCCATGGAACCTAGCACAACACAAGAGAACACACTAGAGGTAGAGGGCAAGTTGTTAGAAATCGAAATGGTCTCACTCGACCTATCAACTACCACTCTCAACTCACTAGGAGTATCACTCATGCCCTCCAAGTGGAAGCACTCAATCTCACATAAGGTGGAGTCACTCGTCTCACTCTTGTTCTCACTCAAGTGGGCTAAGTGGCTCTCATACTCACATGGGATTGGTACCACATCATCACTCAAGCATATGGGGGTAGGCTCGGGTTCCTCAACTCCATGCGCCTCCTTTGGTGAAGGGAAAATCCCATGCTCACCATTCTTGACCTTGTCGCCTCCAAGGTTGGATGCCATAGGATGGGCATCATTTCTCTCCTCCATGGTCGAAGGGAAAATCCCATGCTCGACCGTCTTGTGGCCATCTCGTAGTAGTGGTGGAGGTAGGCTCATGCTATCCAACTTGGCGAAGTAGGCGTCTACATTTTCCTCGTTCGCGAGGTCATAGAAGTCAAGCATCGGCTTTGAAGCTTGATGGCGTGGAGGAAGGCTTGCTCTTGGTGCCATTATGGTGGTGGAACGAGTAGTTGAAGGTGCCCTATGATGGTGTCGACGGAGGTTGAAGGTGCCCTATGATGGTGTCGCAGAGGCCTCTTGTACTTCGCACCTATACAGGATCCCACCTTTTTTTCAATAAAAATTTCATCTTAATCCGCAATATCTTGATTGCAATATTAGTTCTTACTTGTTCTCGATTTCAGGTAAGAATTAAGACCCTCGCTGGTCAGGCTGATCATGTTCCCGCGGGATCGGTAACCTCCAGGAGATTGGCCTAGCGATTGCATTGGCGCTCGTGCTCCACCAAATCGACTATCACCATCTCATCGAAAGATCAGACACCTTTGCCCCATCATAATGACTATAAAGCTCTTGGCACTCCTTACGTATCAACTTGGGAATCAAGAAAACTCACAAAACACTATCCATGCGATGGTATATGTCCTACGGGATCAAGTCCCTTAATAGCGTAGTAATTCCATTTATGTTGATTGTTGTCTGCTGTGGTTATGAGGATGATGTGAGCAGTGGTTGCTGCCTATTTGTCCAAATATGGAGTTCCTCTCACACATACATAGTTTTGAATGTTCATGATAAATGCTAGAGGTGTATCCGCTACTCCCTGAGAACGCTTTCCCCATTACAGTTTCAAATCTCTTCTACACATGCGATACTTATTTTCTGTATTCACTTTTTTTACTTTAGTTATTGTTCTCTTATACCAAAACCTCAAAACACCTTTTTACACAACACACGCATTTTATTTTGTTACTTAGAACTTTATTTTATCATTTCTATTTAGTATTTACTTTAAGAGTTATTAGACTTCAGACTCCTTCTCCCTATGGGATCGATATCTTTATTTTGAAACTGGCTATAAACAATCTGTGCACTTGCAGTCATCACTCGCCAACCATGGAGGACATGGAGAACTTCATCGACTTTGATGGCTCCTCCATGAGCCATGAAGAATTTGATGCAGCCCGTCCTACGGACGCACCTCCATCCACAACACCTAGTCCCCCAAGCGGACCAATGACTCGCGCCCGAGCCAAGCTCCTACAAGCCAAGGTTAACTCGCCCCTCTCCTCATGTGATTTTGGTCTACCTTTGGATGGCTTGTGATGCAGCCCGTCCTACGGACGCACCTCCATCTACAACACCTACTCCCCCAAGTGGACCAATGACTCGCGCCCGAGCCAAGCTCCTACAAGCCAAGGTTAACTCGCTCCTTTCCTCATGTGATTTTGGTCTACCTTTGGATGGCTTGCTACTTCATGCAACTAAGTTATGTATACTCAGCTATGAAGCAACATCACCACACCAAGCCCCCAAGGAAGAAGGACCAGGAGAAGAAGCAGTTGGAGCTCTGCACACCGGAGTCTCCGCTGTAGACCGAAGTCTCCGGTCCCCTACACCGGAGTCTCCGGACCTTCCTCCGGTCCGGCCCCAAGAACCAAGCCCGGGACAGCCAGATGCCCCCTCCGGAGACTGGTCCGGAGATTGACCGGAGTCTCTGGTTCAGACCGGAGTCTCTGGACCCAACACCGGAGTCTCCGGCCTGCTCGATGCCAGGCATGTCAAGGCCTTTTGGGCCTGGCCCATGTAACCCCCAGTTTCGCCCAAACTTCCAGTTTTATTCCAGAACTTCCCATGTTTATGTGGTTGGCCTATATAAAGCCCCACCCCTCATATGTAAACCCTAGACTTGGATAATAATAGATTAAGTACACCCCTTTGAGGATCTTTCATCTATTGGTCTCATGCTCCTATCAAGGGGCACCCTATTATCCACCCCCTCTTGGATCTTGCCTAGTGCGTTGAAGTTGTACAAGGCCTTGGGTTCTCGGTTTCTCGCCCCCAAGTCATCAAGATCTCACCAAGCACCTCGTCCCCTGTTGTTGGTCGTGGAGAGAGAGCTTCGCCCAACACCGATCCTAGAGATTATGTTGGACCGGTTGCCACCAGCGTGAGTTATCGGCGTGTATCGTGATTTGTGTGCGTGAGTTCATCGGGATCTTAGTGTGCGTGTGTTCGTGGATTTCGTCCCCTCTTCCCCTTCCACCGCTTTTCCCTCGATCCCCACAGAGATTCGTGAAAGATCGGGCCACCCTAAGGGGTTCCCCCATAACATCTTGGTATCAAGAGCAAGGTTGATCATGAATTTCCCCTCAATTTTTCTTCTATCCACCATAAATTTGAAAAATTCCCAAAAAACAGCCCCAATTTGCCTTTGGATCGATCTATCGTTTTGGAGTGTTATTTGTGGTTTTGATCCGACCAAATCTTGTCTAAGGTGTTGGTCCACCTTTTGCATGCGTTTCCCAGCCCAATTTTGGCCAATTTTTTGCGGATTTGAGGACTCTAGGCGTGAATTTCCGCTCAAGAACACGAGCAGATCGTCCACACCGGAGTCTCCGGCCTGCTGCACCGGAGTCTCCGGTCTACACCGGAGTCTCCGGCCCTGGACGCCAGTTTTGCCCCTTTTTCCTCTTTTCTGCATTGGCTAATCTGTCCACTTGTTGTTTGTGTTCCGTGTGCGTGTCACCAACTAACAGATAGCTTCCACAACATCGCCGCGCTCTTCGACACCACGGACCCCACAACTCTTCCACGCTCCATCGACACAAGATCACCATCAACAACTAAGGTATCACTTGTGTCAACCCTTGTAGCCATATCTTCCTTTGTGTGTACCTATCCTATGAGAGCAACTCATTTTGTGTTTGTCTAAGCATTGTGCACTTTCCATTGGAAAGTGAGAGTGTGAGGGCAAAGACAAAAGCTAACATAGTAGCATAGAAAGGGAGAAAAAGAGAAAGAATCAAAAAAAAGAGGAAAAGAAAAAGAAAAATAGAAAGATACATAGTCTCCCAATACAAAGAGAGCATCAAGCTTGTAAGCAAAAGAGAGAGGAAGAAGCGCGCCAAGGCAAGTGCACAAATCCGTTGCTTACCCTCTTTTGGCAAACGAGTTGTGGTCTCTCCTTGAGTTGGCATGACAACCGAGCGTAGTCTTCGTTAGGCCATTTCGTGCTCACTTTCATAGTCGTGCTAACCCCATTTTTCTCCACGCGTGTGTGTAGTCGTAGGTTCTCGTCACCTTTTGAGTTGACCATTTCCTTTTGACTTGAGTTGTTGGATTTTCTCCACTTTTGACTATCCTTTGCGTTCGGTTGGTTCGTTGGCTTTCCCACAATCCTACCCATCCACCAAAAGCTTTTGAGAGTTGTAGCTTATATGTGTGTGAGTTTCTTTGCCATTTCACTTTGCACGATGGTCGCTCCCTTGTGTGGCAATTGGTTTGATATAATCTCCAAGGTGAGGTAAAAGGCTAACTCTACGCACCCTTACTCTCCATATATGATGAAGCCCGTCCTACGGACGCACCTCCATCTACAACACCTAGTCCCCCAAGTGGACCAATGACTCGCACCCGTGCCAAGCTCCTACAAGCCAAGGTTAACTCGCTCCTTTCCTCCTGTGATTTTGGCCTACCTTTGGATGGCTTGCTCCTTCATGCATCTACGTTGTGTATCCTCAGATATGAAGCAACACCACCACACCAAGCCACCAAGGAAGCAGGACCAGGAGAAGAAGCTGCTGGAGCTCTGCACACCGGAGTCTACGGTCTCCTACACCGGAGTCTCCAGACATTCCTCCGGTCCAGACCGGAGACCCAAGCCCGGGACAGCCAGAATCCCCCTCCGGAGATGGGTCCGGAGATTGACCGGAGTCTCCGGACCCCAGACCGGAGTCTCCGGACCGACCGTCGTCAGGCATGTTAAAGCCTTTTGGGCCTGGCCCATGTAACTCCCAATTTCGCCCCAAACTTCCAGTTTTATTCCAGAACTACCCCTATTTATGTGGTTGGCCTATATATAGCCCCACCCCTCATATGTAAACCCTCGACTTGGATAATGATAGATTAAGAAACCCCTTTGTGGATCTTTTAATCTATTGGTCTCATGCTCCTACCAAGGAGCACCTATTGTCCACCCTCCTCTTGGATCTTGCCTAGTGCGTTCAATTTGTACAAGGCCTTGGGTTCTGTTTCCGCCCCAAGTCGTCAAGGTCTCACCAAGCACCTCGTCCCCCGTTGTTGGCGTGGAGAGAGCTTCGCCCAACACCGATCCTAGAGATTATGTTGGACCGGTTGCCACCGGTGAGTTATCGGCGTGTATCGTGTTTTGTGTGCGTGAGTTCGTCGGGTTCTTCGTGTGCGTGTGTTCGTGGATTTCATCCCCTTTCCCCCTTCCACCGCTTTACCCTCGATTCCCGCGGAGATTCGTGAAAGATCGGGCCACCCCAAGGGGTTACCCCATAACATCTTGGTATCAAGAGCAAGGTTGATCACGAATTTCCCCCCAATTTTTCTTCTATCCATCATAAATTCGAAAATTTCCCAAAAAACAGCCCCAATTTGCCTTTGGATCGATCTGTCATTCTGGAGTGTTATTTGTGGTTTTGATCCGACCAAATCTTGTCTAAGGTGTTGGTCCACCTTTTGCCTGCGTTTCCCAGCCCAATTTTTGCCAATTTTTTGCGGATTTGAGGACTCTAGGCGTGAATTTCCACTCAAGAACACGAGCAGATCGTCCACACCGGAGTCTCCGGCTCACTTGCCGAGTCTCGGTCTACACCGAGTCTCCGCCCGGACGCCTTGATTTGCCTTTTTTCCTCTTTTCTGCATTGGCTAATCTGTCCACTTGTTGTTTGTGTTCCGTGTGCGTGTCACCAACTAACAGATAGCTTCCACAACATCGCCGCGCTCTTCGACACCACGGACCCCAAAACTCTTCCACGCTCCATCGACACAAGATCACCATCAACAACTAAGGTATCACCTGTGTCAACCCTTGTAGCCATATCTTCCTTTGTGTGTACCTATCCTATGAGAGCAACTCATTTTGTTTTTGTCTAAGCTTTGTGCACTTTCCATTGGAAAGTGAGAGTGTGAGGGCAAAGACAAAAGCTAACATAGTAGCATAGAAAGGGAGAAAAAGAGAAAGAATCAAAAAAAAGAGGAAAAGAAAAAGAAAAATAGAAAGATACATAGTCTCCCAATACAAAGAGAGCATCAAGCTTGTAAGCAAAAGAGAGAGGAAGAAGCGCGCCAAGGCAAGTGCACAAATCCGTTGCTTACCCTCTTTTGGCAAACGAGTTGTGGTCTCTCCTTGAGTTGGCATGACAACCGAGCGTAGTCTTCGTTAGGCCATTTCGTGCTCACTTTCATAGTCGTGCTAACCCCATTTTTCTCCACGCGTGTGTGTAGTCGTAGGTTCTCGTCACCTTTTGAGTTGACCATTTCCTTTTGACTTGAGTTGTTGGATTTTCTCCACTTTTGACTATCCTTTGCGTTCGGTTGGTTCTTTGGCTTTCCCACAATCCTACCCATCCACCAAAAGCTTTTGAGAGTTGTAGCTTATTTGTGTGTGATTTTCTTTGCCATTTCACTTTGCACGATGGTCGCTCCCTTGTGTGGCAATTGGTTTGATATAATCTCCAAGGTGAGGTAAAAGGCTAACTCTACGCACCCTTACTCTCCATATATGATGAAGCCCGTCCTACGGACGCACCTCCATCTACAACACCTAGTCCCCCAAGTGGACCAATGACTCGCACCCATGCCAAGCTCCTACAAGCCAAGGTTAACTCGCTCCTTTCCTCCTGTGATTTTGGCCTACCTTTGGATGGCTTGCTCCTTCATGCATCTACGTTGTGTATCCTCATATATGAAGCAACACCACCACACCAAGCCACCAAGGAAGCAGGACCAGGAGAAGAAGCTGCTGGAGCTCTGCACACCGGAGTCTCCAGACCTTCCTCCGGTCCAGACCGGAGACCCAAGCCCGGGACAGCCAGAATCCCCCTCCGGAGATGGGTCCGGAGATTGACCGGAGTCTCCGGACCCCAGACCGGAGTCTCCGGACCGACCGTCGCCAGGCATGTTAAAGCCTTTTGGGCCTGGCCCATGTAACTCCCAATTTCGCCCCAAACTTCCAGTTTTATTCCAGAACTACCCCTATTTATGTGGTTGGCCTATATATAGCCCCACCCCTCATATGTAAACCCTCGAATTGGATAATGATAGATTAAGACACCCCTTTGTGGATCTTTTAATCTATTGGTCTCATGCTCCTACCAAGGAGCACCTATTGTCCACCCTCCTCTTGGATCTTGCCTAGTGCGTTCAATTTGTACAAGGCCTTGGGTTCTCGGTTTCTCGCCCCCAAGTCGTCAAGGTCTCACCAAGCACCTCGTCCCCCGTTGTTGGCGTGGAGAGAGAGCTTCGCCCAACACCGATCCTAGAGATTATGTTGGACCGGTTGCCACCGGCGTGAGTCATCGGCGTGTATCGTGTTTTGTGTGCGTGAGTTCGTCGGGTTCTTCGTGTGCGTGTGTTCGTGGATTTCATCCCCTTTCCCCCTTCCACCGCTTTACCCTCGATTCCCGCGGAGATTCGTGAAAGATCGGGCCACCCCAAGGGGTTACCCCATAACATCTTGGTATCAAGAGCAAGGTTGATCACGAATTTCCCCCCAATTTTTCTTCTATCCATCATAAATTCGAAAATTTCCCAAAAAACAGCCCCAATTTGCCTTTGGATCGATCTGTAATTCTGGAGTGTTATTTGTGGTTTTGATCCGACCAAATCTTGTCTAAGGTGTTGGTTCAGCTTTTGCCTGCGTTTCCCAGCCCAATTTTGGCCAAATTTTCGCAGATTTGAGGACTCTAGGCGTGGATTTCCGCTCAAGAACACGAGCAGACATCCCACACCGGAGTCTCCGGCCTGTACATCGGAGTCTCCGGTCTACACCGGAGTCTCCGGCCCAAGACCTGAGTCTCCGGCCCTGAACGCCAGTTTTGCCCATTTTTTCCTCTTTCCTGCATTGGCTAATCTGTCCACTTGTTGTTTGTGTTCCGCGTGCGTGTCACCAACTAATAGATAGCTTCCGCAACATCGCCGCGCTCTTCGACACCACGGAGCCCAAACTATTCCCCGCTCCATCGACACAAGTTCATCACCATCAACTAAGGTATAACTTGTGTCAACCCTTGTAGCCATATCTTCCTTTGTGTGTACCTATCCTATGAGAGCAACTCATTTTGTGTTTGTCTAAGCATTGTGCGCTTGCCATTGGAAAGTGAGAGTGTGAGGGCAAATACAAAAGTTAACATAGTAGCATAGCAAGGGAGAAAAAGAAAAATAATCAAAAAAAAGAGAGAGAAAAAGAAAAAGAAAAATAGAAAGATACATAGTCTCCCAATACAAAGAGAGCATCAAGCTTGTAAGCAAAAGAGAGAGGATGTTATGGGGTAACCCTGGGGTTGGCCCGATCTTTCACGAATTCCACGAGAAACGAGGGGAAAGAGGTGGCCGGAGGATGAAATCGAGGAGAGCGATGAAAACCACGAACACACACACACACACACACCAAAACACGATACAAGCCTACTCCTCACGCCGGTGGCAACCGGTCCAACATAATCCCTAGGATCGGTGTTGGGCGAAGCTCGCTCTCCACGCCAACAACGGGGGATGAGGTGCTTGGTGAGATCTTGACGACTTGGGGGCGAGAAACCGAGAACCCAAGGCCTTGTACAACTTGAATGCACTAGGCAAGATCCAAGAGGGGGGTGGATAATCCGGTGCTCCTTGGTAGGAGCATGAGACCAATAGATATAAGTCCTCAAAGGGTTTCCTTAATATCTATTATTATCCAAGTCTAGGGTTTACAATGGAGGGTGGGGGCTATATATAGTCCAGCCACAAAACAGGGGTAGTTTCGGAACGAAAAGGTAAATTATAGGTAGGGTTACAAGGCACAGGGCCGAACTTAGGCGTTCAGGATCAGTCAGGACCGGTAGTACCGGTCCGTCAACCGGTAGTACCGCTCCGGGAGCGGTAGTACCGCTTGAGGGCCTGGAGCTTCCGTCGGAGGCGCATGTGGCGAGCGGTAGGAGGGGGCGCTAATCATTGTCCGTAGTACCAGTTCTTTGGCCGGTAGTACCGCCATGCGTCTGGGGCGGAGTGGTGCTTCTGGAGCATCCGTAGCTGGGCCAGTAGGACCGCTTGGAGCGGTAGTGCGGTCGGCTCAACCGATACCGCTTGTGTCTGGCATGATCTGGTTGCTTTCCTCCGTTCCTTGGGTCCTTCTTCGACTGATGATGCATAGTGGCGCGTATGAAGTAGCAAGCCATCCAAGGGTGTGTCGAAGTCACACAAGGAGAGGAGCGAGTTCACCTTAGCTTGAAGGAGTTTGGCTCGGGCGCGAGTCATGGGTCCACTTGGGGAGCTCGTGGGAGTAGATGTAGTAGCGGTCGTAGGACGGGCTGCATCAGCTCCCCCCCTTGGAATAGAGTCGTCCTCGACTCTTCAACCGTCACAACTTCCTCTTCGCCATGGTAGGGTGAGAGGTCCTTGACGTAGGTCGAGCTCACAAGATACTTCGATGTTGGTATATCGATGACGTAGGCGTTGTTGTTGATCCTCTTTAGCACCTTGAATGGTCCATCGCCTCTTGGCTTTAGCTTTGAGTCGCGTTCCTTGGGGAAGCGGTCTTTACTCAAGTGTATCCACACAAGGTCGCCCTCCTCAAAGATCATCTCTTTCTTGGTCTTGTTTAGCCGTGATCCTTGGCCAAGGACTTGTTGCTCGATAGTAGCTCGTGTGTCTTCATGGAGATTCTTCATTGTTTGGGCACGCTTGACAACGTCCATATTGGCACGTTCATGAAGTGGAAGTGGAAGGATATCGAGCGCGGTGAGAGGCTCGAAGCCATAGACGATCATGAACGGTCTCCTCATGGTGGTGGAGTACTTGGCGCGGTTGTTGGCGAACTCGGCGTGTGGAATACATTCCTCCCACTCTTTAAGGTTCTCCTTTATCAACACCCGGAGGAGTGTGCCAAGACTTCGATTGACGACCTCGGTTTGTCCATCGGTTTGAGGATGCGAGGCGGACGAGAAGAGGAGCTTGATGCCGAGCTTGGCCATGAGAGCCTTCCAGAAGTAGCTCATGAATTTTACGTCGCGGTCGAAGACGATTGTTCTAGGCACACCGTGTAGCCGAATTATTTCCCTGAAAAACAAATTGGCTACATGTGAAGCATCATCGGTCTTATGGCACGGAATGAAATGTGCCATTTTAGAAAAGCGATCCACGACTACAAATATGGAATCATGACCATGTTTAGATCTAGGCAAGCCTAACACAAAGTCCATGCTAATGTCCGACCAAGGTGCATGAGGAATAGGAAATGGCATATAAAGACCAAAGGGGTTGGACTTAGACTTAGCTTGGATACATGTAGTGCATCGTTGAACATGGTGCTCCACGTCGCGCTTCATCTTTGGCCAAAAGTAGTGAGTGGAGAGCATGGCATATGTCTTGTCACGACCAAAGTGACCCATAAGGCTTCCACCATGGGACTCTTGAAGAAGCAAAAGTTGGAGAGACGATTTCGGAATGCAAAGCTTGTTTTGTTTGAAAAGAAAACCCTTATGCAAATTGAAATCATCAATCCCTTTGTCTATTGAACATTGTGCAAATATTGGTCCAAAGAAAGAGTCGGACGTGTACAAAGATTTGATGTCATCAAGACCCAAGACATTGACTTCGAGTCGTGTAAGAAGGCTTGTGTTTTTGCGAGACAAGGCGTCCGCTACCACATTTTCTTTGCCCTTCTTGTATTTGACAATGTAAGGAAAAGACTCCATGAACTCAACCCATTTTGCGTGCCTTTTACTCAAGTTGGCTTGGCCCTTAAGATACTTCAACGACTCATGGTCGGAATGGATGATAAATTCTTTGGGCCAAAGATAGTGTTGCCACACTTGAAGAACTCGAACCAAGGCAAAAAGTTCTTTGTCATAAATGGGATAATTGAGGCGTGCGCCATCAAGTTTCTCACTATGGTAAGCAATAGGACGCCCATTTTGCATAAGGAGCGCAACCAATGCCAATACCACTAGCGTCACACTCAATCTCAAAGGTTTTTGTGAAATCCGGCAATGCAAGAAGTGGAGCTTCGGCGAGCCTCTTTTTGAGATCATCAAAAGCTTTTTGTTGTGCTTTTCCCCAAACGAACGTGACATTTTTCTTGGTCAATTCGTTGAGGGGGCAAGCAATTGTAGAAAAGTCTTTGACAAAATGACGGTAAAAGCCAGCCAACCATGAAAACTATGAAGTTCACTAACATTTGTAGGGATGGGCCAAACTCGTATGTCCTTGACTTTTGAGTCATCAACTTCAATGCCATTAGAAGACACGACAAAACCAAGGAAAATCAGCTTGTCTCTTGCAAAAGTGCACTTTGGGAGATTAGCATAAAGCTTTTCATGACAAAGGATTTGAAGTACCTCCTTAACATGAGTAACATGCTCCTCTAGTGACTTGCTATAGACAAGAATGTCATCAAAATAAACAACTACACTCTTCCCAATGAGAGATCTCAAAATATGGTTCATTAGACGCATGAAGGTAGATGGGGCGTTAGATAAGCCAAAAGGCATAACCAACCATTCATAGAGACCAAGCTTGGTCTTGTAGGCGGTTTTCCACTCATCCCCTTCGACCATGCGAATTTGATGGTAACCACTACGAAGATCAATTTTCGAAAATATAGTGGCTCCACATAACTCATCAAGCATGTCATCAAGGCGGTATAGTATGTCGATAACGCACGGTGATAGCATTGATTGGACGACAGTCCATGCATAACCGTAATGTATCATCCGTTTTTGGGACTAGAATCACGGGGACCGCGCTTGGGCTAGTGCTTACTTGGATCAAACCTTTGGAGACGAGTTGGTTGATTTGACGTTCGATCTCCTTCATCTCTTCCGGGTTCGTGCGATACGCGACGCGGTTTGGGAGTGGGGCGCCGGGTATGAGGTCGATGCGGTGCTCGATTCCACGAAGAGGAGGAAGGTCATGAGGAAGCTCTTCGAGAAATACATCTTGGAATTCCTGCAAAATAGCCATCAAAGAAGGAGGAACATTTGTCAAGTCGTTAGTTCCTTGCGCTAGTCCCTTGCATACAAGGACGTAGTGCAAGATGTATGGGTTGTTCCGCACTTCTCTCATCTCACTTTTGGTGGCAAGAAGAACACTCTTAGTTTTTCCACTCGAGTTTGGCTTGTAGCTCTCACTCACTATGGTGTGGTTCTCTCGCTCACCACTCTTCTCACAAGGTGTTTTTGCGTATTGCGCCCTCGCTAAAGCCTTTGCATTGTCCGCAATTATTTGGCTAGGAGTCATTGGTTGCAACACACAAGTTTTATCAAGCCATTTGACGGTGTAAGTGTTTGAGTGACCATTATGCAAAGCACGCTTGTCATATTGCCACGGCCTTCCGAGCAACATGTGACAAACCGTCATTGGGACCACGTCACACTCCACCGTGTCCTTGTAGTGCCCAATGGAGAAGGTCACCGAGACGGTGTGCTTGATCTTGACGGATCCTTGGTCACTTAGCCATTGGATATGGTAGGGGTGTCTATGCGGATGAAGGGTGAGGTTGAGTTTCTCACACAATTCCGTGCTTGCAAGGTTGTGGCAACTCCCTCCATCGATGACAACTTTGATGAACTTCCCATTGATGCCGGCACGAGTTTGGAAGATGTTCGAGCGTTGGTCTTCCTTTTCATTGACTTGGGTAGTCCAGACCCTTGTGACCACAAGCGATGGACTTGCGTCATGCTCACACACAAGAAGTTCTTGGTCCTCTTCCAAATGTTGTCTTGCCAAGGCTTCCTTGACCCTTGCATCAAACTCTTCTTCACTCAAGTATTCTTCATCGCCGTTGTCATGGATGAACAAAACTTTCTTGTTTCCACATGCATTCGACTTGTGCCCTTTGCCTCCACACTTGTAGCATTCACCATTGAATGGTTGATCATCCCTTGTGTGTTTGCCACTTGGGGGCTGTTTTCCTTGAGGGAGAGTTGGCTTGAAGGGAAGCTTGGTGGTACTTGAGGAGCTTCCACTTGGTGTTGTTGGAGTAGTGGTTGGCGCTTGCTTGTAGGTGAAGTACGTCTTTGGCTTGTTGTACTTGATGTCCTCTTGCACTTGACGCTCGGCCTTTGAAGCGATGTGCACAAGCTCAACCATGTTGTTGTACTTTTGGAACTCGGTGATGCGCTTGATGGGATGGTTCAAGCCATTGAGGAAGCGTGCCATTGTTTGTTCATATCGCTTTTCAATGTTGGCATGGATCATGTTGAGCTGCATTTGCTTGAAGTACTCTTCCACAGTCTTTGTTCCTTGACTAAGTGTTTGAAGCTTGTTGAAGAGGTCACGCGTGTAGTGTGAAGGAACAAAGCGGGATCTCATATGAGCATTCATATCTTGCCAAGTTGTGATTGGAGGCTCTTCTTTTGCTTCGCGAGCGAGTTGGACTTGTTCCCACCAAAGGTTGGCATACTCATCAAACTCGAGGGATGCCATGGCCATCATCTTCTCATTGCTATAGTTGTGCATGCGGAAGATCTTGTCGACCTTGAGTCCCCAAGAGAGATATTTTTCGGGCTCATTGGAACCGGTGAACTTTGGCATGGTGAATTTGAGCTTGCCGAAAGTTTCTTCTCCATTGCGGTTCCGGTTGCGGTGGTTGCCATGATTTTGGCGGTCATCATCATCATCCGAGCTTTAATGTCTTGCTTGGTGATTGTTGCGTTGCTCTTGCGGTTGTTGAGGTGCCGCGTTTGGTGGTGGAACTTGGTTTTGACGACGAGCTTGGGGAGCTTGCTCGTTTTGTTGACGCGGTTGAGGACGAGGAGGAGGTTGATGGTCCTCACGACGAGCTTGGGGAGCTTGCTCTTGTTCTTGTCGTGGTTGATGCCGAGGAGCATTGTCTTGCGCCCTGTGGCGAGGAGGACGTCGAGCCGCATGCGCAATAGGCTGCTCTTCTTCTTCTTGATGTAGAGGAGGCTCGTCATGACCATCATGTTGCCGACGTGGACGATCATGTCGATGGTGACGCCTTGGAGGATCTTCGAGTGCTTCCCGTCGACGGTGATCTTATCCGTCCTCTTCGGAAGCTTCACTTGTTGTTGAAGGGGCATGTCGACGTGGATGGCCTTGGTGGTCCATGCGAGGTTGCTCTTGTTGAATCACAAGTGCCCTTGGTTGTGGCCGGTTCGCGTCGCGCCTTGGAGGTCTTGCGGAGAGGCCACCATCATATCTTGACGTTGCGGCGTGACGCGGAGATGGTACCGCTTGCGAAGAGCTCATGGATTGAAAAACGGGTCCATCCCGGTGCCTTGAAGCGTGACGGCGAGGTGCACTTGATTCACTTGAGGAGTGGCGAGATGAGCTTGATTCGCGCGAGCATGGCCTTACGAGTCCATCAATGATGCGTTGAAGCTTCTCATCCGTTGAGGCGAGTGCACGACCAAGAGCTTCATTTTGATGACTGAGGTTGTGTTGCACGGCATGCATTTGGCCACGGACTTCTTCGAAGCGGTTGTCGATGTTCTTGAATTCCACATGGGCCTCGCTAAATTGTTCATCTTGGCGCCGCTCGAGAGCTTCACAACGATAGTTGAATTCTCCTCGGACCTTCCAATGGTCCCATCTGGTCATGAATTGTGTGTCATCCTCCGGAGGTGGTGGTGGTTGGGATGGCTCTCCATGCCTGTCCATGATGCAAAGCCAACAAGGGTTGTATATGGAGAGAAAGGGTGCGGAGAGTTAGCCTTTTACCTCACCTTGAAGATTATATCAAACCAATTGCCACACAAATGAGCGAAAAGCGTGCAAACTGAAATGGCAAGAAACTCACACACAAATATGCTACAACTCTCAAAAGCTTTTGGTGGAAGGTTAGGATTGTGGAAAACCAAACGAAACGATCCAAGCAAAAGGTTATTGTCTTACGTGGTAAAGAACCAAAGATCAAAAGCAAAAGGATACGATCTACAAAAACACGGAAAACTCACACGTGGAGAATAACGGGGTTAGCACGACTATGAAAATGAGCACAAAAGGTCCTAACGAAGACTACGCTCAGTTGTCGTGCCAACACAAGGAGAGACCACAACTCGTTTGCCAAAAGAGGATAAGCAATAGATTTGTGCACTTGCCTCGGTGCGCTCTTTCTTCTCTCTTGTTGGCTTACAAGCTTGGTATTCTCTTTGTATTGGGAGACTATGTATCTTTTTCTCTATCTTTTTTTTTGATTCTTTTCCTTTTTCTCCCTTGCTATGCTACTATGTTAGCTTTTGTATTTGGCCTCACACTCTCACTTTCCGAAGGCAAGTGCACAATGCTTAGACAAATACAAAATGAGTTGCTCTTATAGGATAGATACACACAAAGGAAGATATGGGGCTGTAAATGGTGGTGCAAGTTATACCTTTGGTATTGTTGACGACTTGTAACCGTTGGTGGAGGATGGTGTTCGAGTGTCGCGGTGTCGTTGAGCGCGGGATGACTTTGATGCGGAAGCTGTTGTGAAAAATGGCGACAAACACGCGGAACACGAACAAGCGAGGTGAAAAAAAAAGTCAGCAAACGAAATTGAGGCGTCAAAGGGCAGGAAACACGGTCAGAGTCGAGCGGTAGTATCGCTTGCAACGAGCGGTAGTACCGGTAAGCGGTAGTGCCGCTTGTACTACCGGTAGTACCGGTTACTTGCGGTAGTACCGCTTGAACGGCCGGTAGTACCACTTGGCACAGATCTGGAACGCGAAGAACTTGCCAAAAACCTCAAATTCGTGGGAAATCTGACCGAAAGGCTGGGCTAGAAACAACAGGGGCTATAGATCGACTTCCAAAGCAACAGATCTATGGACCAAAACCACGAAAAACTCACCAAATCCAGAGATCGATCCGAAGGAAAATTGGGGCTCTTTTTGGTGGAATTTTCGATTTTAAGGTGGATAAAAGAAAAATTGGGGGGAAATTCGTGATCAACCATGCTCTTGATACCAATATGTTATGGGGTAAACCTGGGGTTGGCCCGATCTTTCACGAATTCCACGATAAACGAGGGGAAAGAGGTGGTCGGAGGATGAAATCGAGGAGAGCGATGAAAACCACGAACACACACACACACCAAAACACGATACACGTCTACTCCTCACGCCGGTGGCAACCGGTCCAACATAATCCCTAGGATCGGTGTTGGGCGAAGCTCGCTCTCCACGCCAACAACGGGGGATGAGGTGCTTGGTGAGATCTTGACGACTTGGGGGCGAGAAATCGAGAACCCAAGGCCTTGTACAACTTGAACGCACTAGGCAAGATCCAAGAGGGGGGTGGATAATCCGGTGCTCCTTGGTAGGAGCATGAGACCAATAGATATAAGTCCTCAAAGGGTTTCCTTAATATCTATTATTATCCAAGTCTAGGGTTTACAATGGAGGGTGGGGGCTATATATAGTCCAGCCACAAAACAGGGGTAGTTTCGGAACGAAAAGGTAAATTATAGGTAGGGTTACAAGGCACAGGGCCGAACTTAGGCGTTCAGGATCTGTCAGGACCTGTAGTACCGATCCGTCAACCGGTAGTACCGGTGGTAACTTGAGTACTGCCCGAGCTGATAGAACCGCTGAGGGCCTGGAGCTTCCGAGGCGCCTGTGGCGGCAGTAGGAGGGGGTAGTCTGCATTGTCCGTAGTACTGCTTTGGGCTGGTAGTACCGCTTGCATCTGGGCGTGGAGTGGTGCTTCTGGAGCATCCGTAGGCTGGGCAGTAGGACCGCTTGGAAGCGGTACCGGTCGGCTCAACTGCATTACTGCGTCTGGCGTGATCGGTTGCTTTCCCTCTGTTCCTTGGGTCCTTCTCTTCGTACCTGATGATGCATAGTGTATGCGTATGAAGTAGCAAGCCATCCAAGGGTGTGTCGAAGTCACACAAGGAGAGGAGCGAGTTCACCTTAGCTTGAAGGAGTTTGGCTCGGGCGCGAGTCATGGGTCCACTTGGGGAGCTCGTGGGAGTATATGTAGTAGCGGTCGTAGGACGGGCTGCATCAGAGGAAGAAGCGCGCCAAGGCAAGTGCACAAATCCGTTGCTTACCTTCTTTTGGCAAACGAGTTGTGGTCTCTCCTTGCGTTGGCACGACGCCCGAGCGTAGTCTTCGTTAGGCCTTTTCGTGTTCACTTTCTTAGTCGTGCTAACCCCATTTTTCTCCACGCGTATGTGTAGTCGTAGGTTCTCGTCACCTTTTGAGTTGACCATTTCCTTTTGACTTGAGTTGTTGGATTTTCTCCACTTTTGACTATCCTTTGCGTTCGGTTGGTTCTTTGGTTTTTCCACAATCCTACCCATCCACCAAAAGCTTTTGAGAGTTGTCGCTCCTTTGTGTGTGAGTTTCTTTGCCATTTCACTTTGCACGTTGTTCGCTCCTTTGTGTGGCAATTGGTTTGATATAATCTCCAAGGTGAGGTAAAAGGCTTACTCTACGCACCTTTACTCTCCATATACAACCCTTGTCGACTTTGCATCATGGACAGGATTGGCGAGCCGTCCCAACCACCACCACCACCTCCGGAGGACGACAATCCATACATGACAAGATGGGACCATTGGAAGGTTCGAGGAGAATTCAACTACCATTGTGAAGCCCTTGAGCGGCGCCAAGATGAACAATTTAGCGAAGCCCGAGTGGAGTTCAAGAACATCGACAACCGCTTCGAGGAAGTCCGAGGCCAAATGCATGCCATGCAACACAACCTCGGTCATCAAAATGAAGCTCTTGGTCGTGCCCTCGCCTCAACGGATGAGAAGCTTCAACGCCTCATTGATGGGTTGGCAAGGCCACGCTCGCGAGACTCAAGATCATCACGGCACTCCTCAAGTGAATCAAGTGCTCCTCGCCGTCACGCTTCAAGGCACCGGGATGGACCCTTACTTCAATCCATGAGCTCTTCTGTTATGGGGTGACCCCTTGGGGTGGCCCGATCTTTCACGAAATTCCATGGGAAACAAGGGGAAAGCGGTGGACGGGGGAAGAAGGGATGAAAACCACGAACACACGCACGCAAATCACGATACACCCCGATATCTCACGCCGGTGGCAACCGGTCCAACATAATCTCTAGGATCGGTGTTGGGCGAAGCTCTCTCTCCACGCCAACAACGGGGGACGAGATGCTTGGTGAGACCTTGACGACTTGGGGGCGAGAAACCGAGAACCCGAGGCCTTGTACAACTTGAACGCACTAGGCATTATCCAAGAGGAGGGTGTACAATAGGTGCTCCTTGGTAGGAGCATGAGACCAATAGATTAAAAGATCCACAAAGGGGTGTCTTAATCTATCATTATCCAAGTCTAGGGTTTACATATGAGGGGTGGGGCTATATATAGGCCAACCACATAAACAGGGGTAGTTCTGGAATAAAACGTGAAGTTTCGGAGAAATTGGGGGTTACATGGGCCAGGCCCAAAAGGCTTTAACATGCCTGGCGTCGATCAGTCCGGAGACTCCGGTCTTGGGTCCGGAGACTCCGGTCTGGACCGGAGACTCCGGTCAATCTCCGGACCCGTCTCCGGAGGGGGCTTCTGGCTGTCCCGGGCTTGGATCTCCGGTCTGGACCGGAGGAAGGTCCGGAGACTCCGGTGTAGGAGACCGGAGACTCCGGTCTACACCGGAGACTCCGGTGTGCAGAGCTCCAGCAGCTTCTTCCTTGGTGGCTTGGTGTGGTGGTGTTGCTTCATATCCGAGGATACACAATGTAGATGCATGAAGTAGCAAGCCATCCAAAGGTAGACCAAAATCACATGAGGAAAGGAGCGAGTTAACCTTGGCTTGTAGGAGCTTGGCACGGGCGCGAGTCATTGGTCCACTTGGGGGACTAGGTGTTGTAGATGGAGGTGCGTCCGCAGGACGGGCTGCATCAGCTCCCCCCCCTTGGGAAAGAGTCTTCCTCGACTCTTCAACCTTCTCAACTTCATCTTCGCCATGGTAGGGTGATAGGTCCTTGACATTGAATGTCGGGCTCACAAGATACTTGGATGTTGGGATATCTATGATGTAGGCGTTGTTGTTGATCCTCTTTAGCACTTTGAACGGTCCATCACCTCTTAGCTTGAGTTTGGAGTCGCGGTCCTTGGGGAAGCGGTCTTTACTCAAGTGTATCCACACAAGGTCGCCTTCTTCAAAGATCATCTCTTTCTTGTTCTTGTTTAGCCTTGATGCTTGGCGAAGGACTTGTTTCTCGATCGTAGCTCTTGTGTCTTCATGGAGTTTCTTCATTGTTTGGGCATGCTTGTCCACGTCCATATTGGCACGTTCATGAAGAGGTAGTGGAAGGATATCGAGCGCGGTGAGGGGCTCGAAGCCATAGACGATCATGAACGGGCTCCTCATGGTGGTGGAGTGCTTGGCGCGGTTGTAGGCGAACTCGGCGTGTGGAATACATTCCTCCCAGTCTTTAAGGTTCTTCTTTATCAACACCCGGAGGAGTGTGCCAAGACTTCGATTGACGACCTCGGTTTGTCCATCGGTTTGAGGATGCAAGGCGGACGAGAAGAGGAGCTTGATGCCGAGCTTGGCCATGAGAGTCTTCCAGAAGTAGCTCATGAATTTTACGTCGCGGTCGGAGACGATTGTTCTTGGTACACCATGTAGCCGAATTATTTCCCTGAAAAACAAATTTGCTACATATGAAGCATCATCGGTCTTATGGCCCGGAATGAAATGTGCCATTTTTGAAAAGCGATCCACTACTACAAATATAGAATCATGACCATGTTTAGATCTAGGCAAGCCTAACACAAAGTCCATGCTAATGTCCGACCAAGGTGCATGAGGGATAGGCAATGGCATATAAAGACCAAAGGGGTTGGACTTAGACTCAGCTTGGATACATGTAGTGCATCGTTGGACGTGGCGCTCCACGTCGCGCTTCATCTTTGGCCAAAAGTAGTGAGTGGAGAGCATGTCATAAGTCTTGTCACGACCAAAGTGACCCATGAGGCCTCCACCATGGAACTCTTGAAGAAGCAAAAGTTGGAGAGACGATTTCGGAATGCAAAGCTTGTTTTGTTTGAAAAGAATTTGATCAACATCTTTGATGCAAAGTTAGGAGAATTTGGCAAAAACACAAAAGGAAGAATATCCAAAAAAACATTATTATGTGTGCCAACCAACCATTGGAAAGATAAATTGTTCGACATGTTGGATGTCACACACAAATCATCGATAGTAAATATCATGGGAATATGAGTATCCCAAGCGGAAGACAAAGTAACGTGTTTGCAAACAAACCAAATTATAGAGCAAGTGGTCCTTATGTTTGTTGCAACAACAAGACGAGATTCTTGGAAGCTCTCATGACAATACATGTTCTTAATGGAATTGTGGTTGCACACAAAACATCGGAAAGGGAAATTATTCAACATTTTTGTTGCAACACACAAAGCATCATTATCCAAAAGCAAAAAAACATGAATGTCACAAGGTGAGATAATACCATCAACATGCTTGCAATCAAACCATATGAAAGAGCAATTTGCCAACATGAAAGATGCAAAGCATGCAAAAGGTATCAGAGCTGGGTTCGATCTTGAACTCACTTGTGGGATGCTCTCAAGAGCTCTTTTTGTCAACTCGTGCTCAACCGAGGTTGACATGATAGTGCGGGTACCTACACACATCATATGTAAAAGGAAGAACGTGTGTGCATGGTAGAGATACACATCATCCATCATGATGTATCTCTTCTTGTGCACATCACCATTATTGTCAATCAAGTATGAAATAGGTGCATGGTGAGTATGCAGGTGGGGAACATGCTTATCATGGCAATCATCAAAATCTCCAAAAATTGAGAAAGCTATGGGGGCCATCTCATGATAACGCATATGATCAATGTTGTTGCAAGCAAAACAAGTGAAATAGTAAGCATTCATCTTATTGCAAGCAACGGGAGAAATTGAATGACTAGCATGACAAAGCAAGTCCGAAGCAATTGGAGGATACACACAAGATGCATAGCATGGCATGTTTATGGAAATGGTATCGCAATCAAACAATTCCACATGAGCAATATTATGCAAAGGCAAAGCATCACATGGGAATATGAATGAAGCATATGTAATATCACAAGTATCATCCATAGCATGCATATCCTCACAATTCATCATGTCCACTAGTGGGATCATGGCATCATCAACACCCTTATTGTTACCTTGGTCATACCTCTCATATGAAGTGGGTGTTGTGGAAGTAGTGGCCTCCTTGTGGACGACTTCGTTTTCTTGATGTAGCCATGGCGTAGCATCATCTTCGTGCACCATGTACATCTTCTCTAATCGAGGCATCATTGCTTCGTGGCTTGGCGCGTCTTCATCCATGGAACCTAGCACAACATAAGAGAACACACTAGAGGTAGAGGGTAAGTTGTTAGAAATAGAAATGGTCTCACTTGACCTATCAACTACCACTCTCAACTCAGTCGGTGTATCACTCATGCCCTCAAAGTGGAAGCACTCAATCTCACATAAGGTGGAGTCACTCATCTCACTCTTGTTATCACTCAAGTGGGCTAAGTGGCTCTCATACTGACATGGGATTGGTACCACATCATCACTCAAGCATATAGGGGTAGGCTCGGGTTCCTCAACTCCATGCGCCTCCTTTGGTCAAGGGAAAATCCCATGCTCACCATTCTTGACCTTGTTGCCTTCAAGGTTGGATGCCATAAGATGGGCATCATTGCTCTCCTCCATGGTCGAAGGGAAAATCCCATGCTCGACCGTCTTGTGGCCATCTCGTAGTAGTGGTGGAGGTAGGCTCATGCTATCCAACTTGGCGAAGTATAGGTCTACATTTTCCTTGTTGGCGAGGTCGTGGAAGTCAAGCGTGGGCATTGAAGCTTGATGGAGTGGAGGAATGCTTGCTCTTGGTGCCATTGTGGTGGTGGCACGGGTAGTTGAAGGTGCCCTATGATGGTGTCGACGGAGGTCATTCGCGTGCCTTGCCGATTGTTGATGTTGGTGGCGCACTTGGTCGTCCACATGACACTCATGACAGTGATCATTTGTCTTGGCACTCCTCTTGTGCTTGTGGTGCCTTCTTGAGATTTATTGAGCATTATGGTTGGTGCTCATCATGAATTCATCGTCTTGGTGGCGAAGATGCCTATGACGATGTCTTGTATCCTCTTTATGGTGTCGATGCTCATGAGAGGATGTTTGTCGATGAAGATCCTTGTTTCTTGGCGCCTCTCGATGTATATGATGTTTGTACGCCACTCTTGTTTGGATAGGAGGTGGATCTTGGCGGCTTGGAGATGGTGGAGCTTAACACCATCTAGGTGGTGGCACTTGATGCCGTGTCGATGGTGGCGCTTGTCGCCTTGGAGGTGGATCATCGAAGTAGGTGGTGCCCTTGGGTGTGGCACGCTTGGCCTTGAAGGTCATGGATTCTTGATGATGCGCCTCCGCTTGCTTGGCGTAGTAGGCTTCCATCTCCACACAGTGGAGGAATTCTTCATGGCTCATGGAGGAGCCATCAAAGTCGATGAAGGTCTCCGTGTCCTCCATGCTCGGCGAGGCATCATCGATGTCGTACTCGAAGTCGTCCATGTTTGGGGAGTAATTGTTGGTGTAGTACTCCATATCACCCAAGCATGTGGAGCCATTGTCGGTGTAGAGCTCCAAGTCTTCCATGCTTGAGGAGCCATAGTTGGTGTCATGCTCCATGTATTCCATGCATGTGGAGCCGTTGTCGATGTAGTGCTCCGGGTCCTCAAAGCATGCAGAGCCATTGTCGGTGTTGTGCTCCGTCATGTCCTCTATACTTGTGGAGTCGTAGTCATGGTGTCTCATCATGGATTCTTCATAGATATCATCCTCGGTTCCGGAGTCCCTAGACATGATGCACAAGACCAAGCGGTGTATATGGAAGTGGTAGTGGGAGTTAGGGATACAACGTCAAACCTTACTTTACCTTGGAAGATCGTATCGTACAAGTGGCCACACTTGAGAGCAATAAACCAAGCAAAGTGAAGTTCACGCGGAACACCAAAACCAACTACTAACCAAAAAACACAGACACACAAGGCCTATGGTGGATAGGTATGAAAAATGGCATGTCAAGAACCAATCCAAAATTAAGATGTTGTATTGGTAAGTAAAGAACCACAATGATCACAAAGCAAACAAGTCAATCCACAAGATAGGAAAAATGTACAAGGAAACACACACGGTGGGATAAATGGGACTTGTGCGACGGAGAAAGTGAGCTAAGAACCAAATGATTTCCTAGCGAAGACTATAAGCTCGTGTCACACAAGTACAAGAAGAGACGCTAGTTCGATTGCAATTAATTGGTGGGCTACAAGATATGCACAATAAGTACCACCTATATGATGTTCATCGATCTTGCGCTTCCTATTCTATGAGGCACATGTATATTTCTTTCTTTTTCTCTTTTTTTTCTATTTTATTTTATTTTCTCTTTTTCTTTTTCACTTGCCTCTTCCTTGTGCCAACAACTATACAAGATAACTATATGAGATCGCACTCCCAATGTTTGCTCGGAATCTACAAGGTATCAAATGTGCATAGACCAAGCAATCATAAGAGGAACTAGTCTCAATAGGTGTTTGTTGCTCGCAAAGATAGTGGGTTTCACAAAGGAATGCAAGTGGGGAAAAGTCGCGGAATGTTATACCTTTCGTCGACGAGCTTCACCCTTTATTGTTGGCTTCCGCCTTGCTCACGGAATTTGGATGGAGTAGATAGCATGAACAACGCAGATGTTGATGTAGTGCTCCTTCTCCTCTTCGAAACGAGCTAAAGAACACCAAAATCCGAGTTGAAATGCAAAAGTTATGCTCAAAACCGTGCTGCAGTTTTTACATGCGCAGGAAGGGCGGAGACTCGATGCAGGGTCCGGAGACTCCAGCCTAGGCCGGAGACTCCGGTCCGGGAGATTCCAGGACGTCCAGAACTTGAACGGGACGCGTTTTGGGCGGAAAAATTCGAACCAAAACCTCAGATTGATGGGGGAAATCAAGGAATTAGGCCATGGGAACGCAGGGGAAGGTAGATCAACTAGTTTAGCAAGTAATCCACGGATCAAAACCTACCAAAACTCACTGAAATCACAGATCGATCCAAAACACGAATTGGGGCTGTTTTTGGTGGAAATTTCGAATTTATGGGGAAAAGACCAAATCGATGAGAAATCCGTGGCAACCAAAAGCTGCTGATACCAGATGATGGAGGGGTTAACCTCTTGGGTGCCCGATCTTCACGGATCTCGTGGTCAAATCGATAGGAAAGCGAGGGGAAAGGGAGAAGGTGGCGGAAGCGAACACACACCTCGCGAAGAACACGATGAACAAACGCAAAACTCACACGATACAAGGCCGATTGCTCCCGAACGGCGGCCACCGGTCCGATAGAATCCTCGCACGGAAAGATCGGTCAACGTGCTCCCTCAAATCCACATCGGAGAGGGAAGAACACCTTGGGAGGGTCTTGACAACTTGGAGACGAGACATCGAACTCCACGGCCTTGTTCAACGATGGATGCATGATGCAAAGTCCAATCGAGGTTGGTGACGATAGTCGGTCCCCTTGGATAAGGGGATGAGGCAAAACTAGAGATTCCACACAAGGGGGTTGTCTTTAGTCTATCATCTATGCCTAAGGGATACATGAAGGGGTGGGGGCTCTATTTATAGGCCAGCCACATAAACAGGGGTAGTTTGGGGATAAAACTAGGGTTTGGACGAGATAGAGGGGTACATGGGCCGAAGGCCCATTGGCGCGCCAGAGCCATCGTGTAGGCCGGAGACTCGGTGGGGGTCCGAGACTCGGTCCAGGCCAGACCCCGTCTGTCTCAGTGTGTCGTCTCCGGAGTGGCGTTCGACCGTCCTCGGGCGGTTCTTTGGTCCGGAGGTAGGTCGAGACTCGGTAGCAGGACCGGAGACTCCGGTGTAGGCCGGAGACTCCGGTGGTTCAGCCGTGGCTTCTTCCGTCTCCTCTTCCAAGCCTCCGTATTGTCGGGCTTGATGTCCCGGGCTTCCTCCCTTGCCTTCGTACTTGTCGGTGTGAACCTATCATGCATATGTGGCGGAGTATGAAGTAGCATACCATTCAATAGGGTAGGAAGTGGGCTCGCATAGAGGAACGGGTTCACCTTTGGATTCCATGACGACTTGGCGTAAGTTGGAGACCATGATGTGGTAACGACCATAGGTCGGGCTACATCAATTACTCCCCAAGCATGGACGACTTCGAGTGCGACATCAACGAAGCGTCGCCAAGCATGGAGGACACGGAGAACTTCATTGACTTTGATGGCTCCTCCATGAGCCATGAAGAATTCCTCCACCGTGTGGAGATGGAAGCCTACTACACCAAGCAAGAGGAGGCGCATCATCA
This sequence comes from Avena longiglumis, assembly GCA_030063025.1. Taxonomy (NCBI): domain Eukaryota; kingdom Viridiplantae; phylum Streptophyta; class Magnoliopsida; order Poales; family Poaceae; genus Avena; species Avena longiglumis. The sequence continues at coordinate 327,014,115 of CP125974.1, read as the reverse complement.
AGAATCCATGACCTTCAAGGCCAAGCGTGCCACACCAAATGGCACCACCTACTTCGATGATCCACCTCCAAGGCGACAAGCGCCACCATCGACACGGCATCAAGTGCCACCACCTAGATGGCGTCAAGCTCCACCATCTCCAAGGCGCCAAGATCCATCACCTCCAAGGCGCCAAGATCCACCTCCTATCCAAACAAGAGTGGCGTCCAAACATCATATGCATCAAGAGGCGCCAAGAAACAAGACTCTTCATCGACAAACATCCTCTCATGAGCATCGCCACCATAAAGAGGATACAAGACATCGTCAAAGGCATCTTCGCCATAAATACGAAGAATTCATGATGGGCTCCATCCATAATGCTCAAGCAAGCTCAAGAAGGCACCACAAGCACAAGAAGAGTGCCAAGGCAAATGATCACCGTCGTGAGCGTCATGTGGATGACCAAGTGCTTAACCAACGTCAACCATCGGCAAAGCACGCCAATGACCTCCGTCGACACCATCATAGGGCACCTTCAACTACTCGTGCCACCACCACAATGGCACCAAGAGCAAGCCTTCCTCCACGCCATCAAGCTTCAATGCCTACGCCTGACTTCCACGCCCTCGCCAATGAGGAAAATGTAGACCTCTACTTCGCCAAGTTGGATAGCATGAGCCTACCTCCACCACTACTACGAGATGGCCACAAGACGGTCGAGCATGGGATTTTCCCTTCGACTCAGCAGGCGAGCGATGATGCCCATCTTATGGCATCCAACCTTGAAGGCGACAAGGTCAAGAATGGTGAGCATGGGATTTTCCCTTCACCAAAGGAGGCGCTTGGAGTTGAGGAAACCGAGCATATCCCCATAAGATTGAGTGATGATGTTGTACCAATCCCATGTGAGTATGAGAGCCACTTAGCCCACTTGAGTGAGAACAAGAGTGAGATGAGTGACTCCACCTTATGTGAGATTGAGTGCTTCCACTTTGAGGGCATGAGTGATACACACGAGTGAGTTGAAAGTGGTAGTTGATAGGTCAAGTGAGACCATTTCTATTTCTGACAACTTACCCTCTACCTCTAGTGTGTTCTCTTATGTTGTGCTAGGTTCCATGGATGAAGACGCGCCAAGCCATGAAGCAATGATGCCTCAATTGGAGAAGATGTACATGGTGCACGAAGATGATGTTATGCCATGGCTACATCAAGAAGACGACGTCGTCCACAAGGAGGCCACTACTTCCACAACACCCACTTCATATGAGAGGTATGACCAAGATAACGATAAGGGTGTTGATGATGCCATGATCCCACTAGTGGACATGATGAATTGTGAGGATATGCATGCTATGGATGATACTTGTGACATTACATATGCTTCATTCATATTCCCATGTGATGCTTTGCCTTTGCATAATATTGCTCATGTGGAATTGTTTGATTGCGATACCATTTCCATAAACATGCCATGCTATGCATGTTGTGTGTATCCTCCAATTGCTTCGGACTTGCTTTGTCATGCTAGTCAGTCAATTTCTCACGTTGCTTGCAATAAGATGAATGCTTGCTATTTCACTTGTTTTGCTTGCAACAACATTGATCATATGCGTTATAATGAGATGGCCAACATAGCTTTCTCAATTTTTGGAGATTTTGATGATTTCCATGATAAGCATGTTCCCCACTTGCATACTCACCATGCATCTATTTCATACTTAATTGACATTATTGGTGATGTGCAAAAGAAGAGATACGTCATGATGGATGATGTGTATCTCTACCATGCACACACGTTCTTCCTTTTGTGTATGATGTGTGTAGGTACCCGCACTATCATGTCAACCTCGGTTGAGCACGAGTTGACAAAAAGAGCTCTTGAGAGCATCCCACAAGTGAGTTCAAGATCGAACCCAGCTCTGATACCTTTGGCATGCTTTGCATCTTTCATGTTGACAAATTTTTCTTTCCTATGGTTTGCTTGCAAGCATGTTAATGGTATTATATTCCCTTGTGACAACCATGTTTCTTCACTTTTAGATAATGATGCTTTGTGTGTTGCAACAAAAATGTTGAACAATTTACCTTTCCGATGTTTTGTGTGCAACCACAATTCGTCATGAGAGCTTCCAAGAATCTTGTCTTGTTGTTGCAACAAACATAAGGACCACTTGCTCTTTCATTTGGTTTGTTTGCAAACACGTTACTTTGTCTTCCGCTTGGGATACTCATATTCCCATGATATTTGCTATCGATGATTTGTGTGTGACATCCAACATGTCGAACAATTTCTCTTTCCAATGGTTGGTTGGCACACATAATGATGTTGTTTTGGATATTCTTCCTTTTGTGTTTTTGCCAAATTCTCCTAACTTTGCATCAAATATGTTGATCAAATTTCTATTCGATTGCTTTGAGTGCCCCACTAAGACATTATATGGAGTTTTTGAGTTTCCACATTTGGATGATGTTCAAACGATTCCCATGCACATTGACCTTGCATATGCATCCCGTTTGCTATCCTTGTATGGTGCTAATAGTGTTGTGAACAAGAATGGACATGCCACATTTGACATGCTCCTCTATCACACACGAAAATATTTTGCTTGGTCTTTGTTGTGTGAAGGCACAAATGCATACAGTCAACCTCTATGGACTATATGTTGACAAGAAGAACCGAAGCGAGTTACCTATGTCTACCCTTCATCGAGCTATCCCTACAAGATAAGGTGACTTCCTTCTACTTGAGGACTCATGCAATAATCTTCATGAATTCGCTACACTTTGAGTGTTGCTTCGCTTTTATTATGAGCTTTGTAGGCTTCATGGAAGGTGAAGGAACATTGAAGTGTTGTCAAGTCAATATTCTCGAGGAAGACTATATGGTGAACCCCAGGATCAAGAAGGTCTCTCGACCTCTTCTACTTTGTGATGAGCATGTAGAGTCGAGGACAACTCTTTTTGAAGGGGGGGGGAGCTGATGTAGCCCGACCTACGGTCGTTACAACATCATGGTCTCCAACTTACGCCAAGTCGTCATGGACTCCAAAGGTGAATCTGTTCCTCTATGCGAGCCCACTTCCTACCCTATTGAATGGTATGCTACTTCATACTCCGTCACATATGCATGATAGGTTCACACCGACAAGTACGGAGGCAAGGGAGGAAGCCCGGGACATCAAGCCCGACAAGACGGAGGCTTGGAAGAGGAGAAGGAAGAAGCCACGGCTGAACCACCGAAGTCTCCGGCCTACACCGGAGTCTCCGGTCCTGCTACACCGGAGTCTCCGAACCTACCTCCGGACCGACCCTCAAAGAACCGCGAGGCGGTCAGAATGCCACTCCGGAGGCGACAGGAGATGCATCGAGTCTCCGGCCTAGACCGGAGTCTCCGGACCCCACACCGGAGTCTCCGGCCTACACGATGGGCCTGCACGCCGCCAGCTGGGCCTTCGGCCCATGTACCCCTCTAGCTCGTCCAAACCCTAGTTTTATCCCCAAAATACCCCTGTTTATGTGGTTGGCCTATATAGAGCCCCCACCCTCCATTGTAAACCCTAGGCATAGATGATAGACTAAAGAAAACCCCCATTGTGGAATCTCTAGTTTTGCCTCATCCCCTTTACCAAGGGGACCGACTATCATCACCAACCTCGATTGGACTTTGCATCACGCATCCATCGTTGAACAAGGCCTTGGAGTTCGATGTCTCGTCTCCAAGTTGTCAAGACCCTCCCCAAGGTGTTCTTCCCTCTCCGATGTGGATTTGAGGGAGCACGTTGACCGATCTTTCCTTGCGAGGATTCTATCGGACCGGTGGCTGCCGTTCGGGAGCAATTGGCCTTGTATCATGTGAGTTTTGCGTGTGTTCATCGTGTTCTTCGCGAGGTGTGTGTTCGCTTCCGCTACCTTCTCCCTTTCCCCTCGCTTTCCCATCGATTTGACCACGAGATCCGTGAAGATCGGGCACCCAAGAGGTTAACCCCTCCATCACTCAACCATGTTGTTGTACCTTTGGAACTCGGTGATGCGCTTGATAGGATGGTTCAAGCCATTGAGGAAACGTGCCATTGTTTGCTCATCATGCTCTTCAATGTTGGCACGGATCATGTTGAGCTCCATTTGCTTGAAGTACTCTTCCACGGTCTTTGTTCCTTGACTAAGCGTTTGAAGCTTGTTGAAGAGGTCACGCGTGTAGTGTGAAGGAACAAAGCAGGATCTCATATGAGCCTTCATATCTTGCCAAGTTGAGATTGGAGGCTCTTCTTTTGATTCACGAGCGAGTTGGAATTGTTCCCACCAAAGGTTGGCATATTCATCAAACTCGAGGGATGCCATGGCCATCATCTTCTCATTGCTAAAGTTGTGCATGCGGAAGATCTTGTCAACCTTGAGTTCCCATGAGAGGTATTCTTCGGGATCATTGGAACCGGTGAACTTGGGCATGGTGAACTTCAGCTTGCCGAAAGTTTCTTCCTCATTGCGGTTCCGGTTGCGACGGTTGCCATGATTTTGGTGGCCATCTTCATCATCCGAGCTCTCATGTCTTTCTTGTTGATGGTGGCGTTGCTCTTGCCGTTGTTGAGGTGCCGCGTTTGGTGGTGGAACTTGGTTTGGACGATGAGCTTGGGGAGCTTGCTCTTGTTGTTGGCGCGGTTGAGGACGAGGAGGAGGTTGTTGGTCCTCACGGCGAGCTTGGGGAGCTTGGTCTTGTTCTTGTCGTGGTTGATGCCGAGGAGCATTATCTTGCACCATGTGGCGAGGAGGACGTCGAGCCGCATGCGCAATCGGCTGTTCTCTTTCTACTTGATGTGGAAGAGGCTCGTCATTTAGATCATGTTGACGGTGATGACGTTCATGTCGAGGAGGACGCCTTGGTGGATCTTCGAATGCTTCACGCCGCCGGCGAACTTGTTCTTCCACTTCGGATGCTTCACTTGTTGTGGAAAGAACATGTCGATGACGATGGGCTTGGTGGTCCATGTGAGGTTGTTCTTGTTGAAGTACAAGTGCCCTTTGTTGTGGTCGGTCCACTTCACGTCTTGGAGGTCTTGCGGAGAGGTCACCATCATAGCTTGACGGTGCGGCGTGTCGCGGAGATGGTACTGCTTGAGAAGAGATCATGGATTGAAGTACGGGTCCATCCCGGTGCCTTGAAGCGTGACGGCGAGGAGCACTTGATTCACTTGAGGAGTGCCGTGATGATCTTGAGTCTCGCGAGTGTGGCCTTGCCAACCCATCAATGAGGCATTGAAGCTTCTCATCCGTTGAGGCGAGGGCACGACCAAGAGCTTCATTTTGATGACCGAGGTTGTGTTGCATGGCATGCATTTGGCCTCAGACTTCCTCGAAGCGGTTGTCGATGTTCTTGAACTCCACTCGGGCTTCGCTAAATTGTTCATCTTGGTGCCGCTCAAGGGCTTCACAACGGTAGTTGAATTCTCCTCGAACCTTCCAATGGTCCCATCTTTTCATGTATGGATTGTCGTCCTCCGTAGGTGGTGGTGGTGGTTGGTACGGCTCGCCATTCATGTCCATGATGCAAAGCTGACAAGGGTTGTATATGGAGAGTAAGGGTGCGCAGAGTTAGCCTTTCACCTCACCTTGGAGATTATATCAAACCAATTGCCACACAAAGGAGCGAACAGCGCGCAAAGTGAAATGGCAAAGAAACTCACACACAAAGGAGTTACAACTCTCAAAAGCTTTTGGTGGATGGGTAGGATTGTGGGAAAGCCAAAGAACCAACCAAACGCAAAGGATAGTCAAAAGTGGAGAAGATCCAACAAAACGCAAGTCAAAAGGAAATGGTCAACTCAAAAGGTGACGAGAACCTACGACTACACACACGCGTGGAGAAAAATGGGGTTAGCACGATTATGAAAGTGAGCACGAAATGGCCTAACGAAGACTACGCTCGGGTGTCGTGCCAACGCAAGGAGAGACCACAACTCGTTTGCCAAAAGAGGGTAAGCAATGGATTTGTGCACTTGCCTTGGTGCGCTTCTTCCTGTCTCTTTTGCTTACAAGCTTGATGCTCTCTTTGTATTGGGAGACCATGTATCTTTCTATTTTTCTTTTTTTGCTTTTTCTCTTTTTTTTATTCTTTTTCTTTTTCTCCCTTGCTATGCTACTATGTTAACTTTTGTATTTGCCCTCACACTCTCACTTTCCAATGGCAAGTGCACAATGCTTAGACAAACACAAAATGAGTTGCTCTCATAGGATAGGTACACACAAAGGAAGATATGGCTACAAGGGTTGACACAAGTTATACCTTAGTTGATGGTGATGATCTTGTGTCGATGGAGCGGGGAAGAGTTTGGGGTCCGTGGTGTCGAAGAGCGCGGCGATGTTGCGGAAGCTAACTGTTAGTTGGTGACACGCACACGGAACACAAACAACAAGTGGATAGATTAGCCAATGTAGAAAAGAGGGAAAATGGGCAAAAATAGGCGTTCAGGGCCGGAGACTCAGGTCTTGGGCCGGAGACTCCGGTGTAGACCGGAGACTCCGGTGTGCAGGCCGGAGACTCCGGTGTGGGGGGTCTGATCGTGTTCTTGAGCGGAAATCGACGCCTAGAGTCCTCAAATCCGCGAAAATTTGGCCAAAATTGGGAAGCATGAGCAAAAGTGAAGCAACACCTTAGACAAGATTTGGTCAGATCAAAACCACCAAAAACACTCCAAAACGACAGATCGATCCAAAGGCAAATTGGGGCTGTTTTTTGGGAAATTTTCGAATTTATGGTGGATAGAAGAAAAATTGGGGGGAAATTCGTGATCAACCTTGCTCTTGATACCAAGATGTTATGGGGGAACCGCTTGGGGTGGCCCGATCTTTCACGAAATTCCACGGGAAACGAGGGGAAAGCGGTGGACGGGGGAAGAAGGGATGAAAACCACGAACACACGCACGCAAATCACGATACACGCCAATATCTCACACCGGTGGAAACCGGTCCAACATAATCTCTAGGATCGGTGTTGGGCGAAGCTCTCTCTCCACGCCAACAACGGGGGACGAGGTGCTTGGTGAGACCTTGTGATAGGGCAAAGGTGTCCGATCTTTCGATGAGATGGCGATAATCGATTTGGTGGAGTTCGGGCTTGAGGATCCGACTACACGTGCGAGCACGAGCGCCAATGCAATCGCTAGGCCAATCTCCTGGAGGTTACCGATCCTGCGTGAACACGATATGATGCAGTCCGTCCTACGACCGCTACTACATCTATTCCCGTGAGCTCCCCAAGTGGACCCATGACTCGCGCCCGAGCCAAACTCCTTCAAGCTAAGGTGAACTCGCTCCTCTCCTTGTGTGACTTCGACACACCCTTGGATGGCTTGCTACTTCATACGCATACACTATGCATCATCATGTACGAAGAGAAGGACCCAAGGAACGGAGGGAAAGCCACCAGTCGCTGCCAGACGCAAGCGGTACTACCGGTTGAGCCGACCGGTACTACCGCTCAAAGCGGTCCTATCGACCCACTGGGACGCTCCAGAAGCACCACTCCACGCCCAGACACAAGCGGTACTACGCCCAAAGAACCGGTACTGGACAGCAGTACTACCGCCCCTCCTACCGCGCTTCGCCACAAGCTCCAGGCCCTCAAGCGGTACTGGCTCCCGGAGCGGTACTACCGATCACCGGTACTACCATTACTAGGTTGCGGACCGTACTACCTGGCCGATCTGAACGCCTAAGTTCGTACTGTGCCTTGTAACCCTACCTATAATTTACCTTTCGTTCAAACTACCCTGTTTTGTGGCTGGACTATATATAGCCCCCACCCTCCATTGTAAACCCTAGACTTGGATAATAATAGATATTAAGGAAACCCTTTGAGGAACTTATATCTATTGGTCTCATGCTCCTACCAAGGAGCACCGGATTATCCACCCCTCCTCTTGGATCTTGCCTAGTGTGTTCAAGTTGTACAAGGCCTTGGGTTCTCGGTTTCTCGCCACCAAGTCGTCAAGATCTCACCAAGCACCTCATCTGTAGCATCCCAATTTTCTAACAATTGCAATGCTACTAGCCTAGTCTATATAAATGCTACTTCCTATATAATTGTTGCATCATAATTATATCATGCTCATGTCATCATGCCACCTTGCATTTGAGCATCATATAAAACCCTTTTTGGTTTGGTTCTTCTCTCATATGCATTGTTAATTTTATTTGCCTCTTGATATTGTATTTGGTTATTGATATATTGTTTAAATGCCCAAGTTGAGTTGGGGGCATATCTTTTATTCAACTCCATCACCTTTCTCTGTGACCACCTTATAATTCCACCATCCAACTAAATATGAGCTTTGCACTTTATTTGGTTTTACCTCTAGCTCATGTGGGTTGGGATGGATCCAATTCTATCTCCACATGCTCTCATATATGCACCATTTTGTTTTCACATTATTGGTTTATAAGAGCCACATGGCCACCTTAGCATGCCTTGTGGGTGGAACCCTTTTCTAGCTTCCCTATGTGTTGTTTTGGGGTTATTATCATGTTGGGATATTTTTGGGCTTACTAAATGCCTAGTGGCACATACACACTAGCATGTCCCATTTTATTCAAATATGGTCATCTCCATCTACTCCACATGGGGCATCCTTTCACTTCTTTTAGCTTGGATTATTCCATATTTTTGGAATGCATATGTATAAATGCTATGGATATTTATTTTGTTTTCACAAGATGAAACCTAGCATTAATGTTCATGCATGGGCCATGCAATCATAACCCTTGGCCTTCTTATCTTTGTTTTGTTTTATCTTGGTTTGAGCCTTGCTTTTAATTCAAACTAGATGTTTCTTTGTTTTTGAATCTCTTAAACCATAATATAAACCTACCCTTTGGTTTGGCTAAACCAAACCATCCCTAAACCTAACACCCCCTCTCTCCAAACCCAAGCCATTCCCCTCTCCTCTCTCTAACCTAGCTAACCCAAAACCCTAAACCTAACACCTCATCTAATCTAACCCTAGTTACACCCATCTCCCTCTCACCTCACCTCTCCTCTCACCAACCCGAGCCACCCCCTAACCTAAACCAAAAAAACCTAACCAAACTACCCTCTCTCTCGGCCTCTCTCCTCCCTCTGCCTTGCAGGCCCCACCTGGCCACCCTAGCCCCACCTAGCTACCATCCACCCCAAGCCCTAACCCGAGCCACTAATCCTCCTCCTAACCTAGCCGAGCTACCCCACCCTAATAGCCTGAGCCTCTCCCTCCTCCTCTCTCTTGTTCCTTCTGCCAGCTGCCCCACCCGAGCCTTCTCTCCGACCTCACCTACGCCTGGCCCCAGCTGCAGCCCTGCCCGAGCCGGACGAGCACGTGAGGAGGAGAAGGTAAAAGGTGGTCGAAGCCACCTTTATCTCCAACCTACTCCCACACGGCACCCACGCCTCTTACTCACTTTTCCCTCCTCCCACACGCCTCCTCTGGCCACTCCAGATCCGCCCGAGCCTGCCACCTCTCCTCCCTTTCTTCTCCACCGCCACCAGCTACCCCATCGCCGGCCACCGTCAGTCTCCATCGTTCCCCCCTCCTACAGCCGGTGGCGAGGTGTTCTGGGTGTCGAGGAAGACCGAGGACCCTCCCCGCTGCCGGTATGCGTGCACGAGGAGGAGGAGGACCGAAGCCAGGACCATCATCGCTAGCCGAAACCCTAGATCGCCGAACCGCCAGCCTCGTCGTCGGTCCGCTGCTCCTCTGCCCGATCCGACCGCACCAACCACCTCCCGGTGAGCTCCTCCCTCTCCCTGACACCTCCGTTCTCGCCGTAGCTCCCTGTGCTCGTCGAACCTTTCGTCGAGCGGCCTCTGAGCGTCGGCGTGCACGCGCGTCTGCTCGTTGCGCGCCACGGTAGCTACACCTAGCCGTGACGCGCTTACCCTGCATCAACCCCCGCCTAGCCCAGTGGTCGCCGCCGTCTACGCGCGCGCCCCAGGTCACGTGTTCGAGCCTCGCGCGCCGCGCTCTGCCGCTGTCGTGCACCGACCCGTCGTCAGAGATCAGAGAAGAAGCACAGTGCCGCCGTGCGTTTTGCGGAAACCCCCCTAGCTTTTTAATCCTAACCCACGCTCCTAGAGGCCCCACCCGTCGATCACCCTGGCGTTTTCACGAATCGGTCCCTGGTTTTTCCACAACCTCAGCCCACGCTCCCTCAGATCTGCCGCGTGTCACGCCCCGGCTGGCGCGCCCGCGTGTGGGCCCGCGTGTTCTCCGGCCCCATCTCCCATCTGGCTGGGCTAGCCACACTGGTAGGAAAAGCCAGCCCCGCGCCCATGCCCCACTTGTCGAGTCAAAAGGCCCACCTGTCGCTGGTGGCTGGATCTGCCTGAGTACAAAAATGATTTTTCTGTTTTCTGTTTTGATTTAAACCTTTTCAAATTAATTTAAATTCAAATTTAAATCTGTATTAATATATCTTTTAATTTATAAATCCAAATTAAACATGTAATATATGTTTTGAAATCAGAAAAATGTGAGGAATTCAAATATGCCCTTAAAAATAATGTTTGAACACTTTAAATTTCAAGTTGATTAAAATTACAATAAAATGCCCTTTTCCCTTAATTAATTAATAACTTTTGTTTTATAACTCCAAATTTAGCAAATAATATGTCTAAAATGATTAGCTCGACGAGACCGTTCTGTTTAAGCATTCCATGTTCTGAATTGCAGCATGCATCATATAAATATAAAGTATACAGCAACTTATTCGAGAATAAAATGTGACCAAAACTCAATAAAATGTTTATTTCTTGTATTCTACACCTCACCCGTGCAATGCTACTTTATTGCCATGCAAATTGTGCATCATTCATCATGGCATGATTGTTTGCTTGTCGCATTTTATTCTTATGCTTGTGCACTTTATTTATGTTGGCCCTTATTTGTTTGGTTCTTCTTCGAATAGACGAAAGGTGGATATATCAAGAAACCGTGAGCACTACCGGATCCTTCTCTCGCTTCAATCGATTGTCGGGCAAGCACTACCACATGCTTGCATACATATAGTACCTATTGCCTCTATCTTATTCTTGCATCATTGAGTCGCGATCGCATTAAACTGAATCCCAAGTCTTGCATAGCCTTTACTTTTAAACCCCACAAGCTTGTTCCTCCATCCCATGAGCCATTACTACAGGAGTTGTTTGAGCCATGCGGTCGAGAACGACATGTGTAGGGTATGTGAGTGTCGATGGATAACGAGGTACCTATACAACTTAACACGAGTAGTAATGGGATAACTAATGAAAGCGGCACCGTGAGCAATATACGCTGCTATTTGGTTTTCATGCTCACTTGTGTCCGTAGGACCCAGTACTTGATTCCTGTTCCTTGAATATTCGCGCTATCCACATCCGGAGGCTTATGGACCCCCGAGCGAGCTTGATTCATTCTTATTTCTTGGGGCCACAAAGTAGTTTGGGCTTTATTACTATCCTGCTTATGCCATGCTTTATTGCTTTATTTACGATTTTGCGAGAGCACCAGATCTTGTTTAGGATCGTGACACGTTTTATTTGTGTCGACAAGCCCATCCACACTTTCGGGTTCCCGATCGTTTACCGTCCACACAAACCTTGAGTCCGTCTCGAGCCGCCAACTTCGCGGGAAGCTTAATGGGTGGCCCTTGAAATATTTCTGAATCTGTGATCGCTTTGTCGTGAATGCCTCGTTGGGTTTTGATTTGGTTTTTCCGAGGTTGATCGAGTGTGTGTTGCTATTTGTGCACCCTCAGGTAAAACTTTCAAAGCCGTGTCATGTTATGGAGCACAGTTTCGATCATATACAAGTATAACTAAAGTACCGCTTTTAATTTGACTAAGTAATCGACTAGTAAATAGTGCAACACTCATGGAATGGATAATAAACGCTAACGGATGGGGGTGTTCGTCCGCTTCCTCGTTGGTAGCGAGGAGGAGGATGGATCTGTTAATATTACTGTTATAATTGTTATTAATTCACGGACATCCGTCTATCTTTGGTTAGGCGGATGGTTAGCAGTATCTATAGAATTGTTAGGTATTATCTTTTCTGCAATTCGTCACCCAGGTTGTGTCCCTTTAGAGGCATCAAGACTTCTTGAGTACCCTAGGGTCTCACACGATAAATTATTTGATTCGGATGAACAGTACACTCACAAGATGGATCTTGGGTGGAGGAGACAGACGATGTGGGCAACGATCATTCGGTGTAGAGATTCCGGAACGGGATCCGTGAGATCTGTATGGATGTGTTTATTATGGGGCATCTTATGCCGATTTGCTTCTCATCCATACCCGGATCTTGTTTGCCGCTTCCGCCTGATACTCTGATGTTTGATGTATGAGGAGATATCCTAAACTATATATCTATCTAGAATATTTGGATCTTGCCGTATGGCGTTGCAATATTTCTATTTCTTTTAGATGGAATGGCTCTGAGGACTGTTGTATGGTGGCTTGCATACATACTCATTTGTGTATGTAGTTGATCCCTTCACTTTGCCGATTCGCCGTTCTTGTCCCGATGTTTGGAAATGGTTAGACGGCCGAAAGGTCTACTGTGAGTGGCATTTGGGCCCCACTGCACTATTTTAACCATTTCCGCTCATCCAGCTTGTAACTAGGAGCGTAATTCACCGAGGTAGTTACAATTGGTATCGAGCCATCCCGCCTTCGTGGTCTCACCAAATGGTCGTTGTCGGTCTAGAAAATATTTTTGGTAGCTATGTATACTAGGGAAAACAAAACGCGAGAGTAGGACTGCTTTTTTTTCTTACCCACCCACCCTTTTCTGGTAAGGAAGTGTAACGTTTTCAATCCTCTTCTTAAAATTCAAACTAGGATTCACGTGTTCTGGGTTTCCGTAGTACCATAGAAAGTGTGTGTGTGTGTAATTCCTTGTCCATCTGTTGTATCCAACATGTTATCTTTATCTGCCTTTGGTTATCAACTGTTGGTACATTCCATACTGACAGGCTTTTGAATACCGACGCGATCTATCTGACTCCTTGTTAACCGGTGCCATCTTCTTAAGGGTGTCCTTCCTTCTAGCAACTCCACATTCTGTGAAACCATCAGTTTCTAATTGCTACCTGATAAGTGTTTTTGCGCATCTATTGGTATTTTAATGCCGAAAAATGCGGAAAATTTTTATTTGATACATTCAGCTTCCACACTCCTTTTCGATCGTGTGAAACATTATCTATCTCCTTTTATCGGCATGTCCATGCTAACTCATTCTTTTGTCACCGGCGCTTAATCCTAGAGTTTCATTTCATCTCCAATTCTCTTGGGCTAATTACATAACATGTGTCGATCCGATGTTGGTGATTGTAATTTGGTTCTCGATAGCTATATGACACTTATCTTGAGTGGAATATGGAAAATGCAATCACCACTATCCTCCAAATGGTGACGGTTATCTCCTGTGATTTTGAGTACACCGCGATCATATCTATGCATATTCAAGCATCTTTGGCAATCGAGTTTCTCCAAGCACTACGGCGGTCTATCATCATCCATCATGTCACATCCTTTTGAACCCCATATCCGCACAATTCTCCGGATACGAGGGAATTGCATCTTTCGCCTCTGATAGCTTTGCTTAAGGTATGAGCTATCATCGGTTCTTATCCAAGATCTCTTTATCTTTGTAACCGTGATCCGATCGACAATGTGAACGGTGACATCTCTTTTCTTCGAAGGACCAGTTAACTTATTCTGTCAACAAGATCTTCTTCAACAGGAATCCTTACTCGTAACGTTGATCTTTCAAAGAGCGTTGAGCTCAGAAAGTGTTTCGAGCATTTGTTCGTTCTCCCGCCTCTTGAACTTGGTATTCTGGGAATATCTTGTTAATCCATGATGGTATATGTTGATAATATGCTTGCCTATTCGATATCTATGGAAGGACATGGAAGATCATCTGTGTCTCTTTCTCTCGAGCTTCGTGAGCACTGCCTGTGTGCAAAGTCTCAAAGTGAGAATTCTGACTTTTTGAAGTCACATATCTCGACCACGTCCTTCTGCTAAATACATTACCTCAACTCTGGAATCAGCAAGTCCATTGTTAATTCCATCCTCCATCTTCAACCAATCTGGAGTTGTTCCTTGTTGGCAAGTTATCATCGTTGTTCCGCTGAAGATTTCCTCAAGGCTGCTAAATCTCTCTCAATCATTTCAAGAAGAACATGGAGTTCTTTCACCTCAATCTCGTTAAGTAATCTCTTGAAACCCTCTCGCTCTATCGTCTATGCTCAATCCACCGGAGGCCATGAAGACCTTCCAGATCTTGTTTCCTTTCGTTCAAGTTGGTGCTATCTTTTCTGTAGCTATTGAATCTTGCAGTTCTTCTCCGTAATCTTCCTTCATATCTTTCTGGTGGCTTGGTACTTCAGACATGACGACAACATCATCACCCTTATCTATCTTTAATCCGGCGAATCGTTTGCATCTATCCTTGTTTTCTAGCGGAGTTCCATGAGCTCTTCTTGTCAATACCTTCAGTCTGTTTCGGTAGTAGGGTTGCATGGTTTTCTTATTCATGTGCGGAGTAATGCTTTGAGTGCGGGATGGAGTAGCTACCATACCATTACTCTTATCATTCGCTCTTGTACATTGAATTGGTGAATTAATGTGATTTCACTCATTTCACGGAAGTTAGAAGTGGCCTTTATCCCTCGATGCTTTTACTTCCGTCCTTGTTTTTCCGGAGTGCTCTCTCGAAGTAAGTAATCGATAATCTCTTGTTGGTGGTCTATCTATTCTAGATGGAGCAAAATCTTCAAGTATCTAGTGGAAACAAACGCAAACTCCTTTTTCTATCCTCGTCTTTCTACCGATGCTCGATATCCCCAAACAAGATTAAAGGAAACTATCTCTCTCTTTGTTTCATCAATTCTTTTTCTGTGGTAAAGCCAATTATGGTTGATGCTATCAGCCGCAAATCTATTGCGTTAGCCTCAAGGCTAAAGAAAGCAATAAGTATCTCTACAATAAACTCCAGATCCTCCATATTCTTTGCTTCTCGGGATTCCACCATGATCTGGCTTCACATCCATCTCTGGAAGTTATATCTGCGCACCTAAATTGCGTGATCCTTGGTTCTTACCGGCGCAACAAGAATCTAATCCGACAATGTCTAGCTAAATCTTTCTGTTGATATCAAGGGACTCTATTGTTTGAAGGCAATATTGTTTCCGAACTTCATTCCCAAATACGAGAGAAGATACGATGCTATTGTCATAGTGGTTCAAAACTCCCCAATCTAGTTCCTTTCTTCCGGCGAGACAAAGATTCATCCTCTCTCGTATCATTAAATCTTTAATCTTAACGGTGTGTCTTTCTTTATCCATGATACATCATCTTGTCCTTTCTTTCACAAGTGGTTCTAGTCTTTTATCTTGTTTCTCGAAAAACCGGAGCGATGTCCATCCTATCCTTCTTGTCTCGCGATAATCCTTCAATTCTTCTAATCCGTTGTTCTTGAAGCAAAACGCAAAACTCGCAACAAGTCTAGCAAGTTTTGCAAGGTGTAGTGGTCGCACCATTCCGTTGTTCATCAACTTGGGAACGTGAGGGCCACCTTCGTTCGAACACCCGCCTCTCCTTGTGTTGTTTTCTTTTCCTAGGAATCTCGGGGCGAGATTCTTGTTTAGTGGGGGAGAGTTGTAGCATCCCAATTGTCTAACAATTGCAATGCTACTAGCCTAGTCTATATAAATGCTACTTTCTATATATAATTGTTGCATCATAATTATATCATGCTCATGTCATCATGCCACCTTGCATTTGAGCATCATATAAAACCCTTTTTGGTTTGGTTCTTCTCTCATATGCATTGTTAATTTTATTTGCCTCTTGATATTGTATTTGGTTATTGATATATTGTTTAAATGCCCAAGTTGAGTTGGGGGCATATCTTTTATTCAACTCCATCACCTTTCTCTGTCACCACCTTATAATTCCACCATCCAACTAAATATGAGCTTTGCACTTTATTTGGTTTTACCTCTAGCTCATGTGGGTTGGGATGGATCCAATTCTATCTCCACATGATCTCATATATGCACCATTTTGTTTTCACATTATTGGTTTATAAGAGCCACATGGCCACCTTAGCATGCCTTGTGGGTGGAACCCTTTTCTAGCTTCCTTATGTGTTGTTTTGGGGTTATTATCATGTTGGGATATTTTTGGGCTTACTAAATGCCTAGTGGCACATACACACTAGCATGTCCCATTTTATTCAAATATGGTCATCTCCATCTACTCCACATGGGGCATCCTTTCACTTCTTTTAGCTTGGCTTATTCCATATTTTTGGAATGCATATGTATAAATGCTATGGATATTTATTTTGTTTTCACAAGATGAAACCTAGCATTAATGTTCATGCATGGGCCATGCAATCATAACCCTTGGCCTTCTTCTCTTTGTTTTGTTTTATCTTGGTTTGAGCCTTGCTTTTAATTCAAACTAGATGTTTCTTTGTTTTTCAATCTCTTAAACCATAATATAAACCTACCCTTTGGTTTGGCTAAACCAAACCATCCCTAAATACCTAACACCCCCTCTCTCCAAACCCAAGCCATTCCCCTCTCCTCTCTCTAACCTAGCTAACCCAAAACCCTAAACCTAACACCTCATCTAATCTAACCCTAGTTACACCCATCTCCCTCTCACCTCACCTCTCCTCTCACCAACCCGAGCCTCCCCCTAACCTAAACCAAAAACCCTAACCAAGCTACCCTCTCTCTCGGCCTCTCTCCTCCCTCTACCTTGCAGGCCCCACCTGGCCACCCTGGCCCCACCTAGCTACCATCCACCCCAAGCCCTAACCGGAGCCACTACTCCTCCTCCTAACCTAGCCGAGCTACCCCACCCTAATAGCCCGAGCCTCTCCCTCCCCCTCTCTCTTGTTCCTTCTGCCAGCTGCCCCACCCGAGCCTCCTCTCCGACCTTACCTACGCCTGGACCCAACTGCAGCCCTGCCCGAGCCGGACGAGCACGTGAGGAGGAGAAGGTAAAAGGTGGCCGAAGCCACCTTTATCTCCAACCTGCTCCCACACGGCACCCACGCCTCTCCCTCACTTTTCCCTCCTCCCACACGCCTCCTCTGGCCTCTCCAGATCCGCCCGAGCCTGCCTCCTCTCCTCCCTTTCTTCTCCACCGCCACCAGCTACCCCATCGCCGGCCACCGTCGGTCTCCACCGTTCCCCCCTCTTGCAGCCGGTGGCGAGGTGTTCTGGGTGTCGAGGAAGACCGAGGACCCTCCCCTACTTCGTCCTGTACGTACCAGCGAGGAGGAGGAGGACCAGAAGCCCCAGGACCATCACCGCTAGCCGAAACCCTAGATCGCCGGACCTCGCTGCCGTCGGTCCGCTGCTCCTCTGCCCGATCCGACCGCACCAACCACCTCCCGGTGATCTCCTCCCTCACCCTGACACCTCCGTTCTCGCCGTGGCTCCTGTGCTCGCCGAACCTTTCGTCGAGCGGCCTCTGCCGCACGCTGCTCGCTGCGCGCGCCACGGTAGCTACACCTAGCCGTGCCGCTGCCACTGCATCAACCCCGCCTAGCCCTGGTCGCCGTCTGCAGGCCCTGTGTCGCGTGTTCGAGCCTCAAGGCCGCGCTCTGCCGTGCTGCACCGACCCGTCGTCGAGATCGAGAAGAAGCAGTGCTGCATGCGTTTTGCGGAAACCCCCCTAGCTTTTTAATCCTAACCCGCGCTTAGAGGCCCCACCCGTCGATCACCCTGGCGTTTTCACGAATCGGTCCCTGGTTTTTCCACAGCCTCAGCCCGCGCTCCCTCGGATCTGTCGCGTGTCACGCCCGGCCGGGCGCTGTGCAGGCCAGCGTGTTCTCGCCCCATCTGCCGGGCCTCGGGCTAGCCACACTGCGATAGGAAAAAAGCCGCCATTCACCACTTTCTTGAGTCAGGCCCAAGGCCCACGTCGCCGGTGGCTGGATCTGCCTGAGTACAAAAAGGATTTTTCTGTTTTCTGTTTTGATTTAAACCTTTTCAAATTAATTTAAATTCAAATTTAAATCTGTTTTAATATATCTTTTAAATTATAAATCCAAATTAAACATGTAATATATGTTTTGAAATCAGAAAAATGTGAGGAATTCAAATATGCCCTTCAAAATAATGTTTGAACACTTTAAATTTCAAGTTGATTAAAATTACAATAAAAATGCCCTTTTCCCTTAATTAATTAATAACTTTTGTTTTATAACTCCAAATTTAGCAAATAATATGTCTAAAATGATTAGCTCGACGAGACCGTTCTGTTTAAGCATTCCATGTTCTGAATTGCAGCATGCATCATATAAATATAAAGTATACAACAACTTATTCGAGAATAAAATGTGACCAAAACTCAATAAAATGTTTATTTCTTGTATTCTACACCTCACCCATGCCATACTACTTTATTTCCATGCAAATTGTGCATCATTCATCATGGCATGATTGTTTGCTTGTCGCATTTTATTCTTATGCTTGTGCACTTTATTTATGTTGGCCCTTGTTTGTTTGGTTCTTCTTCGAATAGACGCTGAGCAGGGGATATATCAAGAAACCTGTGAGCACTACCGGATCCTTCTCTCGCTTCAACTGAGCCGCTGTGCAAGCACTACCACATGCTTGCATACATATAGTACCTATTGCCTCTATATTATTCTTGCATCATTGAGTCGCGATCGCATTAAACTGAATCCCAAGTACTGCATAGCCTTTACTTTTAAACCCCACCGAAGCTTGTTCCTCCATCCCATGAGCCATTACTACAGGAGTTGTTTGAGCCATGCGTCGAGAACACATGTGTAGGGTATGTGAGTGTCGATGGATAACGAGGTACCTATACAACTTAACCTGAGTAGTAATGGGATAACTAATGAAAGCGGCACCGGTGAGCAATATCTGCTATTTGGTTTTTCATGCTCACTTGTGTCCCGTAGGACCCCGAGTACTTGATTCCTGTTCCTTGAATATTCGCTATCCACATCCGGGAGGCTTATGGACCCCCGAGCGAGCTTGATTCATTCTTATTTCTTGGGGCCACAAAGTAGTTTGGGGCTTTATTACTATCTGTGCTTATGCCATGCTTTCTGCTTTATTTACGATTGTGCGAGGAGCACTGATCTGTTAGGATCGTGACACGTTTCATTGTCGACAAGCCCACCACACTTCGGGTTCCCGGTCGTTTCTGTCCACACAAACCTTGAGTCCGTCTCGGCCGGCTAACTTCGTTATGGGTAGCTTAATGGGGTGGCCCCAAATATTTCGAATCGTGATCGCTTTGTCGTGAATGCCTCGTTGGGTTTTGATTTGGTTTTCCGAGGTTGATCGAGTGTGTGTTATTTGTGCTCCCTGCAGGTAATACTTTCAAAGCCGTGTCCGCGGTTATGGACGACTTGGAGCACAGTTTCGATCATAGACAAGTATAACTAAAGTACCGCTTTTAATTTGACTAAGTAATGACTAGTAAATAGTGCAACACTCATGGAATGGATAATAAAACGCCAATGGATGGGGGTGTTCTTCCGCCTCGTTGGTGTAGCGAGGAGGATGGATCTAATATTCTTGTTATAACTGTTGTTATTAATTCACGGACATCCGTCTATCTTTGGTTAGGCGGATGGTTAGCGAGTATCTATAGAATTGTTAGGTATTATCTTTTGCTGCAATTGCGTCACCCAGGTTGTGATAAGGGTGGCCCGATCTTCTCGTTGAGCACGTCGTAGATGATGGTGGAGGTAATGGAGATAACTTGTGGGATGCTGTGAATCACCATTTGTTCCCGCCAATGCAACAGATCTCAACCCATGGTATTCGCAACTTCACACACACTTGCACGTGCCGCTGACCACGAAGCGGTTTGCAATCTACCAATTCCCAATGGAACACAGAAACACGAAGACTTTCAAGTTAGCAAACTGATCGAATCAAAGTGGAGGTATGGTAGATATTCTGATCGAATCAAAGAGGAACATATAATTTCGATGAATGCTTGTAGCAACGAAACAAGTATTGGTTTAATCTAAACGTGGTCTAACCCTAATTGTATGCCAGGGGGGTATATATAAGGGCTGGGGCGTCCTCCCCACTAAACGGGCCTAAAAACAGCCATAACTTGGCCCAAACTGACTCGGTTCGACTCAAACTGATACATACCGACCCATAGATGGATTCGGTCTAATTGGCGCGCAGGCCATATGTCGTGGTGCACCTCAAACGTGTCCTGGTGCGCCACATATCTCTCTTTATCATGCCTTCTCTCCTTATTGCCTCATAGTGCGTCTTCCATCTCTCGGTCGCCTTCCTCCCTCTCCTCCCGCTGGCGCTAGTCCGATAGATGCCAAATCTAGTCAAACAATAACACAATGATTTAGGTAGTATAAAGTTCTTATAAATCAAAGTATCATGTCCAACTAGGAATGAATTCACCTTGTGATATTTTTCAATGAGGCTCAATATTTCTTTCCAGTTCAAACAGTTGAAATCAGCATGATCCATGATTGTATCCTCATCATCCTCCCTTTCTTCAAGAAAAGCCGTCCTCGGCGTTGGGTAAGCTGAAAGTGGAAGGAACAAAAAGAACAACGTATACGCAGAGTATATGTATACATAACCTGTTGTATCATTTTTGTTCACGTGAATAATATGTCTACTATTCATCAAGCAACTTAAATTGCAGGTATAAGTGAAGTACAAAGAATCATGATCATGTTGAAATCCAAATAAATATATAGTCTTGTGGATCAATATTAAATTCAGTTTTCTCAAAGAAGATCTATGATCAAATTTGTGATGAACAAGATCAAACCAATTCAAACTATGTGAAAACCGAATTGATTCAGGCCATGCTTCAACTGCGCTACTCTGATTATTATGAACATAATCATTTTGTTCAGTATGTAATATGCAACTCAATTTGCAAATATGAGTGAAGTATATAGTAGTAGCACACTCATGCAACATTTTGTGGGACAAACACAAGGTGTATGAAAAATCTGATTCAAATCTAGAAAGATTGGAACAATCCAACATAGGTAAAGTTACTTTTGTTGGATGGACTATATCAACTAGATAAGAATTTACTTTCATAGTATCACAAATTGTAGTATCTATCCCACCACAAAGATATCTTGACACATAGCATGTATGGCTAAACACAGCAAGTTTCAATTCAGCAATTCTATCACATGTAATGCATATGTGATCCACAAGAAAATTTTCATCCATGCTATATTCACCAATTAGATTAAAGATGAAATAAGGAGAATATGTGCTAGAATGCAGACATGAAATTTCAGAAATCCTATCCATAGCACAACTCAGATTCATAGGTTCATTTAGCATGATGGAATACACAATATCAGTAGGTGGTATTCGAGCAAGTCTTTGCTCATGTGTAATCAGGACTACATGCTGAAAATTCAGATTTTGCAAAGCATCACTCGGTGCTGAATTTTTTGTTCTTGTAAAGTTACAAGAATCAACCAGCAAAGGAATAGACTCACAGAATGCCTTATTGGTTGGTTGTAGCCCCAAATCAGTGCCATTATCAATGTCATCCTCCCTATATGTAGTAGGTATTGGAACAACTTTCTCAAGTGATGACACCCGATCGTGTGATATAGGTTGTAAAATAGGCGGCTCCCTTTCTTCAAAAGAAACCTGCATATCACAAGGTACAACACTAGAAGTAGACATGATTATGTTAGTAGACACCTCACATGTCTCATTGACGTCCACTCTCAAAATTTCTGGAATAGGCCATGTGTAGTTGTACAAAAACCTAGAACGCAGAAATTGCTTGAAATCCTCCCAAAGGAATGTTTTACCTATGACACCATGCACAGTCCTAGCGTCCTTCCACCAACGAGTTACCTTTGCATCGACACGTCGGCGAGCGAGAATATATTCAGATGGCCATTAAACTTGCTATCGAAAGTCGACATCTCGCAAAACCATGAGCATGTGAGATTCCCAAGACGTATATTACGTGGATGATGCGAATGTCCAATCTCCACTTGACTTTAGTGGCATCATATGCCATGCCGACCACAATACCTAAATAGTCATGGTAAACATCGTTTGATTTACGCATCTCATCAACACAAGTAGAAGTCATGATCATTACATTAGTACAGAAAGGAAATCTGGTGGAACTCTCACAACTCACTCAAACCGAAAGAAAACATGTATCTTACCGTTCCAAAGTGAATTAGGATAGCTTACCAACTTGTATGAGCGTAACGCACGGATGTGACGGTTTAATACCGAGGAAAAGATTATCACACGACAACTAGGGGTATGTAGTGGAGCTTGGTATGGATACCTAACAACACCAATTCAGAAATCCTAGTGCTGACTGTATGACAAAGATCCACGAAAACACACACAGTGGAGATAAATGGGGCAATTGCAACTCTAAAAAGGAGCTCAAAGTTAAGGTATATCGGAGTAATGCTCGTGTTGCAATGCACAAGAAGAGACGCTAGCAATGACTCAACAAAACGGGCACCAGATTGCTAAACTAAGCAGCCCGAAGAGCACTAAGCACGCTAGTCTCGTAGGATAGTTCTAGACACCAAGAAAGGCTTACTAAGGCTCACAAAGAGAGGAACGCTATGTGGTCTCAGTAACAAAACAATTTTGGCAACGTCCATATTGGCGTGTTCATGAAGTGGAAGTGGAAGGATAGCGAGCACGGTGAGAGGCTCGAAACCATAGACGATCATGAACGGGCTCCTCATGGTGGTGGAGTGCTTGGCGCGGTTGTAGGCGAACTCGGCATGTGGAATACATTCCTCCCAGTCTTTAAGGTTCTTCTTTATCAACACCCGGAGGAGTGTTCCAAGGCTTCGATTGACGACCTCGGTTCGTCCATCGGTTTGAGGATGCGAGGCGGACGAGAAGAGGAGCTTGATGCCGAGCTTGGCCATGAGAGTCTTCCAGAAGTAGCTCATGAATTTGACGTCGCGGTCGGAGACGATTGTTCTTGGTACACCGTGCAGCCTAATTATTTCCCTGAAAAACAAATTGGCTACATGTGAAGCATCATCGGTCTTATGGCACGGAATAAAGTGTGCCATTTTTGAAAAGCGATCCACTACCACAAATATAGAATCATGGCCATGTTTAGATCTAGGCAAGCCTAATACAAAATCCATGCTAATGTCCGACCAAGGTGCATAAGGAATAGGCAATGGCATATAAAGACCAAAGGGGTTGGACTTAGACTTAGCTTGGATACATGTACAGCATCGTTGGACGTGGCGCTCCACGTCGCGCTTCATCTTTGGACAAAAGTAGTGAGTGGAGAGCATGTCATAAGTCTTGTCACGGCCAAAGTGACCCATAAGGCCTCCACCATGGGACTCTTGAAGAAGCAAAAGTTGGAGAGACGATTTCGGAATGCAAAGCTTGTTTTGTTTGAAAAGAAAACCCTTATGCAAATAGAAATCATCAATCCCTTTGTCTATTGAACATTTTGCAAAAATTGGTCCAAAGAAAGGGTCGGACGCGTACAAAGATTTGATGTCATCAAGACCTAAGACATTTACTTCGAGTCGTGTAAGAAGGCTTGTGTTTTTGCGAGACAAGGCGTCCGCTACCACATTTTCTTTGCCCTTCTTGTATTTGACAATGTAAGGAAAAGACTCCATGAAATCAACCCATTTTGCGTGCCTTTTACTCAAATTGGCTTGGCCCTTAAAATATATCAACGACTCATGGTCGGAATGGATGATAAATTCTTTGGGCCAAAGATAGTGTTGCCACACTTGAAGGAGATGAACCAAGGCAAAAAGTTCTTTGTCATAAATAGGATAGTTGAGGCGTGCGCCATCAAGTTTCTCACTATGGTAAGCAATAGGACGCCCATTTTGCATAAGGACGCCACCAATGCCAATACCACTAGCGTCACATTCAATCTCAAAGGTTTTTGTGAAATCCGGTAATGCAAGAAGTGGTGCTTCGGTGAGCCTCTTTTTGAGCTCATCAAAAGCCTTTTGTTGTGCTTTTCCCCAAACGAACGTGACATTTTTCTTGGTCAATTCGTTGAGGGGGAAAGCAATGGTAGAAAAGTCTTTCACAAAGCGACGGTAAAAGCCAGCCAACCCATGAAAACTACGAAGTTCACTAACATTTGTAGGTATGGGCCAATCTCGTATGTCCTTGACTTTTGAGACATCAACTTCAATGCCATTAGAAGACACAACAAATCCAAGGAAAATCAGCTTGTCTTTTGCAAAAGTGCACTTTGGGAGATTAGCATAAAGTTTTTCATGACGAAGGATTTGAAGGACCTCCTTAACATGAGTAACATGCTCCTCTAGTGACTTGCTATAGACAAGGATGTCATCAAAGTAAACAACTACACTCTTCCCAATGAGAGATCTTAAAATATGGTTCATGAAGCGCATGAAGGTAGATGGGGCGTTAGATAAGCCAAAAGGCATAACCAACCATTCATAGAGACCAAGCTTGGTCTTGAAGGCGGTTTTCCACTCATCACCTTCGGCCATGCGAATTTGGTGGTAACCACTACGAAGATCAATTTTCAAAAATATAGTGGCTCCACATAACTCATCAAGCATGTCATCAAGACGCGGTATAGGATGTCGATAACGCACGGTGATAGCATTGATTGGACGGCAGTCCATGCATAACCGCAACGTATCATCCGTTTTTGGAACTTTAATCACGAGGACCGTGCTTGGGCTAGTGCTTACTTGGATCAAACCTTTGGAGACGAGTTGGTTGATTTGACGTTCGATCTCCTTCGTCTCTTCCGGGTTCGTGCGATAGGCTGCATGGTTTGGGAGTGGGGCGCCGGGTATGAGGTCGATACGGTGCTCGATTCCACGAAGAGGAGGAAGGCCACGAGGAAGCTCTTCGGGGAATACATCTTGGAATTCCTGCAAAATATCCATCAAAGAAGGAGGAACATTTGTCAAGTCGTTAGTTCCTTGCGCTAGTCCCTTGCATACAAGGACATAGTGCAAGATGGATGGGTTGTTCCGCACTTCTCTCATCTCACTTTTGGTGGCAAGAAGAACACTCTTAGTTTTTCCACTCGAGTTTGGCTTGTATCTCTCACTCACTATGGTGTGGTTCTCTCGCTCACCACTCTTCTCACAAGGTGTTTTTGTGTATTGCGCCCTCGCTAAAGCCTTTGCATTGTCCGCATTTATTTGGCTAGGAGTCATTGGTTGCAACACACAAGTTTTATCAAGACATTTGAAGGTGTAAGTGTTTGAGTGACCATTATGCAAAGCACGCTTGTCATATTGCCACGGCCTTCCGAGCAACATATGGCAAACCGTCATTGGGACCACGTCACATTCCACCGTGTCCTTGTAGTGCCCAATTGAGAACGTCACTGAGACGGTGTGCTTGATCTTGACGGACCCTTGGTCACTTAGCCATTGGATATGGTAGGGGTGTTTATGCGGATGGAGGGTGAGATTGAGTTTCTCACACAATTCCGTACTTGCAAGGTTGTGGCAACTCCCTCCATCGATGACAACTTTGATGGACTTCCCATTGATGCCGGCACGAGTTTGGAAGATGTTCGAGCGTTGGTCTTCATTCTCATTGACTTGGGTAGTCAAGACCCTTGTGACTACAAGCGATGGACTTGCGTCATGCTCACACACAAGAAGTTCTTGGTCCTCTTCCAAATGTTGCCTTGCCATGGCTTCCTTGACCCTTGCATCAAACTCTTCCTCACTCAAGTATTCTTCATCGCCGTTGTCATGAATGAACAAAACTTTCTTGTTCCCACATGCGTTCGACTTGTGCCCTTTGCCTCCACACTTGTAGCATTCACCATTGAATGGTTGATCATCCCTTGTGTGTTTGCCACTTGGGGGCTGTTTTCCTTGAGGGAGAGTTGGCTTGAAGGGAAGCTTGGTGGTACTTGAGGAACTTCCACTTGGTGTTGTTGGAGTAGTGGTTGGTGCTTGCTTGAAGGTGAAGTACGTCTTTTGCTTGTTGTACTTGATGTCCTCTTGCACTTGACGCTCGGCCTTCGATGCGATGTGCACAAGCTCAACCATGTTGTTGTACTTTTGGAACTCGGTGATGCGCTTGATGGGATGGTTTAAGCCATTGAGGAAACGTGCCATTGTTTGTTCATCTCGCTCTTCAATGTTGGCACGGATCATGTTGAGCTCCATTTGCTTGAAGTACTCTTCCACGGTCTTTGTCCCTTGACTAAGCGTTTGAAGCTTGTTGAAAAGGTCACGCGTGTAGTGTGAAGGAACAAAGCGGGATCTCATATGAGCCTTCATATCTTGCCAAGTTGCGATTGGAGGCTCTTCTTTTGCTTCGCGAGCTAGTTGGACTTGTTCCCACCAAAGGTTGGCATACTCATCAAACTCGAGGGATGCCATGGCCATCATCTTCTCATTGCTATAGTTGTGCATGCGGAAGATCTTGTCGACCTTGAGTTCCCAAGAGAGATATTCCTCGGGCTCATTGGAACCGGTGAACTTGGGCATGGTGAATTTGAGCTTGCCGAAAGTTTCTTCTCCATTGCGGTTCCGGTTGTGGCGGTTGCCATGATTTGGGCGGTCATCATCATCATCCGAGCTCTCATGTCTTGCTTGGTGATGGTTGCGTTGCTCTTGCGGTTGTTGAGGTGCCACGTTTGGTGGTGGAACTTGGTTTTGGCGACGAGCTTGGGGAGCTTGCTCGTTTTGTTGGCGCGGTTGAGGACGAGGAGGAGGTTGATGGTCCTCGCGACGAGCTTGGGGAGCTTGCTCTTGTTCTTGTCGCGGTTGATGCCGAGGAACGTTGTCTTGCGCCCTGTGGCGAGGAGGACGTCGAGGCACATGCGCAATGGGCTGCTCTTCTTCTTCTTGATGTGGAGGAGGCTCGCCATGACCATCATGGTGCCGACGTGGACGATCATGTCGATGATGACGCCTTGGAGGATCTTCGAGTGCTTCACGTCGACGGTGATTTTGTTCGTCCTCTTCGGATGCTTCACTTGTTGTTGAAAGGACATGTCGACGGCGATGGGCTTGGTGGTCCATGTGAGGTTTGTCTTGTTGAATCACAAGTGCCCTTGGTTGTGGCCGGTGCGCTTCACGTCGTGGAGGTCTTGCGGAGAGGTCACCATCATAGCTTGACGTTGCGGCGTAACGCGGAGATGGTACCGCTTGCGAAGAGCTCATGGATTGAAGAACGGGTCCATCCCGGTGCCTTGAAGCGTGACGGCGAGGTGCACTTGATTCACTTGAGGAGTGCCAAGATGAGCTTGATTCGCGCGAGCGTGGCCTTGCTAGTCCATCAATGAGGCATTGAAGCTTCTCATCCGTTGAGGCGAGTGCACGACCAAGAGCTTCATTTTGATGACCGAGGTTGTTTTGCATGGCATGCATTTGGCCACGGACTTCTTCGAAGTGGTTTTCGATGTTCTTGAATTCCACACGGGCCTCGCTAAATTGTTCATCTTGGCGCCGCTCAAGAGCTTCACAACGGTAGTTGAATTCTCCTCGGACCTTCCAATGGTCCCATCTTGTCATGAATTGTGTGTCATCCTCCGGAGGTTGTGGTGGTTGGGATGGCTCTCCATGCCTGTCCATGATGAAAAGGCAACAAGGGTTGTATATGGAGAATAAGGGTGCGGAGAGTTAGCCTTTTACCTCACCTTGGAGATTATATCAAACCAATTGCCACACAAATGAGTGAACAGCGTGCAAAGTGAAATGGGCAAGAAACTCACACACAAATATGCTACAACTCTCAAAAGCTTTTGGTGGAAGGTTAGGATTGTGGAAAACCAAGCGAAACGATCCAAGCAAAAAGGTTATTGTTCTACGTGGTAAAGAACCAAAGATCAAAAGCAAAAGGATACGATCTACAAAAACACGGAAAACACACACGTGGAGAAAAACGGGGTTAGCACGACTATGAAAATGAGCACAAAAGGTCCTAACGAAGACTACGCTCGGTTGTCGTGCCAACACAAGGAGAGACCACAACTCGTTTGCCAAAAGAGGATAAGCAATAGATTTGTGCACTTGCCTTGGTGCGCTCTTTTCCTCTCTCTTGTTGGCTTACAAGCTTGGTATTCTCTTTGTATTGGGAGACTATGTATCTTTCTATTTTATCTTTTGTTCTTTTTTTTGATTCTTTCTCTTTTTCTACCTTTCTATGCTACTATGTTAACTTTTGTATTTGCCCTCACACTCTCACTTTCCAATGGCAAGTGCACAATGCTTAGACAAACACAAAATGAGTTGCTCTCATAGGATAGATACACACAAGGAAGATATGGGGCTGTCAAAGTGGTGCAAGTTATACCTTCGGTATTGTTGACGACTTGCAACCGTTGGTGGGGGGAGAATGTTCGAGTGTTGCAGTGTCGTTGAGCGTGTGGTGATTTTGATGCGGAAGCTGTTGTGAAAATGGCGACAAACACGCGAAACACAAACAAGTGAAGTGGAAAAGTCAGCAAACGAAGTTGAGGCGTCAAATGAGCAAAGAAACACGGTCAGAGGCGAGCGGTAGTACCGCTGGCAACGTCCGGTAGTACCGGCGAGCGGTAGTACCGCTTGTGCAACCGGTAGTACCGATGAGTTGCGGTAGTACCGCTTGCACAACCGGTAGTACCGCAAGGCACGGAACGGGCACGAGAACAACTTGTCAAAATCCTCAAATTCATGGTGATCTGACCGAAAGGCCGGGCTAGGAACAACAAGGGCTATAGATCGACTCCAAAAGCAACAGATCTATGGACCAAAACCACGAAAAACTCACCAAATCCAAAGATCGATCCGAAGGCAAATTGGGCTCTTTTTGGTGGGATTTTCTATTTTAAGGTGGATCAAAGAAAAATTGGGGGGAAATTCGCGATCAACCGTGCTCTTGATACCAATATGTTATGGGGTCACCCCTTGGGTTGGCCCGATCTTTCGCGAATCTCCGCGGGAATCGAGGGTAAAGCGGTGGGAGGGGGAAA
Organism: Avena longiglumis; assembly: GCA_030063025.1. Taxonomy (NCBI): domain Eukaryota; kingdom Viridiplantae; phylum Streptophyta; class Magnoliopsida; order Poales; family Poaceae; genus Avena; species Avena longiglumis. Next base: position 326,985,136 of record CP125974.1, on the reverse strand, counting down.
GGGGATGGAATCCATGAACACACGCCACGAATGATGTGGACATCCCTACTATTGATACAACCGTTGTACCTACAAAAACACACATACAAGGACCCATCACAAGATCTCGTGCTAAACAACTTAACTATCAGGTACTTTCATTTCTTGGAACTATTCCTCACATACATGAGAATATGATGCTGCCTAAATCAGATATATTTCTTACTCTTAGGAATGATGGACCAAGCATGGATGAGAGGGACAAGCATTGGAGCATGGCCATGCATGGAGATGGCAACAAGCATGTGATGATCCAAGAGAAGGCCACGGATGAAGATTTCAGAACTTTGAGGCAACCATAATGAAGAAAGAAGGCTTGGACGAAATATTCAAGATCAATACTTTACAAATTCGTCTATAGCTTAATATGGTGATGCGACACCTTTATTTTGGGCCAGGCCCATGTAATTTTCGCAGGATTTTAATTAGCCACGTTTTAGAGTCCGTATTTGAGGGGAAAAGGACTTCTAGGGTTGGATTCGGCCACCACTTCCATGGCTGGCCGAAACCCCACCTTTTCGCCTTAACATCCCATAGCCACCCCTAGACTCGGATTTTGTTTAGACATTAAGTTAGCCATCATAGCAACTTCGCCAAGGCTCGGCGTCGCAGAGGCCTCTTGTAGCACCTATTCGGATCCCACCTCTTCAATAAAGCTTTCCTCTTAATCCGCAATATCTTGATTGCAATATTGGTTCTTACTTGTTCTCGATTTCAGGTAGGAATTAAGACCCTCGCTGGTCAGGCTGATCGTGTTCCCGCAGGATCGGTAACCTCCAGGAGATTGTCCTAGTGATTGCATTGGCGCTCGTGCTCGCACGTGTAGTCGGATCGTCAAGCCCGAACTCTACCAAATCGACTATCATCATCTCATCGAAAGATCGGACACCTTTGCCCTATCAAGTGGTATCATATTTCAGGTTGCTCGGTGAGATTTTACTGTTTTCGTAGATTAGATCTATTTTTTACCTATAACCCACGAAAAATCCAAAAACACAGTTAGACTTTAGATCCATCCCATAACCAATCTACGCCTCGCATTATCTTTTTAGTTTTTGCATTGTTGAATTTGTGTCTACATCGTCGTGTCGAGTTGCTGGTCTTAGTGTCTCGTCCCTTAGAGTTTCGAGTTCTGATCATAGTAGTCACGACCACACTCGCCGATCATCACCAGCATATTCCGCCACCATATTCCGCCGCCATATTCTGCCACCATAAACCCTAATACTCCGCCACCGCCTTCGTATCGTGACACAGATCCGATCAGTTTCCTGCCGTGGTACGAGTCCGAGTAGAGTTATTGTTTCCTAGTTATTTCTTTTTACTTTCCTTCTTTGTTGATTCCGTGTTAAGCTAAAGTCCGTGTCGAGCTAAGAGTCCGGTCGTAAGTCCAGAAGGAGAGCAAAAAAAAAATTCTGGCTATACTAGTTTTCGACCCCGGGGATCACTTTTCTCCATCGGCCGTTATAGCGATATTTTTTTGGCGCCGGCGCGCTTTCCGGAGCAAAATAAAAAATTTCGAAAAAAAACTTGGGGCTAACATATTTTTAGACCCCGTAGATCTGTTCTAGACACTCGCCATCATAGTGATTTTCTGCATCTCGGTTCGCTTTTCAGGGTGCCATATCATCATACAGTGCTTGTTGTGTCGCGTCGTGACATCGTTGGTGATCTAGGCTCGCGTCTCTAGTATGTTCTAGCCTTGGACCAGCACAGTATCGTCGTTGAGCATTCTTTCAACTTTTGCATTGCTGTTTTGATAATTCCTAACCCCCCTTGCTAAGCCTTCCCAGAGCTCCACAGATATTCTCCACGTGCGGTGTCTCGACTCCTGGTAATCGCTTGGTTCAATCTCTGGACCCACTGATCCTCGCGGTTGCACATCGCCTTTTCCAGCTGTTTGGTAAGAACTTGTAAGAGCTTCGTATATTGCTTGACGGATTACGCGTGACTTCCACCATATTTCCGTACTATATACTTGTGCTTTTTAAGGACTAACCATGATGATACCATGGAACCGCCACAATGACGAACGAAGAACTACATGCCCACTTCTCCGCTCTTGGTCGGGCCGACAAGACGTGGATACGCCTCGGGGAGTTTGACACCAAGCTCACCAACGCCGTGGACAAGATCGATGGACTCGAAATCCTTCAACGCCAAGCTTGACGTTCGGTTCAAGGAGCTTTTGAACCGATTGCCGCACCCAAGCACCCACACATGGAGCACGGCGCATTCGATCATGGGTCGATCATTGCCGCCGCCCCATTCGGCTACTGCCGACGCTCCTCGATTTCACCGGCCGCTATCTGCGACATTGGGGACAGACGACGGGTACTACTACGACCCCGACGACGATGATCTATTTGACGAGGAGGTTGAACAACGTCCACACGTACCTGCTGGCCGTCCCCGACATTACTACCGCAACGCTCGCCCACCAGTACGTGATGATGATCATGTAGCAAAGCTTAAATTAAATATTCCATCTTTTGAGGGTAAATATAATCCTGATGCATATCTTACATGGGAGATGGAAGTAGAACAACGTTTTGCATGCTTAAAATATCCTGAGAATATGCGTGTTAGTGCTGCTACATGTGAATTTACTAAATTTGCTTCCCTTTGGTTGTCTGAGTATTGTCGTTTAAATCCTACTTCTATTTCTAGTACTTGGACTGCTTTAAAAACTGCTATGCATGTTCGTTTTGTACCTCCCACTTATCAATGTGATTTACTAAAGAATCTCACATGTTTAGAGCAAGGGAAAAATTCTGTAGAAGAGTATTATCAGTAATTGCAAACGGGGATGGTTCGGTGTGGTCTTGTTGAATCTAATGAACAAATGCTTGCACGTTTCTTTGGTGGATTAAACAAGGACATTCAGCACATCTTAGATTATAAGGAATATAATTCTATCACTAGTTTGTTTCATCTTGCTTGCAAAGCTGAACGTGAAGTGCAGGATCGCCAAACACCATGGAGGAGGACTAATAATTCTGCAGGTCGCACATCCACTTGGACATCCCGACAATCAGCGCCTCCTTCTCGTGATTCGCCACCAGCTACTACTACATCCAAGGCCACCACAAGATTTCCAGCTGCTCCTCCACCGTCATCCAATGCTCCTGCTCGTAGTGCATCTTCTATGGCTTCCACAGGTAAGACAAAGGATATACAATGCCGCAAGTGCTGGGGTTTTGGTCATATTGAGAGACAGTGCACAACACAACGTGTTATGATGGTGCGTGATGATGGTCAATATGATTGAGCGAGTGACTTTGATAAAGATACATTAGCTCTTATTTCTGCTCGAGATGGAGACAATTGTGATTCTGATGAAGAGACAGAGGTAATGGGAGCTGAAACTGCTGATCAATACAAGAGCTTAGTTACACAACGTGTGTTGAGTGTGTAATTGAGCAAATCTGATGTGGACATCCCTACTATTGATACAACCGTTGTACCTACAGCAACACACATACAAGGACCCATCACAAGATCTCGTGCCAAACAACTGAACTATCAGGTACTTTCGTTTATTGGAACTATTCCTTACATACATGAGAATATGATGCTGCCTAAATCAGATATGTTTCTTACTCTTAGGAATGATGGACCAAGCATGGATGAGAGGGACAAGCATTGGAGCATGGCCATGCATGGTGATGGCAGCAAGCATGTGATGATCCAAGAGAAGGCCACGGATGAAGATTTCAGAACTTTGAGGCCTCCATAATGAAGAAAGAAGGCTTGGACGAAATATTCAAGATCAATACTTTACGAATTCGTCCATAGCATAATATGGTGCTGCGACACCTTTATTTTGGGCCAGGCCCATGTAATTTTCGCAGGATTTTAATTAGCCACTTTTTAGAGTCCGTATTTGAGGGGAAAAGGACTTTTAGGGTTGGATTCGGCCACCACTTCCATGGCTGGCCGAAACCCCACCTTTTCGCCCTTAAATACGCCCCATAGCCGAACCTTTAGACTCGGATTTTGTTTAGACATTAAGTTAGCCCTAGTCGCAACTTCGCCAAGGCTCGAGCGTCGCAGAGGCCTCTTGTACTTCGCACCTATTCAGGATCCCACCTCTTTCAATAAAGCTTTCCTCTTAATCCGCAATATCTTGATTGCAATATTGGTTCTTACTTGTTCTCGATTTGGTAGGAATTAAGACCCTCGCCGGTCGCCGATCGTGTTCACGCAGGATCGGTAACCTCCGTGAGATTGGCCTAGCGATTGCATTGGCGCTCGTGCTTTCGCACGTAGTCGGATCGTCAAGCCGAACTCCACCAAATCGATTATCGCCATCTCATCGAAAGATCGGACACCTTTGCCCCATCAAGTGGTATCGATTTCAGGTTGCTCGGTGAGATTTTACTGTTTCGTAGATTAGATCTGTTTTTACCTATAACCCACGAAAAAGCCAAAACACAGCTTAGAGTTTAGATCCATCCCATAACCAATCTCCGCCTCGCATTATCTTTTCGCTTTTGCATTGTTGAATTTGTGTCTACATCGTCGGCCGAGTTCTTTGGTCTTAGTGTCTCGTCCCTTAGAGTTTCGAGTTCGATCATACTAGTCACCGCCACACTCGCCGATCACCGCCGCCATATACCCCGCCACCATATTCCGCCATATACCCCGCCACCATAAAACCCTAATACTCCGCCAGCCTTCCTACCGCGACCACGATCCGATCAGTTTTTTACGTGGTACGAGTCCGAGTAGAGTTCTTGTTTCCTCGTTATTTCTTTTGACTTTCCTTCTTTCCGTGTTCAGCTAAAAGTCCGTGTCGAGCTAAGAGTCCGGTCGAAGTCCGAAGGAGAGCAAAAAAAAAAAAATTTCGCTATACTTGGTTTTCGGCTTTGGGGATCACTTTTCTCCATCGGCCGTTATAGCGATATTTTTTACGCGCTTCCGAGCAAAAAAAAATTTGAAAAATTTTGGGGCTAACCTCTTTTTAGACCCTCAGAGATCGTTCTAGACACTCGCCATCATAGTGATTTTACGCATCTCGGATCGCTTTCCGGTGCTATATCATCATCTGATTACTTGTTGTGTCGGCGTCGTGACATCGTTGGTGATCTAGGCTCGCGTCTCTAGTACGGTCAGCCTAGGACCAGACAAGACCGTCGTTGAGCATTCTTTCAACTTTTGCATTGCTTTTGATAATTCGACCCTTTGCTAAGCCTTCCCGAGCTCCACGATACTCTCCACGCGATGTTTCGACTCGGTAATCGCTTGGTTCAATCTGGACCCACCGATCCTCGTGGTTGCACATCGCCTTTTCCCCATTGTTTGGTAAGAACTTGTAAGAGCTTCAGATATTGCTTGACGGATTACGCGTGACTTCCACCATATTCCCGTAGTATATACCGTGCTTTTTAAGGACTAACCATGAGATACTTCGGAACCCCGCCACCATGAGCGAAGAACTACATGCCCACTTCTCCGCGCTGGCCGGTCCGCAACGAAGACGTGGACACGCGCCTAGGGAGTTTGACACCAAGCTCACCAACGCCGTGCGGACAAGATCGATGGACTCGAGAAATCCTTCAACGCCAAGCTTGACGTTCGGTTCAAGGAGCTTGAACCGATTGCCCGCACCAAGACCCACATGGTGCACGCATTCCGATCACGGCTCGGACTTTGGCTACGGCCGCACTTCGCGGCTCTGCTGCGATCGACGTTCTCGGACTTCCGCCCGTGCTGCGACATTGGGGATGACGGCGGGTACTACTACGACCGATTTACGACGATCTGTTTGACGAGGAGGTTGAACAACCTCCACGGTACCGCTGGTCGTCCCCCGACATTACTACCGCAACGCCGCCCACCCAGACGCATCGATGATGATCATGTTGCAAAGCTTAAATTAAATATTCCATCTTTTGAGGGTAAATATAATCTGATGCATATCTTACATGGGAGATGGAAGTAGAACAACGTTTGCATGCTTAAAATATCCCGAGAATATGCGTGTTAGTGCTACATGTGAATTTACTAAATTTGCTTCCCTTTGGTGGTCCGAGTATTGTCGTTTAAATCCTACTACTATTCCTAGTACTTGGACCTTTTTTAAAACTGCTATGCGTGTTCGTTTGTTCCTCCCACTTATCAACGTGATTTACTAAAGAATCGACACGCTTAGAGCAAGGAAAATTTCAGAGAAGAGTATTATCGAATTGCAAACGGGGATGGTTAGGTGTGGTCTTGTAGAATCTAATGAACAAATGCTTGCACGCTTTTTGGTGGATTAAACAAGGACATTCAGACATATTAGATTATAAGGAATATAATTCTATCACTCGTTTGTTTCATCTTGCTTGCAAAGTGAACGTGAAGCAGGATCGCCAAACACCATGGAGGAGGACTAATAATTCTGCAGGTCGCACATCCATTTGGACATCCCGACAATCAGCCTCGTGATTCGCCTCCGGCTACTACCACATCCAAGGCCACCACAAGATTTCCAGCTCCTCCACCATCATCCAATGCTCCCCGTCAGAGTGCATCTTCTATGGCTTCCACGGGTAAGACTAAGGATATACAATGCCGCAAGTGCCGGGTTTTGGTCATATTGAGAGACGGCACAACACAACGTGTGATGATGGTGCGAGAAGATGGTGAATACGATTCCGCGAGTGACTTGATGAAGATACACTAGCCCTTATTTCGCCGAGATGGAGACAATTCGATGATGATGACGAGCCGAGGTAATGGGAGTCAAGCTGGCGATCAATACAAGAGTTTAATTACACAACGTGTTGAGTGTGCAATTGAGCAACTGAGCAAGATCAACGCCACAACCTGTTCCAAACACGTGGTGTTGTCAAGGAAAGAGCTATACGGATCATCATTGATGGAGGGAGTTGTAATAATCGCCGGTGTTGACATGGTAGAGAAGCTTGCGCTTCCAACAAGACAACGCCCATTCATACTACATCCAATGGTTTGAGAGTTCTCGAAGATCAAGGTAACAAGAACCAGACGCTGCATTTTACTATTGGTACATATTCTGATTTTGTTGATTGTGATGTTGTACCTATGCAAGCTTGTTCTTTGTTACTTGGTAGACCATGGCAATTTGATAGAGAATCTGTTCATAATGGCAAAACTAACCACTATTCTCTTATGCATGATGGAAAGAAAATTGGTCTAAAACCTATGACTCTAACAGATTTTAAAAGATGATCTTGCTAGAGCTAGTAGAGCTAAACGAGGAGAAAAATAAAAGTGAGAATCAGATTGTTGCAGATTTTATACCACCAAAGAACACTAAATCTGATTCTACACATGCTCTGAAATTGCTTGAAGAGTCCATGTATGCTTGCAAATAAAATTGATATTTTGAACTAGATGTAAACAATACTCAATGTTATGCAATTGTCTCCAAAGAGGTTTTGTTTTCATTTGAGGATATGCCTCCTTCTTTGCCACCACATTGCTAACCTTTTGCGTGAATATGAGGACGTCTTTCCCTGAGTTGCCACCAGACTACCTCCTATTAGAGGAATTGAGCATCAAATTGATCTAATTCCTGGTGCCACGTTGCCCAACCGCTACCATATAGAACCAATCCAGAGGAGACAAAGGAGATACAACGCCAAATTCAGAACTACTCGCAGAGATCATATTCGTGAGTCCCTTAGCCCTTGTCTGTTCCTATTATTTTGGTGCCTAAGAAAGATGGTTCTTCGCATGTGTACTGATTGTAGAGCTATAAATAATATTACTATTCGATATCGTCATCCTATTCCACGTTTAGATGACATGCTTGATGAATTGAGTGGCTCTACCATGTTTTCTAAAGTTGATTTGCGTAGTGGTTACCACCAGATTCGTATGAAATTAGGAGATGAATGAAAAACAGCATTTAAAACTAAGTTCGGTTTATATGAGTGGTTAGTAATGCCGTTTGGTTTAACTAATGCACCTAGCACTTTCATGAGATTAATGAACGAAGTTTTACGTGCTTTCATTGGACGTTTTGTGGTAGTCTACTTTGATGATATTCTGATTTATAGCAAATCTTTAGAGGAACATTTGGACCATTTACGTGTTGTTTTCAATGCTTTACGTGATGCACGTTTGTTTGGTAACCTTGAGAAGTGCACCTTTGCACCAATCGAGTTGCTTCTTGGCTATGTTGTTACATCACGTGGTATTGAAGTGGATCCACCAAGATTGAAGCTATTGAGAATTGGCCGCAGCCCAAGACGGTCACACAAGTGAGGAGTTTTCTTGGCCTCGCTGGTTTTTATAGGCGCTTTGTCAAAGACTTTGGATCAATTGCCGTTCCACTGAATGAGCTTACCAAGAAGGATGTGCCCTTTGTTTGGGCGATGCACAACAACAGCCTTCGTCATATTGAAAGATAAGCTAACACATGCTCCTTACTCCAACTTCCCGATTTTACTAAGACTTTTGAGCTTGAATGTGATGCTAGTGGAATTGGTTTGGGAGGGTGTTATTACAAGAGGGAAAACTGTTGCATATTTTAGTGAGAAATTGAGTGGGCTAGTCGAACTATTCTACTTATGATAAAGAATTATATGCGTTGGTTCGGACATTAGAAACTTGGCAACATTATCTATGGCCTAAGGAATTTGTTATTCATTCCGATCATGAATCTTTGAAGCATATTCGTAGTCAAGCTAAGTTGAATCGTCATGCAAAGTGGGTTGAATTTATTGAGTCTTTTCCTTATGTTATCAAACACAAAAGGGTAAAGATAATATTATTCTTGATGCTTTGTCACTGCTATGCTTTGTTATCTCAACTTGACTTCAAAATATTTGGATTGGAAACTATTAAAGAACAATATGTGCATGATGCTGAATTTAAAGATGTGTTGCGAATTGTAGAGATGGTAGAACTTGGAACAAGTTCGTCTTCAATGATGGATTTGTGTTCGTGCTAACAAACTATGCATTCCGATAGCTCTGTTGCCTTTTGTTATTACAGGAGGCGATGGAGGAGGATTGATGGGACACTTTGGTGTCAAGAAGACGGAGGATGTTCTTCTTGCACACTTCTTTGGCCACGTATCGTCGAGATGTTGAGAGATTTGTGGCACTGCACTACTTGTCAAAAAGCTAAGTCTCCTTAATCCACATGGTTTATATATGCCTCTTCCTGTTCCTAGTGTTCCTTGGGAGGATATTTCTATGGACTTTGTTTTGGGATTGCCACGAACACGTAAGGGAGGGATAGTATTTTTGTTGTTGTGGATCGGTTCTAAGATGGCACACTTTATTCCTTGTCATAAACGGATGATGTCATGATATTGCTGATTTTTCTTTCGTGAAATTGTTCGTTGCATGGTGTGCCAAATACTATTGTCTCTGATCGTGATACTAAATTTCTTAGCCACTTTTGGAGATGTTTATGGGCTAAGTTGGGGACTAAATTGCTCTTTAGTACTACATGTCATCCCCAAACCGATGTTCAAACTGAAGTAGTAAATAGAACGTTGTCTACTATGTTGCGGGCTGTTTTAAAGAATAACTTAAAATTGTGGGAAGAGTGTTTAACTCATATAGAATTTGCTTATAATCGTTTTGCATTCTACCACAAAGATGTGCCCATTTGAGATTGTGTATGGTTTTGTTCCTCGTGCACCTATTGATTTATTGCCTTTACCTTCTTGATTGCAACATAATTTGGATGCTACACAACGCTGAAATGATATTAAACTTGCATAAAACTACTAAAGATAACATTGAACACATGAATGCTAAGTATAAACTTGTCAGGGATAAAGGGAGAAAGCATGTTGTGTTTGATGTTGGCGATCTTGTTTGGTTACATTTATGTAAAGATCGCTTTTCCTGATTTACGCAAGTCTAAGTTAATGCCACGTCTTCTTTGGTCCCTTTAAGGTGTTAGAGAAAATCAATGATAATGCATATAAACTTGAGTTGCTCGCAGACTTTGGTACGGTTAGTCCTACATTTAACATTGCAGATTTGAAGCCTTACTTTGGTGAGGAAGATGAGATTGCGTCGAGGACGACTTCAATTCAAGAAGGGGAGCATGATGTGGACATCCCTACTATTGATACAACCGCTGTACCTACAAAGAACACACATACAAGGACCCATCACAAGATCTCGTACAAACAACTGAACTATCAGTACTTTCGCTTATTGGAACTATTCCTTACATACATGAGAATATGATCTGCCTAAATCGGATATGTTTCTTACTCTTAGGAATGATGGACCAAGCATGGATGAGAGGGACAAGCATTGGAGCATGGCCATGCATGGTGATGGCGAAGCATGTGATGATCCAAGAGAAGGCCACGGATGAAGATTTCAGAACTTTGAGGCCTCCATAATGAAGAAAGAAGGCTTGGACGAAATATTCAAGATCAATACTTTACGAATTCGTCCATAGCATAATATGGTGTCATGACACCTTTATTTTGGCCGTGCCCATGTAATTTTCGGATTTTAATTAGCCACTTTTAGAGTCCGTATTTGAGGGAAAAGGACTTTAGGGTTGGATTCGTCACCACTTCCATGGCTGGCCGAAACCCCACCTTTTCGCCCTTAAATACGCCCCATAGCCGAACCTTTAGACTCGGATTTTGTTTAGACATTAAGTTAGCCCTAGTCGCAACTTCGCCAAGGCTCGAGCGTCGCAGAGGCCTCTTGTACTTCGCACCTATTCAGGATCCCACCTCTTTCAATAAAGCTTTCCTCTTAATCCGCAATATCTTGATTGCAATATTGGTTCTTACTTGTTCTCGATTTCAGGTAGGAATTAAGACCCTCGCTGGTCAGGCTGATCGTGTTCACGCAGGATCGGTAACCTCCAGGAGATTGGCCTGGCGATTGCATTGGCGCTCGTGCTCGCACGTGTAGTCGGATCGTCAAGCCCGAACTCCACCAAATCGATTATCGCCATCTCATCGAAAGATCGGACACCTTTGCCCTATCAAAATCTGATGCAACCCGTCCTATGACCGCTACTACATCTACTCCCACGAGTTCCCCAAGTGGACCCATGACTCGCGCCCGAGCCAAACACCAAGCTAAGATGAACTCGCTCCTCTCTTTGTGTGACTTTGACACACCCTTGGATGGCTTGCTACTTCATACGCATACACTGTGCATCATCAGGTACGAAGAGAAGGACCCAAGGAACGGAGGGAAAGCAACCAGTCGCTGCCAGACGCAAGCGGTACTACCGGTTGAGCCGACCGATTACCGCCAAGCGGACCTACTGGCAGCCATCTGGACGCCCAGAAGCACCACTCCACGCCCAGACGCAAGAGGTACTACTGCCCAAAGAACCGTACTACCGACCAGCATTACCGCCTCCTACCGCCACAAAGCGCCCGACGGAAGCTCCAGTTCTCAAGCGGTACTCAGCTCCTTGAAGCGGTACCACAGTACTACCGTTGCCGGACGGTACTACCAGCCCTCACGATCCTGAACGCCTAAGTTCGGCCCCGTGCCTTGTAACCCTACCTATAATTTACCTTTTCATTCAAACTACCCTGTTTTGTGGCTGGACTATATAGCCCCCACCTCCATTGTAAACCCTAGACTTGGATAATAATAGATATTAAGGAAACCCTTTGAGGACTTATATCTATTGGTCTCATGCTCCTTCCAAGGAGCACCGGATTATCCACCCTCTTGGATCTTGCCTAGTGCGTTCAAGTTGTACAAGGCCTTGGGTTCTCGTTTCCGCCCCAAGTCGTCAAGGTCTCACCAAGCACCTCATCCCCGTTGTTGGCGTGGAGAGCGAGCTCACCAACACCGATCCTAGGGATTATGTTGGACCGGTTGCCACCGGCGTGAGGGATAGGCGTGTATCGTGTTTTGGCGTGCGTGTGTTCGTGGTTTTCATCTCCTTCCTCGATTTCATCCTCCGACCACCGCTTTTCCCTCCTTTCTCGTGGAATTCGTGAAAGATCGGGCCAACCCAAGGGTTACCCCCTAACATATTGGTATCAAGAGCACGGTTGATCACGAATTTCCCCCCAATTTTTCTTTTCTCCACCTTAAAATCGAAAATCTCACCAAAAAGATCCCCAATTTGCCTTCGGATCGATCTCTGGATTTGGTGCGTTTTTCGTGGTTTTGGTCCATAGATCTGTTGCTTTAGGAGTCGATCTATAGCCCCTGTTGTTCCTAGCCCAGCCCTTCGGTCAGATCTTCACGAATTTGAGGTCAAGTTCATCCCGTTCCAGTTCTGTGCCAAGCGGTACTACCGGCCGTGCAAGCGATACTACCACAAGTAACCGGTACTACTGGTAGTACAAGCGGTACTACCGCTCACCAGTACTACCGCTTGTTACCAGCGGTACTACCGCTCGACTCTGACCGTGTTTCCTCGCCCTTTGACGCCTCAATTTTGTTTGCTGACTTTTTCCACCTCGCTTGTTCGTGTTTCGCGTGTTTGTCGCCAATTTTCACAACAGCTTCCGCATCAAAGTCATCCCGCGCTCAACGAAACCGCGACACTCGAACATCATCCCCCATCAACGGTTGCAAGTCGTCAACAATACCAAAGGTATAACTTGCACCACCATTGACAGCCCCATATCTTCCTTTGTGTGTATCTATCCTATGAGCGCAACTCATTTTGTGTTTGTCTAAGCATTGTGCACTTGCCTTCGGAAAGTGAGAGTGTGAGGCCAAATACAAAAGCTAACATAGTAGCATAGCAAGGGAGAAAAAGAAAAAGAATCAAAAAAAGGAAAAGAAAAAGATAGAATAGAAAGATACATAGTCTCCCAATACAACGAGAATACCAAGCTTGTAAGCCAACAAGAGAGAAGAAAGAGCGCACCGAGGCAAGTGCACAAATCTATTGCTTATCCTCTTTTGGCAAACGAGTTGTGGTCTCTCCTTGTGTTGGCACGACAACCGAGCGTAGTTTTCGTTAGGACCTTTTGTGCTCATTTTCATAGTCGTGCTAACCCCGTTATTCTCCACGTGTGTGTTTTCCGTGTTTTTGTAGATCGTATCCTTTTGCTTTTGCTCTTTGGTTCTTTACCACGTAGGAAAATAACCTTTTGCTTGGATCGTTTCGTTTGGTTTTCCACAATCCTAACCTTCCACCAAAAGCTTTTGAGAGTTGTAGCATATTTGTATGTGAGTTTCTTGCCCATTTCACTTTGCACACTTTTCGCTCATTCGTGTGGCAATTGGTTTGATATATCTCCAAGGTGAGGTAAAAGGCTAACTCTCCGCACCCTTTCTCTCCATATACAACCCTTGTTGGCTTTGCATCATGGACAGGCATGGAGAGCCATCCCAACTACCACCACCTTCGGAGGATGACACACAATTCATGACAAGATGGGACCATTGGAAGGTCCGAGGAGAATTCAACTATCGTTGTGAAGCTCTCGAGCGGCGCCAAGATGAACAATTTAGCGAGGCCCGTGTGGAATTCAAGAACATCGACAACCGCTTCGAAGAAGTCCGTGGCCAAATGCATGCCATGCAACACAACCTCGGGCATCAAAATGAAGCTCTTGGTCGTGCACTCGCCTCAACGGATGAGAAGCTTCAATGCCTCATCGATGGACTCGCAAGGCCACGCTCGCGCGAATCAAGCTCATCTCGGCACTCCTCAAGTGAATCAAGTGCACCTCGCCGTCACGCTTCAAGGCACCGGGATGGACCCGTTCTTCAATCTATGAGCTCTTCACAAGCGGTACCATCTCCGCGTCACGCCGCAACGTTAAGCTATGATGGTGACCTCTCCGCAAGACCCCCAAGGCGCGAAGCGAACCGGCCACAACCAAGGGCACTTGTGATTCAACAAGAGCAACCTCGCATGGACCACCAAGGCCATCGACGTCGACATGTCCCTTCAACAACAAGTGATGCTTCCGAAGAGGATGAACAAGATCATCGTCGATGTGAAGCACTCGAAGATCCTCCAAGGCGTCATCATCGACATGAGCGTCCACGTCGCCAACATGTTGGTCATGACGAGCCTCCTCTACACCAAGAAGAAGAAGAGCATCCCATTGCGCATATGGCTCGTCGTCCTCGCCATGTATGCACGACAATGCTCCTCGGCATCAACCGCGACAAGAACAAGAGCAAGCTCCCCAAGCTCGTCGTGAGGACCATCAACCTCCTCCTCGTCCTCATCCGCGACAACAAAACGAGCAAGCTCCCCAAGCTCGTTGTCCCCAACAAGTTCCACCACCAAACGCGGCACCTCAACGACCGCAAGAGCAACGCAACAATCACCAAGAAAGACATGAGAGCTCGGATGATGATGATGACCGCCCAAATCAGGGCAACCGACGCAACCGGAACGGCAATGGAGAAGAAACTTTCGACAAGCTCAAATTCACCATGCCCAAGTTCACCGGTTCCAATGAGCCCGAGGAATATCTCTCTTGGGAACTCAAGGTCGACAAGATCTTCCGCATGCACAACTATAGCAATGAGAAGATGATGGCCATGGCATCCCTCGAGTTTGATGAGTATGCCAACCTTTGGTGGGAACAAGTCCAACTCGCTCGCGAATCGAAAGAAGAGCCTCCAATTGCAACTTGGCAAGACATGAAGGCTCATATGAGATCCCGCTTTGTTCCTTCACACTACACGCGTGACCTCTTCAACAAGCTTCAAACTCTTAGTCAAGGAACAAAGACCATGGAAGAGTACTTCAAGCAAATGGAGCTCAACATGATCCGTGCCAACATTGAAGAGCGAGATGAACAAACAATGGCACGCTTCCTCAATGGCTTGAACCATCCCATCAAGCACATCACCGAGTTCCAAAAGTACAACAACATGGTTGAGCTTGTGCACATCGCTTCAAAGGCCGAGCGTCAAGTGCAAGAGGACATCAAGTACAACAAGCCAAAGACGTACTTCACATACAAGCAAGCGCCAGCCACTACTCCAACAACACCAAGTGGAAGCTCCTCAAGTACCACCAAGCTTCCCTTCAAGCGAACTCTCCCTCAAGGAAAACAGCCCCCAAGTGGCAAACACACAAGGGATGATCAACCATTCAATGGTGAATGCTACAAGTGTGGAGGCAAAGGGCACAAGTCGAATGCATGTGGAAACAAGAAAGTTTTGTTCATCCATGACAACGGTGATGAAGAATACTTGAGTGAAGAAGAGTTTGATGCAAGGGTCAAGGAAGCCTTGGCAAGGCAACATTTGGAAGAGGACCAAGAACTTCTTGTGTGTGAGCATGACGCAAGTCCATCGCTTGTGTCACAAGGGTTTTGACTACCCAAGTCAATGAAAATGAAGACCAACGCTCGAACATCTTCCAAACTCGTGCCGGAATCAATGGGAAGTCCATCAAAGTTGTCATCGATGGAGGGAGTTGCCACAACCTTGCAAGCACGGAATTGTGTGAGAAACTCAACCTCACCCTCCATCCACATAAACAACCCTACCATATCCAATGGCTAAGTGACCAAGGATCTGTCAAGATCAAGCACACCGTCTCGGTGACGTTCTCCATTGGGCACTACAAGGACACGGTGGAATGTGAAGTGGTCCCAATGACGGTTTGTCACATTTTGCTCGGAAGACCGTGGCAATATGACAAGCGTGCTTTGCATAATGGTCACTCGAACACTTACACCTTCAAATGGCTTGATAAAACTTGTGTGTTGCAACCAATGACTCCTAGCCAAATAATTGCGGACAATGCAAAGGCTTTAGCGAGGGCGCAATACGCAAAAACACCTTGTGAGAAGAGTGGTGAGCGAGAGAACCACACCATAGTGAGTGAGAGCTACAAGCCAAACTCGAGTGGAAAAACTAAGAGTGTTCTTCTTGCCACCAAAAGTGAGATGAGAGAAGTGCGGAACAACCCAGCCATCTGGCACTATGTCCTTGTATGCAAGGGACTAGCGCAAGGAACTAACGACTTGACAAATGTTCCTCCTTCTTTGATGGCTATTTTGCAGGAATTCCAAGATGTATTTCCCGAAGAGCTTCCTCATGGCCTTCCTCCTCTTCGTGGGATAGAGCACCGCATCGACCTCATACCCAAGACCACTCCCAAACCGCGCCAGATCGCATTTAACCCTAAGAGACGAAGGAGATCGAACGTCAAATCAACCAACTCGTCTCCAAAGGTTTGATCCAAGTAAGCACTAGCCCAAGCGCGGTACCCGTGATTCTAGTCCCAAAAACGGATGATACGTTGCGGTTATGCATGGACTGCCGTCCAATCAATGCTATCACCGTACGTTATCGGCATCCTATACCGCGTCTTGATGACATGCTTGATGAGTTATGTGGAGCCACTATATTTTCAAAAATTGATCTTCGTAGTGGTTACCATCAAATTCGCATGGCCGAAGGGGATGAGTGGAAAACCGCCTTCAAGACCAAGCTTGGTCTCTATGAATGGTTGGTTATGCCTTTTGGCTTATCTAACGCCCCATCTACCTTCATGCGTCTAATGAACCATATTTTGAGATCTCTCATTGGGAAGAGTGTAGTTGTTTACTTTGATGACATTCTTGTCTATAGCAAGTCACTAGAGGAGCATGTTACTCATGTTAAGGAGGTACTTCAAATCCTTCGTCATGAAAAGCTTTATGCTAATCTCCCAAAGTGCACTTTTGCAAGAGACAATATGATTTTCCTTGGTTTTGTCGTGTCTTCTAATGGCATTGAAGTTGATGACTCAAAAGTCAAGGACATACGAGATTGGCCCATCCCTACAAATGTTAGTGAACTTCGTAGTTTTCATGGGTTGGCTGGCTTTTACCGTCGTTTTGTCAAAGACTTTTCTACAATTGCTTGCCCCCTCAACGAATTGACCAAGAAAAATGTCACATTCGTTTGGAGAAAAGCACAACAAAAAGCTTTTGATGAGCTCAAAAAGAGGCTCACCGAAGCACCACTTCTTGCATTGCCGGATTTCACAAAAACCTTTGAGATTGAGTGTGACGCTAGCGGTATTGGCATTGGTGGCGTTCTTATGCAAAATGGGCGTCCTATTGCTTACCATAGTGAGAAACTTGATGGCGCATGCCTCAATTATCCCATTTATGACAAAGAACTTTTTGCCTTGGTTCGAGTTCTTCAAGTGTGGCAACACTATCTTTGGCCCAAAGAATTTATCATCCATTCCGACCATGAGTCGTTGAAGTATCTTAAGGGCCAAGCCAACTTGAGTAAAAGGCACGCAAAATGGGTTGAGTTCATGGAGTCTTTTCCTTACATTGTCAAATACAAGAAGGGCAAAGAAAATATGGTAGCGGACGCCTTGTCTCGCAAAAACACAAGCCTTCTTACACGACTCGAAGTCAATTTCTTGGGTCTTGATGACATCAAATCTTTGTACACGTCTGACTCTTTCTTTGGACCAATATTTGCACAATGTTCAATAGACAAAGGGATTGATGATTTCTATTTGCATAAGGGTTTTCTTTTCAAACAAAACAATCTTTGCATTCCGAAATCGTCTCTCCAACTTTTGCTTCTTCAAGAGTCCCATGGTGGAGGCCTTATGGGTCACTTTGGCCGTGACAAGACATATGACATGCTCTCCACTCACTACTTTTGGCCAAAGATGAAGCGCGACGTGGAGCGCCACATTCAACGATGCACTACATGTATCCAAGCTAAGTCTAAGTCCGACCCCTTTGGTCTTTATATGCGATTGCCTATTCCTCATGCACCTTGGTCGGACATTAGAATGGACTTTGTGTTAGGCTTGCCTAGATCTAAACATGGTCATGATTCCATATTTGTAGTCGTGGATCGCTTTTCTAAAATGGCACATTTCATTCCGTGCCATAAGACCGATGATGCTTCACATGTAGCCAATTTGTTTTTCAGGGAAATAATTCGGCTCCACGGTGTGCCTAGAACAATCGTCTCCGACCGCGACGTAAAATTCATGAGCTACTTCTAGAAGACTCTCATGGCCAAGCTCGGCATCAAGCTCCTCTTCTCATCCGCATCGCACCCTCAAACCGATGGACAAACTGAGGTCATCAATCGAAGTCTTGGCACACTCCTCCGGGTGTTGATAAAGAAGAACCTAAAAGACTGGGAGGAATGTATTCCACATGCCGAGTTCGCCTACAACCGCGCCAAGCACTCCACCACCATGAGGAGCCCGTTCATGATCGTCTATGGCTTCGAGCCTCTCATCGCGCTGGATATCCTTCCACTTCCACTTCATGAACGCGCCAATATGGACGTTGTCAAGCGTGCCCAAACAATGAAGAAACTCCATGAAGACACACAAGCTAATATCGAGCAACAAGTCCTTCGCCAAGCATCAAGGCTAAACAAGACCAAGAAAGAGATGATCTTTGATGAAGGCGACCTTGTGTTGATACACTTTAGTAAAGACCGCTTCCCCAAGGAACGCGAATCCAAGCTAGATCCAAGAGGCGATGGACCATTCAAGGTGCTAAAGCGGATCAACAACAACGCCTACGTCATCGATATACCAACATCGAAGTATCTTGTGAGCTCGACATTCAATGTCAAGGACCTCTCACCCTACCATGGCAAAGAGGAAGTTGTGACGGTTGAAGAGTCGAGGACGACTCTTTCCCAAGGGGGGGGAGCTGATGCAGCCCGTCCTACGACCGCTACTACATCTACTCCCACGAGCTCCCCAAGTGGACCCATGACTCGCGCCCGAGCCAAACTCCTTCAAGCTAAGGTGAACTCGCTCCTATCTTTGTGTGACTTCGACACACCCTTGGATCGCTTGCTACTTCATACACATACACTGTGCATCATCAGGTACGAAGAGAAGGACCCAAGGAACAGAGGGAAAGCAACCAGTCGCTGCCAGACGCAAGCTGTACTACCGGTTGAGCCGACCGGTACTACCTCTCCAAGCGGCCCTACCGGCCCCAACTACCGGACGCTCCAGGAAGCACCACTCCATTGCCAGACGCAAGCGGTACTACCGGACCAGCAACCGGTACTACCGCCCCCTCCTACCGCTCGCCACAGGCGCCTCCCACGGAAGCTCCAGGCCCTCAAGCGGTACCACCGCCCGAGCGGTATCAAGTTACCACCGGTACTACGGGTTGCGGACCCGACTACCGGCCCTGACTGATCCTGAACGCCTAAGTTCGGCCCTGTGCCTTGTAACCCTACCTATAATTTACCTTTTCGTTCCGAAACTACCCCTGTTTTGTGGATGGACTATATATAGCCCCCACCCTCCATTGTAAACCCTAGACTTGGATAATAATAGATATTAAGGAAACCCCTTTGAGGACTTATATCTATTGGTCTCATGCTCCTTCCAAGGAGCACCGGATTATCCACCCCCCTCTTGGATCTTGCCTAGTGCGTTCAAGTTGTACAAGGCCTTGGGTTCTCGGTTTCTCGCCCCCAAGTAGTCAATGTCTCACCAAGCACCTCATCCCCCGTTGTTGGCGTGGAGAGCGAGCTTCGCCCAACACCGATCCTAGGGATTATGTTGGACCGGTTGCCACCGGCGTGAGGAGTAGGCGTGTATCGTGTTTTGGCGTGCGTGTGTTCGTGGTTTTCATCTCCTTCCTCGATTTCATCCTCCGACCACCGATTTCCCCTCGTTTCTCGTGGAATTCGTGAAAGATCGGGCCAACCCAAGGGTTACCCCCTAACAAAATCTGAGCAAGATCAACGCCACAACCTGTTCCAAACACGTGGTGTTGTCAAAGACAGAGCTATACGGATCATCATTGATGGAGGGAGTTGTAATAATCTGGCCAGTGTTGACATGGTAGAGAAGCTTGCGCTTCCAACAAGACAACGCCCACATTCATATTACATCCAATAGTTTGAGAGTTCTCGCAAGATCAAGGTAACAAGAACGGTACGCGTGCATTTTACTATTGGTACATATTCTGATTTTGTTGATTGTGATGTTGTACCTATGCAAGCTTGTTCTTTGTTACTTGGTAGACCATGGCAATTTGATAGAGAATCTGTTCATAATGGCAAAACTAATCACTATTCTCTTATGCATGATGGAAAGAAAATTGGTCTAAAACCTATGACTCTTAACAGATTTTAAAAGATGATCTTGCTAGAGCTAGTAGAGCTAAAGCGAGGAGAAAATAAAAGTGAGAATCAGATTGTTGTCGAATTTATACCACCAAAGAACACTAAATCTGATTCTATACATGCTACTGAAATTCGTTTGAAGAGTCCATGTATGCTTGCAAATAAAATTGATATTGCTGAACTAGATGTAAACAATACTCAATGTTATGCAATTTTCTGCAAAGAGGTTTTGTTTTCATTTGAGGATATGCCTCCTTCTTTGCCACTCGCTATTGCTAACCTTTTGGTGAATATGAGGACGTCTTTCATACGAGCTGCCACCAGGTCTACCTCCTATTAGTGGAATTGAGCACCAAATTGATCTAATTCCTGGTGCCACGTTGCCCAACCGCGCGCCATATAGAACCAATCCAGAGGAGACAAAGGAGATACAACGCCAAATTCAGGAACTACTCGACAGAGATCATATTCGTGAGTCCCTTGGCCCCTGTGCTGTTCCTATTATTTTGGTACCTAAGAAAGATGGTTCTTCGCGCATGTGTACTAATTGTAGAGCTATCAATAATATTACTATTCGATATCGTCATCCTATTCCATGTTTAGATGACATGCTTGATGAATTGAGTGGCTCTACCATGTTTTCTAAAGTTGATTTGTGTAGTGGTTACCACCAGATTCGTATGAAATTAGGAGATGAATGGAAAACAGCATTTAAAACTAAGTTCGGTTTATATGAGTGGTTAGTAATGCCGTTTGGTTTAACTAATGCACCTAGCACTTTCATGAGATTAATGAACGAAGTTTTACGTGCTTTCGTTGGACGTTTTGTGGTAGTTTACTTTGATGATATTCTGATATATAGCAAATCTTTAGAGGATCATTTGGACCATTTACGTGCTGTTTTTAATGCTTTACGTGATGCACGTTTGTTTGGTAATCTTGAGAAGTGCACCTTTTGCACCAATCGAGTTGCGTTTCTTGGCTATGTTGTTACATGACAGGGTATTGAAGTGGATCCAGCCAAGATTGAAGCTATTGAGAATTGGCCGCAGCCCAAGACGGTCACACAAGTGAGGAGTTTTCTTGGCCTCGCTGGTTTTTATAGGCGCTTTGTCAAAGACTTTGGATCAATTGCCGCGCCGCTGAATGAGCTTACCAAGAAGGATGTGCCCTTTGTTTGGGGCGATGAACAACAACAGGCCTTCGTCATATTGAAAGATAAGCTAACACATGCTCCCTTACTCCAACTTCCTAATTTTACTAAGATTTTGAGCTTGAATGTGATGCTAGTGGAATTGGTTTGGGAGGGGTGTTATTACAAGAGGGAAAACCTGTTGCATATTTTAGTGAGAAATTGAGTGGGGCTAGTCTGAACTATTCTACTTATGATAAAGAATTATATGCCTTGGTTCGAACATTAGAAACTTGGCAACATTATCTATGGCCTAAAGAATTTGTTATACATTCTGATCATGAATCTTTGAAGCATATTCGTAGTCAAGCTAAGTTGAATCGTCGGCATGCAAAGTGGGTTGAATTTATTGAGTATTTTCCTTATGTTATCAAACACAAAAAGTGTAAAGATAATATTATTGCTGATGCTTTGTCGCGCCGTTACACTTTGTTATCTCAACTTGACTTCAAAATATTTGGATTAGAAACTATTAAGGAACAATATATGCATGATGCTGAATTTAAAGATGTGTTGCAGAATTGTAGAGATGGTAGAACATGGAACAAGTTCGTCGTCAATGATGGATTTGTGTTCCGTGCTAACAAACTATGCATTCCGGATAGTTCTGTTCGTCTTTTGTTGTTACAGGAGGCGCATGGAGGAGGATTGATGGGACACTTTGGTGTCAAGAAGACGGAGGATGATGCAGCCCGTCCTACGACCGCTACTACATCTACTCCCACAAGCTCCCCAAGTGGACCGATGACTCGCGCCCGAGCGAAACTCCTTCAAGCTAAGGTGAACTCGCTCCTCTCCTTGTGTGACTTGATCGCCTTTGGATGGCGGCTACTTCATACCCATACCTTGTGCATCATCAGTGCGAAGAGGCGAACCCACGGAGACGGAGGCATCGGTAGAAGAGACCAGCTCTCTGTCGCCATGTACTACCGGACACAGCGGCCGGTACTACCGCTTGGCGGCAATGCTACCGCCATGCACACGACGAAGGCCGGAGCTGCCAAATGCTCTCATCGGCGGTACTACGGCCCCGGATCGGTACTCAAGCCCGGTACTCTAGCCACTGCTACCACCACCAGTGAAGACCCAGCGCAAGTCCGGGGACAAAGCGGTACTACGGGACAGGAACGGTACTACCGCATGACCGTACCGGTCCCACCGGCATACTACCGCCACCAGCAAGCTTTCCGTAATATTTCGCCGCCTTGTAACCCTATCCATATTCGCTATTTGTTCCGAAACTACCCCTGTTTTGTGGCTGGACTATATATAGCCCCACCCTCTATTGTAAACCCTAGACTTGGATAATAATAGATATTAAGGAAACCCTTTGAGGACTTATATCTATTGGTCTCATGCTCCTACCAAGGAGCACCGGATTATCCACCCCCCTCTTGGATCTTGCTTAAGTGCGTTCAAGTTGTACAAGGCCTTGGGTTTTCGGTGTCTCGCCCCCAAGTCGTAAGATCTCACCAAGCACCTCATCCCCCGTTGTTGGCGTGGAAGCGAGTCACCAACACCGATCCTAGGGATTATGTTGGACCGGTTGCCACCGGCGTGAGGAGTAGGCGTGTATCGTGTTTTGGTGTGTGTGTGTTCGTGGTTTTTCATCGCGTTCCTCGATTTCATCCCCCGACCACCTCGTTCCCCACGTTTCTCGTGGAATTCGTGAAAGATCGGGCCAACCCCAGGGTCACCCCCAAACATATTGGTATCAAGAGCACGGTTGATCACGAATTTCCCCCCAATTTTTCTTTTATCCGCCTTAAAATCGAAAATCCCACCAAAAAGAGCCCCAATTTGCCTTCGGATCGATCTCTGGATTTGGTGCGTTTTTCGTGGTTTTGGTCAATAGATCTGTTGCTTTGGGAGTCGATCTATAGCCCCTTTTGTTCCTAGCCAGCCTTTCGGTCAGTTTTTCCCACGGATCTGAGGTTTGTGTCAAGTGGATCTCGTTGTAGTTCGTGTTCTGTCACCAGCTGTACTACCGCCCGTTCCAAGCGGTACTATCGTCATGGTACTCCGCCCGTAACAAAGCGGTACTACGCCGTCGACTACCGCTTTGTACCAGCGGTACTACCGTGATAACGTGAAGGTTTTCCTTCGTCTTGACGCCTCGATTTAGATTTTGACTTCCCCTTTAGCTTGTTCGTGTTTCGTGTTTGTCGCCATCTTAACACAAGCCTCCGCATCAACGCCATCCCGCTCCGACACGCGACACTCGAACATCATCCCCCCCACCAACGGTTGCAAGTCGTCAACAATACCAAAGGTATAACTTGCACCACCTTGACAGCCCCATATCGTCCTTTGTGTGTATCTATCCTATGAGAGCAACTCATTTTGTGTTTGTCTAAGCATTGTGCACTTGCCTTCGGAAAAGTGAGAGCGTGAGGCCAAATACAAAAGCTAACATAGTAGCATAGCAAGGGAGAAAAAGAAAAAGAAAAGAAAAAGAATCAAAAAAAAGACAAGGAAAAGATAGAAAAGAAAGATACATAGTCTCCCAATACAAAGGGAATACCAAGCTTGTAAGCCAACAAGAGAGAAGAAAGAGCGCACCGAGGCAAGTGCACAAATCTATTGCTTACCCTCTTTTGGCAAACGAGTTGTGGTCTCTCCTTGTGTTGGCACGACAACCGAGCGTAGTCTTTGTTAGGACCTTTTGTGCTCATTTTCATAGTCGTGCTAACCCCGTTTTTCTCCACGTGTGTGTTTTCCGTGTTTTTGTAGATCGTATCCTTTTTGCTTTTGATCTTTGGTTCTTTACCACGTAGGACAATAACCTTTTGCTTGGATCGTTTCGTTTGGTTTTCCACAACACTAACCTTCCACCAAAAGCCTTTGAGAGTTTCTTGCCATTTCACTTTGCACGCTTTTCGCTCATTTGTGTGGCAATTGGTTTGATATAATCTCCAAGGTGAGGTAAAAGGCTAACTCTCCACACCCTTTCTCTCCATATACATCCATTGTTGGCTTTGCATCATGGACAGGCATGGAGAGCCATCCCAACCACCACCACCTCCGGAGGATGATAAAGAATTCATGACAAGATGGGACCATTGGAAGGTCCGAGGAGAATTCAACTATCGTTGTGAAGCTCTCGAGCGGAGCCAAGATGAACAATTTAGCGAGGCCCGTGTGGAATTCAAGAACATCGACAACCGCTTCGAAGAAGTCCGAGGCCAAATGCATGCCATGCAACACAATCTCGGGCATCAAAATGAAGCTCTTGGTCGTGCACTCGCCTCAACGGATGAGAAGCTCCAACACATCATTGATGGACTCGCAAGGCCACGCTCGCGCGAATCAAGGTCATATCGGCACTCCTCAAGTGATTCAAGTGCACCTCGCCGTCACGCTTCAAGGCACCGGGATGGACCCGTTCTTCATTCCATGAGCTCTTCGCAAGCGGTTCCATCTCCGTGTCATGCCGCAACGTCAAGCTATGATGGTGACCTCTCGGCAAGACCCCCAAGGCGCGAAGCGAACCGGCCACAACCAAGGGCACTTGTGATTCAACAAGAGCAACCTCGCATGGACCACCAAGGCCATCGACGTCGACATGTCCCTTCAACAACAAGTGATGCTTCCGAAGAGGACGAACAAGATCATCGTCGATGTGAAGCACTCGAAGATCCTCCAAGGCGTCATCGACATGGCGTCCCACGTCGCCAACATGTTGGTCATAGCGAGCCTCCTACACCAAGAAGAAGAAGAGCATCCCATTGCGCATGGCTCCGTCGTCCTCCTCGCCACAGGCGACGACAATGCTCCCGGCATCAACCGCGACAAGAACAAGAGCAAGCTCCCAAGCTCGTCGTGAGGACCATCAACCTCCTCCTCGTCCTCATCGCGACAACAAACGAAAGCTCCCCAAGCTCGTTGTCCCCAACAAGTTCCACCACCAAGCGCGGCACCTCAGCGACCGCAAAAACGCAACAATCACCAAGAAAGACATGAGAGCTCGGATGATGATGATGACCGCCCAAATCAGGGCAACCATAGCCGGAACGGCAATGGAGAAGAAACTTTCGACAAGCTCAAATTCACCATGCCCAAGTTCACCGGTTCCAATGAGCCCGAGGAATATCTCTCTTGGGAACTCAAGGTCGACAAGATCTTCCGCATGCACAACTATAGCAATGAGAAGATTATGGCCATGGCATCCCTCGAGTTTGATGAGTATGCCAACCTTTGGTGGGAACAAGTCCAACTCGCTCGCGAATCGAAAGAAGAGCCTCCAATTGCAACTTGGCAAGACATGAAGGCTCATATGAGATCCCGCTTTGTTCCTTCGCACTACACGCGTGACCTCTTCAACAAGCTTCAAACGCTTAGTCAAGGGACAAAGACCGTGGAAGAGTACTTCAAACAAATGGAGCTCAACATGATCCGTGCCAACATCGAAGAGCGAGATGAACAAACAATGGCACGCTTCCTCAATGGCTTGAACCATCCCATCAAGCGTATCACCGAGTTCCAAAAGTACAACAACATGGTTGAGCTTATGCACATCGCATCCAAGGCCGAGCGCCAAGTGCAAGAGGACATCAAGTACAACAAACCAAAGACGTACTTCACCTTCAAGCAAGCGTCAACCACTACTCCAACAACTCCAAGTGGAAGCTCCTCAAGTACAACCAAGCTTCCCTTCAAGCCAACTCTCCCTCAAGGAAAACAGCCCCAAGTGGCAAACACACAAGGGATGATCAACCTTTCACGGTGAATGCTACAAGTGTGGAGGCAAAGGGCACAAGTCGAATGCATGTGGAAACAAGAAAGTTTTGTTCATCCATGACAGCGATGAAGAATACTTGGCGAAGAAGAGTTTGATGCAAGGGTCAAGGAAGCCATGGCAAGGCAACATTTGGAAAAGGACCAAGAACTTATTGTGTGTGAGCATGGCGCAAGTCCATCGCTTGTGGTCACAAGGGTCTTGACTACCCAAGCCAATGAAAATGAAGACCAGCTCGAACATCTTCCAAACTCGTCGGCATCAATGGGAAGTCCATCAAAGTTGTCATCGATGGAGGAATTGCCACAACCTTGCAAGTACGGAATTGTGAGAAACTCAACCTCCTTCCCGCATAAACACCCCTACCATATCCAATGGCTAAGTGACCAAGGATCCGTCAAGATCAAGCACACCGTCTCGGTGACGTTCTCCATTGGGCACTACAAGGACACGGTCGAGTGTGACGTGGTCCCAATGACGGTTTGCCATATGTTGCTCGGAAGGCCGTGGCAATATGACAAACATGCTTTGCATAATGGTCACTCAAACACTTACACCTTCAAACGGTTTGATAAAACTTGTGTGTTGCAACCAATGACTCCTAGCCAAATAATTGCGGACAATGCAAAGGCTTTAGCGAGGGCGCAATATGCAAAAACACCTTGTGAGAAGAGTGGTGAGCGAGAGAACCACGCCATAGTGAGTGAGAGCTACAAGCCAAACTCGAGTGGAAAAACTAAGAGTGTTCTTCTTGCCACCAAAAGTGAGATGAGAGAAGTGCGGAACAACCCATCCATCTTGCACTATGTCCTTGTATGCAAGGGACTAGCGCAAGGAACTAACGACTTGACAAATGTTCCTCCTTCTTTGATGGCTGTTTTGCAGGAATTCCAAGATGTTTTTCCCGAAGAGCTTCGTCATGGCCTTCCTCCTCTTCGTGGAATAGAACACGCATCGACCTCATACGGCGCACCACTCCCAAACCGGCGCGTATCGCCTGAACCGGAAGAGACGAAGGAGATCGAGCGTCAAATCAACCAACTCGTCTCCAAAGGTTTGATCCAAGTAAGCACTAGCCCAAGCGCGGTCCCCGTGATTCTAGTCCCAAAAACGGATGATACGTTGCGGTTATGCATGGACTGCCGTCCAATCAATGCTATCACCGTGCGTTATTGACACCCTATACCGCGTCTTGATGACATGCTTGATGAATTATGTGGAGCCACTATATTTTCGAAAATTGACCTTCGTAGTGGTTACCATCAAATTCGCATGGCTGAAGGTGATGAGTGGAAAACAGCCTTCAAGACCAATCTTTGTCTCTATGAATGGTTGGTTATGCCCTTTGGCTTATCCAATGCCCCATCTACCTTCATGCGCCTCATGAACCATATTTTGCGATCTCTCATTGGAAAGAGTGTAGTTGTTTACTTTGATGACATACTTATCTATAGCAAGTCACTAGAGGAGCATGCTACTCATGTTAAGGAGGTCCTTCAAATCCTTCGTCATGAAAAGCTTTCTGCTAATCTCCCAAAGAGCACTTTTGCAAAAGACAAGCTGATTTTCCTTGGTTTTGTTGTGTCGTCTAATGGCATAGAAGTGGATGTCTCAAAAGTCAAGGACATACGAGATTGGCCCATCCCAACAAATGTTAGTGAACTTCATAGTTTTCACGGGTTGGCTGGCTTTTACCGTCGCTTTGTGAAAGATTTTTCTACGATTGCTTGCCCCCTCAACGAATTGACCAAGAAAAATGTCACGTTCGTTTGGGGAAAAGCACAACAAAAGGCTTTTGATGAGCTCAAAAAGAGGCTCACCGAAGCACCACTTCTTGCATTATCGGATTTCACAAAAACATTTGAGATTGAGTGTGACGCTAGTGGTATTGGCATTGGTGGCGTCCTTATGCAAAATGGGCGTCCTATTGCTTACCATAGTGAGAAACTTGATGGAGCACGCCTCAATTATCCCATTTATGACAAAGAACTTTTTGCCTTGGTCCGTGTTCTTCAAGTGTGGCAACACTATCTTTGGCCCAAAGAATTTATCATCCATTCCGACCATGAGTCGTTGAAGTACCTTAAGGGCCAAGCCAACTTGAGTAAAAGACACGCAAAATGGGTTGAGTTTATGGAGTCTTTTCCTTACATTGTCAAATACAAGAAGGGCAAAGAAAATGTGGTAGCGGACGCCTTGTCTCGCAAAAACACAAGCCTTCTTACACGACTCGAAGTCAATGTCTTGGGTCTTGAGGACATCAAATCTTTGTACGCGTCCGACTCTTTCTTTGGACCAATATTTGCACAATGTTCCGTCGACAAAGGGATTGATGATTTCTATTTGCATATGGGTTTTCTTTTCAAACAAAACAAGCTTTGCATTCCGAAATCGTCTCTCCAAATTTTGTTTCTTCAAGAGTCACATGGTGGAGGCCTTATGGGCCACTTTGGCCGTGACAAGACATACGACATGCTCTCCACTCACTACTTTTGGCCAAAGATGAAGCGCGACGTGGAGCGCCACGTCCAACGATGCACTACATGTATCCAAGCTAAGTCTAAGTCCAACCCCTTTGGTCTTTATATGCCATTGCCTATTCCTCATGCACCTTGGTCGGACATTAGCATGGACTTTGTGTTAGGCTTGCCTAGATCTAAACATGGTCATGATTCCATATTTGTAGTAGTGGATCGCTTTTCCAAAATGGCACATTTCATTCCGTGCCATAAGACCGATGATGCTTCACATGTAGCAAATTTGTTTTCGAAATAATTCGGCTACGGTGTACCAAGAACAATCGTCTCCGGCCATGACGTAAAATTCATGAGTTATACGGAAGACCCTCATGGCCAAGCTCGGCATCAAGCTCCTCTTCTCGTCGCCTCGCATCCTCAAACCGATGGACAAACCGAGGTCGTCAATCGAAGTCTTGGCACACTCCTCGGGTGTTGATAAAGAAGAACCTTAAAGGCGGGAGGAATGCATTCCACCGAAGTTCGCCTCAACCGCGCCAAGCACTCCACCACCATGAGGAGCCCGTTCATGATCGTCTGGCTTGAGCCTCTCACCGCTCGATATCCTTCCACTTCCACTTCATGAGCGTGCCAATATGGACGTTGTCAAGCGCCAACACAATGAAGAAAATCCATGATGACACACGAGCTACTATCGAGCAACAAGTCCTTCGCCAAGCATCAAGGCTAAACAAGAATAAGAAAGAGATAATCTTCGAAGAGGGCGACCTTGTGTGGATACACCTAAGTAAAGACCGCTTCCCCAAAGGAACGACTCAAGCTAAAGCCAAGAGGTGATGGACCATTCAAAGTGCTCAAGCGAATCAACAACGCTTATATCATCGATATCCCAACTTCAAGTATCTGGTGAGCTCGACATTCAATGTCAAGGACCTCTCACCCTACCATGGAGAAGAGGAAGTTGGGGCGGTTGAAGAGTCGAGGGGCGACTCTTT